>JAKKIB010000178.1:12952500-13575000 GCA_023089585.1 Melophagus ovinus
CAAATAATCTTGTATATTATGGATCAAGTGTTAATTATAATCCTGTAAGAGATATTAAAGTTCAATAAAATATAATCAATAATTGAACAGAATTATTTTCATAGACATGCTAATTAATGTTGATTTATTGTTTTTCATTTCATTATAAATTAGAGAAATTTCTTTGTTCAACACCAAATTTTATTTATTGTACATATAGACTTCGAACTTTGAAGGATTGCAATGCGAAAAATTTCAGTAAGAGAAGAAATTTTTTTTTTTTTTTAAAGCGATGAACAAGCAGTTTTTTGCTTAACCGCAATTTCATAATATTGACTTAATTTCATTTTAATTGTTTCATTTATTTTTGCATACCAAAATAATAAAACAAAGTTTAACATGAGAAATCTGAGGGTGTGTAGGCCTGGAAATTCTCTAAAGTAATATGTAAATATTATACATTTAATTACATGATTTAAATCAACAATTTTGAAAGATTATTTAGTATGATTAACACAACTTTGCATATTTGATTTTCATTGAAATCATAGATAAAACAAAAAAAAATATATAAAAATATAAATATAAAGATAGAGATAGAGATAGAGATGGAGATGAAGAAAACTGAGAATTAGCAGTTTATCTTAATGTAATGGGAAAATAAATAGATCAAAAATTCACGCTACATTTTTAATTTAATTTATTATCTATTAAATATTATGATATTTGTTTAAATGAGCGTGCACTAAACTATTTTGAACCGTAGTAAATTGTTTGTACAATATATTTACTTTTTGCTCTTGTTGTTGTTATTGTTGTTGTTATTGTTTTACTTAATATTCTATATTTCTATGAATGACATTTTGAATGAGCCACTAATATGGCTAATTGCTTTTGCTATTGGTCAAGTTAAATTTATGCATAAAATCAAATCGAAACAAAAATAAAATAAAAATTAAAATTAAAATAAAAATAAAAAAAAAACAAAATAGATGAAATTATAATAAGGTATGTTAAAATGTTACAATTAACAATGAATGTTGAGTGCACATGTACTTAACGTATGAATAATTGTACTTAACTGAATGATTACAAAAAAAAAAAAAAATTAGAAAAAATGTCGTGGATTAAGTTACTACTTTTAAAGTATATAATATAGAATCTTTTCATGTATCTTTCGCACCCCCACCCTCAACCCCCCCCCCCCCACCACCCACCATCAACCCACCTATTGAAAATAATTACCCAACAAATTCGAAATGGAATATCCTCTTATTAAATGGGGGAAAAAAAATGTTGTAAAATAGAAAAATATTTCTAAATGAAACTGATTTTATAAATTAAAAGCAGGTTCTTTTGTAGAAATGTTACCAAGACATTATGGAGAAAAAAGTCATAGATATCTAAGCTTAAAAAAGGTGCTTTAACTTATTAAAGGGGTGTGGCATGATTCTTTTCATACAAATGCTAATTTTACAAATTGTCAGTATTTTACAAAATTAGAAATTATGCCTGGTTATCTTTTAAAGACTTCTATTTTCCTCAGAATTCTTATATTGATGGTAATTTAAAAAAAAATAATAATAATCACATTTGTTGTAAAAAACGAAATATCGTTTGTGATTGCTAGAAGAAATTTTTATTGTACATTATTCAAAAATTGGTAACATGCATTTAGAAAGCAAACTTAAAAATTAAATACTGTATAGAAATTCCTAATCAGCCATATTTGTACGCCTTATACTGCTTTGCTTATTATAAAGATTTTCCTAGTCAAGAAATTTTAGATTTCTCAAATTGATTGAATATCAAAATTAATAAAAATAACGCTAATTTAGATCTAAACGTCTGAAAGAGTCCACAAATATAATCTAAATTGACAAAGTCTTTCTAACTTATCAAGAAAAAGGATTCTTTATATTTAAAAAACTTTGGCATTTTGACTTTTTTACTGTGTTAGAGAGATTTTGGAGTAACATCGATTTAGTCCATTTTGCATGGCCTAGAACTTTAAATATTTCTGATTTTTTAATTAGAAAGTTACACATTAAAAAAAAAAGGGACAACTGGACTAATTTAACTAGATTGGAACACGCATAAGTTATAGATATTCCTAGACTTTGCAAAGCAGTTCAGCAGCAATTAAAAGTATTAAACGGTGCATACAGAAATCTAGATTATGCGCTTCATTTTTGTCAAAACATTATCGTTTCTTGCATTTTTAATTTACTTGATATCAAATTATACAACAAATTTCGCATTTTAAGTTGTGACACTTTTTTTTGCTTGTTTTTTATCAAAAAATTTATCGAACGTTTATTTTAAGCAATGTGCACACACACACAGACGCACACATACAAATAGAAAAAGAAAACTGAAAAAGAAAGAAGAAGAATACAATAAGAATAAACTTTTTGAATTTAAAAAAAAAAAGTACTCTTTTTAAATTTCTTTTATTGACTCTTTTTGAATATTTAAAAAAAAAACCGAAAAAAAAAGAGAAGCGTGCTATAGAAAATATCACGTTTATTCAATTATAACAACAAGTTGCTGTTGCTATTGCTATTGCTGTTGCTGCTCTTGATGATGATTTTTATTCAAATTCTTTTTTTAATCTTAACATCAAGTAAAAGTATCCACATATGCAGTTCATTCCCACAAGGGGACTTGAAATAGACCTAACATTTGTAAAATCGATCAATTCAGAATGATTTTTTTGTTTTCTTGAAATTTATTACAGAATATTTTTCCAGCGGCCTTTTTTTATATTTATATATAAATCTCGCATAGATAGATGGCGAATTTTTATGATATTTTTATAAAATTTGCGTTTCTATGGATAAAAGGCCTTGAAAAATGTGGATGAAAAGTTTTTGGAAAATATGATAATTTTTTTGGTAAAAAGGAAAAATTATTTGGAAAAAAAAAGTTATTTTGATTTTGTATTGATTTGATATTTAATTATAATGTAGCATACTTATTAGAGTCGGTATGGACCGACTATGACAATTTTTCTTTTTTGTTTATTCATATTTGCATTTTTTTTGTTGATTTTTTGCTAATTTTTTTTTTCTTAATTTGTTCCTTTTGGCTTTTAATTTTTTCTTTTTCGAATTTCTTTTTTTGAAATTCTTATTAGTTCTTATGTTTTTGCTTTATGTATTTTATTTGTTGTTGTTGCAACTGCTTCTGCTTTTGATTTAACTGTTGCCCGTTTGGTTTTTTAATATTATTATTATTATTATTATTATTATTATTATTATTATTATTATTGTTGTTGTTGTTCATGTTCATTGGAAGTAAATTTTATACGTTGAAACATATTAAAAATTTATTTGTTATTTCAATCGTTTTATGAATAAAAGAAATTTTAGAACTAAATGATAAAATAAATACATTTTTTCTCAAGTATTTATTTTTCATTATTTGTTTTTGCATTTTTTCATTTTATTTATTTATATAATTTTGTTTATTTATTTTATTTAATTTTTTTTATTGCTTATTTATTAAAGATCATTCGATTTTCTTCGAAATATGTATTATACAACTATACACACACACATACAGACATAGATAGAAATTTTATGACAACTTTTCATGATTTTTCATTATTTAATTTAAATTTTTCACATTTTTTTATTGATTTTAAGTTTTTGCGTATATTAATTTTAATTTAATTTTTCTTCAAATACAAAATTACAGAAAAAAGAAACAACAAAAAAAAACAACAACAAAATTACAGTCCAAATGAAAATTGAAAATTTATTAAAATTCAAAAAAAAACAAAGAAAAAATTAAAAAATAAAGTTGCAGCAGAAAAATCATTGCCCAAGTTAAGTAAATTTAATGAAATAGTTGATGCGTTTGTTGCTTTTTTCGCAAAACTCTTTTTTTTTATTTTTATTTTTTGCTTTATTTTCTTTAAATAGTAGTTTTCTTGTTCTTCTTCGTTTTGTTGATATTAAATTGAGATCAAAATGTATTGCCGTTGTTGCTTTTATTACACACACACACACACACACACACATATATATATATATATATATATATATATATATATAATATCATACATACATACATACACATACACACACACACACATACACATATACACAATGTTTACAGTGCTAACATTAAAGTATTTATGCCTTAAACAAAGCAAAATCAAAATCAAATGAGGATCAAATCAAAAGCAAATTTAAAATAAAAAAAACACAATTGTTTTTTTTTTCTTTTGGTATTTTATACAACAAATTCACTACAAATAAAGCAAAAAAAGTAAAAAATTAAAAAAACCAAACAGCAAGAAAGAAAAAGTTATTGATTTCAACACAAAACCATAACGAAATAACAAAAATTGGAAAATGTGAAATCGCTTAAAATAATATAAACGAATTCAATTACGATCTAATTATATATTTTTTATGTACATTTATTTATATATTTATATATAAATATTTTATAAAATATGCTTTAATAAAAACACGAGCAAGCGAGCGAACAAGCGATCGATCGTGCGAGCGAGCGTATACATTTAACATTCCAACTGCGATAAGATAAATTTCTTGAATGACAAACGAAATAATCAGCCTTTTTTTAAATGTTGTGTAAAAGTACTTTCAATACACAAAAATCTACTTCACTCTTCGATACATTGTATACTCCCAATATTTCTCACATATAACACAAATACAAATTCCAAATACATACGCATACGCGTACTCACCATCCAAAGTTTAATGGCTCTTTGATTTTATCAAAACGTTTGCCATAGGCATTATGAGAGCACCGAACTGTGAATTTCGTAAATGAAATTTTGAATCGATTTGCCTATGCCCATCTAGCCATCTGACTGCCTATTTTGTTCCCTCCTTACAAAACTACTTAAAATCAGAAATTTTTAAGGTTTAATACTTTTGCGTAGGTCTTTACATTAAAGTAAGTTATGTGTAGTAAAAATACAGTCCAGAGCCTTAATTGTACATGAACGCATCGCCCGCATCGATTGATATCGTATCGATTTATACAATCTACAAAATAGTTATTGGTAATTGCTTATGTCAAGCAGTTAGGGAATGTCCATTAATTTTATGACACTACCACTCTCGAAAAGCCCTTGGATCATAGATTTAATTTGACAACCTGACCTGATCATTTCATTACTTAATAGCTCTAGAGTTTTAGGTTACATAGACGCCGAAATTTTAAATGTTTGTATATGAATATTAATAGGTCGTATATAAAATTTTGGGTAAACCCCAGCATTTAACTAAGATTGTTTCTTAGATAAGATGAAAGTAATACGAATAGCAGGTATGAGTAGCCATAGTCGTGAACCATTTTTCAAGCGTATCAGGTATTTCCCATGTACCCAGGAGTACGGATAGGATACACGGTCACGTGAAAAATCGGAGATCTCACACTTGGTAAACTAAAATTGTGATAAGTAAGGTATGATAAGGTATTGAAAATTTGCCTTCAGCGAAACAGAACTTTTATTTTTGCTTTTTTTTTGCACTATAATTTAATACAAAGTCTAGTCGAGAAGGAATTGTAGACAGAGAATTATTAGCTCTCGCACAAAGCTTTATGTTTGTGTATATTTTTATTAATAAACTACGAGTGAATGCATAATAAAATATATATTCACATAAATACACATATACACATGATACATTGTCTGATGGTAGCAGCAAATGAATATGAATGTTTTTTTAACTCGCTTATTATTTAACTAGAAAATGATCGTGTAACAATCTCAATCAGTTGTATTGTGATGCTTACAGTAATATCTTAACTTATTACAAATGTAATTGTCTCAGAGAAAAATAGAAAGTGTAAGAAATTGAGAGAAATTAAGGAAAACTTGAGAGAAATTAAGGAAATTGAGAGAAAATGAAATAAAACGTAGAATGAAAATCAATTGATAATTTTTATATAATGCAAAAGCGTGATGGACGTACAGACAGACAGATAACATTAAATATATGAAAAAGAATTTTATTTTATAGTTTTCTAATAAGCTATATATTTAGTTGTAGTTTAGTTGTCGATTAATCGATTCGATCCATTATCCATATAAATTGAAGTACATATATGTCCCATTGAATTTGCAATAGATATAAAATTATTTTGACAATCTAAAAGCGGATAATTGTATTTAATTAATTAAATGTAATTAGATAATTAATTACAATAAATTATTCAAGTATAATTAAATGATCAATTATCATTAACTGATTAAATATATTTGATTATTTGATTGCAATTAATTAATTAAATATATTTACTTAAAAAAGTAATTAATTATAATTAATAACGATTAATTATGGTTGATATTTTATAGTTACTTATACTTAATTTTAAAATCAACTATACAACATCATCTAATAAGCCGAGTATCAAATTTAACTGAATAAAGTCAATAAGAAAACGCTCAAAATCCAAAAAATTTTATTCATATCAATATTTACTCGTATCATGCAATATTTACTCATTTAGTTGTATGGCGCTAATTAACAAAATACATTAAATATATTACATTTTCTAATATAAAAATATATTTAACATAAGTGTATATATGAAGAAAAATACATATATTATAACTAAATTATAATTGAAACGAAAAAATAAAATAAGAAAGAAAATGTAGAGAACAATCGCAATGAACATGATTGATTTTCTATTAAAAATTTTTATCGTCATTATTTTATAATGACGATGTTGCCGCCATTAGATGTGGCTCTGTATGCTGAAAATGACTCATAGGGATTTCCTCAACGATTTTGCTTTAAAAAAAAGCAAAAAAAAAGGCGAAGACGAAAAGCTACTCAATCATTCAATGCGGATTATGAATGTTATATAAATTTTCATTCTCTAAGCTTTAAGTATGACTTAAACAACGAACAACTACAAATGTTGTATTCTCCACACATGTCTCTTTCTCTCTCTCTCTCTCTTTTCATTTTTGAACTATATAAACAAAGTTCTTTTAAAAGTATTCTCAATACTTGTTCGCCACCAATCGGAAATCAAACACGAATCAATCGGCAATTGTTAATTTAAAGCCGAATTGAAGGCAGTGTATATGATGAGTATACGATAAGAAAATTAGCCGAGATGAAGAGAGGGAGAGTGCTACTGGCAATGTCATCACACTCGATCACACATATAAATCGCATTTGAATAATGATTTTCTTTTTAGTATTTAATTCAAATTATTCAATTGTTTTATCCTGTACACTTTATAAACCCTCAATTAATTGTTAATATCTCTTACTAAAAGAAAAACCCTTCGCGTTCAGTTAATTTTATAATTATATGAGAATAGATCTTGTATTGAGTAAGTAGTAAGACCGTTGTCAATGTAATTATTTTTGATTATTACTATAATTATTATTACTTTTTATAAACTTCTGTAATAATATTCAATAATAATCGATATTGTATAAAATTTAAATATTTAAAAAATATTTAAATATTTAACAGTTTTGCCAGTTAAGCAAATAAACTACTAATTTCATTCATATGGATATAATTTTTTTCTAGTTCAAGATTTTTCTTTATGTATTACATTATATAGAAAGAAATGATTTCAATGAAAGAAAATTATTGTCTTCCATTATTGTTTGAGAATTTTATCATACTATTCTATTGTTCATCTTGTATAAGTGAGCTCTAATTCTATATGGTAAAATAAAGGCCATTTCTTCATAAAATTGATGGTTTTATAAATCATATTTTATATCGTTAATATATAAAAAAGTTTAGGGTCTATGTAAAAACAAGTACTCAAAATCCTTCTATTACTAGTAAAAAATTTCATTAATCTTGCACTTTACTCAAAGCCCCTTTGTAAAAGTTAACTTTCAAATTTGACAATTTCGATAGGGCACTTTTTTTGTATATAAAAAGAAAAAAAACAAAGATCCCCTTTCTAAAAAGTCATCTTCTCTGCTAATTCGTCACAAGCAAAGTCCTTGAAATTGTCTAACAAAACAAAAGGAATGTGAAAAGGTGTTTCTGCGTAGCGCCTAAATAGCGTAATATTTCTAAAGAGGCTACTTTTCTAAAGAAATGTCAAAACCATTTGGAACCACTTTCCAGCTTCTCTTAATTATGTATAATTAAAGAAAAGTCTTTTTCTATATCAACTACTTTCAGGGATAATAATTTTTTCTATGATGATTTTTGTTGCTATCCAAGAAAGAAAAAAGGGCAAACGTTAAGCCTCAGTATCAATTTTTACAATGACTTCTTTGTGCATTGGTCGTTGTTTGTCATATTAAAAATAAACATTCCTGTTTTTGATATTGGTTTATGTTTATGTTTATATTTATGTGTTAAAAAATATAATAATATATAAACAAAATAAATATAAAAAAAAAAATATGTATAAATTGTCATGAAACCATCTGTGTAATATACAACCTTTTCACAACAATATCAGAACATAACAAATGTAATTAAAATTAATGGACAATATTACAAAAATAACAATCAACAATCAAGTTAATTTCTTTAGTTTTTTTTCTCTTAATTTCTGTATTTTACTTCACTTCACTTTATTTTTTATTATTATTGTTATTGTTGTTGTTGATTTGCACTAATAAAAATTGTGGTAATAATAAATTAACATGCGAATTAATAAATTATGTGGAAAAATCCCAAAAAAAAGCACAAATGAAACATCGTATAAATGAATGCGTATCGCAATTTATACTAGGAAAAATGATAGCAACAACAATAACAATCATAACCATCCAAATAAAAAAAAAAAGGATGAAGATGCATGACTTTTGACTAATACGATAAATTTAATTGTTACGCACAAAAAACGCTAACATATGAAATGTGCGGGTAAAGGGATAATCAATAAGGATACAAAAATCGAAAATATATCAAAATTTAGAAATAATGATTTTTGAATTTTTTTCTCTTCTTTCTTTTTTTTGCAATTGAATTCTATCGATTGATGGTAAGTAGGATCGATAAGACCTCATAACTTTCTTTTGTATTCGTGAAGAATTAAAATCATTTGTGTAGGGGTTCAACTGTTAACTGTTAAAAAGAATCGCTAATCGTTAATTTATTTCTTAGCCTCCTATTTGTTAGACCCCATAACTTAACTTAACTTAATCATATACATATAAAATTGACGCCTTTTTATCTCGACTACCTGTACATGTTTTTCTCTTCTTTTTTTTTTTGTATTCTACCCCTCTTATGGTGTAAAGTATTATAAGTTTGTAGAAATGTTTATTAAACCGACTTCTCAATATAGCGTTAGATTTAAGATCAATTTTTCATCTGTCTGTCTATCTGTCCATGTGAATTTGTTATCGAGCTACAGATCGCAATTTTTGGGTATATTTCATTGAAATTTGATACATGAGTGTACTTTGAGCCAAAAATGAACACTGTGGAAAATGATTAAAATCGAAACATTATTTCAAGCACTTCCCTTGCAGGGCCCTTTTTAAAAAAAAATTGTTTTGTGAAAAAAAAGTATCCAATTTTAATTACATTTGAACAAAAATTAATTTCGAATTGTGGTTTGATATAAAAAACCATGTGTACCAAATATAGTCCAAATCGATCTATTTTTACGATCCCACCACCCATAAAATGCCTTTTTCGAAAAAAACTTCTTGTAGATAAAAAAAATTCAATTTTGAATATATTGTAAAGAAAATTTACTATGCCCGGTAATTTGACACGAAAATTTCTTCCAGGTGGAACCAGTTTTTGTAACCTTCTCTCATCTAACGAATTTTTTATATAAATTAAAAATTACAATTTTTCCGCTTTAATTTATATTGAACTTTAATCATATAAAGCTAAGTGAAATAGGGTATTTAAGAGTCGTTGCCGACTAATTATAAAATTCTTATTTGTTAATTTTTGATTGTCTGTCTTTATGCCTCAAAATAAGTATAGAGATATTGACATGTATGCTGGCGATATTATTATTCTTATTCTTATTATTATTGTTATTGCTATTCCTATTGTTATTATTATTGTTATTATTATTTATTATCAACTTCTCGGTAGTTAAAATTTTACTTTAATTTATGCAGGTTTTTCTTTTTTGTTGCTTCTTTTTTTTTTTTGTTTGTTTGCACAAAAAGTTTGCATTCACCTTACGCGGCTGAATCAGTTTCTTTTATTTATCAAAAAGCTCAAGACAAGCTTATTAATTGTTATAATAATTGTTAATAATATAAATAAGAATAATGTGGTGAATTCTTAGGCGTCATTTACCGTTAACACACTAAGCTACCGTATGATTTTTTTGTTTTAGTTTTTCTTTTTTTTTTTTTGTTTTTATAGTACAAAAAAAAAGTACAATAAACTATTTTGTGTTGTTTCAGGTTATAACCTTGAACTAATTTGAACCTATTTGCTTTGATATGTGTTTCTTTATGTTGTTGTTGTTGTTATTATTATTTTTTTATTGTTATTGTTGCACTTTGAAAGTTTCAGTTCCATCAATTTATAATTGAAAGGTTGAAATGGTAGCAATAACTTTAATGCCCCGGCCCCCGGCTGCCATACCATCCAATCATTTTAACTGCGTTGCCTACAAATAAACTCCCTTCTGTGCTTAGTTTTATTTTACCTGTTACTTCTCATGGGGTATAATATACCACATTCATAAATAGACTTACAACAATTACAACAATTATTGTTATATAAAAAAAAAAATTTCCTTTTTTTTGTTCACTTTTAATGTTAATTTTTTCGATTTTCTTTTTTTTTTTTTTTGTTTCAAATTTATTCCGATCTTATTTGTTGGTTTTTGTTTTTTGCTAGACACAGATGAAAATTGTGTAGTAGAAAAAAAAACAATTGTAATTGCAAATATTATTGTCATCGTTGTCGTTTTTGTTGTTATTATTGTTGTACTCTGTTGTTATTTGCCATAAAAAATGTTATAAATTATACATAAAATTAAAATTAATGTATTAACAACAAACAACAATAATAATAATAATAATAATAATAATAATAATAATAATAAAAATAAGATTAATAAAATTCCCCTCAAACAGAAAGAAAAAAGTATCAACAAAAACCAGATAAAAATCAGTTTGTTAAAAAAAAAAATCAAATTTAACAATTTTGTGAGGGCCTGTAAACGATGTTACGGATTAATTAATATAACAGCAATATATTTACTTTTTTTTCATAAATTTTTAACAATAATTAGTCACAACTAACTTAATTTTTTATTTGTTTGTTTACTTATTCGTTTGTTCGTTTTACCTTTTAAGTATGTTTTAATTTATTTCTTTTTTAAGCTGTATGCTTTACTTTAAATTTTGTTATTTTTTTTTCTTACATAACATTTTTAAGTTGCCTCGATCGAATAAGATAAAATAAAGAATTTGTACAGTAATAATTGAATAAAATTCATATATTCGATCATTTCAAAAGTATTTGAGTTCATTTCTCTGTTAAATGCTTAAATTGAAATTGCCTTAATGAAAAAACGAACTTCATAAATTTTTATAGAGATTTTGTAGAGATGTTACAAAACTCAACCTCTACCGCTATTAAAATATTCCAAATGTATTCTACTCATTTCCTTAGAGCCATCAAAGAAATATGTAATTAATGCAATTGAGCAGAAGTTCTGAGTTAACCCATTCTGAGGTTTTTTCATTGATTGTAACGCTTCAGCGGCAAACAGCAGAATACCTAAACAACAGTACGCAAATAGAGCCCGGATGGGCCTCTTACAATTCTACCAAATAACATTTAACTTTGTTTGCCTTTAAGCCAAACTTTGAAACCGACGTTCCTGAAGGTTTAATGCGCTTATTCATCCCTAATTGCCCCCAACCATTTGCTTCCAAAATAGGTCGCTATTGTTCACTATATTTGCTTCCAAAAGAGGTGGCTTTCGGGCGCTTCCAAAATAGCTCGCTATAATTCGCTTCCAAAATAGCTAACTGTCGTTCGCTTTCAAAATGGATCGCTATCGTTTACTTCCAAAATAGCTAACTATCAATCGCTTCAAAATAGTTAGCTGTCGTTCGCTCCAAAAGTTCACTCCAAAATAGCTCGCTATAGTGCACTTCCAAAATAGCTCGTTATTGTTCGCTTCCAAAATAGGCCGCTATCGTTCACTTCCAAAGTAGCTAGCAATCGTTCGCTTCCAAAATACTCGCTAAAGTTCACTTCCAAAATAGCTCGCTAAAGTTCACTTCCAAAATAGCTCGCTAAAGTTCACTTCCAAAATAGCTCGCTAAAGTTCACTCCCAAAATAGCTTGATATTATTCAGCTCAGCTTCATTTATAACTATTTACTCAAATATTGTCTGGCCCTTAACTTTTGTGACATCTAAAATTACGAAAGAATTTCTTCAGCTTACTTTCTTTATACGTTATCAATTTACCATGTTGTTGGCTCTGCTAACTACTAGGGATGTATGTGTCTATCTTTTTTCATTAGTAACTAAATTGTAAACACTATTTCATTGATTGACATAGCTAAAATAAGGCCCGCAAACAACCAAACCAAAACTGAGTCCAATTACTCTGTAGCCATTGCCCACCACTTTACCATTAACTTTATACAACATAACATTATAGAATCAAAGTGTTCTACATACCTACATATATACAATTGTATTATGTTAATATTCTAACCGAGTAGCGACAACAATTTGTCATTTATTATATTCATAATAATTTATTATAATTCATTTATAATAATATAATAAATGTCAGTACTAATTATTTATTTATAATATTTATATAGTAATTTTTAATTGTATTATAACAACATTCTACTCAATTAACATATTAGAATCCACAAATCTCATCAAAACAGAATGCAACCATAGATGTTACAGCAGTTGGTAGTTAACAGTTGGTTATTAAAAAATCATTGATCATTGATCATCGATCATTGATCAGAAAAGTTTTAAATGACATAAAATGCCCTTATAAATGCTTTCTTTTACTCTTCTAATGCAAATATATAGATTTTATAAGGCTAAAAGAAGTTGCTAAAAATTAAACCTTAAAAAAATTAAAAAGCAAACCAAAAAAAAAAAAAAATGAAAAAGATGCACGAAAACTGAATTAAAATCTCGTATTTTTTATATTTTTCGTTTATATATAAATTTAAGGGCATGGCTTTAAATAACATGTAATCCAACACACACACACACACACATACACAATTTCAAGACAATTATTATTATAATTCATTATTATTAGTAGTATTTTTATTGACGTCAAACATTTTACCAGAAATCATATATATATATATATATATATATATATATATATATATATATATATATATACACGTATATATATTATATATATATATTATATATATATATATATATATATATATTTGTACAAAAACCCGCCCCTTAATTACCTGATAAAATTATAATTAAGTTAATTAATTTGCAAACAAAAACAAAACAAAAACAAAAACAAAAACGAAGAAAAAATTACGAAAATTGAATAGCAACAACAAAAGTAACAAGAACCAACAAAATGTTTAATAAATTCAAAAAGCCAAACAAACAAACAAAATAGAACAGAACAGAGCAAAATTTTCGGGGCATTTCTTTTTTTTTTTTTTGTAGTTTCCATTTTTATTTATTTGTTTGTTTGCTAATTTCTATTCTTTAACTAATGTAAACAAAATATATTGATTAATAAATTGGTACTGTAAACTAAGCATGGCCAAATTTCTTGACATTTATATCATTCAATTCAATCTTCCTTTTTTTTTTTAAAATCTGAACGATGAAAATTTTCCAAAAAAGTTTCCAAAAGAGCTCATGATAAAAAATATCACGCTTACTTGGAAAATCTAGTTATCATTCCCCTTCTTAATGATTTCTGTAGAACATTCCAAAAGCCTATTGATCATTTAACTAAGAGTTTCTTCAATTCATGAAATAATAATGAAACCAGCAGGCAGCTAAAAGTTGTATAAATTTGCCTAACTTTCAAATTTATTAAAGCCCTGGTTTTTAGTTCGCATTTCCTAGGGAAAGTAAAATACTTGCTTAAATATTTGTAGAAACTTTCCGATGTCATTTTTCTCTTGATGTGACTTCATTTAACAAGCTTTAGCATTTTTTTACTCATCTCAAGTTAGTTACTAATTTTAGCTCTCAAAAAATTTAACACTAAGATCCTTGATCAAAGTTTCTATAATGTTGAAAAAAGTCTTAACAAGATTTTAGCAATTTTTAATGCTTTCGCAGAACAAGTCTCTATGAAGACTTTTTTTCTTTTTTTTTTTTATCTAAATTAGTTAAGTGAATTGATCAGTCCATACGTATTTAGTTGAGAAATTTATTGACTTATATGTTATTAATAAAAATGTATGCAGCAGTAAATTTATGAAAAATTATGAAATTTATTAAAGAATTTTTCTTCATTATTTTTACTTTGTTAATGTTTTCTTTTCTATTTTACGTAAAATCGTTAATCGTAAAATTTATCGTTAGAAATGAAATCAATTGAAATGAAAACTTAGTGATGATGTTGTTTCGTTTTACAGATCCCGGTATTTACAAATCTTTACATAAGTTTATTATATTACATGTTTACATATTCAGTCATGCGTTGTATTACAATAAAATTCGATTTACAATTTCCTAAGTAAATTTGTCATTTATTTTATTGTAATTACATGGCATCTTTTATTTTTGTTTTTTTATATTTCTTTTTCTTTTTTTTTTTTTTTTTTTTGCCTAGAAAATATTTTATATTGTTTAGAAAATTACTTGTCTGTACTTTAATGTAATATTATTCCGTTGGTTTTTCCAATACAAAAGAGCCTAAAGCCTAAAGCCTAATTATGATTAGAAATATTTGCTACTTTCAAAAATAAAAAAAAAAATTTTAGATAAATAGAGCAGCGCAGAAATGTTGCATAACTTATAAATTTAGAATGAAAAAAACTTAAAAAGAAAATAGTCCAATTTTTTTTTTTTGGGTCCGATTGGCCATATAAAGTTCAAAATGGAAAATTTTCAATTATTTTTTAAATTTTTTATTATAATTTATTTGTAAGAAATTTTATTCGAAAATATGTAAAGAAATCTCTGAAATTTTGTGCAATGTCATATTTTTAGAATAAGTTCTTCGAAAATCTCTCGCCATTCTAGAATTGAAAAGATTGCCACCTTCATGATTTTCCATTTACTATTTTCTATGCTTCTTATGCCTTATGCCATATTTACCTAGATATTTTAAAGTAAATAAAATTATTTTAAAGAGATAAAACCAGTTATGCCCTTGCCAGGCACGTTCCGGTACTGACATTACGATAATGACATTTAGCTAAGCTTAATGAAATGACTTTAAAATAATTAACTTAAATAAATTAAAAAAGATGCCCAAGAAGTCATGCATTTTCTTTTTAATTTCAAATTCGTTTAACATAAAGCAAAAAAAAAAAAAAACCATTTCCAAAAATAGAAATTAATTGAATCGTCTTTTACTTTTCATTCTAAATTTTCCACATCATTTTTTTTTTTTGTCTTATTTATTATCTTGTGAAAAGCATTTTTATTAAAATGGCAATTAAAGACTGTGCCTTCAAATAAAAGACCTTGAGTTTCTCGGGTCCAAATTTTCTCTTCCATTTTTTCTTAAAAATGTTCTTTCGCAAATTAAATTCGTACTTTAAACTTTTTTTTTTTGTATCTTAACAATAATTTTCATAGAGTAATTAAGCAGGAGGCGTTTACATTTAATAGTTCAGCAGTTGCATTTATTTACTTATTCTTTTACGTGCATATAAATATATAATCAATTTCATTTGTTTAAAATAAAGAATAAAAAATGTAAGTAGTAAAAATAAAAAGCAATTAATTCTAACCGCAAAACATTTAAAACATTTATAAAATTATAAAACAAAAAAAAAAAAAAAACAAAGAAAAAGCACACAATTCAATAAAAATTAAATAATTGCAATAATCAATAATTTCTTATATTACAAGATAGACAGACAGACAGACATACAGATGGACAGACGGACGCTACATTATATATTTGTCGTTATAAATGTATGTTACAAAAAAACAAAAAAAAAAACACAAAACAAGAAAAAAACTGTTTAACATGAAAATGTAGTGTTAGTAGAAAAGCAAAAGCAAAAGCAAAAGCAAAAACAAAAGCAAAAGCAAAAGCAAAAGTAAAAGTAAAAAAAAAAGTAATATCATAACTAGTTGTATTGAATGTTTCCGGTTCGATTATAATGAAATGTGTTCTTGGAAATTCTCAATGCATAACATTTAATATTAATTTATTAATTTTGGTATCTAACATCAAGTGTAAAGTGCACGAATCGCTCATTTATCTATAACTGCTCTATTAAATATTATTTATTTGTATGTTGCGTTTGCAACATAAAATTACAAAGAGAAAATGAAACAGAGAGCGTAAGAAAAAAATTCAAAATTTTGATATCCATCATTTAAATAATTTTAGGTAATTTATGGTGAACATGCAGCCATGCCTATCGGAATTTCGTATCAATGGAATCACTAGAAATTGGAATGTTTTTGAAATAACATGACATTTTTAATTTGGATTTTTCAAGCCTGTCCCTTGACCAAGAAATTAATTCTCTAGACAATAACAAAAACAAAATAGTTGGGTGTTGGCTGAAATTTTTAGTTAAAACTTTAAGTATAACCTACCACCATTCAGACTCTGTTATGGTTATTAGTAGAATGTAACTTAAAATATAAAGGTCCCTCGATTTAGATTTTCTTGTAAAAGTGATCCAAAACAATTTAAGTACCTTTCACTTTAGCCAATTAGAAAAATATTTACATCACATAGACAGACGAAGAAGCGCTCAAATAGAAACACTAATGCGTTTCGATCATTTTAATAGATTCTGGCTGGCCCTAAAAAATGTCCAAGACCCGTACCTAAAATGTGCAACACCCAACTTTCATTACAAACATTTCAATAAAATGATTATACTTAAAAAGTTGGAGTAAAATTTGAAAAAAAGAAATGAAAAGTGCCCATCAAATCGAATAAATTGTGATATGTTTTAATTTGAAGACGTTTACAATTTAATTTGATCTGGAGTTGATTTACACCTTAATTATAATTATGCCTTTTTTTTTCGTGGAAATCATTCATCTAATATTTATATATATATTGCTTCAGGAAATATAATATATAATTTGAAATACGTTATTGCTTGCTGCACATAAATTATAAATCTATAAAATTTTAATTATAATTATACAGATAATTAATTGAAAGAATTCTCATTTAAAAATAAATACGCATTTCTAAATAGATCAGATATGCGTTATTTAAATGCGCCATAAACATTTCATTGAAAGTAAATTGAAGCAGCTCATTTTTACACAAACAAAATTTTAAAGAATTTTCTTTGCTTAGAAAATACAAACGTACGTAATTTTACATTTCGATTAGCAACTCAAAATTTTTACTACATATTTATGCGGAACTTAATTGTTATTTTAGTTTCCTCTCAAGAGGTTTTAACAAAAGCATCGTTAGGCCTTAAAAATCATGCCTTTGTTTTGACCCTGGTAACTGCATATTTTATCTAAAGTTAAAACCTTTCAAGGTTTATCTTGTATAATACAAAATTAAACCATCATTTTTATTAGAATATTTCGTTATACAAAATAAAAATATTTATAAAAATTATTCTAAAAAAAAAAAAAAATGAAAGAAATTTATATGGATAGATGTGCGTCAATATTAAAATAAATTAACGGCACTTGCCGTGTCTTCATGTATTTATAACTATAAATGTCTTTACTATAATTTCTAGTAGACGTTTAATTGAGCATAAAATAAATATTAAGGCAAAAAGTCATTGTTATTCAAATAACATTAAGGCACGCAAAAAAATGATTTGAGGAGCCAAATACCGTTAACTATGACTTTACAATAATTCCATACGAAGCATGGAAATTTTACAATTTGCTAAAGTTCAAAAAATTTCATTCATGGAAACGATGCTTACACAACAGGTACTTTCGAAATTTTAGATGTATGGAAAATTTCTAAAGACTGATTAATTTTTAAATTTTGAATAGATTTTTGAAAAAAAAAAAAAATTTACAATAATTAAAGGAATTTTATTCATTTTAGGCCAATTAACAGCATATGAAGCTTATATTCATTTTTAAGGGGAATTGCTTAAGGCCGCAGGGCATTTGACAATTTCAAAACTGACAGTTAAAAAAAATTATTGCTGTTTTGAAATAAAAATGGCATCCAGGCTTATAGATCATCTCAAATGCGGCAAAACTATTTACACAAAATATTATGAAAGAAAATTTGTGATTTAATAGGATTTTAGATCAATGTGGCCCAAATGTAATAATTTTTAAATAAATATCGTAGGATCATGATGATGTGTACCATGAATAGTTCTATTTGTATCTAAGAATATCTTGCAATGTTTTTACCAAATTTGTAGGCGAGCTCTCAATTTTTACGATGAAAAGATTTTTACATATAACTAAACTAAAAATTTGTTGTATCTCCGATTCTGCCTTCTACTTTTTAAGTTTATTTGAATGTTATAGGGTAATGAATATAAGCGGCTTGATTTCTTTGCACGTGTTTACCATTCAACCCATAGTAATAATAATTAGTGGCTATTGCCATGTTTTAAGCTTACGGTTCAATGAAAATACTTAAATGTAAAATGATTCCAATGCATTCAATAATGCCATGTTTATTACTTGACCAGTTTATATCAATAAATGTGTGTTTGTGTGTAACGACAATTTTTTTTTTTTTTATTGTGAAAAGTTATGTGGGAATAAGCCATTTTTTTTTTGTACTCTACACCATTTGGCAATCAAAATATAAAAAGTTTTTGGATTAAAACTCGTCTGCGATATTCAAATATTTGAAAAATTATGATCTAAAGCTTAATTACAAAAATTTAGATATATGGATCGAAATCATGTAGACAGATGGAAGAACAAGTAATATATAAATCGATAACAAAAAATTATCTCAATGTTACATACATTGTCACGAACTTAGTATATCCTATCTCAAAGAGAAATGCCAAAAAAAAAATTTGACATAAAATTAAAAATTAAGAAATTGGCCAAATTTAAAATATACACCAGGCAGGTTCTAAGTATAAGAATACTTGGTATATATTCAGTAGGAAGGTGACTTGAATATATTTGGAAAAATTTCACTTGAAAAATTTGCAGTAAATTTTGCTTTAAAATGTTGAAAAGATCTAATTTAATTTATGCTTTGACCTTATGACGATTTAGCTTATTTTCAAATGGATGGATGTAAGATTCTTCAATGTTTTTACAGCATCTCAATTTATGCCTTCACGAGGACGTTGGTAGAAAGACTAATTGAGAATGAGACAGACGGACATCATCGAACCATCAAACTTTTCTAGATCGTTATAGATTTCGCCGATCATTAAGAATATATATGCATTTTTTTCTCTGAGTGTTACAAAGGTTTTGCTTAAAATATATGCACTCACCAAACTTTGGGAGGTGAGTACAAAAAAAAATAGTAAAGTATATAAATTATGGCAAAAATAACAAGAAATTTTCATTGAATAAGTAAATACAAATATCTGTAAAAGTAGACATTATTTTTGTGTGTGTGTGTTTTTGCATATAAATACATACACATATACACACACATACACATATTCATATATACATACATGCATATGAATGTGTATATAAAGCCGGGTTAATAATAATAATGATGATAATAATAAAATTGAAGAAAAAAAACCAAAAAAAAAAAAAACAAAACTAAGAAGAAACAAAAATCTGGTATGAAAACAAAGAAATATAATAAATGTAAACAAACCTGTTCCACGAGCAATGTACGTTCCAGGCATGGTAATTGATGATGTGGAAGAACTAGCAGAACTGCTGCCGCCACCAATGTTGCTGCCATTAACTTTATTACTGCAATTTGTAGGGGTTTTTGTAAATTTCAACAACATTTTTCGTGCAAAAGAAAAATTAACGAAATATTTTTTGGTTTGCTTTTGATATTTTTTGCTTTAACTATAATAGATTTTTTTTTGTTCTCTTTTTCTCTCTTACGTTTCAATAAATGTAAATAGAAAAAGAAAAAACTATTTTCCGGAAATTTCTTTTTTTTACTTAGTTTAGAGTAATTTTAATTTGTTTTTTTTTTTCAATTTTCTAGCAAAAATATCGCATCACTTTACTTTTCTTAACACTTTATGGGAAAACTGCAACAACAAAACATACTGACACACTAAAATCGACATTTTAGAAATGTTTCACATAAGAAAAAGCCAAAAAAAAAAAAAAACAAAGCACGATTATAAAAGAAAAATTAGTGTGTTTTTATTTTATTTCATTTCATTTTCTTTTTTTTTTCGGTGTCAGTAGAAATAATTAGTTTCCTAATTTTTCTCTTCTCTTTTCCTTTTTTTCTTATTTTTTTGCAATTTTCAATTTATTTTAGGCATTCAATGTATGCATTATTAATTTAGCGAACTGTTGCTGCTGCTATATTTAGCTTACAAAAAACAAAAATATTTCACGATTACTATTTTGACGTCTTTCTATCATTTTCTATTCTCTCCTTGTTTACACCTTTCAATATTCTTCTTCTTCTCTCTTGTTTACGAAAATCATGTAACTTTCTTGTTAGCTTTTTATTTTTTGCTTATTATTTTACTTTCTATATAAAACACAATGAACTTAAAACAGCAACAAATTGCATTAAAAATATTAATAAAAATTTCTTTTAAAACTATTTTCTTTAAAAAGAATTAGTATTAGTAATTAATAATAAAAATAACAACGCATAATAAATTTCATGTAAATATTAAAGACACTTTTCCAAACACTGTAAATAATATGAAAATTAGAGCAGGCACAAATACTTAGAGATGTTTTAAAATTTATAACATCTCTAAATAGATTTGCGACAATTTCGTCCAAATTAGTACAAAACCACCTTGATATTGGAAATCTTTAAAATTATTAAACGTTTAAATTTTATTTTTTGTTTTTGAAATTTACTGTTTAATTAACTTTCAAGGTGTATTAAAAAAACTAAATTTATTATATAATTTATTTATACTAAACTATACTAAAATTTGGAACTTGCAAATACTGCAACATGTAGAAATTTAGTACTAAATTATGAAAAGAAAATTATTTCGATATAATTATTTCAAACTTACTGAATGAAAACCAATATAATAAAAGCATTATTACTCACTACAAATGAAATCGCTATTAAATATTTTCTATTATTCAAAATTTACAAACTACGTTAATATTTGTTTTCCGAAATTATTTATTCACATTTCTGGCTGTTTTTTTTTTTTTATGTAAATAAATATGCATCAATTATGAATAGAACGGCGATGATGATTCTGATGGTAATGGCATTTTCAAAGATTCATTCAACTTGCTTTCGCGCTGAAATATCAAAATTTAAAATAAAAAAAAAAAAGAAAAAAATTATTATGAGTAAAAATTATTCATTAAAATTTTTCTTTGTTAATTTTAAGTTAAACAAAATGAAAGTTTGCATTGTAAGAGCAAAGAAACAAACAAACAGGTAAAACATTCTCAGGATTAGAAAAAAACAAAATGTTAAAATTATTGAGCAAGGTATCAAAAATGCCCAAATACGCAATTTCTGCTTTGGATAAATGAACTTACGTACACTTACATCGGTTCAAAGCAAATATTTTGCTAATAAATTTTTCTTGTTTGCTAATTTTGCTATTTACTTATGAAATTAAAAGTTTTACTTGTCATGTGCTGGTTTCCCATCAATCCAGGGCGTAAATTTTACATGACTTTCATTGCGTTTGGCAGCATCGGCCCGCAGTTCAGCTTTTAAAGCTTCACGCAGAACGCGGGCACAAATATTGGAATATTGAACGTAACTGTAAATAAATTGTTAATCAATATAAATATTATTTTAATATAAATATACACATTTTCTAAGGTTACGTAAGACATTTATACATCTAGAAAAATGTTTACGTATTCTTTAATAGACAATTTATAATGTTTAAATGGAAAAGAGTTTGATGACTTACGTTAAACCGGCAGCTCTCCAAGCAGTCGTCATTTTTATATTTTAATATTTATTGTACGATATTTATGGTCACAAGAAACAGAAAAAGAAAAGATTGTAAAACAATTTTGCTGGTCTTCTTCTTCCGCATATAAACAGCTGCTCGGCAGCATTTTTAAGTGTAAATATTTTCAATATAATGTAAAATATAAGTACGTAAAAGTACAGCCATGTAAAGTGTATGAAACAGTAAGAATAAAACTGTTATTTAACAATTAACTCTTAAAGTAGTTTTTCATGCAATTGCCGTTCAAACTGTTTACGACAATTTTATTATAAAATATTTGATTTGATTATGGAAATTTAGAATTTAAAAATTAAATTGCTTAAAATTTTAAAGTATTTTTTATGTTGCGTAAATGTAACGCATGCTGTTTCTTTCTTTGTAATTAGTTGAGAAGAAAAAGGTGACGAAGAATTGAATTCATAATTGAAAATTGAAATATTTTTTGGTTGCGTAACAGAAAATGTTAAGATAATATTTACATTGGCATTAAAAGCCAAAGTCTGTTACGTTTCACAATGATACTTCGATTTTGTTGTATTCTTATTGTCAATTTTCATTATTGATCATTTTCCAATTGTTCAATAGTGAGTGCAATAACGTTAAATAGAATTTTAAGAATAATGAACTTGAAAATTTTATGGTCACGTGAAAAAGTTATAAATAAGAAACACTTTAATTTATTAAATATGATTTTATCCATAATTTCAGTTAGTTGGAAAATGCAATAAAACCCAACAATCATGATTGGTAGATATTGAGCAATCGAGAGTTAACATTTTTTTTTTGTTTTGCCTATTTTGAGTTTCCATAAAAAATTCTTAATCTTGAGTTATTTACATTTGTTTATAAATGTGGATGAATCTATCAAGAACTGACACATATACAAACATCTATATATGAATTATTTATTGTGAAATGTTATGTAATAAAAACAAAATAAACTTCTGGCTTATCTTTTAATTCTTTTTTTAAATAATTTAATTTGTTGCAAATAAAAATTAAATGCTAAATAAAACGAACACAATTTTTATTAGCAATTTAATTTTACTCTCTTTAAGACTCATTAATTTTGTCACTCTCTCTCTCACTCTCGTTTTTTAAATCTATTTATCTATTTTTCTTCATAGCTCTTTTGAAAAAGACGCTCTCTTTGACGATTTCTTTGTTTCTTTGTTAACAGAGTTTTATTTTCTTTTAGAGTAAATTTCTCTGTTTTGAGATTGTTTGTAGAAGACAAGGTTTTTCTTGCTTACTTAAAATGCTTCGAAAAACAAATAAACATCAAGAAAAAAAGCACTAGAAAAAAGAAAAAAATGTATAATTTGAATTTATTTTTTTTATATAAATAAATAAATAAATAACTAAAATTAGTGAATTAAATGTTAAAAGAAAACAGTAAAGCATAATAAAAATAAGAATTTCTTATAAAAAAAAGTTTATGCCAAAAATATTCGATTCCAAAAAAATCAAATCGAGTTAAAAGGAAAATAACAATGGAAAAAAAGGAAAATTTTTCAGAAATTTATAGCGCATGATTAATAATTTAAATAATAGATAACATTTTTTCTGAATTAAACACAAATTTAAGAAATTTTAATAGAAACATGAATCTGGAATCATGTTGCTAAAAACTTAAATGCGAAAGTTTTTAGCAACATAGACCGTACATCGGTCTATGAAGCTTTCTTTTCAACATGTGGACATCAATTTATCAAAAAGAAAAGTCTGAATGAAATTTTCAAAAAAATATTCAAAATAAATGATAAAGAAATTTATGATAATTCCAAAAAAAAAAAAATATTTTTTTAATTTCAATTGATTTTTGAATGTGATGAGGGCGAATCAATGCGCCCATACCGGATTATCTTGTTGGCAAAATTAAAAACAAAATCATAATCAAAAACACACCTAAAAAGAAAAGCCGTTTCATTAAAAAAATTTTGAAGCGTTGAAATATATTGAAATAAATATTTTGTCATAATAAATTTCAATGCATTTTTAGAATTTTCTAAAATATAATATTTTAAATTTGATTGGTTTTTTTTTTTGAAAATTGTTTTATTTTCTTAAGCTATTTCACGACTTTTCATCAAGCAGAGTATTTCATTGTCCATTAGAATTGTTCTATAAATTGATTCAATTTGATTCAGTTTGATTCAATTTTATGAAAACTCCTTCAATTTTGTAAATTATTATTCAGCTTAAAGAGAGTTATAATGCAAGCATGCACTTGCACGTACGAATCAAGGGAGATTTATTAAATAACATTGAACTGTTCTTACAAAAAAAAAAAAAAAAAAAAAAACAAAAAAATCAAAAAAATTTAATTATAATGAAATTAAATTATTTAAAATGATGTATTGTTAATCGATTGATAACAATAATACTAAATTACCTTGTTGTGATATTGAATTATTGATATTATTGCATTTGCATGTGCATTTACAAGGAGCCAATCACTTTATCGATTTATAGATATATAGATGATTGCATAACAAGATTTTGTGGCTGGCACGAAATCATGAAAACTCGTGCAACACCCAGATAAACGTTTTGGGCAATTTACTGTTACAAACAGTTGTTTAATTTTGAGTAGGCGTGGCCAATTTGCATGATTTTTTTTTGCCTTAATATATGTAACCAATTTCAGCCAACTATAATTTTTAATTTTTAAGTTATGAGCGAGAACCAGCTTAAGCCAAAAAAAAGCAAAGGTGTTCTTAGTTTACGTTACCCTAAGGGCGTGTCCCTTGACCGATTTGTCCCATTTTCCATTTCAAGCAACTTACTTGAAATTGCCATATTTCTGCCACATTTGAGTTTATTATCTTTATTTTTATTGATGATCAGAAGAATATTTACCATAGACTGACAGATGGACAGACGGACAGGTCTGAGGGACATGATGTGTAGAAATTGTTGCTTATCAGGAATATGTGTATCCCTTTAGGGATTACAAGAATAATAACCAAATGAGTACACTCCTAAGATCTAGGTTTTGGGTATAATGATTACATAACCTCAGCTTTTGCATGTTTCTTTTCTTCTTCTTTTTGAGTTTTTTTTTTATTTCTTAGGTCATTGCTAGTGATATTTTTTTTTTGAATTGCCAGCGATATAAAATCAATTCTTCTATAATTTAACTCACTCTCTCTCTCTCTTTCTCTTTCTTTCTATCTCTCTCTCTTTCTCTCTATCTCTCTTTCTCTCTATCCATCTCTCTCTCTCTCTCACTCTGTCACACACTATCTATCTTAGTCTTATTTGGTTATTTCTTCATGCCTTTCATGCCTCACAATAAAAAAAGAGTCAAGATCAAAATTGTTAATAACAATAAAACCGCTTAACACTGGTTTAAACTAGAAATTATGTATAATACCACATTTTTTTTGTGCTCTCATTTGTTAATATACACATGCATAATTTATAAAAAAAAAAAAAGGTAAAATTTATAAAATATAAAACATTAACAGCAAAATCAAATCAAAAATATATAAATGAGAGATTTGTTGTGTTTGAGATTTGCATAAAAATTTATAAATTAAATATATTTCATTTCACTTCATTTCACTTTATTGACATTTTGCCTTTTTTTCTTAATTCTTCTATTGGAAGTATAGAAATCATAAAATGACAAACAAAATACAAAACAAAGAGAAAAACGAGATCAAAATGAATTTTATGAGGGAATGGAGGCAAGACGTGATGGACGAAAGTGAAAATAATACAATAACAAGAAAAATATAAAATAAAATCTTAGCATGCTCTTAAATTATCTATTGCTTCATAATTCTGAACATCGCTGTTCTAATGTTAATAATCAACCGATTTGGGCGCACGAAAATTGAAATTCTAGAAACTTTAAAAGTCACCTGAAGAGATTATTTTAGAGTTTGAACAGTTTTTGTTATTACAAGACCACTTAACTAATTTTAATGATCCTAACGATATCCCGATTTAGTAAACTTGCTTGGCATGGTTATTATAGCTCTGAAAGCTTTGAAAGACAACTGGAGAGATGATTTTATACTTTGAATATTTTTCGCTATAACCAAAGTGCTTAAAAGCTACATGAAAGACTCCAATTATGGAACTCATATGAAGCAATGGATTTAATAGGTTTCTCGTAAAATGTCCAATTGTAAAAATCAGTATCAAAAGAAAAAGGACTGAGAATATTTTTGTATTTCAGTCACATTTTTTGCTCAGATGATACCAAATGGCTGTAAACTTGAATAGAGCCACGCCCATTCAGAAAAAATTTAACTCCCGAAAAGTAAAGTAAAGAAAGTTAAGGAATAAATCTTAATGCCAGTGATTTTAAATTTCAACAAACTCATAAAAATTTTTCAAGTTTGCCTGAAGTAGGAACTTTTTAAAACTTAAGACCCGAGAAATCAAAGTTCATAAAGCCGATTGATATTTTACTTCTATGCTTCATGCCAGCAACTTTTAATGTTTTGTTACACTTTCACCAAAAATTGTTTTTCTTGAGTTCAGTACAAAAAAAAAAAAAAAAGGAAGAAAATTAGAGCAACAATTTTGCAAAACTGCTTCATAATTTTTTTATTTATTTATTTATTTATTTATGTTAGTAATAAAAAAAAAAACAAACTACTTAAGTCAATAAATAGAATACGTCAGAGATAAAATAAACAGTAACAATAAATATAAAAAAAATTTGCAAAAAAAAAATTGCAAAAAATTAAATAAATCAAACATGAATAAATTAAAGCAAGTTAAAGATGAAATAAATAAATAAAAATTGTGATAAAATGTGTTTTAAAGCCAAATAGTTTAAAAGTCATAAAAAGATAAATTTGTTTTGTTATACTTTTAGATTTGTAGTACATGTCTGCTTTTCTCTTCTACTTTAATAAAATGTTAAATCACAATATGCCAAGCAATAAATTCCAGGTGCCTCGGACAATGTAAATATTGAAACTTTTTATGTCCATTTTATCTCATTTTTTATTTAATAGTTCATAAAAATAAATAGCACAATGATAGTTGATAAAAAATAAATAATAAAATAATTATTTTAACAGATAAGTAAAACTATGAAAGTAAATGTAAATCGGAAGCGAATAAATTTTATAAATTTTATATTAAAAGTGTAACATTTGCATAAAGAAAAAAATAGAAAATTAGAAACGTTGAAAAAATAAGCGTAATAAATTAAAATGTAAATTTTAATCAAAATAAATAACTTTTATTAGAAGAGTTAGAGAAAAATAAAAGAGCTAACTTTTAATTAAGAAAAATTGCTAATCTAGAAATTATACGGCTACGTCATCATTTATTAATTTACATTTAAAGTATTGCTAGAAAAATTTTGGATATAGATATGGTTGAATAATGGAATTTTAAAAAAAAAATCCAACAAAATTGCTTGAAGAAATTAAGGGAAAAAAAAATTTTCAAGACCAATTTGAAATGAATTCGCTATTTGTTGAGTTTAAACTTAAGTAGAGAAAGTGTACTTATATTCTTTTCATCATTCACATTTGATACGCTATTCACCAAAAATAGACGCATTATCCGTTAATTATGAAAAAATCATAAATAAAAATAAAGATTCATTGAGGGCTATTTAAAAAAATTGATTAATTCATTGTTGGAATTCCAGGCCATAACATTTCGATTTTAATCATTTCGTCAATTCATAGAAATGCATTTAAATATTTCTTATAAGTACACAATTTTCAATTAAATTCAATTTTCAACTGAATCGTTATATAAAAGTAAAAATATCAATAGCCATAAATTTTGTATTGCAGCACCATCACTTGAATAATTAATGACAATTTCAAGTTCATTATCAAATATCAATAAACTTTTATAAAACAAACAAAAAAAAAAAAAAAACAATTGGAATATTAGTCAAGATATTTCCATACATATAAAGCAAAGTGAGATTTCTAGGGCAAGCAAAATATGCCAAAATTCTTCAAGTTCCTTAAAAATGTTCTTTAGATATTTCTTCATCTTAATTATCGATTGTATCTTAAGTTTCTTAAAAAATTTTCAGTACTCTGAAAATCATTTTTCAAGATAATCTTTCTTACTAAATTTCATTGATTTTTTTTTAGTAATAATTTCAATTGCAATTTGAATTAATTTTTCTAAAATTGTTGTCCTTTAATTTATAGATCTTTAACTTAAGATGTCCAATTATCTATCTGAAGTTTCCATTTTCAATAATGAAACTTACAGAAATGGCTTTGTGATTTAATTAATAGATAGATTTCTTTTTGCATTAGAGAATTTTTTTTCAATATCCTTAATTTATGGTCTTTAAAGGCTGCAATTTATAAAAGTAAAAGACTTCTTATATCAAATAGAATTTTGGATGAATTTTGTCTACAAAATTCTTAGAAAATTCTTAAAGTAAATATAAACAAAACCATTTTTGTTAAATCAATTTTAATTGTCTGATTTGTTTTGATATTTCTATAGCAAAAATGGTCCATTAGCTCAAACCATTTCTTTATTTTATATTGATATAAATTATGATCTTGCTTGATTCTTGAAAGACTAAGTCTTCTAGCTACGATCATTTCATTTGTAAAGAAAACAGAAAACACGGTCATAAAGTTTAGAACTAAAATGGAATGATTTCAAAAATCTCAAGAAAATTATTGACATTTTCCATGCAATTAAATCTGCCTTAAAATTATTTTATAAAATTTCAAAAATCACTTTTTTAACAACGTTTTCCATGCAGAACGCTCTTTAAAAGCATTTCCAAGGCATGGAACTTGAAAATTTCGTTTTCTCGTTACAATTTTCTTTAGGCTTTTTTCCTTTTTCTTTTTTTTTTTTTTTTTTTTTTTTTGTTAATGTTTTTTTAGCTTTAACATTTCATTGAAATTAAAATGTATTTAAGCAGAGAGAGAAAGAAGAAGAAGAGAATTTTTAATATTTTACTAAAAAAAATATTTCAGTAAAAATCTTTTTGACATTGAATTTTTTTTAATAACAAAATTATTTTTAAAAAATAAATTTCTATTATTTTATATGTATATGTATATGCATATATGTATATATGTATGTGTGTGTGCCTTATTACATGATTATGTTTTATGAGACAATAATTTACGTTTGTTTATTTATTTATTTATTTATTTATTTTTTGTTTTTGTTTTGTAGCCAACTTCATAGTTAATACCGCTTAAATCCAGTTATTAGTAAGCTTTAACCAGATTCAATTCATTTTATTATGGCATTATGATTTTGAATCAAATATCTTATGGGAGGGACACGCTCAGATAAAATGAAAAAATTTAATTTAAAATTTTTGTATGCGTTCTGGTTTTTTGTTTTTTGTTTTTTGTTTTTGGTTTTTTTTTTTTTTTTTGCTTTTTTGTATGTTTTTCTTATCTAAAACAAATGAATCTAATGATCATCAGAATGATAATTATTATCATATCACATCATCATCATTATCATTACTCTAGATTAACCTGTGAATATAAGGTTAAAAAATGAAATAGTTTCTAATTAAAACAGCACGCAAAAAACAACAAACAAGATGTTGCAGCAAAAATGTAATTTTTTTGTTTTGTTGTTTCTTTAAATATTTAAATAAATCATTTGAGACAATTGTTGTATATTCTTGTCTAATGTCTAACATTTCCATATGTATATATATATATATATGTGTGTGTGTATGTTTGTATGGAAAATTTTTCCAAAAGTATTTTTTTTTAAATTAATTTGTAAATTCAAACAATAAAGTTCGCACTGTAAAATTACTTGAGACAACTTTTAGTTGTTTTATTTAAAAGTGTTATGACGTTTAAGCACTTGGCAAATTACTTCCTTTCAAAAAAAAAAAAAAAAAAAAAAAAAAATCGTTTCACACTAACACCCAAATTGGAGATAATTTTCATATGATAACAAAAAAAAAATGAAAAAAAAAATCACCCAAAAAAAAAAAGCAGAAAAGGAATTTGTTACACTGTAAAATATTTCAATTCGTAAATTGTTTTTGTCAAAAGTTTTTGGTCGTTTTGTCGAAAACTATTTAATTGGCCAAAACGAAACAATCAGTATAACTGTTTAGTAAATTATTTAAATTAAAAAAAAAAACGCTTCCATTGGTCCATGGCAAGTTATTTATAAGTACCTTTTAAATTTGAGCCATATTTTTTTTGTAGATATTTGTGGAACATTGAAAGATTCTAAAGTTGGTTAGATTAGAGTACAATAATAATAAATCTAAGCAATGGTAAATTAGAACTTAAAAGAAACGTTAACTTATTGACTTATGTGTTAGGCTTTATATTTGATTACAAATTGCATTTCTCATGCCTCGTAAAAAATTCAAGTAATCTTATACAAATGTTTCATAATCTTTTTTTTTTCAAAAATTAAACAATCTGGTTAATTGAATAATTTTTTTTGGAGCATCATTTTATATAATTTCATTTTTTTCATAACAATTCTCATAAAATTAAAATACTTACATTACTTAAAGGAATAAACATATAAGAAGTTTAATCGGGAGCGACTTTTGAATACTCTATACCATCGTGAGTTAAAGTGATTTAAGTCATATAAGAGATTTATAAGTCTTTGTTGTTGAAAAAATTGTAAAAATTTCGTTATAAGAGAGAAGGTTCAAAAAAGGACCTATATGGATCAAATTTCATACATATGCTTTTTATGTCAAAATAAAATTCGGCATCAATTTATTTTAAAATATACCGAATATTTTAATGTTTCTTTAAGAAAAACTTTTTAGGGACTGTAGTATTAAAAATTATCCGATTTTAACCATTTTCAATATTAAAATGTATCAAAAAATTGCGCCTTGTAGCTTGATAACAAATTTATATGGACCGACAACATAAGGACAGAAGGATAGACCGACTTATATTGAATCATAAAATAATTTTGAGTAGAACGGTGTAAAAAAAAGATAGATCTATCTCAACACCTTTTTTTTGAATATTATAAACATCTGCATAAACTTATAATACTTTGTGTCTTACAAATGGCGTAGGGTATAAATATCATTTACATTTCATAATTAATCGTTAATTATTTAATGGCCATATAATTAAAATAAAAAAAAAATTATTTAAAAAAAAAATTTCATTATTTCAACGGAGCAATTAACATGATGCATTTCGATTGCATTTTGAGTTGCATTTATAGTTATGCAAAAATATGTTAATCATCGGTGAATTAATAAATAAGCGTTTTACCAAATTAAAAAATCTGGCATATTTTTATTATTACAGTTTTATTTATTTAAGCTAAATTAATTTCATATTAAAAATTTCTATAATAAACAAAATTTGAAAAACCATTAAAGACCAACAATTATGAACCATAAATAATATTTAGACTTAATTTTTACGTAAACGTTGATCTTATAAAAAGTAAAAGTAAACTTCATTAAAGAAAAAACAAACAAAATTTATATAAATAAAAATTATATAAAAAAAAAAAAAGAAAAAGAAGAAAAATATTAAAAACATTTAAAATCACAAAAAGAATTTGAGAGAATCGGAGGAGTCATCTTTTGAGTTTTCTTTTTACAAAAAATTCGTATAAAAATTCGAATTTATCTTTGATTAGAGAGAGGAAAATAATTTAAATTTAAACAAATCTAAAAAATATTTCCAATGATTTGGAAGTTTAGTTTTAAGATGCCATTTTTTAAAAGTGATTCTCTAGAGCAATTTCAAGAACTAAACTTACTATACAAATTATTTAAATATTTAGTAATGAAAGTATGAAGAAATAAATATCTTTTCCTTCTGATCTATTTGCACAGCAGGATGACTTCTACATCATCATCCATTAACTTGTTAAAATTTAAATGTTAAATGTTGTTTGCTGCACAAGTTTTTTCTAGAAGAAATAACCTGATAAAGGACTTTTTCAATGAACTTCATGGAAGTGTAATAATTTAGCTGAAAACATGGCCTTTGGGTTTCTACTATATTTTACAGCTATTTTTCCTTGGAAAGCAAGATAATTTTTTCATTTCAATGTTTTACATCACTCAGTTTTTCTTAAGAAAGTTTTCTAGATCGCCTTCTACTTCTTATGTTTATTATCAATCTATCTAATGGAATCCTTACTGGAAAAATTGAGCTTAAAAGTTTTTATGTATTTATGTATGTATGAATTCAGTTAGGATCTTTCGAATGGGTCAATTATTGCAATGAAATATATAAATGAATAAAAGAAATTAACTTAAAGTTCAATTTTATAATGGTCTTTTGTTCAATACTTTAATCAAATATTTTAACCTTAAATGTAGATCAACGAAAATTATTTTCTTCACTTACTATCCGTTAATTATAAATTTGAATCCTTGAAAAATAATGAAGACAGAAATATAATGAATACGATTTATGTAAATATATCTATAAAGAAAGCAAAATAACAATATCAAAAAACTGCATGATTTGCAATTTATCTATTTATTTATTTTCACCTATTTCCTGAGGAGGCCACTGATCAAAAGGGCCTATAACTTAAATTATGAAAACATTCATTCATCAAATGCACGATGAATAAAATCAAGTCATAAAATGCTGTTATCAATAAAAATATTCGAAGGTCCGAAAGCAAGAACGAGAGAAAAAGAGAGAGAGAGAGAGAGAGAGAGAGAGAGAGAAACAGAAAATATCATTATCTTTATGATAAAATTCAAACAGAGAAAAGAATGTATCTTTAACAAAAAAAAATTCCATTCTAGCAGAGATAAAGAAATCTTAAAAATAAAGTGTTTGGAAGAGAGGGGCAGAAACAGTTAGATGTAACATATAAGAAAGAGAAAATTTTTCATAAATATGATTGGTTAATGATCTTAATTTCCATTCCATTGAAATATGCTCCGTTTTCATGTATGAAATTTTTAAGATCGTAACATATTAATGCTAAAGCAAAACAACAAAATCTCTCAATCAAACTCTTTCCTCTCTCTCTCTTTGTAACACTTTTCAGGTTCTTTATGCTGCTCTTTTAGGTTTTTGGGAAAATGAGAGGAAAAAGTTACCATTTTAATTTGATAAATTTTTTTTGCTTACGTACTTATTTTAATCTTACTCTCTCATTTTCTCATTCTCTTTTCTTGTTATAAGTAAAATTAAAGAGAAATTAAACAGCGTTAAGTTTTTATGATGCAAATTGAAGTTAATTATTAAATTGTAACACTTTTTAACCAATTTTCTGTTTTGTGTTTTTTTTCCTTTTTTTATATTTTGAGTACGATTCTCTCTTTTTTTGTTTTTTTTTTTTTTGCTCAAAGATTTTACTATAGAGCCATGCAGGATCTGACTTTAATAACTATATTACGTTGTGTTAAATTTCTATCAATATCAGTCCAATGTGATCGTAACTGTTAAATACAATGCAGCAAAAATTTTTAAGCGCTTTTAACGCATACAAATTATTATTAAATTTAAAAATAAAAAAAATAAATAAATAAATCTCAACTAAAGTGAAAAATTGATGACATTACAAAATTATTAACTGTGCGAGTAACAATTAAATTACATAAATAAAATATAAAATTATAAAAATTAAAAAAAATTAATCAAAATAAATTAACTTGAAAATCTTCTCATTTTATTTTTCTTTTTCGAATACTTCAAAACGAATTCTTTCGATTCTTATAATAAACGTGATCAATTTTGTGAGACTTTCAGTTGTTTGGTAAATTTTGAACAGTTATCATTGAAAATTTTTTTGCATAAAAAAATTTACGCTTAGAAAAATTAGTAATCAAAATTTTTAAGAGTAATAAAATTAGAAAAAACGAAAGAATTTTTTTTTGTAAATTACTAAAATCAAAACGATAAATCCAAAATAAGAAGAGAGAAAAAAATTTTCAATTAATTTTATTGACATTGAATTGAAATACTTAACAAAATATCGTGTCTACTGTTCCGCATTACAACAATAACAGCTCTAACAACAAAAGAGCAGTAGCAAACAAAAAAAAAACGTTTTGCTGGCAAAAGCACAAGAATTTTTTTCACGAACCTTTTAACAAAAAAGAAACAAACAAATAAAAATGAAAAAAAATTTTTTGTTTTAAAAAAAAAATCAAATAATAAATATTGTTGATTTTGCGATAGTTAAAGTGAGAAGAAAATACTTAAAAGGGATTAAAGAAAACTTTTTTTTTTTTAATAAAAACTTGAAAAGGACAAAAACAAAAAAAAACAAACAATTAATTTAATTTCATGAATTCTAAACATTTTTTGACTTTCACTCATTTAATAAAAACTTCAAAACGATTTATTAAGAAATCTTACGGAAATGTGAATCATTCGCCCCCATAGAAAGAAAATTTTTTTATTAGGATATTATCGATTTTATGAAATGACATGGAACCGTTGAATCAATTTTAATTAATCAAATGAAAACGTTCAAAATAAGTTTAAAATTTACAAAAAAAAATTGAGTTGTACTTTAAAATAAATTTTTATTTAATCACATGAATTTAAGAGAAAAAAATTTTTAGTGAAATAATTTAATTATTTTATGACATAACTTTAGTTAAATAACTAAATATAATAATTTTTAATTAAAACAGAATATTTTAAATTTTGCTTAAGGAAACAAACAATCGAGAAGATATATCTGGATGTATTTATTTTTATTAAAAAAATCTAGTTTAACAAGATTTTTTTTCATTTGAAGTTTAAAAGTTAAAATAATAAAACTTTGTGAAAGGTGAGTTCAAACAAAATTATGCAAAATAAAAAAATTTAATTGTATAAAAAAAATTCCACATAAAATTTTATAAATTTTTTCCTGCTGCGGAAATTTTATTTTTAATTTTCGAAAATAAAAGAAAAATAATTTTACATAAAAATTTTGTTACATTTAAATAAATTATAATTTTGTATTCTTTCTTAAGTGATAATTTAATTTAATTTAATTGAATTTTTGAAAAAGTTATGTACATTTTGAGAAATTTTTAACATTAATTAATATATTTTTGTTTATTTTGTGTATATCGAAAAATTTTGCAAAAACAAAAAAAGGAAATATCAATTTTCGTAAGTGTCCATATTATGAAAGGGACAACAAATATTAGTTTAGAACGAGTTTCATTTTTTGTAATGTAGATTTTTACAGGCTCAAAAATGTTTCCTTAAAGTGCCAGCTTTTTTCCGAAAATCTATAAGAACTAGTTCGATCAGCTCATTAGAGCCCTGCCTTAAGTTAAATTATTAAAAATTTCTTGAAAAAAAAAATCCCAATAATTTCAATGATTTAAACGATCTTTAACTTTGATCGATATTTAAATTTTCCACTTATTTTCAACTTATCTCAAAATTTTGATATTTTTTTTCTGTTTTAACCAAAAAGAGTAAATTTCTTAATAATAATATTTAATTTTTATAAAAAAAGAAATATTAAATAATATGAAGGTAATAAAATTGTAGAATTGTGAATAATTATATTTATATTTATATTTTTATTTATTTTTATATTTATTCTTATTATCAATGTTTGTTTGTTTATGGTTTTGCCACTTCATATTGAAAGGTGTTACAAAACAAGTGAGCGCTTTAAACTTATTTCTATTTTCAAATTCTATTTTATATAATATTTGCTTAATTAAATTAAATTAAATTAAATTAAAATAAATTTTAATTTAACTGTAATAAAAAATTTATTTAAATGTTTTTACTTCAGTTCTCTCTTTCTCTTTAGCTTTATTTTTTTTTTTTAAATCATTAATTTTTTTCGCTCAAAATTTAGTAAACCAACCTCGTTTAATTTAATTTATATTACAATAATTAATTATCTTTAATTTTGCAATATATTTAATAACGGTTTATTTTTATTTATTTACTTTTTATTTTTTTTTATTTTTTTCCTAATATTAATGATCGCATACTTTTGGTCAAACGGATTTTACTTTTTATAAGTTTTGCTTTTCTTTTTTGATAAACACATGAAATTATTTATATTTTAATTAATATAATTAAAGATGTGACATTTGTTATTATTAATTTATTGCTTTACATATTTGTTTAAATAAATTATAAAAAAAAATAATCATTTATTTAGATTTACAAGAAAAGAAAAGAACAACAAATCCTGGAAATGTAGTAGAATTGATTCTCTTAAAACAAAATTTATAAACTTATTAATTTCTCTAATTAATACTTAATTATTAAAAACTTAATTTTGAAAATCTCACTTGAACATGCGCATTGGAAAACACAAGAAAAATGGCAATGGCAAATATTTTCACGCCCCTAAAATTAACACCAAAACTAAAATACGTTTATATGTATTGCAATCAAACGAGGTCTACTATTAGACACCCTACAATCCATTTTTAAAAAGGAATATCTAGAAGTGTAAGTTTTTTTCTTGTTCCATAAAAATTCTTGGTAAAATAGAGCGTTATAAGGGACTTGATCATAAAAATGGCTTGATCTTAAACAAATTTACAGCTCGACGTCTAAAACATAGCTATGGGCTAAGACATGGCTATAGACAAAATTTCACTCAAATATTTTACAAATTGCTCTCTATATTTTAATAACAAATGTACAAGGACGGACAGACGGACTAAAGAAAGGACAAATAAAAATAGAGGCTTAAATCAAAGTGCTAGTAAAATGTGCTAGTGCATCGATCTATATAATCAAAAATGGAATTTCATCTCAAACTCATACATACATACATCTACACAAACTTATAATATCTTGGTCCCCAAATGATGTAGTGTATAAAACAACAACGCAAATGTAATAAGCGATAATGTGTGTTAATTGATTTATAATTATTAAAATATATAAAAAAGTATTATAAATTTTTTTAGAAAATTTCTAGTAGAATTTCAAAAAAAAATTTTTTTTTTAAATTTGCTAAAAAGTTTTGTTGTTCAGTTTTTGATGTTCCCATTTCTTTTAAAAAAAATTCCCATCAAAAAAATGTTTAATGTGTTGTTGTTATTGTTGTTGTTGTTGTGGAGATGTATTACATGTTGATAAAACAACATGAGAGGCAAAACAATGTTTCCAATTTCGTTTTCATTTTCAATTTTCATGGCAATTTTCTAAACCCACACACACACACACACACGCACACAGAGAGAGATATGCATACATAGACAATATTAACTAACGGAAATTATAAATTATAAAAGACATGTATTGTATGCGCATTTAAACATGCATATACATTCACACACACACACACACACACACACACATGAACACACACACACACACACATGAACACATACGCACATACATGCATAGAAAACTATTGAAATTCAGAAATACAAAGATGAGAGCTTTTTTAGCTTGATGCTTGTGGTAATAATGATAATAATAATAATTATTATTATTATTATAGTTATTGATGTTCTTGTTGTTCTTATTGTTGCTGCTGTTCTATTACATTGTTTTACGAAGAACTATGATTTTTGCATGAGATAAAAAAGTTGCTTTTATTGTTCTAATGAAAACTTTTTTTTCTGATTTATGTTCGATGATGTTGCGCGACAGACATAATTATACAGCCATATATATACATACATACACACACACACATATATACATATATATATATATATATATATACATATATGTATATGTATGCATCCAATAAACAAAACTATTATTAACAGTTAATTATTAATTATTAATTGTTTGCATTTAACATGCAAACAATTTTCACCCATAAAAATAACAAAAAAAATAAAAATAAAAATGAACAAAAAAAAATAAAAAGAAACAAGAAAAATAATGTGCAAAAAAAAACAAAGCAATTTGAATATAACTCCATTCTCTGGCTGGTGGTTGTAATTAAAGAAATTTTAACAAACAAAAAAAAAAAAAAGAAAAAAAACTGAACAAAAAAAATTGCGAGAAAAAAAGCACGTTTCATTTTTTACAAAATATTATAAACATGTGTGAAAGCATCGTTATATTTAGCGTTAGAGAATTTTATTTTGATAACTCAAAAATGATTTGGAAATAGACTTCGGTTATCGGTTTTTTTTTTATCAATAAAAAAAACAACAATAAAAGCAAATAACAACAATTAAGCAGAAAATCAATCAAAGTAAACAATTTTATTTAATTGTTTGCAATCAAAAAACTTTTAAAAGAATTTCAATTAGGAAGGATAACAAGAAGAAGAAATGTGCAATGAAATGAAATGAGTGAAGAGAAAAAGAGAAAAATGAGAAAAAGCGAAAAAGCGAAAAATCTTGAAACGTTAAAAACCATTAAAATTATTATTTGGCAGTAATTTTGATAAGGCATTTTTTCAAATATATTAACACACTTTTGTATTTTGCATTATTTTTGTAAAAATTAATATCTCTTTTATCTATAAAAAAAAAAAAACAAACATCGAAGATAATGTTAAATCGATTTTAGCCGCCTAAAAGTTATATCCCACACAAAAAAAATCGCTTAATATAATTTTTAAAAAGTTAGGTCAGTTTTTACATAAACAAAAATTTTTAAATAAAATAAACTTAAAGCAAAATTAAAGTAAAATAAAAAATCAATTACATTTTTTTTTTGTGGCAACTTTTACAAAATGCTTTAATTCGCTAAAAGATTTTCAAAGTGAAAAATTTCATTAATTTCTTTCAAAGTTTAAGCTACATTGATTTGTTGTTTTATTACTTGGCCTCAATATTTACGCTGAGAATCATTCAAATTGGTAATTGGAAGATTTAAAAAGATCCTTTAAAAAGTTTCAATTCAATTGGCCATTGTTTGATAAATCCATTCACTCCAACCCAGCCACACTAATTTACAATAAGCCTAGTTTTAGTCGGTCGAAGCGGCTTTTTTAATATTCCGCATGGCTACTACCGACTTTTCCATAATCAAAAAATCAAAACAGTTTTTAAAAATAAGAATTAAATATAAATGTGGCAATTTTGAAAAAAGTTCATTTCATTCAGAGTTCAAAAAAAGAAAAGATGGAACCAAATTGTTTCTGCTGAAGATTTTCACCAGAAAATTTCATAGATGGACGGACAAGTTGTTAAATAGATCATCGTGGTAAGAGGTTGCATTGAATCCATGGGACTTCTAAAATCTAGATCAATTTTATAACTTTTATCCGACTTAAGCGAATGTTTCATGCATTCGCATTAAAAATTGCGCCCTCTATTGTAAGTTAAACGTTGTATTACAATGGGATTTAATAGAAAAGAGATAAGCGTAGATTGGCAGAAGAAATGACGGCAAGACCACAAGTAAAAAAAAAATAAAATGTATAATAAATTATTTCATTTAGCTATTTTCTTTTATTGATTTAAAATTATCGTGTTTTAGCAGCCAACAAAATATTATATTTTATGTAAAATAATTACTCATACGTCATATGAGTCAGTCAATACGTGCGTATATATATAAATAAAAAAATTTTATATGATGAATTGAGAAATGTATGGCAAAAACAATAACAAAAACAAAAACAAAAACAAAAACAAAACCAAAACCAAAAAATGACATAAAGTTAAATGAAAATAAAAAAACCGTAGACGTATTGTTTTTTCCTTTATAGTTTGCAATATGAACGATAAGAAGCGTAAATTTAAAGTATGCAAATGATAATTGAAACAGTAAATGATATTTTATAATGATAATAACAAAAGTATGAAAAATGTACTACCTTAATATTATAATTTTGGCGAAAGTGATAACATCACTTTCAAGTTTGATGAACTGATTTCTTAAGTTGACCATAACAAACAAAGAGGAAAAAGAGACAACTCAAAAAAGAAATCAAAAATTTGTTTCTTCAGCGTTGGGAGAGGCTTAATATATAAAGTTCATGATGATGATAAATGATACTGAAGACCTATGAAATTTTAGAGTAATGTAAAAGAATTGCATAAAAAATTTCATAGTTAGCATTAATAGATTTCTTTCATAAATTTGTTTTTCATATGTTAAATTGCAGCAGAGGACATCACTGTTTGAGTATGTATATTTCCATACAACTTGATGTTATTTGGGGCAAGCCTTGATAAGGTAACACATAACTCCATTTTTAGATGAAATTGAATAATCTAAATTTTTGCTAAGAAATATAAATTCTTGCAAAGAATTCTTATGTATCGTAATGCTTATAATTTTCCTTCCAAATTTACGGGTTTAATATAAAAATTTTCAAAAAAAAAAGTAAATAATAAAATTGACAGAATTTCTCAAAAAATTAAACAGTATTTTTCCTTCTACCTAACTTTTCTGGGTGCGCTGTTTTTTTTTTAAAGTATTTATTAATAAATCATTGTTACTTTTATTATAGAAGTTTATTGAAGATGTTTCCATTCTATAAGATATCGAAACTTTCGACCTACCACATTTTCAACAAAAGGAAAACAAAAATAGCTATAAAAATCGAAATCCATGAAATTGAATTGGAAATTTGGTTAATAATGCATTGTTATATAATTTTTTCTTATTACATTTACCCTTAATAATGACCTGATGGTTTGTGACTGCACAAGACATGAATGTGTCTTGTACAGTTTGTTTATATGAATGGTAAACATAATGTGATAATGTGAAATTATATAAATACAATGGGACAATATTTAAATAATGACTAATAATTACAAAAAAAATTTTCCAAACAGATGTCAACAATGCTTTTCTTTTATCTCTATCTCTATCTCTATCTCTACCTCTCTTTCTAATTCTTTCTCTCTTCCGTTTGCTTTCTCGTTGTTCATATATTTATACTTTATGCGTTAAATTCTTCATTTGCTAAAGCGATCAATCTAGAATCATTCATTTTGAAAAGATGTTAAATTATCTAAAAGTTTGCCCATTAGAATGTGGAACCAAAAATTCAGATTGCTATAACTAAAAGTAATTCATATATTTAATAAACGTTAAGCAACGATTTAGAGCCAAGATCTTAATTAAATCTAAACAGTCCGCTGAGCATTTTACGCACATGTCTACCTGGCGCCGCAATGAAAATTTTCAGCTGGGATAAATGGGCGTGCCTGCTGATTATAATGCCACCATTAACTTACAATTTCAAGTTCTTATTGCATCTTACTACAGGGGGCGACCAATCCCGAGAAGCACCTGCTCAATTGGGAGTGGGTCATGAGATAGTTTCTGATCCATGGCCATCAGGGGGCATCATGAGTTTCACGAGATCAGATCCAAAGATACAATTTGGTACCATGGGATCACCAGTTTCATATTTGCCCAAGTGGTGATGTTGGAGTTGGCTTCGTGGGGGCTGTGGTGCCCATGTCGCGGGCGTAGCTCGACCTAATTATGTTTATTTTGTGTTCCACTATTATGTTTTGTCGAGCAGGGTGCCATTTCCCGAATAAAATGGCTAGGTGGGTAGGCTTATCGGGCTAATCTAATCTAAGCCAAGAGGTAATAAGAAGGCCCCGAATCCTTACACCAAGGATTAAGCCAGGTAGATGAGCTGCAATACTGGCTTTAAATTAGAAGCTAGTCGGGACGGTGGCATGCTCGCGATATGTCGTGTTTACCAACGCTAGCGATCATTAAGTATGTTTATACCATGCAGTTGAGCCTTCCAGGCAGGTATTCATGTAAAACACTAACTGTACTGCATCTTACTACAAAATTCTTACTTTTATATAGTTAAAGTTGGCAGGTTGACAAATTGGCTGGAAAATGATTTATATGATGAAGATAGGAAAATTTTCCACGGCCATTCCGCCAAATAATGTTTTAACTTTAAAGGAAAGTTACTTTCATTCAAAAAAAAAAACATACCGTTTGGAATATATTTTGATTAGAGTGGGCCCCTCAAGAGGCAAAGAGCCAAATTCAAAATAATTCGAGTCTTTTTTCATCATAAAACGAACTTTCAAAGTTTATCGAAGAGTTTTTTCTTTTTTTTATGAAAAATAATATTAAAAAAAAAACCGATTTTCATTTTCTCGACTTTTCATTCGATTTTCTTAAGGTATTAATTCTATTAAGCCAACTAAATCTAAGAAATCTGTCATTGAACTAACGTCCAACGATTTTTCTTGCCTTACTTTTTAGAAATGACATTTTTCTAGAAAATTTCCTTCTGTTTAAAATCGTAAAATATTTAACAAAACCAGTAAAAAATTTAAATTATGAAGAAATTGAGAAATTAACAAAATTTTCCTTTAATTTTCACATAAATTTATTTATTAGAAAATTTTACACCAAAATCGTGATTAATGCCATAATAAAATAATAAAGCTTTCCATAAACATATTCAAAATTCACAAATTGGAAACTTACAGTGGATTAAGACCGACTTTCAAATATGCTATACAACATTTTGTCTAAGGTGATTAAAAAGTGGAACAAATGAATTTAAAAAATTGTTATTTGCCAATTAACTGCAAATAATTCGAGAGATACATTGCTCATACAAGGGAGTTCAAAAAAATGGATCGATCTGGATCAAATTTGATACACATATATTTTTCATGTTAAAATACAAAAATATGCCAATTTATGTTAAAATATTTTAGAAACTGTAATTTTTCTTCTTAAATTGACTTATTTTTAAAAAAGTTGTTATATGAAGAGTGGTCCTAAAAATGGTTTGACTTTAACCATTTTTATTAAGGTTTGCCTTTGGGCCAAAATACACAAAAAATAAAATTTCATTAAAATATCTCAAAAATTTTGAACTGTAGCTTTATTAATGGACAGACAGATGGACAGACACGCTTAAATCGATTCAGAAAGTGATTCAGAGTCGAATGATGTAATAAAACGTGACTCTAACTTAACTCCTTTTGGATGTTACCAACATCACCACAAACTTATAATGCTTTATTTTACAAGTGGTTTGATAAAAAGTGGTAAAAAGTGGCGAGCGATATATGGGAAACAAAAATCAATGTAAATAATAAAAAGGAGAAATCTACAAACCTAAATATATAGAATGTGAAAGTTAAAAAGAGATAGAGATATATAGAAGAAAAAGAAGATTAAAATGTAAATGAATAAGATTTACGTGTTAATTGTTTAGCAAATCGTTACGTATTTCCGTTTTGTTTCGCTTTAATTTTGTACTGTTTTGTTTTGTTTTTGTACTTTTTTTTATGTACATGCAAAACTTTTATGAATGAATTGAAATTAGTTAAAATTGTATTATTGTATTGAAATCTCAATTTGAATTTTAATACGTTATAATTATTTCATACATTTTCTACAAATTTTTTTTTTATATATTGTTTCTCTTATTTTGCGATTGTTGAATAAATAAATAGTTTTTGTGTGTTTTGTTTTTATTAAAAAAAATTTTTTTTGTACAAAATTTTTATTTATTTTTATAAAATTTGTTCATTACCCATAATTAACTTAATATCTTTCAGTCATTCAGTCAGAGTCACCTTTATTTATTTATTTATATTTTTTTTTTCAATTCTAGTCTTGTTATTAATGTTTTTGCTGTTGTTGTTATTGTTATTGTTATTGTTATTGTTACTACTTAAACTAATTAAAATTTTTATTTGTTTTTTATTCCTTAGATTTTTTCTTTCATTTTAAGTACATAAAATACTTCCGTAATATTGAAATGATGTTTGAATTAATTTAAAGATAGCTCGAGGCACTCAGTCAAAGGAAATGATCAGATGGAAAATTTACAGTTTAAATTTATTACATTAATAGATTTTCCAGCCTTTACCTTAAAAAATGATGTCTCTCTAGAGATTGAGCGATCCAATTCCATTGAATAATAATAATTGATTTAAAAATCTCGAAATCGCCAAAAAAAAATTTCAAATTTTCGTATAAACTATTTTTAATTATACTGAAGTAACAAAATATTTTAGAAATTCTTTTAATGAAATTTGAAACACTTATCCCTTTTATTTGAATCTAAAATCAATTCTTATTTAATTCTTATTTTTTATGTTTGCATTGAAACTTGGCTGAAGTGATGAGAATTTGATGTGGTCATTTTCATTTTATTTATTTATTAATTTTTTGGTTTTGTTTTTTTTTTTGTTTTGGTTTTGAAAAGTTCAATATATTTTGATTGGCATAAAATAATTAAATAAATAAAAACTTAACATGTTAAATAATCATTAGACATTTAAAATTGTACACAAAAAAATTTTAACCTACTTTCTTGAAGGCTCCACACATTACATTTCGCTAACTATCTCTCTCTCACTTTCTCTTTCTCTCTTTTATGCGTTTTTACGCCACGCCATCCAAACAGCTGCTTTCCTTTTTAGTTGTTATTATTTTACTTTTGTTTATATATTTATTTTAATTTTTATTATTATTTTGTTTTACATTTTTTCTATTTTACATTTTGCTTATATTTTCCTTTTAATGTTTTTGTTATTTTTTATATACGCACTTTCAGATTTTATATTAAAGAAAACATCGCGGCATCGAATGTTTATAAAAAAAAACACAGACTTAACACAAAAATTCATAAATTATTTAAAGACAAATCATGGCTTTCATAAAAGATCGCAAAAAAAAATCTGGGATAAAAAAAACGTTTGCTAGAAACTTGAAATTCTTTGAATTTAGTTTCAGCCAATAAAAAAATCATCAATGATCATCAGTCTGTGGATGCTTTATATCAAATGGGCGTAGTCATAATGTAATTTATAATTAATTCGTAAGAAAAATCGATCATCTTTAAAGAGTTTATCATTTTTTATCTTAAACATTAAATATTTTCACTTAAGGTTTCTTCTATGAGCGTGTCCTTTAATTTAGTTTACTTGTTTACCATAAAAATTCTTCCCGTAAGAATTTCATATAATTCTAACAAATTTTGAAGTCAATATCTGAAAACAAAAATTATGGTAGATAATTAGACAAGTGAATGAAGAGGGTGGGTTAAGTCGAAGAAAAACTTTTTAAATGATTAGATTCTGAGATCTAGGATCTCTACTTTGTTTGGCCGAATATAAATACGAATGCTTTAAAGATTTAAATAAGTTTTAAAATAGCGAGTCGGTTTATGTAACCAGAAAATTAAAATAAAATTTTTTTACAAAGAAATTGTAACAAAAAAGAAGTTGTCTCTGAAATTTCTCTCGTTCGAAGAGAGTTGAAGAAATTCAAAAATAGTACTAATTAAATTGTGGTAATGCTAAGCCAAGTAAAATGAAATCATGTGGAATAAAAAATTGTAGCATCGCTTTTATCATTTTTTGTGGTTTTTTGTTTGGTTAATCTTTTTTTTTTTTTTTGCTTGAAAATAGTTCAGAGGCACAATTCAAATTGAATGCATCAAAAAAGTCCAACATTTAAACAGATGTTTGCATAAAAAAGTATTATAACAATAATTATATGATAATAATTATTATCATTATGAAAGAGTATAATTATTGCATAGAAATACAAACAAAATACACGTAACAAAAGTTAATAACATTTATTTATGAAAAAAAAAAAAAAAAAAGAAAATGATGTGACAATAATAATGATTTTTATTATTTTACATTGCGATCTTAATGTTCATGTATTTGTACACACACACACACACACACGTATAACTAGCGGCTTAGTTAAATATTAGTAGTGTGAAAAAAGTGGCCAAAATGTGTACTAAAAAAAAAAAAAGAGTTATAATAACAACAAATAAATAAATAAACACAATTTTTTGAAGGCTACAAAAAGTGCCGTTTTTAAAATTTACACCCTTATAATAATGAATATTATAAATTTGTGTGAATATTTGTAACATGCACATAGAATTGAGATAAATCCATTTCTTCTTGTACTGATCGATTCAAAACAACAAGAAATGTTTATCCATCTGTCCGTCTGTTCAAGCGCGTGCAAAGCACAAATGGCATTTCTAAAAATATTTTAATAAAGTTTTGGCCCAAAAATGAAAATTATTTAAAATGGGTAAAATCAGACTATTTTAAAGACCACGCCCCATATAATGCCTTTGATTTTAAAAAAGTCCTTATGCGTAAAAAATTTACAATTTGTAATATTATTTCATGTAAATTTGCAATGACTGATGCTTTGACCTAAAAAAAAATACGTGTATCAACTTTGGTCCAAATTGGCCTATTTTTTTAAACTTGTTTTGTACAACAAACTTTTCAAATAATTAAAAAATTGCAAATTTTTTCAATTCTCTTGGCTTGTAATTTTTTTTTTATTTGACTTTAAATGATGTGGGGTATTTAAAAGTCGTTTTCGACTCACTTTAAAATTCTTGATTGTTTCTTTCTACTATTGAATTTCATTTATTTATAGTTGGTTTGTTCGGTTGATCGTTTTGTTTATTTTATCAACTTTTTAAACGTTTTTTCTTATGTGTTTATGAATTTTGCTACTGAAACAGTTATTGGTAATTGAGATTGAGAAGTCATGCAGTTTAACTATTAACACATAACGCATAAAACGTGCTTCCAAACTACATTGAACTACTTGAAACTAGTTTCTCATTTTTGTATTTATGTGTGTGTATATAAAATATGTAACAAAACTTAACTTTTATACGCGATAACGTCAAAACGCTAAAAACGCTAAAAACGCCAAAACTGCAAATGCCAAAGTTATTACCATTAAATAAATCTAAAATAAAAAGCAAACAGAGAAAAAGCAAAAAATATGAACAAAAATCGTTGACTATGCCAACAGCGCCAGGTAATTGCATATTTTTTAAGTTTTTCTAACTAATATTCCTTCTAAAGCGATCATTAAAGTCATCATAAAATTTTATATATATATATATATATATATATATGTATATGTGTATGTGTACATGTTAAGATAACTGTTAATAGCATAAGCACTTTTAGAATTCCTAAGGCCTCAACTAAAATCATTAGATAACTTTTCAGCTTTCTACTGCTTAGATCGGATTAAGTTAGTTCAATTTTTTTAGCTTCTTTTCAGCAAGAGGAATGTTTTTGACATTTTTTTTTTTTTGATATGACTTTCTTATAGAATTTTTTCGACAATTTCCATTTTCAAATGCTTTCTTTTTATGCGTTTTCTTTTCATTCATTTTCTAAAGGCTTCAATCACATAAAAATTGAAATGTTGTCAAGTACTCAGAATACAAATGATTCTAAAATTGCAATCTATAGCTTTGCACAGACAGAGACGGATGGACAGACAAACGCATTGGCAAATATTAATCGTATCAAGAAGTGATTCTGAATTGATCGTTATAAAAACGAAGGGTCTCTCTTAACTCATTTTGAGTGTTACAAACATCTAAGCAAATTTATATTCTACATCAAAAATGTGTAGAATATAAAAAAAATAAGCAATTTTGCCTGAAATTACTTCTCAATTTTAAAATAAGTTTAAATTTTTATTCAATGAACGAAATTGCTATATTATTGTGAAAAAAAATTGTAGTTTTCTTTTAAATATTTTATAAAAATATGTTAAACACAAATTAAACATTCCAAAAACTTTGCTTGAAATGATGATGAATAAACAATTTTTAACAAAAAAATACATTTAAAAAATTTCAATAGCCCAACAACACTTGTCATAATATTTACTAATAAATATTCAGACAAAAGAATATGTAAAGTCATGGTTTGAAAAAAAAAAACAGAACACATTATTCAAAATATACCGGGACTATATAAAAAAAAAGTTAACATGATTCTGAGACCTATACAAATTACCAAATTTTGTATAATCAAGCAGAAAAATTAAGTAAAAAAAAAATTAAGCAAAAAAAAAATTAAGCAAAAAAAAGCGCTTATATTTCAATTAATTTCGCTTGGAAATATAAGAAAAAAGTAAAACACCAATTTTATTTATTTAATTATTATCTATAAAATAGTCTTAAATATCAATTAGAGTGTAAAATGCTGACAAAGCAATTAATTTTTTTTTGTTAAGCCTCATTTCTTCCTCCCTTCTTTCCCTCCTCCACTGACCCAAACACCTTTTAAACAAAAATAAAAATTTAAGCAATTAAAATCTTATTTACCTTTTTTCATGTTACTTAGACAATCTTTTACTCTCAAAACAAAAATTTAACTAATTATTTAGTGTAGAATTTTGAAAAAAAAGGGGTAATTCCAAAGAAGCAAATCAAAACAAACCAAAAAGCAAAAGATTGAGCTTCAAAATCTCAATGTTGTACCCTTAAAAATCAAATTACTAAATCTATAAAAGATTAAAGCATTTTCTCTAATAATCATCGATTATTATAATGTAATTTTAATTTCGATCATTATTTAAACCAAATGCTTTAAATCGTTTAATTAACTTTTAACGTTGTTTCTCTCCATCCATATTTTATTGATAAAAAATAATCAAAAAAACAAAAAACAAAAAACAAAAAAAGTAATAATAAAATTATTTATTTGTTGCATTACTATTTATTAAAATAATTATATTGATGATGATGATGATGATAATGATGATGATGGTGATGATGATAATTATGAAATTATTTATAATAATTACAAGTTTTTTTCCAATATAATTTTTGTGGTATTTGCATTCTATTTATCTTTATACTCTTGTGCACACTACATGACTTTTAAGCAATAAAAATATTTTTCAGAAGCATGTAAAAAACGTAACATTTAAAAGTTTGAAGTTATAAACACTTTTCACTATGGCTAAAACGCTTTAAACATGTCTTTTTGCCTGTCTGTACGTCCAACTGTCCATCTGTCTGTGCATCCGTCCTATATGGCCTTATATTATCGAATTAGAGGTAACTGTTTTCTTCCGGACATTTCTCAAAAATGCATGAAGCAAATGAACTAAAAGTAGAAGAAGAAAAGCTAAGATATCGTATCAAATTATTGGCCACTCACAAGCGATCTTATAAGGAAAGTTATGTTACATGAAAAAACTTATAAAATTTAACAATAAATTTTTTGCCTTAAGTAAGACTTTAAATCATAAAGTCTAAAAAAGTTCAGAATATTGTTTTGGAGAACCTTTCTTTTTTTTCTTAGGAAATTTTCACATATTTTTTATGTATAATTATTATTTTTCCAATTTTTTTTTTGGAGCAAACTTCTGTTGGGTATTTAAAAGTCATCTCCGCTTTGATCGTTTCGTATTAACTTATTTGATTTTTTTTTCGTACCATTTATTTATTAATTGGTTAGTTAAATTTTAATCTAATGCTTGAAGGTTTCTTTTCATCTTCTATAAACGTGTTAATCATTATAAGATTTATATTTGAATGCCTTAATAAATAAAGTTGAATAAACTCTATAATTTTAAAAATTTTCGCTTAATGTTTTCGTTGTTGATACTATTAATAATATTAATGTTCAATAACTTTAATTGAATGATTGAATAAATAATTTATGCAGAATATTAATTATATAATATTTATTAATTGTTATTATTATTATCATTATTAATACAGATTATTATTATATATATATATAATTATAATTAGCCTTGAATTCTGAAATCATATACTTTTGATTTTCATTTACATTTCATTTTGTTTCATGAAAATTTTCTTTTTTAATGTTATTTTTTTTTTTTTGTTAATCTTGCTTTTTTTTCGCTATATAACAACAATATAAGTAATGAAATGATTATGACAAGAGCGGCAAACGGAAATGTTGCGGATAGGAAAAACAAACTATTGTCCTCTATTTTAACAATATATATTAATTTTTTAAGTACAGTTAATTTTTACGTTTGTTATAAATGTCACATCAAAAGTAGCATGCATGAGATTTTATTTATAAATACAAAAAATTGCAATGTAATTATCTGGCATGCAATAAAGTTCCCTAAATAATATAATTATTGATTATATATTTTAGAATTTTTCCAACCAAAAAAAAAAAAAAGCAAAATTAAGTAAAGCAAGCAAGAAAATTATTCTTGAGTATGAGCGACTAGTCAGTCCATAGCCATTCACATAAATGGTTCAATTTATTTAGATCTCAATTTAGTTTGTTGTCGATATTATCTCTTAAAAAATAAGGCGGCAAAGTTTCAGTGAAGAAATGAACTAAGAGATATTCATAATATTCTCCGAATAATGAAAAGCACTGAAATTTCAGTATTTCAGTATTTCTTACATTTAAGTGGGCGTGATTGCTTTCTTTAAAATTAAATGTGAAATAATTATGAACAAAAAAAGAACTGGATTGTAAATGAAATATCAGATTGAGTTGCAGTTTTAGGTCGCTCCCTTCACTATTTTGCTTATACTTTCTAATTTCTAAATAAGTTAAGGTTAATATTTTTATTTAGCATATGATAAGGTAGATTTGGTATTGCATTTGGATATCACAATAACTCAGCAAACTTTCCATAATTTCTATTCCTTATTTCTTACTCTATTTTTAAATAATCTTTTCTATCTAAATTACAAATGTTCATAGCAAAATAAAGCCACAAATTGAGTACGCTTGACTTTTGTTAAAAAAAAACTTTCTACTCTAATAATTGAGCTAATTGAAGGAATCGTCAATCGAGTCAGAATTGAAACGTCTCACAAATCTTTTCAGAGAGCAATTATAATCTTAATTTTTATATAAATAAAGTATTACTCTAAAAAATTATGTAATATGTATGTATTGGAGAATAATTCAACAGTTATAAGTCAAGACAACAATAATCCTGTCACGATGATTTTATTTGTATTCGAAAGTCGAATTTTTGTCACGATATTCTACAATAAAATCAAAATAATGGAACTTGATAAAAGATGTTTTTATTTTGCCTAAAATGAATTCCCTTAAATTAGAAAATATTTTTTCATACATTCAATAATCCAAAGCAAAATGAAAAAGCTTTCCATGATTTTGAATTAAGTGGGTAATTTACACACTCTCCTCATTAGAATAAAACACTTTCAAGAGCCCTGTACATTTCTAAAGAGACTCTTAACAAAATATCAATTAAATGGGTTTCAATTGTAATTTGAAATCCTTATAATCGCATAGAAATTTCAAGTCTTTAAATTCTCATCGTAACTCTTGAAAAATATATATACATTATCAAGTTGAAAGGTTTACATATAATAAATCTTATCAAAAATTTCATTAAACACTTTATTGGAGTGTATAATTTATGACATTTGAGTTGCTGACAGAAAACCTGATAAAACTACTACGAAATGATAGCGTTTACTGTAAGTGAATTAAAATAAAAGTAATAAGAATTTATAAACATTAAAAGTTTTATAATTTTATTATTTAGAAGTACAAACAATCTAGTATATTGGCCATGCAGATGCCGATGGTAGACTTTACATCAATTTTACATTTATTATATATAATTAGGTATATTTTAAGAACGATTGGACTCATTTAAAGCGTAAACTTTTTACGGACTCCATATAAAATCTGAAACATTAGACAAAAGTTCAAAAAATAGTTTAAGAAAATTATAACTCTTTCGAGACTAGTTCTTTTCTCTCTAAGCATGTCTTAGGCTATTTTAGAATACTTTCTAAAATGCTTATTCAATCCAATTTCAAACATTTTGAATAATATTTTCATGCTTTCGCTAGTGAAAATATCTGTGAAATTGCAAATATTCAATTTTCAATGCTGAATTAAAAAACTTTATGGAAAAATTCTTTCATGATTTTGCATTAAGTGTGTCATTTACACACTCCGCTCATTAGAATAAAATACTTTCAAGTGCCTTGTACATTTCTGAAGAGATTTCTAACGAAACATCAATTAAATAGGTTCCAATTGGAAATTGAAATTCTTATAATCGCATTATTATTTCAAGTCTTTAAATTCTCATCAAGTGAACTTTTTCAAACTTTTCTACAACGCTTGACGAAATGCAAATCCTAAATGCATGCATTCAAAATGAAATCACTTTTTAAACAGCCTAATATTTTTGCAATTTACTTCTTACAATTTCACATAACTTAAAATATTATTAAAAAGGATAAGATGAGATGATGAAATGAGACAAAGAGCAAAAAAAAATAGAATAGAATGGAAGAGTTAAAAAATCATAAAATAAAACACGTGACAAAATTTACGATTGCGATATTTTACAAAATAAATATATTTCATTTAAGTTTCTTCTTCTGGCATATAAACGAAAATTGTTTTATTTATTTTTTATATATTTATTTTCTTTTATTTGTTTATTTATACCTCTTATAAATTACTTATTTATTTATATGTTTTTTTCGATTTTCTTTTTCTTTTTTTTTTATTTATTTTTTACTTTTTTGGTTTTTGGCTCAAATGCTCGAAAGCTAATGCTTTTAGATACATTTCGCGATAATATCGAGTGTTTTGTGAAAGTAGATTTATTTTTAATAAAAATTAACATAACATTTGTAATTTGTTGGCATTATGCTCTTGACCATCACAAGACAAGTGAAGAGCCGTTAACCGTTAATCGTTAATAGTGGAATTTTTTTTCGTTAAAGCAAATTAAAAAAGAATACTATTATTGTTATTGTTTTATTTAAATTATTCATCAAATTATTATAGATTAATTATTTTCATTAAAATAGGCAAGTGAGAGGAGACAAAGAGGGAGTAAAGAATTTAAAGTAGAAAATAGAAATTTTTTTGTGATCAAATTCGATATTTTAGTTTGATTCAATTGATAATATAAAATATATAAAAATTCTAAGATATATAAATAAATAATTAATAAAATGTATAATTAAAACAAAAAATTAAATGAGAAATAAATTACTAAATATATAAAAAAATTTAATAATTTAATAAATAATTTTATAAATTGAAATAAAATTAAATTACATGAAATTTCTAAAAAATTTATAAACCTTATATAACACAACAAAAAAAAAACAACAAGCAAACAACAACAAAAAAAACTGAAAAAATTACAAATAAATTTGAAATTAAATAATCGCTTGGTATGGGTTGAAAATATTTTGGCAATTAATCAGCAGGATCTATTTCATTATCTACGTTTTAAGAAATGTGGAAGAATACTGATTGCACAACTTTATAATTGGAAGAAAATTGTCAAATTGAAATTACATAAATTTCTAGAAAATCGATTAAAAAAAAAGAAAAAAATTTTAAAAAAATTTTTAATTAGGTGGGTATAAAACGTGGGTTTTATATTTTACAGAAAATTTATTAAGAAGTATTTTTTTATTAGATGTACAGTTAATTAATTAAGTAATAAAAATTTTAATTATATATACTTAATCATGAAGTAATTTATATTAATTAATTATATCAATTTTATAAGTATTTGTCATATTTTCTTATTATATCAACTAATTATATTAATTGATTAATTAGTTATTTGTATTAATTATATTAATTAATTAATTAATTACTTAAATAATTATATATATCTTAAATATTTGTGATAAGAAAATTACTTCTTATTTTAGAGATTTTCTTAATGTTAATTCTTATATTAAAGTTTCCATTTCAAGTACGATTTGACAATTTAGATTAGTCAAGTTTTTAAGTACATTGTGAAATTAAATTAAGATATAGATAATTAATTATCATCCCTTTAAATTATTGTATGTCTATCATTATTTACACGAACATTTTTTAGTTTCCTCAAGGAACAAAAAGACCACCATTTTGCTAGAAATCACTACATTTTGGCCTATGAAAAAAAAAGAAATCCGCGAATTATATCTCAAATGTACTTTAGTTATGATGCCTTCAATCGCTCTTGGCTTTTCAATTTTCATAACATTTTGCATTGTATTATAAAATCAATTATATTTACAAGTATAACGAATCATGCATTCTTTTCCCAGACAATCACTTGCATAATAGCAGATATTTTTTTAGTATAAATTATTATAGAATAGAAGGCATGTGTCACGTTTTAGTATAATTTAACAAATTATAAATAATATAAACAAAAATAAAATCAAAAAACTAAAATTAAAGAAAAAAAATAACAAATAGTTTTATGCAACATTTAAAGTACTTGTTGCCAAAAAGTTTACATTTGTATGTAGACTTATGTATATCGTAGAAAAAACGGTACAGTTAATTAAAGTTGAACATTAAATACCTTACATCAGTCGGTTTAATGTTACTAGAATATTAAAAGTAATTAAAAGTTAAGAAGGGAAACATGAACTTAATTAAAAAATGCACTCTTTTAAAAATAAAATTTCAAATAAAAATAGAATATAAAAATAGAATTTCAAGTATTTACTTTTCTTAAACTAAGCCAAGTGAGTGACTGGAAAAGTTTATGATTTTGAAACATCTGTTTCTTCAGTCAATATACAAAAAACTATTTCATCTATAGGAGTCCGACATTAGAAAGTAATGCGGACAGTTTATTGGATGTATTAATCTATAATCATGTCATTATGGAACTGCACACGAATGGCATAATGTATGCGAAATTTATATGGCTGGTTGGTTATTGATTGTTATATACAAAGTATTAGCAATTCAAACTGCTAATTCTTACTAAAAAAATTTAAAGGGAGCATTGCACTTTTGTGTAAACATTACACGTTCATTGAATGTTGAGGTCTAGCAGAGATCCTCATCTTGCCTTGAAATAGGTTAGAGCGGCGATAGTTAAGGGTTTCACATCTTTTTAGGGTAGGAAAATCTAGCAATTTTAAAGGGGACAACATTCCGCTTGAAAAACTTTATAATTTATCATGATTTATTATGACTTTTTAATGGCTGTAGCTCTTAAATTTGAACGTAATCTCGATAATTTCATGCTACTAAGAATAAGGGGCCTTAGGCCAATATTTTTATCACCATAGCAGCACAAAATTTTCTTTCTATATACCGATGGCAGTGAAATCTAAATTGTTTCCAGAAAAATATTTATAACTTTCAATCAGTAACAAAAAATTATTCTGTATGCCCGAACACTTATAGTTTAATCAACCATAGATACTGTATGTAGGGTGTTAACTAAGAGAAAAGCGCAAACAAAGCGAAATATATGTATAATGGTATTAAAGGAAAAATAAAAACAGCGAGAGATGCAGAAGAGATGATCATAATGAGAATCATTATGATCATCATCATTATCATCATCAACGTTATGAAACCATTTAAATTAACTCAGAAGTGTTTAAGAAAATCAAATCTAGCGTTGAACGTGCATCAATGTGAAGGACTTACGGCTAATGGAATATTTCCTTGGCATTGTAAATATATCTTCCTTTTATTTTTTTTTCCTTTCCCTTCCTTTCAATCATTCATTCTTCTTTAATTTGCTTTTGCTTCAAAATCAAAATTTTTCATATTCATTTAAAATAAATTTCATCATTTTTATGTTTTAATTTAGAAATTTACTTATTCTACTTAATCGAGATCGAGATTCTTTATGTATCAGAAGATATTTGTTATAAGCAAAAAAAAATTTTTACCAAAGAGCATTCCATTTAACATTTCAGCAAATATATCTAAAAAAATTTTAAAAATCTTAAAAAATTACAAAATTCGATTTTCTTTAAAAGTGAAACTTTCAACAAAACTCTTGTAATAATTTGTAATTTCTTAATTTGAAATGGACCCTTTGTCGATCTGCAAAAGAACTTTACTTTCAATTCCATAAATCTTTATTACGAAATTTATTTGTATTCAAAACAAACTTAAGAGAATTGAAACAAATTAATGGCTTTACGCTTGACAAACTTTTTACTTTATACACAAAAATATTTACACATTTATTCATGTATATGAAAAATATCTATGTGTAAATATAAGTGTATATATTACAATCGGTTAGTGTCGACTTCTAAATACTCTACATTGCATATTCATGAAGATAAACACAGAATTCTTAATTTTTCCACATAAAAATTGTGCCAAATAGATTGTTGTATGAAGGGAATGATCGTTATAATAAGCTTAATTAAAATTATTTCCAAACATCTTTGGGCTGAACCACGCCTACATATTACATTTCATTCCAATAGCTTCAGAATGATGTCTTGTACTTTTATTGAAAATTTATATTGATAGACAATAAACAGACAGATGGACAAGCTACAAAACAAATCAGAAAATGATTTCAATTATTTTTATCTCCTACATACGTACCGCCCAAACTAAGTATATAAATTTTTTACATATAAAGTGTTAACAAACTTAGAATAAATAATTAGAGTAATTTGACATAAGTGGAATAGGAATAACGAAACACAGTAAGAAAATAAAAACCAAAAAAAATTGGTAGCTTTTTGAAAAAATCGTATTAGCGAAGTCAATTAAAGAACAAATGATCTGATGTATGTGGATTATTTTATATTCTTAAATTATATATGCTATATATTCAAAAAATTCTTTATTCATTTTATTAACTGTTTTTTCTATTTTTTTTTCAGATTATTAAAGAAACCTCTTTAAAAGAGAATTTCAAATTTTTTTCTTATTGATCTGTAGCGTCATACAGATTTTGAAAAATAGAGTCAATAGCTACGTTTCGAAAGCAAAAATGACTGGTTTTACAAATGGTGGCTTTGAAAATGATGAACCAGTTAAGGTGAGTGTTAAAATTTAATAATTCCTGCGCATTTTCTTTTCTCTTTCCCATTTTTTTTTTTTTTTATATAAAAAAAAAATTCGTAAAACACACGAAATTTGAAATTTTCTTGAAATCAAAGTAGACATTTTTTGAATTGTAAACCTCCAAAATAATTCAATTGAAGACAATTTGATTGAGTATCAATTCCAATGCACTCAAATACTTGTTAAATATTTAATTTTCTGTGTAGATTTTTTCAATTTTTCAATCAAACATTTTACAATTGTTATGGAAGTTAATGAACAATGTCGAGTTTACATGTGTGTGTGTGTGTGTGTGTGTGTGTGTGTGTGTGTGTGTGTGTGTGTGTATTCTAATTGAAACTTTTAATGTAAAGATATAACATTTGTAAAGCTATTTTATTTGGCGTATACTCAACTTATATGATTAATTGTACAATCGCAAAGAAATAACCGTGAGATATTGTAGAATTTTAATTAATCATTTGTTTGATAATGATTTAGATTTTTTTTTGTTTTTGTGCTTTTCATTTCATTTTAAGTTTTAAATATTTATTTACGATTTTAATATTATTTGAAACATTTAAAAGGGATTATTAATTATTAATTAAAGGGGTGAGGAGGAAATAATTTATTATATATAATTATTTTATATATTCAATTACTTTTACTTAATTACGTTTACTTAATTCGATTTATTCTGTAATTATTAAAATTTAATTGCCATTTAGTAACATAAATTTCTTATTTAGCGAATCATTATCGCGCACAATAATTTCTATGCAAAAACTTAAATAAAACTTGTTAATTAAGTATTTTATGTTAATTAAGTACAAAAATTTTATATAACTACAAACATCTCATTTCTTAAATACTTTTCCCAGAAATACATAGAGAATTTTCCACATGTCATTTATTCCATAGTTTATAAAATTATTAATTAAGTAATTCATGTTAATTAAGTACTTTTGCATAATAACGAAACTTTCACTTCTTAAGTACTTTTTCAAAAATTTCGTGGAGGATTTTACTCATATGATTTAATTTATGGTTTATAAAATTATTAATTAAGTAATTCAAGTTACTTAAGTACTTTTGTATAATTACGAAACTTTCACTTCTTAAGTACTTTTTCAAAAATTTCGTGGAGGATTTTACTCATATGATTTAATTTATGGTTTATAAAATTATTAATTAAGTAATTCATGTTAATTAAGTACTTTTGTATAATAACGAAACTTTCACTTCTTAAGTACTTTTTCAAAAATTTCGTGGAAGATTTTACTCATATGATTTAATTTATGGTTTATAAAATTATTAATTAAGTAATTCAAGTTACTTAAGTAAGTGAATAAAAAAGAATTATTTCATGTATAATTCGTATTCGTTAATTTATGAAAAAAATTAGTACAAATCGATTTATATTGATATATTGCAAAAAAAAAACGGAGACAAATGAAAGAAAAAAAAACAAACATAGAAACAAAACAAATATAATGAAAATTATCTACACAATGTTTTTGTTATTATAGTTTTAATTGTGATTAATTTATTAGAGATTAAATTATTTACTCTTAATTACACGAGACATGTAATTTTTTTTAGGAAATTAAATAAAAATTATATAAAATTTAGGAAATTATATAAAAATATAGAAAAATATAAAAGAATTTCCTTAAGAAACAAAGGAAGCATTTCTTTATATATTTTTATATATTTATTTATTTATTAAAAACAAAATAAAAAGCAAAACGTAAATATATATAAATTTAAACTAAAACAGATTATTATTGATTAATTAAATTGTTCATTAAAATCATAACAAAACAAGATTTTTATGCAAATAATTTTATGCGTGTCACCGTTGTTTTTCCCTTTTGCTTCTATTTCCATTTGTTATATTAATTAATTACTAATTAAATTGTTAAGTAGCTAAGTGTTAAGAAAAATTATATGTAAACATTAATAAATCAATTCATAATAAATTGCATAAATAAATATTAATGATTATGATAAATTTTTTTTGTGAGTAAAATTTTTGTACATATGTCTAGCCTTATTTATTAATTTTTTTCTTCAATTTTTTTTTAAGTGCAGAATATAACTAATAATAATTTGTAATTAATTTTTATATATGAAATTAAATTCCAGTTAAAATTGTAAAACTATTTGAAAGCGTGAAATAATTTTTAATTAATGTCGTTTAATTAATTTTTTTATACCATACTTTGGTAATGGTAACATCCAAGTGAGGCTCCCATAGACTTATTTCTATTTAGATAAATTGCTAAATTAAAGGTGAAATAAATGAAAAAAAAAACTTTGCATTCCTTTGAACCGCTACGCCTCCTTACCATTCCTTATCCGCCTTCTCTAATGGTTTATTTTAAAGAAGGCCCATCGTATGGCAAACTTTATACTCAAGTTTAAATTGTATTTATCTCTTTTGAAAAATGTACTTTAGAATCACTTTTCCAAAAAATTTAATTCAATTAACGTTAATTACAATTTTTTTAATTTTCAATATTTCAATTATATCTTAAACGAATAAGATGCAAAGAGTTTAAAAGTTGGCCACGATCCAGTCAGTTATAATATTTTTATCTACTTTCTATATTTATTAATTTTTTATATTTTTTTATTTATTTTTATTTATTTTTATTTTTTTTTTGGTAGATTTTCTTGTAAACATAAATTGGTAGAATGGCAGAAAGAAAAAGTAACATTTATAATATTTAATATTTTTATTTAATAATCATAAAATGTTGAGATGATAAACATTAATTTCATACATATATATACAAATACACACACACACGCACACACACACAGAGGCTTCAGCATGGACGAAACAATAAATAGTTGTACAAAAATAAAAAAATGTGTCAAAAGATCAGAGTGTCTTTTAGAAGAATCCTATTAAAAACAAAGAGCAGCAGCAGCAGCAACAACAACAACAACAACAACAAAAGCTAAAAGTAACAATCATATAAATAAAATCAATACTTGTTTTATAGCATTAAGGCGTTTTTGACGTTTTGTGGCGGGCATTAGTTGAAATTCCACATGAAACGAAGACACAACACTAAATCCTATAAACCATAAATAAAAGAAAATTAAAAAGAAAAAACAAACCGTTTAAATACAGAAGACAGAAACAGTGAGCACAACAAGGCAATCACAAAAATCTCATAACATGACTTCACATGACTTCCAAGAGTTTTACAAAAAAATTGAAAAAATAATAACAAATAAATAAACAAAAAAAAAAGTAGAAATTTCAAAGTTACATTTTCCAATCTTCAAATAATTGAGCGTATTGTAATATCAAGTTAAAATGTATCACCAAATGATCATTTTTAATTTCCATGTTAAATTTATTGATTTTTCGATTTAAATATAAATATATTAAAGAAAAATTTTATAGCTTTTTTATATTTGCTTAAGTCAAGTTTATAGACTTCAGCAAATAATTGAAGAATTATCGTAGAAATTTATATACAATAATTTAATAGCGCAAAATTCAGAATGCACTTATCGAGGAAAATCGAAACCACAATTGAAAAAGTGTTTTTGTAAAGTACTGCAAACAACTCCATTTAGGCAAAATGAAGTTTTATGAATCGTTTGAAAACGATTCATAATTAACTAAAGGAAGTAACACGGTTTCCTTCACTTTTGCGATTCAAGGGAGTTGAAATCTTTTATAAATCTAGAGGTCTAAGAAGAGAAGATATTTTGTTAAAATCTCATTTGAATGGTCACAAAAAGTCTCGTGAAAAACTCCTTTAAGAAAGGCCAATAATCTCAAAGAAATAAGACTCCATTATAAATGTCCCCAAGAAATAAAATTTTTATACCGTTTCTAATGCTCTTTTTTCCGTTTTTAGTTCTTCAATTCCAACGAATTAATATATTTTGTACAGATTTATATTCAGAGATCTAATAAGAGAAAGGATTTCATATAAAGCTCACCTAAAAGGATACTATCAATTAAAAAAGTCCTCAATGAAAGTTGCAACTAAAGACTCCTTTCAGAGAGACCAAATATCTCAAAGAAATAAGACTTCATTATAAATGTCCCCAAGAAATAAAATTTAATACAGTTTCTAGCTAGTTCTTCGATTCCAATGAATTGAATTTTGTACAGATTTATATATTAATATCCATGGATCTAATAAGAGAAAGGATTTCATATAAAACTCATCTAAAAAGATAAAAGTTGTACAGAAAATCGATCCTTCGTGAGTATGAAAAATTCCACATTGATAACTGAAACTGATAATTTCGTCTTTTTAAATTCCTTTTTGGATCCTATAAATTGGTCCAATGGAGAAAAAAATTTTCTATTTAAAAAATTTCATAACCTGTTTTTCTTAATAAAGTTTTTCTTCGTTCTCCTTTTTTTTGGTGTATTTTTTTATATTTTCTTCTTTCTGTGTTCTTTTCATTTTATGTTGATTTTTTGGCAATTGCCACATATTGAGCCTTCGCTGTATTTTATCAAAATACTAAAAATCATATAAAACTATTATGAAAATCTGCAAAGCACTTGATCCGAAGGCTTGATCAGACGTAAATATTAAGTTTTAACTGGTTTAAAGCGGTTGCTAATATTTCAATATTTTTTCTTGATTTTTTTTTTATTTTATTTTATTTTTTTATATTTTTTTATTACTATTTTATTATTATTATTTGTATTTCTTGCGATTTTTATATTTACTTTTTGGGTCTGTATATCAAATTTTTTCTCTCTTTTTTTTGTGTTTTTCTTTTTGTTTACCATTTGTGCCACCTTGAAGATGTTTGGCGCGCTACATTTATAATTCCATTGGGTATATATGTTTATATATTTATGTATGTACAAAATGTATATTGTACACCTGTAACGTGTACAAATGTCTCTTAAAAAAGCAACAATAGCAATACAGAAAATTAAAAAAAAAATTAAACAAAAATTAAATTAATAAAATCTAAGCAATAAAAGTTCATAAGAAAGAATGAAAAAAAAATTTGAAAAAAAACTATAGAGAAGAGTAAAAATAACAATAATAACAACAAGTAGAAGCCACAATTCATATAAATTTTTTCATCGTCAGAGATCAAGCGAATAAAAATTTAAAATTCATCGAATGTTTACAATTATTTTTTTCCTTTTTTCATTGAATGTGGGTAACAAAATATGTTGTCACTGTTTTATTCCAATTTTATTTTTCCTTCTTCTTTCATATTGCTTTGTTGCAATTTTTTTCAAAAAAAAAAAAAAAAAATTTTGGTTTGTTTGTGAAAAAAATTGTAATGTGTAATTAATTAGATATTGTTTAAAATTCGCGCAAGTTTTTTTGTTTTATTATTCTTCACACTTTTCTATAGATTTAAAAACTGGCAGTTTTTATTTTTCTCTTCTGTTAAAGTCTTCAAAAGTGATGAAGAAATATCGGATATTTTATAATTTTTTTTTAACTTTAATTATGAACGAAATTTTACATGAAAATCGGAATTTTTTTTTTCATTCATGTCCATCTTTATTATGTCACTCAATAAGTTTTCAGTGCAAATAGTTTACTCAAGTTGATCTAATAAGTTCATAAAAAATACTCGATCTTGAACTTTAGCTCTTGAATATCGGCTCTTGAACATCGGCTCTTGAACATCGGCTCTTGAAGTGCCTCTCTTGATTTGATAGAAAAAATTAAATTCTGTATAATAAAAGTTGCATAAGAAAAAGTTTGGATTCTTGTCTCTAAGATGATTAATAGTATCATGTTAACTCATTTATCTATTGCCAACTAAACCAATCAGAAAATTCTTTCTACATGTCTTGAAAGAGATCAGATTAAATTAGGTAATATTTTATTTGTTATATAAGATAAAGGAAAAGCTAAAACAAGCAAAATAATAAATGGAAAAAAACAGAATGAATTGATTAAAGTTCAGTAAACCATAAACCAAAATTGAGTTTTTTTTTCCTTTTTTCAGTTATTTCCAAAAAATTTTGACAAATTTCTATGTTTTCCATTCTTTTTCTTTTGTTGTTTTTCTTAAGGGAACTTATGAAATTTTCTATATATATTGTACAATAATTTTGAAAGCGTAATACAAAAACGTAACACTAAAGAAAAAAAAAATAGAATTTATATAGTTGTTTTTCTAACTGTTAAAATTCAATTGTGTAAATCTAACTGTTAAATGTAACTCATTTTATAAAATAACATTATTATGTTGTACTTTACAATAAATGTTAAGTGCAAAATTCGGCTTTTAAATGCTCTTAAAGGTCTGTTATATCATAAGTAAAATAACGATAAAAATGTTGTAAAAAAAAAAATGTTACAGTGGCCGACTTTTAAATACTCTACAACATTTCGAAAATGTATGTAAAAAATCTGGCCAGAAAGTACCGCACATTTGAAAAGTCCACGCAAAAATAAACTGAAATTAAAAGTTCTTTCTAAGACAAACCTTTGCAAAAAACAGCTTTATCTAAATATAGATGCTTCAGAAATGTCAGTCTTATTTATCTTTAACTAAAAAGTAAAATTTAAGCCCATTCAAAAAATGTTTAGTAGCATTTCTTAAAAAATCTATAGTTTGGCATTAGGATGCAGGAAGAACAAGGACTCAGACTAGTTGGTTTACCATTTGAGCCTCCGATCAGACAAATCGTTTTAGTAAATGAAATCAATAGAATATTTGAAATTATTGTTTCTAACATAAAATTTAAAGCCCAAAAATCTTTTCATTAAATTTTGAATTTAGATAAATTATGTAAAAATAAATTATATAAAAATTATGTAAAGTTTCGCCCACATTTTAATGATTCTAATCAAATTAAAATTAAAAAAAAATTCAATATCTTCAAAATATTTTAAAAAACATTTCATTAATACTACAAAATTTAAAAGCAACTTGTTTTTATTGTCAAATATGCATTTTGTCAATATGAAAAAATGTTAAAGTTTCATCGTTTGATAATAAAATGACTTGCAGGAATCAAAATGTAATAATCTAAAAAAATTGATAACATTAACAGTGATTAAATGAATCTTTGGCATAGCAATAAATGTTTATCTAACGTTCAATCCATGCACTTTAAATATATATATAAATTTTTAGATAATAAAAACCAAATTAATTTGAAATGTAAATTTATAATAAATAGATATATTTGGAATATATTTGCCCATTCTTAGTATAAATCTACAAAAAAGATTTCTCACTAAGTGGCCTCACAATATAACCTTCAAAAAATTATTAAACTGATTGATTTATTTGATTTCAATTTTTCAATGTATCTTGAAATGAACTCATGGAAAATGAATTTTTTTTTTTTTCTACTTTATTTTTATTCCAGCCCAAATCTGGTTATGAACCAGATGCCGTTTCACTTAGGGAGAAAGTTATATTAGATGCAAGCGAAAAATGGCGTATTCTAAAAAATATTACAATCATCTCTTTAGCTTTTATGGTACAATTTACAGCGTATCAGGTAGAAGCCGATTTTTAAAATCTACAACCAATCCTTCTTTGAAAAGTCTAATTCTTGTAATTTGTTATTATTTTATTTTTATAGGGTACAGCAAATTTACAATCATCCATAAATGCCACAGATGGTTTAGGCACTGTCTCATTAAGTGCTATTTATGCCGCTTTAGTGGTCTCATGTATATTCCTGCCCACTTTAATTATACGTAAATTAACTGTTAAATGGACTTTAGTATTTAGTATGCTATGCTATGCTCCCTATATAGCTTTTCAACTATTTCCAAGATTCTATACATTGGTGCCGGCTGGTATTCTAGTCGGTTTGGGTGCTGCCCCCATGTGGGCATCAAAAGCGACTTATTTAACTCAGGTTGGTCAAGTGTATGCCAAAATAACTGAACAGGCTGTGGATGCTATTATTGTACGATTCTTTGGCTTCTTCTTTTTGGCCTGGCAAACGGCTGAACTATGGGGCAATCTAATTTCAAGTTTAGGTAAAATACCTTTATAAACATTTCCAAAAGTTATTTCTAATTGATTATTAATTAAATTATTATTAATGAAATTATTTATAATTAATTTTGGTATTTAGTATTGTCTAGTGGAGCTCATGGCGGTGGCGGTGCAGCTGATAATAGTAATATCACTGCAGAAGATTTACATTTTTGTGGTGCAAATTTTTGTGTATCACGCGTGACTGGCCATAGTAATTTGGAGCGACCGCCAGATCATGAAATTTTTGAAATCTCTATGATCTATTTATCCTGCATTATTGCCGCTGTAGCCATTATAGCTGTATTATTGGATCCTCTGAAACGTTATGGTGAGAAACGTAAGGGCTCACAATCAGCTCAAGAATTATCAGGCATGGAATTACTAGCGGCAACATTCCGTCAAATGAAGAAACCCAATCAACAACTTTTAATACCTCTAACTGTTTTTATTGGCATGGAACAAGCTTTCATTGGTGCCGATTTTACACAGGCCTATGTCTCCTGTGCCTTGGGCATACATCAAATTGGCTTTGTTATGATATGTTTTGGTGTCGTAAATGCCATCTGTTCAATATTATTTGGTTCAGTTATGAAATATATTGGTCGTTGCCCAATTATTGTATTAGGTGCTGTAGTCCATTTCACTTTAATTACTGTAATGCTATTTTGGCGGCCCAGTCCCGATAATGCTCTAATATTTTATGCAATGTCTGGTTTATGGGGCGTTGGTGATTCGGTATGGCAAACCCAAATTAATGGTTTATATGGTTTATTGTTTCGACGTAACAAAGAAGCAGCCTTTTCCAATTATCGTTTATGGGAATCGGCCGGTTTTGTGATTGCTTATGCCTACGCAACAACGCTATGTGCCCGCATGAAATTATATATACTATTAGCTGTATTAACTTTAGGTTGTTTGGGCTTCATCATTGTGGAAATTTTATATAGACAAAAGCAACGTAAACTAAAGAAACAAGAGAAAGCTGATGCGGTTGCCAAAGAAAAAGAGGCAGAAGCGGCTACAGCAGCTAAAATTGCCAATGATAATATAATTAATAATGGCAATGCTGTGATCTTGGCTGAGCCAGAAGATGATGAACAGGATGATCTCGAAGAGGATATTATTGTGACCCATTTTTAAGAGGCCAAATAGTTAACTATCGTTACTATTATTATTATTTTTATTATTATATAAGTGAACAAAAGTGTGAGAAAAAAAGCAAATGGCAATATCGAAATTTATTTATTTTTTCATGTGTCGCATTATTTTCAAGAAAAAAGTTTTCGTTAAAAAAAATTTTTTTTAACTTTTATTTGGTAAATATTTATAGACCTTAATGCACGTTGTAGTGATACTTTATTATATGAAATTTAATTTAGATTTTAATTGAATTTACAGCACAAAACAAAACAGAAAAAATTAAAGTATGTTTTTATACGTTTAAGCTTCAATTACAATATTAATTTTTTTCTTTTCAATTTTGATTTTCTGCACCAACAAAAAAAAAACATTTGAAAGAGAGAAAGAGAGTACAATTGTAGGCAAAAAAAGATTAAAAAAAAACTTTATAAAAATTTTAGAAATTTTAAGAATTTCAAAGATTTGAAAAGAGAACAAGAAAAAAGCTCTTTACCAAAATTAGATCAATTTAAGTTTCATGTAAAATGGAATGCAATAAAATGCAATTACATTTTTGTTTTTGTTTTTTTTTTTGCTTATTTGTGGAATTTAGAATTTTTTTTTTAATTTTAATTGATTAATAATTAAGTCTTTAGCTTAACTGAAATATACATATATATTTGCTCAGTATTATGTTAAGTTGTAAGATTTTTCTTCTGGTTTTTTTTTTATTCCATCATTCACCCAAATATTATTGGTACATCTTAATTTTTTTCTTTTGATATTCCTTTTTGTGGTGTTTTATTCCAATATATAAATATATATATATTGAAAATAGTTAATGCGTTATATATATAAATTTATTATTTTTTTAGAAATATATTTTATTTATTTATTTATTTAATTTCGTATTAATTTTATTTAAATCTAATTAATTTTTTAAAAGTTTTTTTTAAAAAATTCCTTGTATATTGTTAAGGCATTTCTCTTAGACATAAAAATATATAATTATAAATATATATATATAAATAAATAATTCATACATATATAATGTACATATCAATTTTATATTTTAAGTAGTTTGATTTTTAATTGCGAAAAAAAAGCGAAATTTAAATAAAAAGAATTAGCGTTGCGATTAAAATTGCATGAATTTGTAAAAATATTATTAAATATTGCAAACAAAAAATATGTAAAAATATGCAAATTAAATAAAATACAATTTTAAAAAAACGCAATTTGTTTTTTTTTAATTAATTTTCCAAAATCTTTAATATTCAATTTAATAAAAAGGAAATTGTTAAATCAGCAACATAATTTAGTTTTTTTTTTAAATGGAAATGAGTAAGTTCTCATAAAAATAAACCAATTTTTCATTAATATAACTTAAAAATTTTAAAATGTATTTCCAACTTTACATTAAAATAATTTTAAATATAAAAATATACAATGGAAAATCTGAGACAATAAGAATAGGAAATATAAAATACTAATATAAAAAAAAAGCTTATTTAATATGACCGTTTTAAAAGCGAAACAATTAAGTATTAATTAATTAAATAATTAAATGATTAATTAATAATTAAATAATTAAATGATTAATTAATTAATAGTTGAATTAGATAATAATTAAATAATTTAATGATTATTTAATACTTAATTAAATAATTAAATGATTAATTAATTAATTAATTAATTAATAATTGCGTGAGTAAGTATTTTTTTAAAAATTAAAATGTCAAAAGTTTAAAATGAAAATATTTTTTAATTACATTAAAAATTAGAATAATTAGAAAACTACAAAAAAATATTTCATTTTTCTCCAAAAAAAAAAAAAAACAAGAGAAAAATTTTCTGCAATTAATAAAAGATAAATGAACTTTTAAAAGTTTTATGGAAAAATATTTCCAAAAAAATCAGAAACTATTGCTTTTATTTTATACAAATTTTTCTTAATTAAAAATATTTTGTTTTTTTTTTCTTTCATAAAACTATTTTAAATGTTATTGAAGATCCCTTTTTCTTTTTATTATTTCTATTTATAAAACAATCGATTCAGTTTTCTCATTTTCATTTTTATCTCTTACGGATTTTTTATTTTTACGTATTCGTCCCAATTTAATTTTACTTAAAACGCTATAAGCCTGCTGAATTTCAATGAAACGTTTCTGCGCCTCCTCACGTTGCGATGCATCTTTCACTTTATCTGGATGATATTCTTTGGATAATCTACGATAAGCCGATGTTATCTCACTTTGTGTGGCTGTCGCACTAACATTTAAAACTTTATAAGCATTACGTTCACCATCCACATCCATTGACTCTATAATCTCTTTCCATATTTCATACCAACCATGATGTTGAGCATAATTATAAATATCGATTAAAGCTTGCTTCAAATCTGTCCACCAAGCTGAGGCTAGAAAATTTTGTATTGCTTCATGAATGGGCATCTCATTGCCATCATCATCTGTGATAGTACCATTAAAATACATGAAACTGAGCCATAATGTGAAATATAAAAATAATGCACTCGAGAAACGTATTGAACGTATACAAAAGCCACGCCTTTTTGGCGGTGTACGCAACCATACTTTAGAGAAATGATCGAATGCTAAAGCGGCCACAATACTAGTTAAAAGTATTGTATACGTTTCATCATAAATTACATAACGTATGGGATAACATAAATATGAAGTTAAAAGGCAATGCCATAGGACGCCACGTTCCCGGCCAATATTACCCACAGTCCATACACCTAATGCTATAAATAATGGTATAAGCCAATGTAGAAAACTGAAATCTATGTTCATAATTAAAATGGTTGGTATGGCCAAATGAAATAATTGACCAAATAAATAGCCAATTAAAACTTCTAATAAGAAACGTTTACTAGAATATGGCGGTTTTCGATATATGCGTAATTTATGTGTAAATTCTTGAATGAAACGTGGATCTTCATTGGCATCTCTAACATAACCCGGTATACTGAAGATTTCACATAGCCAACCAATACCAAAATAGCCACCCAAAGTGCACCACCAAATGAAGGCATGACGATCTCGATGTAAATATAAATGATGAAAACCGAATATGCCACCAAAAAGCCACCAAAAATATGCCACAAACACAGATTTTTGGGCAGGTAATGTATTTACTTCGTCATTACAATCAAAGCCACCAAAGCCACCAAAGCCACCACCAATGCCACGCCAGGATGATGATTTACCATTTAACATCTTGTTATTGTTATTGTTGTTGTTATTGTTGTTATTATTATTTAATATTTTATGATTTGCCTTAGACATTTTTTAGCAACAAGAACACTATTAACGATAAACGTTAAATGAGAAAGACCAAAAAACAAAAACAAAAACAAAAGCACAACAATAAAAGAAGCACGACGAAAGTAATGTAAAAAAGAAAATAAAAACAAAGAACGAGAAACATAAACCAGAAAATATTTAAAAAAAAAAAAAAACAAAAAAAAACTTTTAAATTATCAACGTTAAGAAAATTTATTGGGCACAAATAATTTACTTACAACGGTCTGATTTTATTTATTTTTCTTTTTTTTTGTTTGTGTGTAAAAATTTTGTTGTTGTTATTGTTGTTGTTTTGATTTTGTTTTTATTTTTGTTAAGGAATAACTTTCTCTTTGCGCTCTTCGTTTATATAACAATGTTTACACACATACACATAAATGTGTGTGTGTGTGTGCATATAAGTTTGAAGAAATTTTTCTGTTCTTTTCTTTCTTTTTTTCTTTGTGTCTTTCTGGTTTAACTTCAATTTTTCTTGTACAATTTCTCTCTATTTATAATTTTTTTAATATTTCTTTCATAATTTCCAATTTAATGGAAACATTTTTCATATTTTAACAAAACAAAAAACCAAAGCATATGCAAAAAAACAACAAAAATAAACTGAGAATATCAAACTTTGTTTCAACTCGCTTTTCAGAAATAATAATAAATAACTGTTTAATGCTTTCTTTTCTAGCGTTAAATCTTTACTTTTGTTATCAAAGTGTAAATGTAAAATGTAAGCCACGATCAATTTTTAACGTGAAATCAGGTCACGCTGTTCGCTGCCAGAGACAATTTTTTTCAGTTAGGCTTTTACCAATTTCATCATTATCATTGTTATTTATATTTATATTTGTGTATGTATGCATGTACTTTCCGTATGCCTAAGCATAGATAATCAGTTAACTTAATGTGTGTATGTGTGTGTGTGAGTGTGTGTGTGCATTTATTTACTCTCTTTACTTATAATGAATGAGTAATTACAATGTCTCTTTTTCTTCTTAATTAGTGATTTCTTTAAACGGAGAGAGGTTTTTCATTGTGAAGATCAAGTTTAAGGGATTTTCTTTTGGTTTTATTATTACTTAAATAAAATTAAACTTATTATAAGAGATAAAATAAGTGAAAAAAAAAATTATCAAAATAATTTTCTAAATTGTTTTCTTCAATATTACTAATTTATAATTAAAAAATTTAAAGAAATTGAATATATTACAGTATTTTTCATTTATTTTGCCATACAATTTGCATACAATTTTGTTTAAGTAACATTCTGCAACATTTTTACTTTAGCGAATGCAACATATCTTGCTCTAATTACAACAGTAATTTAAATTAAATAAAATGATTATTGCAAAAAAAAATAAAGTTTACAATTTACAATTTAAATATGCTATTAAATAGCTTTATTTATACACTAAACTAAAAAAATATTAATTTGTTTCATTAAAATTTATTTTCCAGGGTTGCATTTATATATGAAAATCCTAAATAAACAAAACACTGAAAAATGATTTAATTTATTATAAAAAAGAAACACAGGGCTGTTTGGTTTAGTGGTTTTTTTTTATTAACTTTACCAGTTATAAAATAAGTTTTTGCTTGTTGCAAGTAAAAAAAGTTTTTTATCCAAACGAATAAATGTTATTAAATTTCTTTGAGCATACGCTCTCACACATATACAACGTTTTTTTTCGATAATAATAACAACTTGAATATAATGATGAATACAATGCTAATGAAAGTGTGTCGCATTTGTTTAGAAAACTCTTTACAATCGACTTATTTTGATATATTTGATGATATGAATGGTGAACAATATTATTTTAGTGAGTTCATTGAAACCATCTCACACATAAAAATCAATAAATATGATAATAATTTACCGAAATGGTTATGTGAGGATTGTGCTAATTCTTTAAAAGGTATTTTCAATTTTATCATAACAATACAAACAACAAATGAACAATTACTTGAAAATATTCATCAACAACATGAGGCTATTGAAATGTTGGATGAAAAAATTATTCATGATAATGGAGATGGAGATGGAGATGGAGATGCCAATGCAGATAAAACACAAATAATATTTGAAGAATTTATTTTAGCAACTGATGAGAATTATAAGAATGAACCGGTTAGATATATAAAATATATTTTATTTGAGTACTTAATTAATAAGTATTAATTAAGTAATATTAATAAGTATTCATTAATTATAATTAATGAATAATCATTAAATATAATTAATAATCTAATTAAATACAATTAATACTTAATTTGATAATTTTATTCTTTAAGTACAATCAATTAGTATAAATTAAGTCCAATTAATAATTATTAATGAAGTAATTAATGTTAATCATTTGTAGGATGAAAATTCCAATCAAATACCAGACGTACAATTAATGGAAGATATTGCGGCATATCATTTGGAATCAAATCTGAATGAAAGTGATACAGAATCCCAGCAACATCAACAATACGAAGAAGAAGAGCATTTATTAGATGATGATAATGAACAAGATAATTATGATGAAAGTTATCAAAATGTACAATACAATTCAAATCAAACCGATTGCGCTGAAATAAATGATGCAGTGTCATGTAATTTATGTAAAAAGTTATTAAAAAGGAAAAATTTGCAAAAACATTTAGCGTTACATGAAAAGAAAAGAAAAGAAAGGCAGCAAGGACAAAAGACAAATCCTTATTTATGTGCTTATTGTCGTAAGTTCTTATAAAATCTTTTTGAAATATTTTTAATATTAATATTAATATTAATATTTTAATACTTTCATCATTTCATTTTCTGACGGCAGCACGTAAATTTCAAAGTGCAAAAAGTGTTAAACAACATGAAAAACTTCATAGCAATGAAACGGATGATATAATTTATGTATGCGGTGATTGTAATCGTCAATATTCAACACAATTTCAATTAGATAATCATCGTAAATTGGCTCATAAGGAGCGTGATAACGTATGCACAATATGCGGTAATGCATTCAAATTGAAAAATCAATTAATGAATCATATGAAATTACATTTGGAAAAGAATATTACTTGTCCACATTGTGATAAAAAATATGCCAGACAATTCGATTTGAATGTCCATTTACGCAGCCATACCGGAGAATTACCATATTCCTGCCATTTATGTGATAAACGTTTTGCCATTAAAGTACGTTTGACTTATCATTTACAAAAGCATTATGGTATCAAGCATCGTTGCAAAGAATGTTCAGCGGAATTTAATTCGCGACAAAAATTGAAGGCTCATACATTTAAACATACTGGCATGCCATATCGTTGTGAATTATGTGATAATCGTGGCTTCTCCACAAGAAATGTGTAAGTACAATCATAAAGAAATTCTATGCCATATGCGTACATTATCATTCAGTGACTGATTCTTTATAAATTAATCAGAGCTGAGAAGTTAATGGAAGGATATTTAAAATTTGCTTCTTCAATTAAATGTAATTTTGACTCTTCTAATTTTTTGATTTGCAGTTTTAAACGTCATTTAAACCGTGTCCATAATACTTGTATGAGTGATGAGACTTTAGTGGAAATGTTTCAACGTAATACGGGTAAAACAATTAAAATTAAACAAGTGACAGAATTAAATGTTATAAAAATGAATGATGATTTTAATAATGGCGAAGAGATTTGTGAAATGATGCAGGATGAGAAAATATGTAACATTGAAATGGATATGAATAATTCTAATGTAATTTAATATTTCATAAGAAAATGTTAATAAAATTTTCGTAAAATCCATTTTATAAATTTAATAAAATTTAACAAAAGACATTTCGTAAAACGTATTCTCAAAAAATTCACAACAAATTTGTAATTATTATAATAAATTTTGCCATCTGGGCACCTGAACATCCAGATGAACGGCTGAACAAGATAAAATCACATTAAAATTTGTTTGATTTTCTAATTTTGATATGAAGCATAAATTTTTTTTTAATATAATTTCATTTTTAACTTTACATCACTTTGCCTAAAAAATTTATATTTTGATATTAATAAACTATCTATGAAAAAGCTGTCTTAAATGATTTGAAATGAACTTAATAAAAAATCATTTCCTCGAATCAAATCATTCGCTTAATAGATTTTATACTTTTCATAAATCTATTTTATATTGACTGTACGTGTTTTATGAATTTTTCTGCGCCCTAAATAAACGGATTTAAAATAAAATTAAGTTGTACTTGCAATTCTATCTAATAATAAATAGGCGTGACGAGAATTTAAAAAGGAATAAAAAATCAACTTTCAATACAAGTGGAAAATATTTAACATTTACATTAAGAAAGAAGAAAAAAAAGTGTACGTAAAATATTGCGAGCTTTAAACATCTGATTTACAAGATTGTGTATCTCATATAGTTGATTATATTAAGAGCAATATTTGTATAAATCAACTAATATTGAAATTTATCTCATTTTTTATTGCTTGCCCAAGAAAAAGAAGAGGAGTTATAAGTCTTGCCGCAAACACAAACAGTTAAGAATAAAAGTAAAATTGTTTCGTTTGCTATTGTTTTGGAAGCGCAACAATGTCATTGGATGATACTGAGAGGGCCGGTATAACTGATTTATTATACCGTGAAGAGGCAAACCACAGTATTTTAGTATCATTGGCTAGAAATGTTGTAAATCATGCTATAGAAATTCGTACATTAAAAGGTAAATTTAAGCAAATCATCAAATTGGAAAAATTGGAAAAATTGTAAAAATTGTAAAAATTTGCACTCATTTATATAAATATATATTTTAGAGGCCTTGGAGTCGGTGCTTACACAAAGCAGCAACATTATGGATTTGTTAAGTAAACGTCTAATAACAAAAGAAATCTTATTCAAATATTTGTATAAGAAGAAAATACCATTTCCATTTAATGCCACAAAAATTATGCTTATAAATAAAGTAATAGCATATTGGCATGAAGAAAGCAACAAACTTGAGAATGAAGCAACTGCATCTATAAAGCATGACAGAGTATATGATAATAGCAGATTACTGGCTGTAGATACAAGCGATACAAGGGAAAATGTAAAAGAAAAATCAAATATAAATGGGAATGGTAGTAATCAAGGAGAGTGGGGATCATCAAGACAACGATTTCCTATACATTTGTTAGCACAACAATTCTCTGAATGGTTTTTCAACAATTACAATCAAGATTCATTGCAACAGAGCGATTTTTGGCCAGATGCTTATCTCTTATTAAATGTTATAGCTAATGACGGCTGCAATGAAAATGAATGCTCCAATGCTGAAAATATTATCCAAACATTACAAGAAACACGTAAACATTTCAATTTCTATTTCCTGCCAAATCTTACTGAAGCTGGTGTCCAAGGACGTATGGATGTGCATGGTCTGGCCATGGCTTTGGCCTGTGGCACTTTACACACTATTAACGATTGTGTTGGAGTTTTTGAATGTGCTTTCGGTTTATTGCGTGATCCATTTGCCCATAACAATTGGAAATGTAAAACTATACAAATGCAATTGCGTAGTAAAAATGTTGTTAAGGCAACACCTTCATTAGCTGAAAGTGATTCGTTGAAAGAAGCTTTAAAATTACCAACACCCGAAGGTGATTTAGCATAATTTCAAATTTTTACATTTAAATTTGAAGTTATACAGGGAATGTAAATGAATTAAAAAGTAGGCAAAAATTTTATCGTATCGTACCGTATTTTTGACGCTACAATTCGGTATTTTAAGTTAGACATTTGTTGCATAATTTTATATAAATCATTGTTATATAATTCAAATCATATTTGGTATAAGTTTTTTTTTTTTTTTTTTTTTTTTGTAAAATAAACTTAGTATAGAAATTTAAAACAAAAATTGATTTAAATTTTCCGCGTCTTCATGTCTTTACAGTGGAGGAAGAGCACTTCCAATTTTAATATTTTAATGCTAAATGCCAAATAATTAACTTTTATTATGCCCAAGACAGTTGGCCCATTCCAAACTAACTACATAAATTTCATTTCGCTTTGATGAATTTATATTTTCATTGTTGATTTAGTTGACCTTAATTTATTGTCAATAGAAAAAAAGTACTAAATTTTCTGCATTTTTGATTTTTATTTGATTTCAGAACGATTTGAAATTAAAACAAATCTGTTAATTTTCCTCTTAAATAACTTAAATTTAACAATAGAATTAATGGCAAAAGAATTCACCTTAGAGAAAATCCTTTAATAATACTGTTTTAAATATTAAATGTAAAGATGGCAAAAGCAAAGAAGAAGAAGAGAAAAAAAACTAAGAAAAACAAATATGAATTACTTAATAATCTAAGCTGAAGCTAAGCTAAGCTAAGCTAAATGTTATATGAGGAGTGGAGAAATGACATCATAGAAAAGTATGAATCTTATTGGATTAGTCTCCTTAAATGTTATAGTTGAAATTTTAGGCATATGAATGAATGCATCATAAGTGAATCATCGCACACATTTTATGTAGAAGAATTTTGGATTAATTATTTTTCTTTTTTGGTTTCTTGGGATTGCGTGAACGTGATTTGGCTTTACATAGTGGACATATCGGTGCATTACGATGGATTTGTTGATGACAAGACAAACATGATTTCATTGGTGGCGGCTGTTGCCTTAAATTTACATTGAAATCTGAACGAAATGTTGGATGATGGCCGATGCCAATGCTGGGTGCTTGTTGTAGACGATTTGTTGGTGGCGGTGGTGGTGGTGGTGCCGAAAAGTCTCCCTTAACCAAACGTACACCAGGATTATTGTTGGCAGAACCAGGTGGAGCTGGCGGCATAAAAGCATGACCACCAGTAGATGGAGCATTACCAACACCAGCTGGACCACCAGATCCTGGAACGGATGATGGTAATGCTGTTACTGTGGCTTCCGGCATTAGTGGATGCCTTGGATGCGGTCTCGCTAAGGCAGTTGTTTGGGAGGTAGCAGCGGCTGCAGCTGCAGCTGCAGCTGCTGCCGCCGATTGTGCAGCTACTTTTAGGAAGTTACTTTGGAAGCGATCTTTGGTTATAGGACTACCTTCCTCTTCATGTAAATCCCGCAATGGGCTTAAACCCAAATAATCACGTCGCATATGATCAATTTGATATTTTAAAGCTAAATATTCTTCGTAGTGACGATTCGCCATATCTACAGAACGCGTTTGATTTTCTTTCGTTTGTTTTATTATATTTTCCATATCGTTGATATCAGCATGTATTTGACGCAGTTCTTCAACATGAGACATTTTTTCCTCCAATAAATGTTCCAATTCTTTACGATATTCTTCTAAACATTTTTCTTCATCATCACTGAGTTTTACCTCCTTAACAATGCGTACTTTTAATTTTTCCAAAGTCATTGTCTTGTCACGTATATCCTTTATAGCTTCCAATTTAGCATAATAGTGACGTTCATTGGTATTCGATATATCAGAGGAAGCCATTTTCTTTGCGTTATCTTATAAATGCACTGTTTTTAATATTGTTATAAAAAATAGTTGTACTTGTTTAACTTTTTAAATTTTTAATTCTTATTTTAATAATTGGCAAGCATCATTTCGTGTTAAGCGTGTAAACCGTATATATAAATTTATAAATATATATGAAAATGTATGCAAACTCAAATATGGTGATGAAATTCTAACGATAATAATAGAATTTTATATTTAGAAAGATTTTGAAGTTTAATGTTAAGCAAATGTTTAGATTCATGTATATTAACATGAAACCATTTTACTGTTTTGTATATCTATCTAAAAATTTCTCAAGCTAGTAAATTTTTTGGCTCACATTAAGATTCATGTGTGTATCAACATGCAGAGAAACATGTTTTCACAAAGTTTTTGCTTATTAAATTTTACTTACAAAAAACAAAAAAAAAATATGATGCAATTCCAATTTTATAATTATTTTCACATTTTGTCTTAAAACTTCTAAGTATAAAAAAAATTGTGCCATAAAATTAGCATATTTGAAATTACAACAATCATTTTATGATATTTACGTCTTAGACTAAACCATCTAACTCATATTTACTTGAAGCAATATTAAAGTTTATAAAAGTGTAATCTAAAAAAAAAAAAAATGGGGAACTTTAACAAGTCTTTAATTCATCTGGTATTGGTATGTCATTTTGTCTGGCAAATTGCACTAAAGCCATATATTTTTTCTTCCAATTCTCGATATCTTTGTTAAATTGTTCATTCGCTTCATGCATTTGTTCTAATTCAATCCATTCATGAGATTTTTCCGTTTCCAAAACATCTTTCTGTTCAATACGTTTAATGCGACAACTGGCTGCATAACCGCGATTCTTTAACGTTCGTCTTCTCTGTTTCATGCGTAAAATTTCTTCACGATTTAAGCCACGCATTTTCAGAGAGCGATTTAAGTCCCGTACAGATATTGATACCAATTCATCATCACTGATGTCGGGTATAGGGCATGGTGATAATGGGGCCTAATGTTACATTAAAAACAAAAAATAATTTCATGATTTTCTTTTCCATAATAACTTTCTTGTTTTTTTTTTTTTTTTTTGTTAATTTTGTTGGCTTTTCTATGATAAATTATTAATTTCATCTAAAATTGTTATTTATTTACATATATTTGTTGCGTTACCATTTCTGCACTGTTTGCTTTCTTGTGCCTTACTTTTAACCAAGTAAATTGAATTTTTACCAAAGTGAAATTTTCTTTTAGTAGTGAACTGGACTGAAGTTACTGGAAACAAATTCCTTTCTTCTAAATATAATTTTCACTATAACTTTTTTTAATAAAATATCCAAACTTTCTTATTTACGTATGCTTTCATTCTTTAGCTCCAAATGTTTTTGTTTAGTATAGAATATGTATCAAAAATAATAAATTAAGCAGAACTAATTTCGATTACTTAAGATTTGTCATCACTAAAAAGTACATAAAAACTTTGTTGCTTTTCGATAACAGCCAACCGTGGCTCAAGGAATTAATAAGAGAGATAGAAAATGCTTTAGTCGAGCGTTTTATTGGGAAAAGGAGATGCCGCATCGAGACAAATCGTCCGGATGACGTTAGGGTCTTCTTTCGTGCCCAATAATGGAACAATAATGGTACATCATTTTAACTAATGTCATAGGGCTTTAATAAAAATGAAACGTCTTTTTATTTTTTATGAAACATTGCCTACTTGGGTTATAGTGGCTTTTCCAGTGCGTTTGAATAAGAGCGTGGTAAGTTATCCAATTGTCGCATTCTCATAAATTCGAGTGGTGCAACATATCTCACATAATGGAGTTGCATACTTAAATAATTCAATAAACATACATGTTTATAAACATATTTATAAACATGCATGGTTATAAACATCTACATATTGCCTAGCACATGCATATGTGAGTAATAAGTATGAATATTTTGCTTGGAACTTATTTTCACAGAAAATGCAATTAAAATTTCCTACTAGATTTTTTAACACATACATACAAACATTTGCGTTACTTTCTTTTACTTTGAAAGACGTTTACAAAAATGAAATGTTATTATGAAATTATTAACTACAATAAGGGTAAGTAAAAGTAACATATATCTATAACAAATAATGATTGAAATATTGATGGAACATTTGCTGTAGCTGATGTAGTTCTTGTGTTCTTATAGAACTTTTTAATATTGACCTTAATTAATTGAGTAAAGTGTAAATGTATACACTTTGAAACGTAGCTGTATATTTATGTATACATAATACATTGGTCAATAAGTCTTTAGCTGTATCTTGGTTTATTGTATGTAGTTGATACATTAGGGTTATACATTTATAGCTCTGTTGCTAAATTTAATATGTTCAATATCAATCGCTCTATGAAATATGAAGCCATTCACTTAGCCAAACAACTTGTAAAATTTCTTTGACTTAATTTATTGACCCATATGTTATGCATGTCTACATCATAAAAAACAATAAATGTTTTTTTTTAAGTAAACTCTATTTGTATAAGTGCGTATTAAATGAGTACAACAGTTACAGAGAATGTAAAATTAAAGGTAACGGTAAACGTACTCTACACGTATTGTGTAGAGTACGGTGCTGCCCTGTTGCATGATTTACACGAAATGATCGTATTCTTTAAAAATATTTACTTTGTTTACATTACACACAAACACGTGCAACATACACATATGGTATATTTTATTTAAAATTTGTGAATTTAAAGAGAAAGCTTAAAGAGAAGAAAAAGCAAAACACCCGCTGACTAAACAATAAGACTGTGGCTCAAAATATGAAATAGAAAAAAAGAGAGCGAATGTAGGAAAAAACATCAAACCAATAAAACAATAACAACAACCATGAATAACTGTATCGAAAATTCTACAGTTACTCAAATATACAGTTATATTCACACAACGTTTATTACTGTTTTGGTTGGCTGCTGGTTGGCAAGAAGAAGCAAGAACATAAAATGGCGTTTTGTTTTTTTGTTGGTTTTCATTTTCAAAAGCATTCAAGTGTTTGACTTCAATTTTGTTAAGAGTCACAAACGTGATGAGAGTAGAGAAACCTAATAACAACAATAATAAGAGAAAGTGACAGAGAGGGAAAGAGCAAAAAAAAAAAAGATTAATAAGTGTATAAAATAAAACCCGCAATTGAATTTTGATTTTCTTCATGTATTTTAAAAAAAATTTTTTTCTCCACCAAATTTGTTTAGGAATTTGTTGCTTTCTCTTTGCGGCCATATTTTGTGTTAGCATTTGCAATTTCCAAGGAGAATTTTGTATCAATATGAAATAAATGTACCAAAGCAAAAAAAAAAAGAAAAAACAAAAAAAAAATTGCAAACAAAAGCTAAATAAACAAAAAAAAAAAAAAAGAAAGCGGCAAAAACCAGCAAAAAAAGTAGCAAAAAAATAAGAAAAAATGTCCTGAAGGAGGATAACGGCAAAAACACTAGCAGCAATAGCAAAAAGATATTACAATAAAAATATTACAACAACTTTAGTCCATCAAATACTTTTTGAGTTAACAAAGTTAAAAAATCAATTTTGGTTGCACAAAAACCACGCATTTTATTTTTTTTCTTTTACTTCTTCTTTGATGTTGTTGTTGTTATTATTATTAATATTATTATTGTTTGCTGTTCTTTTAAGTTGTTGCATAAGCGTGTTTTACTAAATGAAAGTAATTAACAAAGAAAATGGAAATAAATTTTCATCAAGAACAACAACAATAACTTTTTACTTATTCTTTTTTCTTTTTCTATGGCTCTAACTAGTTTTCTGGTTAAATAAGTCTTAATAAAAATCAAAATAAAACTTTAACTGGCAGAATTCGTTTCTTGTTTGCTTTTCATGGCAAGAAAATTTCCTTTATTCCGTTCAGCTTCAACTCAACATCAAGAAAAATAAAGCATTAAAAAATTTATTTGAAAAAAAATTTATTTGTGTGAAAATTAACACTTGATTTAATTTTAGTTGAAAAGAAATCAACAAACTAAAAATTGGGCAACTTAAAGAAATAAGTTTAAAAATTCTCCTTCTTCAACATTTCCTTACTTAAATATTTTAATTTTTATAAATTACTTTATGGCATATACATTTTGTAAAGTTTTTACAACTAAATTTTTAGGGAAATACCATTTTCAGAATTTCACGGTTTTTACATTTTTGAAAAGTTTAAAGATTTGTCAATTTATTCGAAAATAAACGCAATAAAATTTGTCTTGCATTAATTTTGCAGGAACGTCGTTAAAGTAACTCTAAAGATTGTCTTTTAAAAATCTAAAAGTCTTGATAAAATATGGCTCGATGCTTTTCTAAATGAAAGCGGAGAAATTTCTACATTTGCCCAGGGAAATTTAGATAGTTTTGCTTTCAAAAGGCAAGTTTAAAAAAAATTTTTATAAACTGTTAATAATTTCTCGCCAAGTGAATGAAATCATTCCATTATACCTCAAGGATCTTGCAGAGTAAACTTTAAGTTTAAGTTTTAAAAAAAATTTTAGATTTTGGGCAAGTTCCAAATGATAAAATTCTTCTGAACGAAATATACCTCTCTTAACTAAAATAAGTTACTTTTTGTATATGAAATTCGAAATGTGAGTGCTTTTTTACGTTTTGACCTGCCTTGCCCAGCTCTGTCCTGTTTTTGCTTTTGTTTTGCTTTGCTTTCTGCTTAACAATTCAGCACAATATAAATTTATGTCATGATGATTTTAACTGTATGTGTATGTGTGTGTGTGTGTGTGTGCTTTTTTTTTATCCATTAAATAAACAATAACAAGAATAGTAAGAACTAAAAATAAGCCAAAAAAAAAAAAAAAGAATCTTCTAACTTTCAATTTTGTTTTTTCTATGCGAAAATCCAAAACTTGAAGAAAAAAAATGTCCTTAACAAAATTTATGTTAAAACTCATATGAGAAAATTGTATGTTTATTTATTTGTGTATGTGTGTGTTGTGTGTGTGTGTGTGTGTGTGTGTGTGTAATTGAAAAGGTAGGGTCAGTAGTTTATGGAATTCTCAATTGTATAAAAATAAAAAAGTAAAAAATAAAAAAAAAGCAAAATAACACGAAATATCAAATGAAAAATGAAGCAAAACGGAAACTAAGAATAAAAACATTTAACAAGAGTTTAATATAAAATTCTTGTTAATGTTTACTTTGACAATGAATGTATGAATGAATGAGTATGTAAGTGAGTAGTAAATGAATGACTGATTAAGTGAGTGAGTGATTGAGAAAAGTGATTAATTTTTTTTTTTGTTTCTTAGTGTTTAAAAATGTTACACTAACTGGAAATTTGTTTGGTCCAATTAAAAAAGCGATTCTTCTATATTTTAAATCTTTAGATTTGGAAGATTTAAATAAAAAATGTTTAAGATTTGAATTCAGTGGAGACATTAACCATTTTACAATAATTAGTAAGGAAAATAATTTGCTATTTGTTATGAATTGAAAGTATCGGTAAAAATGTTAGAAATTTTGATACTTTCAAAACTTTTTCTATGGCAAAAATAAAAATTGTTGGAAAAAAAAATTAAGGGAATTAATAAATTTTGATGGCAACAGGCGTTTATTGAAATTTTTTACATCTCTCAAGTTATTTGAAGTTAAATCGAGAAAGATTTAATTTTAATGGTATGGGATTTGATATTTTTTGAAATTCCCATATCGTGAGAGTCCACAATTCGTGTATATAGAATATGTAAAAAAGCAGTTTAAATAATTTTTTTTTTAAAACTTTCAATTAAAACTTTTCAGTTTCTGGCAAGGTATATTGTGCGCTGCGAAAAAAAATCGATTTTTGAGATTCTTAAAAAGAATTTTTTAGATTTTATAATGCGCCTCAATTTTTGACCATTAAGGGTTATTCCAATTTCAAAATTAGCATAAAATGTTTTTTTTTTTTTTAAATAGTTTAGGAAAAGATTTTTAGAAATGCTCTAGAAACTTAGATTTTTACTCTTGCAAATTATTGAAGAGTAAAAAATTGATTGCACATTAAATTCCAGACGGCAACATTTTATCAAGCTTCCATTCTGCTATTTTCTTCCTTATTAATATTTTAGCATTAAAATTTATGATGACTGGAAATATTAAGGTTCATTTGACACTGAACATTTTGTTTATTGTTCTTTTCAGTTTCGTCTTGTTGTAAAATGTTAAGCTTCATCTTTTTTCATGTAGTAGCTTATTCATTTGTTTCTTCATTATTAATGTTTCCTTAACTAAAATGTTTTGAATTGTGACACATAACAGAACTTTAGGTGTCGTGACGTGCAGTTTTTAATTGTATATACAAATATAATATAAATTGTCCGTCCATGTCTATCTATCTAACTAATGAATTTTATCAGGTGAAAGATTAACGTTTAATCTTTAAGCTGCAAAATATTATAAAAATGCTTAACGTCAACAAAATGTAAATGAAATGGCAAAAATGCTGATTCTATCATCATTATTCAAAACAATTTTTATTGTTGCTTGTTATTGTTGTTGTAATTATAGATATTATATAAATATATTTTTTTTGTTGGTATTTTCTTATTAGATTTTTACGTTTACTATTACGAAATATTTTTAATTACATTGGTTGCCAAAATGTAGACAAAGTTGGTTGACAAAATGTACGAAGCGCCTTAAGCCATCATTAGATTGATATTAATGGAAATGATGATGCTGATGATAATTATATGGAAGGAGCAATTGTCAGCTGTTTTTGGTACTCTTCATTAAATTTTGCATTTAAAAATGATTTTAATGCGTAATCGCGGTAAAAACCTGTTAAGGCCAAGTTTGGCCACGATAAAATTTTCTTTAAGAAGTTTGACAATTTTATAATTAATTTATGAATGATTCCATTATTTAAGAAAGATTTTTTTTCAATCTAAGTCAATAATTTTGCCATCACTTTTATTTGAGAATAAATTTGTCAGGTAAAAATATTTTATTAGGAGAAGAGATATCTCTGGCCAAAAAATTCGGGTCGGACATAACTTTTCCTTTAAAATTAGATAGCATTATATTTTACTAAGATTTTTTAATAGTTTCAAAAATCTACTTAGGATAAGTCCTTGGGAAAATCTGCTTTTAATGGATCTCAGTATAGTTCAGGATAGATTTTCTATTATGATTTGGTGGCATTTTACGATTTCAGTTAAATTTTTCATTACATTGAAAAAATCTATCTAAATGTATGTAAATGTAAATGAACCACATAGGTCTAGAAGTAGCATGAAGCGGTTTTAATACTTAATAAAAAATCCTTTTTGGAGAGGAAATTTATTTCAGGTCCCACATGCGGTAAAAAATTTTAAAAATCATTTTAAATGCTTTCAATCAAATATTTTAATAAAACGTGTAATTTATGTGCGTGGAATTAGGCCACAGACTGAAACGAAATAAAATAAAAATTAAGTGGGATTACAAAAAAAAAAAAGGAATGTTGTTGTTATTGTTATTAGAGCGAATTTATATGAAATAGTTATTATAATTATAATGAAAGTATTTAAATGAATTTTTAAAACTTATACAAACACCCATACAGAAACAAACAAATCTACATTATATTTATATAAATATTTGAAAAATATTTGTATAAATTCTCTTTCTGTTTCATTTTAGTTGTGTCACAATAATCGCTTGCTTTTGTGGGTTAAAAAACTGAGTTAAGTGTGTACTCTTAACCATTTAATATTACACTATATATACATACTTATGTGGGTGTGGGTGAGTGTGTGAAGGCGTGCGTGTATGTAAGCAATTCATAATTTATATTTAATGATGTGTAAATTTGTAGGCATAATTTTTTTTTTCGTTTCGTTTATTTTGTTATTTGCTGCCGCTGTTGATGTTGCTTTTGTCGCCGTGATTGTTGTTGTTGTTATTATTGTGTAGATGGTAAATAGTAAAAGAAATTGAAAATTTTTTATTCATACATTTATCCAGCTACTTCGACTTCCCTTTATTCCCACCCAAACATCTTGTTAAGTAGGAGAAATGAAATTTTTACAATTTTTCCTTTGATTTTTTTATTCTCCATTTTTCTTTTGCCCTTATCTTTAACTTTAAGTTTTATACTTTTTTATTTATATTGCATGTATATTTGTTTATGTATTTGTGTTAAAGAATTTTTTTCTTTATTTTCAATTTTCATTTAAAATTATTTCGCCTTTTATTCGTACGCTCTTAATATTTTCTACTTTATACATTAAACTAAATATTTTCACTTAAATATAATAATGCGCTCTACATTAGCTATTTGCGCTACGATATATAAACGGTTTGTGTAAAGCAGTCAGAAAAATTTGAGATAAATTCAGTTTTTTTCTTTTTTATACAAATCGCCTCAACTCTACTGATTAGCATTGTGTCTGTCCGTCCATCCGATTTCTCATCCATCTGCCCATCCATTCTACCGTTCATACATCCGATCACCCATCTGATCGACTGTTCGTCCGTCCGTTTATTCTACCGTTCGTCTATGCAATTATCATTCCACTCGGCCGTTTGCCCGTCCGTCCATCCATCCATATGATCGCCCGTTCACCCGTCTGTTCATTCTACCGCTCACCCATCTGTCTATTCGACCGTTCGTCCGTTTGTTCGCCCGTCAGTCTATTCATCTATCCGTCCGTCCACCCATCTATTCGACCGTCCGTCCATCTGATCGACCGTTCATCCATCCGTTTATTCTACCCTCGTCTACGCAATTATCCGTCCATTCGGCTGTTCGTCCGTCCGTCCATCCATATATCCCTACGCCCATCCATCTATTCGACCGCCTGCCCATCTGTTAGAACATTCGTCCGTATCTCTGTCCAGTTGTAAATTTGTTATAGAAATACAGATCGCAACTTTAGAGCTATTAGAGATTAATATTTAGGCGAGATTGCTAAAGCTATGTCTGAAAATTGTTAAATTAGTCCATTTTTCTAACTAATTCGATCTTTTGTAAAAAAGAAAATTGTTACATGAAATTAATTTTGAATTGTAGATAGTTTTCATAAAAAAATCATTTTCTAGAGTTCAGATGGGGCATATTTACCGAATTTAATAGTCGGCCAATTAATAAACCTTTTAGTCGATCGACTGTTAACCCTTTTATTTGATATTCTTACATTCTCTTTTTCTAAACATTTATATACATGCTTTTATATAGATATATACATCTACAAATGCAAAAAACAAGCAATAAATAAAAACTGGAAGAAGTCACTTAGAAACATTTTTTGCTTAATAGATTTTTTGTTTTGTTTTGTTTCATTCATTTTCTGATGTTATCATGATTATCAAGAGCATAAATATCAACAACTCCATTCTCATTATAATCGTCATTATCATAAATATTATAGCATACTTTTCCGCAATTTAACTTTCGACATCAATTCTATAGACAATTGACCTGAAATTATGTCAAATTGTGCATGATTATTAAATTTATACATTTGTTTTGTTGGGACTGTTTTGCAATTATATGTCTAAATATGCAAAGTCCAAAAAAATTTCTACAAACATCCTGCATCATTTCGTTTAATGAGAGAAAAAATAAGGCTAGAAATTGTATAAAAAGTTGTCAGTGTTAAAATGAGAAAAAAAAATTGTTTTAAATAAGTAGACAGACATACGGACATAGCAGGCTTAAATTCATTCAGAATACGATTCTGATTCTGACTCTTGGTTTATAAAGTTTACATGCGTATTTATAAACTAATAAGACTTGTTTTATAAGGCCTTTTATAAATGTTAAAATCACGCTTTGTTATTTAGTGTACAGCTCATTGGAAGGAACAATTAAAAGAAAACAACTTAAAGTATATTTTTAATTTAGTGTTTTTTTTTTTGTTTTTTTTGTTATAATTATTTACTTTAAAAGTTGTTAGTTTATGTGCTGAACACTTAAGCGTAAGAGTTTGAAATAGATGCAGATTCTAAATGTATTTCAGATACTCTTTCTCAATTGATTTAAATATGTTTGTCTACTCATATAATCGTCTGTCCAGGTGATATAATTTTTGGCTTAGTTTGATAAATCAATTGTACGATAAATTCACATTTTTTAAGGTTAATTCTTATAGAAATTTGCAACTTAAATCCTGCAATATTGAAGCATACTTTTTGGCAAATATTACATAAAATTTACTAGAATTGAAATTGATATTTTCATATTTTATGAATTTTTATTCATATTACTTTCAAGGCATTGAATTCGGTGAATTAGTGTAAGGTGTTCAATAATTTATCTTAATCGGTTTTAATAATTTTTATTTTTCTAATTTTATGTTGCCTATTTAATTTTACCGTTCTTTCTTACGCTTCCAAAGCCAAAGAAATTTTACTTACTCTTTTTATGATTTAATTTTACTCTTTCTAAAAGTATTTAATGTCTGCCCCATACGCTGGCCAAACATGGTGGCAGCCACTAATTGCTAAAGAAGTAATTATAATTTGTAAAATTGTTTAAAATTTTGTTTAATGTTGAAATAAAAAGGGCGTGAGTGAAGTTTGAGTATGGATTTGCTTTTGAGTTTTTGGTTTGGTTTTGGTTTCGGTTTCGGAGGAACGAACGACGGAGAATTATTATATGTTATTAAAACTGATTATTCCTGGCATCATTTGTAAACACGTGACATTTATTCACGCTATTTTTTTGTTTAAACTTAATGCTCGGTTAAAATAACAAGGACATAAGGCGTGTGATCATCTCCGTAGATTATTCTTAATTAACTTAAGCCTTAAGCATTTAGTTTTGAAATATATGAAGAAGGTATCGATTTTTCTTTAGAATTTAGAATTTTGAATATAAAGAATTACAGTTAAAAATATGACCACTTTGGGCTGAGCTGTAGGCATTTATTGTACCTGAATTATCTTATTTTTTATAGCAATCTCCGGTTGCAAGAACTTTTACAGTTTCTGCGACATTTGAAAATGATATAAAAATTTTTGAAATATTAAAAAATGTTCAAAATAGTTAGGGAATACAATCGATAGAAAGATTTTTATAAGGCATTTCTTTTCAACTCCTGCAAATATTTAAGCTGTAGCTAATAAAAATAGAACACGTTGAATTGAAATTGAAAAAATCATTTCAATGATGATAAAATAATCTTTTTATGAAGTATTTAAGTGTAGAATTTTTTTTTTACAAATAAATAGATTAGACCCATCTACAAGTAAGAAATAAAAGACGTTAGTTGTGTAATGAAATTGATAGAGAAAAAAAAAGTATGAAAAATGAAAAATGGAAAACATGGAAGACTGTTGCCTTAATACATTTCAAAGTTGCAATTACAGAAGCGGTAAGACACTCACATTCACTCACTCATATTTTCATCATCATCATCATTCCATATGAGCATGAATTTTGTATTGAATTCCATTTCATTGTTTATTTTTTCCATACATAAAAATCTATGTATTTTATATTTCTTTTTTTGAAAGAGTCTTACATTTCCTCAATATCCTCTCAAAACGATAGAATTGAGTGCTGCCAAAATAGTCTTTTGCTACACATTTATGCTAAATTTTATTTTTATTTTATGCATTTCAATGATATGATCCGAAACATTTTGAAATGCTCTCACAAAAATTGTTCAAATATTGAACAATTGAAAAAAGTGTGCAAGGTAAAGGGAATGATAATCGTTTATTAAATACTTTGGTCGTACTACGAAATGAGACTTAGCGAAGGATAAATGAAGGTAGATGATAAATGAAAATAGACCGAAACTAAGTTTGGAGAAGTGTTGCTTTTGTGACGATTTACATGAACCGACTCATAGACAGGCAAACTTAAATCTTTCTATAATTGATAAATAGTCAATAAAATATTTAAAGGGATGTAAAATTTTGCACGGAGTATTGTAAGGCTGAATTTAGATTCTTTTGAAAGCACCTCTCTCAATCGATTTAACAATATTTTAATATTTAATTAATATTTAATATTTATTTTTTGGCAATATTTTAATATGAACTCTCAGAGGAAGAAAATTCTAATGTGTTTGTCATAACTAGAGTTAATATCTCAATATTTACAAGAGACATTCAGCACACAAATGAAACGGGGAAATTCGATCGATTATAAATTTACTGCTCTTTCGGAATAGACGTTTTCTATGGAGCCTTTCTTTTAAGCATCAAAAATATTTTAAACAAATGAACAACAACTTCGAACAACTTCTTCTTTGCAAAGCTAAGGCATGGCAAGAGCCAGGGCAAGTGGAGCAAAGAAAGTGTAAGGCAAAATAGGAAAATTAATATGAAAAAAAAAAAAATTAAATTAAATTTTTTATATATTTATAGTATTTTCGATATTTATTTACAATGAATATTATATGAGTTTGTGTAAGCTGCTTTTTCTGTAAATTTATATATTTATATCTAAGATGTACAAACACACATGTCTACATATAAATTTACTTTCTTCAAAAGGATTTATAAGATGCATATTTCTATTACGTTATGTTATATTGTTAAAATAAATAGCTTATCACAAACTACACGAAATCCTCTCCTTTTTTAATACGTACATTTTTGTAGTAAATATCAAATGTAAAAATAGTGATTTAGATTTAAAATGTTCAACACTTTCATTTTGGTTTAATGTTATGTTGCATATATCAGTTTCTATGTTTCCATATTCGAGAGATATTTGCGATATTTTCGTTTTTGATTCGAGTTTTCTTATGAATATCTGAACATAAAAAAGAATAAAACACTTCTACAAATCAAAAATTCTACAGATGGACATTAATGTGCTGGAAAGATATTTCCTTTTTTTTTTGATAGAACTTGAACATTTAGGGTATTATTTATACGATTAAGTATAAGTAAATAATAAGAAAATAAGCCCAAGTAAAGTATTCTAAAATGTTGAAGAACAAGCATGTACCTTTGTAAACCTTTTAAGGTACAATAAGCAATAGATTTCGCCATGTGTTTTAAGATAAATTACACCAAGTGTTAGGTTATCTTTAGATCGTACTGTTTTCATGAATATTTAGATATAATCATATAAAAATTTTTCAGGATGTTTAAGGATGTTACAAACTAAAATACAAAAATATCAACATGAATAAACGTAACATTATTGTATTTAATATAACAAAAGAATTGTGAAACAAAATTATCAATTTGTTTCTGCGAAGACTGTAATTATGAATAAATTAAATTTTATGGTCTTTGTTATTAATTGCAGGATAAATGATCATAATAAAAATTATAAAAATTATTGTTTTATAAGAAATACTTTACACTTTACCTTTCACATTTTAAAAGCATACGAATGTTTAGCATACTTTAAGTTATGAAAATAAAATGATTAAGCTGAGCAAGGTTAATTCACAAAGTAAAAGAAAAGGAAATCTTTGATATCGGCCGATATGGCCACTTTCATTAATTAAATATGAATTAATTGATAAAATGTTTTAACTTCAAACAACTCATGTTTTCTATAGACACTGTAAAAGCGATTTAGTTAATGAATTTAATCTATTTGCGAGAGCATTCCTAACCTCAACTTACTTACACGAATTTCCGATATTTCTGCTAAATTTGAGCTCGATGTTTCCTTTTTTCCGATCGGCAAAATGTTAACAGTACAAGAATATATGGACAGACAGACAGACAAGAATTTATATATATTAAAGGATTTCGGACGCTCTCATTTTGGGTGTTACAAATATAATGACAAAATTATTATACCACTCAACAGTGGTGGTTTTCGATTATTTCTAATATCTTGGCTTGAGTGTACTGTTTCTTCAAAATCACCATAGCAAATAATGAAAATTTTTAAAAGATGTATACAATTTCTGTAAAATTTTAAGTAATTTACATTTAAATTACACGATCATGAAAATGAAATGTAATTTTTACATTATTTACTTTACTGAGTACTTTGTATTTAATGGATTATTTTTTTATAGTCAGTTAATAAAAAGTGCATTAATTTTGGAGTTTTCATTTTAACTAAAATTTTTTTTGTAACTTCAATATTTAACAATCGTATATTAATTTAATTACCCAGAGTAATTAAACATTTAATTATGATGCTTAAAAAATATACTTTTATAATTCATTATTTAGGTAAATGAAGGTAAATGAAGTACATTAACTAAAAAGAGTATTCTCAGTGATAAAGAAAACCTATATTGACAGCAAGAACTTAAGAAAAAAGTAATTAAAATTTTTTTGTGAGTCCGTAAAATATTAAATTATTTAATGTTTAAGAGTTTAAAAATTAAACCTTAAATAGTAAATCTATTAAATTTTAGTTATTAGATCTTTGCGCTTTAGTTGACCATAAAATTATAAGAAATTTACAAATGCGTATGAATAAGTGAATAAGTGAAGTTTCTAACCAAAAAAAAAAAAAAAAAAATTGTGTTCTTTAATTTAAGATTTTTCAAATATTTCTTTTATATTTTAATTTATTAATGAATTTTATAACTTAAAAGATGAATTTATGAAGTTTAATGCCTTTATCTAAAATTATATTAATTCATTTTTATAACATTTATACGAGACTACAAAACTTTTTGAGCTTCTTTTTAATAAATTTCCCTTAGATTAGTTAGGAATGAGGCAGGAGTTAATGGGGTTATAGAGAGGTGGCAGAGGTGGGGGATAGAATGTTATAAAATATAAAACCTTCATTAAACTACAAAGCATTTTAATTTAACGAAAATTTCTATTTACAGTTCTCTTCTCTAATTCTCCAGAGAAAGTACTTAACTCATTTGACAAGATAAGAAAAGGCAAATGGAATTGGGGAGAATTATAAAATTGTACAATTTTCATAAATGCCATGTATCTTGTGTGGCATAAGTTTAATGAAAATTTCTCATACTAAATTTTAATTAAATGTTAGCATAAAATTTTGATTGAATGAATAATTTTTTAAGTTGATTAAATGCTAACATACATTTCCTTGAATTTTACACTCTTCTTCAATTTATTTTCAGTATATATATATTTCTTATGTATATGTATATGTATATGTAAATGTGTTTATGTATGTACATATGTATAAATTTTTATACAAATTAGTATAATTTGTTAGAGCATTCTAAGCATCCTTTTAAAAAGTTTGAAGTGCATGCTAAATATGCAACATTTAACGTCTCTTTTTCTAATGAACTTAAAGCATATTTTATTTACATATTTCTATTGTGGCATTTTTCTAATATTTATCTGTAAATATTTCTTTTTAATTTTAGACCTACATATTTCAATAGAAACATAACATTTCATTGATTATTTGAAATAAAGGAATCATTCTAATTTTTGATTTTTACATTTTTTTTTTATATAAATCTTTTAATTCCGTTTAGTTTAATTTTATTTAATTCAACTAACAAGATCATTAAAAAATTATAACTTTTATATTAAATAATCTATTCGTAAGTACATTAATAATAATAATTAAGATTATTTTTAATGTTCTTTTCAATTATGCCTTCAGTACTGCCCCAGCCATATTCTTATCTAATCTCATCTAACTTTGGTATGAGTGCATTCAATATTTCTAATAGAATACAATTTTATAAATTTTTGTGATTGACAAATGATTACCATAAAGTATCATTTAGTCCATTATTATGAGGCGCAATACTCTCATACTCATTATAACTTTTTGTCATTATTATAGTCGCTGATGTAGAAATTAGTAATTTCTCTAGCATTTTGTTTATGAATGCCTGGAGGAAAACTAAAGTGTTCAAGTGTTTTTACTTAAAATGTTTTGAAATATATTTTGTTTAGATTTATTTACATTTCTCTAAGCATTTTCCATTGGCATTAGAGTTTTCTCAACAATTAATTAGTAAACAGAGCAAGTTATAATATTTATGTATTTAAATTTATGGTAGATATAAACATACGAAATTTAAAAAGTTGGTTATATGAGACTTAAAAGAAAATTCAATATTTTGGAGTAATAATTTTTCTTTATTTTAAGGTATTTACTTTTGACAGAATTATAAAAATTTTTTTCAAAAAATGTAGTCTACTTTTAAGCTTATTTAATAATAGCAAGCGTAGCATGTTATTCAGCGCCTATTTTCAACATTCTTCTCTATACCTCCATTTGAAGGTAAGTCTTCTAGATCTGATAGATTAATTTATCAATTTTTTTACAGATGAAATATTTTAGCAAAATTATTTTCTTGAAAGTAGAAGAAGTCATTTATTATTTTAAAAGTTACATGACCACATTCTCTTTATTTAAGTAACTCAATTTTTGATGTATTTTAAAATTAAAGCGTTGATAACGTCTTATATTATTTTTAACATAATTATGTACGCCGATAAGGGAATTAAGTCTTCTTACTTAGTATAATAAAAATTTCATTTTAAAAAACTACGAAGCTGCTTAGTTCACAATACTTAAATATAAATTTTTACTGCAAAAATATTCAACATTTCATATTCATCACCAAAATAATTGAAAGTATAATAAATTTGACTAAGTGTTTGCAAGAAGTAGAAGAAAATTAAAGATTTTTATAAAGTATATGCATTATTCAATAGTACTCATTAAATTAAGTTGATTGGGCTTGCATTAACATCTAGAATTGTTCCAATTCACTTAAAAAAGTAATATTGAAAATTTTTATATGACAAGATTTTATTTACAAATAATTCGAGGGGAAAATATCAAAATATCGCAAGCTTTCTGGTTCAACATTTTTTGTTTAAAGTAATGTCCTTGAAGAAATTTTTACTTAAATCAAGGTTCTGCATTTCTGACATAAATGACATAAATGTACACTTGACTTTTAATAAGTTTTCATATTTTAATAGCAGTAATGAGAACTAAAGACACGCCCACACAAATTTATTTAAGTGAAATTTCAACAATTTCCACTCTTTATTCATAAACAACAACAATTTGATGGGTGAAACTTCTCATGATCCATGCCATGTTTGATTTTAAATTATAGAGGATTCATAAAAGTGAGGAGCAAGGTCACGCCTATATAAAATATCAAAATTATTATATAAATAACTGTAAAAGTTTAAATTCTTGCAATTTGAAAATTTTCTCTTAGAAATTTTTAATAAATTAGATTAAAATTTTATTTGGTGTATGATGAATTCAATAATGAAAATTTCAATGGCGGGTATTGATGATTTGCATTTACCTAATTATGTTTTTCTTACTTATTATAACTCATATTTTATCTAAGGGATTTCGCTATTATTACATTTTTTGTATTATCACCGCTTATAAGAAAATAGTGTCAATTATCTTAGATTGACTTATGACAGCTAATAGCATATATATATAGATATATAACCATATCTAAGAGTATATGGGAGACCACTTAAGTGAAGGGCATATACAATCAAGTATAAAGTAAATAACTTCACTTTTTCTCCAAAAAATATTGTTAAAAAAGGAAAACAACAAAATCTTCCTCAACAACAGAGAATTACAAATTGTCAAGTATATAATATGAATTGAAGAAGAAGAAGAAGAAAAAGAAGAAGAAGCAATAGAAGACAAAGAATAAGGAGAAGAAAATGTAAAAATAGTGCAACAAGGACTACGATAGACAAAAAATTTTCAAATAAAATCTCAAACTATTGACATCAATAAAACGTAACAAAAAAAAAAAAAAGGGAAAAAAACTGATTGACATGATTTTTCTGTTGCTTTAAAGGCAAATAAAGATCTTGCAGCAGTTTGTAGTAGTATTAATAATAGTAACAAAAACAAAAAAAAAAACAAAAAAAAAAAAAGAAAATTCATAAAAATTTTTATGAAAATTCCTTTAACAACTATCAATTTTGAAGTAGAGAAATAACCGCAGTAACAAAGTAACAAGTCGAGAATAAAAACGGCAGCATTTATGACTGCAGTCGATTTGAATGATAGATAAAAAAAGTTTCAAGAATAATAATAAGATAATAAATAGCAAAATAACAACAACAATAAAATATAGAATAGAGAAAAGCAAGAAAAATTAATTTGCAAATTGAGCAAAATGTCAAGTACATTTTGTTATAGAAAAAACTAGTTCAAAGGCGTACAAAGAAATCTGAGTCAAAAGCATGACATTTTTATAGAACTCTAAAATCATTTTTTTTTTCAGGGGTAGTTTATTTATAAGAAGAAGAATTTTTTTTAGCGTCTTAATTAAACGTTGGCTTGATATTAAAAAAAAAAAAATAATTCAAAATTTGGTAATCAAAGTTCAGCATAACGATCTTCTTTTTATAAAAATATCTAATATAAAATATCTAGGATTTATTGATTTTTCTATGGCCCAACAGGCAATACGCCATGCCTTAATCTAACTATGATGAAAATAAGTAAGTATCAAGATTCAAGTAGCACAATTTATCTGAGTTGAAGGTTTTTTCTTTCTTTTTTTTATGTCTCCTTTTAAATAAATTTTTACAGGAAAAAACAAGAACACAAAACTTAATGGAGGATAAAGAGAAATACGTTTGAAGAGAATGCATAAATATTTTGAAGTGTAAAATAAAAATAAAAGTAAATGATGATGTTTATAAGAAATTTATTTAAGTCGCATCTTACAAGTCGCCAAATACTTGATATTCAGTTCAATTGATTTAATTCTTATAATGCAGTTGCTTTTCGGTCTCTATTATTTTTGAAAATCCTTTTTTTTTTTTAATTACATCAAATAAGTATATAATTTAATCATTTACCTAGATACACAATATAATCTAACCAATTATTGGAAAATAATTGAAAAATTGCAAAAAAAAAATTGAAGCGAAAAATAAAAAATTTCCTCGGAATTGTTTGGGATTGTATTTCATTGCATAACAATATTAGCAAGAACAAGAAATTTTATAATAAATAGATAAATTTGTTTTTAATAAGACTTGTAGGAAAATTTGCATACTTTATAGGTTAATATAAAAAAGGGGTGTGGCATTTCAATAAAAATTTTTGAAGAATTTCTTCTTCTGATTCTGATTTGAGACTGAATGAATTTTTTTAAAGGAATAATTATAAAATGTATGTTTTTTGTGTGGTGGGCGTGGCATTCAAAAGTTGCACTAACTTTTTTTAAATTTTCAGAATGAGAACTTTAAAAAAAAAGTTTTCTTACAAAGTTTTGTTCATTTTTTCGTCTTTTCATAAAAGTTTAAGTTTTCGTAAAAATTTAAAGTTTAAGGGCGTGGCCCTTGTGTTATATATTTTTACTTTTCATGGGCTTTAGGCAGGGTTTGAGAGAAACCGATTAACTTCAAAGCTATTTCTGAATCGACAAAAGATTGCTTGTCCATCCGTCCGTCTATAGCTGTGCTATATGTTTTTTTGAGATTTCAATCCAGCCTCCTTGAAAATGCTTAGACAGCAAGATATAATATATATGCCTTTGCATGCGATATGAAATTAAAATTGAAATTATAAGTTATTGCAAAATATTAATATATAAAATAATTGATGTTGAGAGTAATAATGATGTAGTCGAGTTTAAATTTTTGCACTTTTTTTCTTTCCCCTTTGATTTTCACTTTAGATTTATGACAATATAAATAAATACATAAGTAAATGTATCAACAAACTAACTAACACTTATTGTATCAGTTACATAACACGAAAGAAGAATTGAAAATTAAAAATAAAATTTATAAAAAAATTATATTTGGCTAATGGCGCATCGTAAATATCTCTTGGACGCGATTTTTTCATTTTTTGGGCAGATCGTGTAAAATTAATTGTATTTTTATTAAAAAAAAAAAAAAGTAAAAGGAATGAGGGGTAAATGACCCCTCATTCCTTTTGTTTTTGGTATGAGTCTAGAGATTGAGAGATTGAATACCTTAGCGCTATGTAGCGCTTAGAGAATGACCCATAAAATAAATTTTTTCTGAACAATTTGATAAAATATGTTTAGTTCAAAAATTTTTTAAGTTCTATAGATATTTAGAAGATGAAATGGCAATTTTTAATTTTTGAAAATATTTTAGAGGGTGCTTAAAATAAAAAATTCAAAATAAAGCTTAAAAATTAAAGCGTTTGCATTTAAAACACTTTGCTCTAAATGAAATCTAAATTTTTTGTTTTGGGAAAAATATTTTACCACAATTTAACACAAACAATTAGACCAAATTCCATTGAGCTTTTCCACTGATCTCAAATGTGCACATTTCATAAAGTCTCTAGAGTCATCTGTCAGATGTTTGCAAGCAGTTTGAACAAATTAAGTTCAACTTTTCGAGATTCGGTTCAAAAAAAAACAAAACAAAAGCGAAAATAAAGATGTTGATGAAGAAGAAAAGGTGAAAAATAAATGGAAAAAGAAGACTACTTGTATGATGCTATTATTATTATGAAACGTGACTTTATTGATTACATTTTTTAACTATATTTTCTAAATAGAAAACATGCATGCCCTACGTGTAAATATCAGCAATGACAACAAAGTAAAATAATATAATAAAAACAAAAAAAAAAAAAATTTAATCATATATTGACCCAAATTGAAAATATAACACACATACATACAACATAAATAATAATAAGTGTAATAAGTGCTTCTAGTACCCATCTGCTCATCTGCCCATCTGCCCAACTCACAATTTTTCCTTTGTAGTGTTTTGCTGAGTTCTGCTGAGTTTCATATAAAATATTGATAAATCATAATTGTACAATACATTTTTTATTGTTCTGTATGTATGTGTCTAGTCAGTATATGTATATGTATATGTATATGTATATGTATATGTATATGTATATGTATATGTATATGTTATGATAGTATGTATATGTATGTATATGATGATATGTATTATATTATATAAATGGCAATGCATACGGAAACTTTTATCTTACAAGTGAGTCTTATACAAATATTTCATATTTGCCATAATTATTATTAAATTTCTTATTTTTTCAAACTTTCTTGCTTATTGTTACGAAATTTATTATTTTATTTTATTTTATTTTTTTTTGGTTCTTGAATTGCATTACAGTGTAATTTTAATTTGTAATTAAAGTAAATGTAGATCAATTTCATTTATAATATTTCTAAAATGTAACTTGAGTTTTATGAGAAACACCAAAAAGAAAAAGAAAAACTATTTAAATGAAACTTTGGTTGGTTTATATTATAAACGAAATACCCAAAGCCTAAATATATGGCGCCAATATTTGAAAATATTCTTAAAAAAAATTTTAGTTAATTATTTAATTAAAAAGCATTAAGTTCCATAAGCAATAAATGAATTTGAGAGATACGAAGAAAAATAATAAAGTTTTAGAATGCTCCTTGAAAATAATTGGTCACCTTGATAGAGTTTTAATTAGAAGTAATACCTGATAATAAACATATTATCAGGCTGGTTGAGCTAAGGCCTAAACTTTAATTTCATTTGATCCAAAAAAAAAAAAAAAAATCAAATGAGGGATGTTGGATATAAATTTGCGCATAATATTTTGTTGTATCTGAAATCTGTCAAGTAAATGTCTGGAAGTAAAGTTACTTAAAGTGTTGAGAGGTGTTAATAGATATGACCAATAAATTAAGGCGAAAGTTTCACAATGGCAGTTACTAATTGGTCTTCTTAATGAATTTAAATAAAAGTTCGCTAAAGGTTTTATAAGGATACTCATTTTAAGTCAAACCTTAGACTATGACAATCAAAGTTGCATCTTATAAATGTTACAAATGTTCATGGTTTAGAGCAGTTTAAAGGTTTTAAAGAATTTTGAATTTTTAAATCTTTAAAACCAATTTTTTCATTAGAAGAATACAAAATCATTATAAACATTCTAACTAAATGAATGTTCTTCACAAATCTGCAATAATTCATGGTCCTGCTATAGCAATGGAAAAAATATTACAAATTTATTTGATCGAAACAAACTTGTCAAAACTATTTTTGTTTATTATTTATTTTTACAAAATAATCTTAAGAATTTATTAAAATGTAATTGGTTGGACACTTCAAATCAAAATTGAAAACAATTGTATTGATTTTATATTCACAAGTAAAAAGCTGGCTTAATGAAGAGTTGAAAAAGGAAAAGTATGCTACAAATTTTTCTAACACACTAAAAATATTAAAGAAAAAATCTTTTTGGATTCAATCTCTTCAAAAACTATTTTAAGGAGAAGAAGAAGAAGAAGACGGGAAGAAGAAGAAGACGGGGAAGAAGAAGAGAAGTAAAGCTAATTAAAAAATTAATTAATTAATTAAAAATTCTAATTTTAATTGAATTATACTTCTTCCTAAGAGCTTTCATTTATATTATTTATCGTAGATTTTCTATTTTGCTTCTTTCCTTTGAGGTTTTGAGTAATATTATTGAAATTTTTCTTATACAAATATGAATGTAATTTGTACTAATTAATTCCTTTGTTTCATTTATGTTTAAGAGATTATGATAAATTTGTATAAATAAGTCGAACAAATAGAGCTCGAAAAATAGACCAATTAATTTTGAAATTTTCACATTTTCAATGCAAATTTTTCCAACAAGATAAAATCACACATAGAATCCTTCCGAGTTCGTGAAGATTAAATAAATATTAAAAATCCTAAAAACAAAAATATTTAGCCCGTATTTTTCAATAGAGATATCGCCTAAATACTTGGGATCATTATCAGCATTAATTTATATATTTTTTAGGATTGTTTAAATATTTGATATAAAAACTCGGACTAATAAATCAGTCTAATCGAAATTGAAGTTAGTAATGATCTTTAAATCTTCGTTTTCATTTTACATAATGTTGACAAAAATAAGAATAACAACATATATAAAGAAATTAAATATATTTCACTCACCCTTAACTTTTGCAGCAACATGTTGCAGCAACTTGTAGACTCAAATGTCAACGAACGAAAATACACAAAAAGTAAAATTCACAATAGCATAAAATTTACATATTTTTGATAGAAGTAGCTTTGGTATTAACGGTAAATGAATATCATGCCACAAATCGTAGCAACATTAACTTTGCATATTATTTGGACAATATTATTTTAAATAACGGTAAATGGAAATAAATAATAGCGAGCATATATAATATTTTTATTATGACGCAATTTTTTGTATTAGAAGAAAATTATGATAAAAGAAATTAATTATTCATTATAATAATCGCTTAAAACACAAACCATATAATACACGCACAGAATTCATGATATATCAAACGACTCACATAAATTAACTAACTTTTATATCATGGAAATTGATTAATGAATTTATTTATACGCACATCCGTCATTAAATTACTTTTACTTTCTGTTGACGGAATTTCTAGAATTTGCGATAAATTTATTTATTCACTGATTTATATAAATATATACATACAATTACGTATGTATGTATTCAATTGCACACACATTTAATACTTTCTTTCGCTTCTTATTGGATTTCTTTTTTCTTCATTTTTTACATTTATTTTTAGATTCTTCCTTTTTTGCATTTAACTAAAATTGAATATATTTTTATCAGAAATTTGCATGCGCTTTTTCCTGTATCACTTCTTTATAATTTAAATTAATTATATTTTACTTTATTTTTGTAACAATTGCACACATATTTCCTTATTTCTTTATTTCCTTCCTTTTTATGACTTATCCGTTAAACCGCTTCTGTTAAACTGTAAGATCATTAAGACATGCTTTACCTAACAAGTATGACATGTATGTGTGCGCTCAACCTTAATATGCATGAGAGAGATCTTTATTAAAAAATTGGCGCGTTTTTTAAGCACAAAACTTGTTTACAGAGATTTTTGGTTGATAGAAAGAGATGGATATATGTCATAGAAGTCATAGTACTCACTAAAATTTAAGTAAAGAGTGCAAACAAACATTCTGTGTATGTATCTAATGCAATGTTAAGATTTACAGTCACATGCAAATGTATGATATCAGTTGCAAGTTTCAGAGCATTTACTCAATAAAAAATAAGAGTTAAAAATTCAAACTTTCTTCAGAATTCTTTCAATATTCCTTTTTCAACTTAATTGATGTAAATAAAATTGAAAGAAACATAAATAAAATTTGATAGAATTTATGTAATTCGAAAATGTGGAGCATAAGTTTATTACTAAACAATTAATTCGGATATGAGCATTGAATTTTATCTCAACTTTAAGATATATTTGCAATTGAGCGTGTGTTTAAACATTTACATACGACAGTAAATTTGAATAATCCATTCACATAAACAGTTAACTTACACAAACAACAAATTCTCTGTTTGCTTAAATTTTAGTGAGTACATGTGATCTCCATATATATCTCTCTCTTTCTCTTAGTCATAAATCACTGTAAACAAATTTCATGCATAAAAACGCGCCAATTCCTTAACAATTTTCTCTTTCATACTTATTGACTTTGAGCACACACATACATGTCACGCTTATTAAGCGAAGTATTTCTTAATGATCTTAACAGTTTAATAGAAGCGATTAATTGGATAAGTCGTAAAAAATTCGGTCGCGTGTGTTATAATGCGCATTTCTAACACAAAAGGAAATGATAATTAATTTAAATAAGCAATAAGAAGCGCATATAAATTTATGATAAAAATATATTCAATTTTAGTTAAATGAAAAAAAGCAAGAATCTAAAAAATGAAAAATTTGAAAAATGTTGTACAAAAAAATATGAAGAAAAAAAGAAATCCAATAAGAAGCGAAAAATTCTTTCAACGAATAGAAAGTATTAAGGTGCGTGTGCAAGTGAATACATACATACGTAATTGTATGTATATATATTTATATAAATCAGTGAATAAATAAATGTATCGCAAATTCTAGAAATTCCGTCAACAGAAAGTAAAAGTAATTTAATGACGGATGTGCGTATAAATAAATTCATTAATCAATTTCCATGATATAAAAGTTTGTTAATTTACGTGAAAATGTGTGCTGGAATTCATGATCATGGTTTTTTATAACATGAATTCTGTGCGTGTGTTATATGGTTTGTGCTTTAAGCGATTGTTATAATAAATAATTAATTTCTTTTATCATAATTTTCTTCTAATACAAAAAATTGCGTCATAATAAAAATATTATATTGCTCGCTATTATTTATTTCCATTTACCGTTATTTAAAATAATATTGTCCAAATAATATGCAAAGTTAATGTTGCTAAGATTTGTGGCATGATATTCATTTACCGTTAATACCAAAGCTGACTTCTATCAAAAATATGTAAATTTTATGCTATTGTGAATTTTACTTTTTGTGTATTTTCGTTCGTTGACATTTGAGTCTACAAGTTGCTGCAACATGTTGCTGCAAAAGTTAAGGGTAAGTGAAATATATTTAATTTTACTATACAAAAGTTTTTATGAGGCTGTTTAATACAAAATGAATTACCTATAGAAAATTCAATATAGCAAAACGTTGAATTGAGATTTATCAATTTTTATAAAATATTTATCTAAATATAACATTTTACTGTAAATGCTGTGTTATTTATTTTCGTCTTCATTTGTTTTACAAATTTTTATTAATTCTGTAACAACGATTTCATAAATATGAGAAAATAGAAAGGAAAAGTTGGGAAGTAGAGTTCTTTTTTAGGGTAAATTTTATTATAGGAAGAAAGTTTATTAAAAATTCACTTAATTGGTTATAAAAAAAAAAGGTCTGCCTTCCGCTTTGTTTTCTTACCCATATATTTTTAGAAAAATTGAAAAAAGGCGGAATCAAAATTAAATGAGAATTATATTGCGGTTATTTGCCTTTAGAAGATAACAACAATTACAACAAATATAAAAAATAAAAATAGCAAAGAAAGGAAATGAAAATGATCAAAAGGCAAGAAATGGGAAAGCGGGATAAGAATAAATTCTGTCTTATATTATTTCTCTCTCTTTCTCTCTTTCATTAGACAATTAAGATAAATATTTAAACAATTTAATAGGAAAATCTTGGCGACACTTTGAACTAGAGAATAAAAACCAGCGTTAAGTGAAATAAGAAAATTTAGATAAAAATTTTCAAGGCTCATACAGAAAAAGTAAAGAATTTATATAAAGATAAATTTATATGTAAATGTTTGTTTGTGTGTGTGTAGGTATATAATTGCAAAATATATAAACTTTTAATGCGGAAGTGTTGACACAAATTTCTTTGGTATTAACCACTTTTCCATATTTTTTTCACTTTCTGCCGCTTTGCTAAATAAACCTTCTATAGAAAGTAAAACTGCTTTAAACATTTATAAATAACTTTTAACTTATTACAATTCTAGATTAAGTTACTTTAAGTAAACACAAAAATCCTCTACCAGATTTTCTTAGTGGTTGAATGAGAGCGAGATGTGGAAAATAAAAAATTAAAATTTCCTTTAAATATTTCTACTTGTTAGACATTTATACATATACAAATGTAATAGATATTTGCAAAGTATTTTATATGAATATTTAACTCAATTTTGTTGTATAATAACAAGCCATAAAAATGAATGGCTGCTTGAAGAAGTCTTCTTGTTTTTACTTGTTTTTAAGTTAACAATATTATTTTATATTTTCTAGAGATTTCCTTCTGTACGCTTCATACTCATATAAATCTTACGCTTTCCGTCTCTCTCACTATCAGTCTCACTCTCACTGTACATTTTTATCTCACCTACTTTCTAACTAATTTGTTATGTTTTACAAGAATTTGTTGTTGCTGTTACAAGTTTATAAATTAGTTCATAATCCATAAAACATATTGAAAAGTCCAACAAATCTGAAAATTTTTTTATTTTACGTGTGTCTGGTATTATATTTTCAAACAGTGTGATCTAAATATTATGAAAGACTTAATTTAAATTGTTGAATATATGGCGGTACCTGTGAAATCATGTTGACAATACATCGTTAACATGTATCTTTTGCAAAATACATGTTGATACATGTTGCAGATTCATTGCAATTTATATGATGAGAAGAAACTAATTGTGAACCATCAAAATCGTATCAAATCGTGTTGAGTTAAGGAAAAATGTTTATAAAACAAAAATGTGGATGAAATGGGTAAATTCATATCACTGTGTAATTTTGTAATGTTAACCAAAAGTTTTGAATAACAAAGTGAAAATTAGTTGCAAGAAAGAACAAGCAAAGTCAAGGCATTTTTGATGAATGTATAGATTAATGATACCTAACAGAGCTGTTAAACAACATGTCAAGCAAACGGATCTAAATGTAAAATGTTTCTAAACAAATGGTCTCATTAATTCAAACATTGTGCTTTGTTGAGAAGTTCTTATTTTACACGAGATTCAGTTATTTGTAGACAACACTGTAAATATTTGTAGATTTGCATATTTACAAAAACAACATAGAATCTGTTCACTTAGTATTATTGGCAAATAATAACACGAAAAGAAATAATTTTTTAAGGCAGTTTATTTTCTTTCACAATTTATTTACCTTTTTTTTTGAATCATATGACGGAGAAAACTTAAATGGAAACTTTTGCTTTATGTAACATTTAGAGTTTAGTAAGAAGGAGAAAAAAATATTACAAATTTTTCTTTTTATCTTTAAAATGTTTTTTAAAATTTCTTAGTTCAAATACATCGCTTTACAATTATTTTTTACTTAATAATTTTCAAACGTTCATTCGTTTATTATGAATTTATTAAAAAAATTTATTCCTGAGATGTATTCATTTATAATTTTTTCGAAAAAAAAAATCATAATTACAATTTTCATAATCTCATTTTTACTAATTTAAATTACAAATGTACATTAGACATAAATTATATATAAATTATTAGAATAATAAGAAAACAAAAAGCCGCAGCACTAATTACAAATTATGCAAATTAATTATCCATATTGAATAATAAATTTTAATTAAAGTAAAGTGTAAAATATTCTACAGAACATTATTTAAAGTAATTTATAAATCCAAACAATCAACTTTAAATATTTAAGAATTTTTTTTTGGGAAACGAGTATTTAAAGTATAAATAGATTTGGCTCAAAATATCGTACAGTCAATTTACATGGGGGCTCGACATTTTTTTTCGTAAGGAAAAATAAGTCAAAGAATCTTGAGTAACTAATGGGAACTTTCTATAGTAAATGAACTTACTGAATTTTTAAAATTATCTTTAAAATCTTTTATTGTAATATTCATAAGTAGCCGTTAAAGGCCCTACAAACTATTTATAATCTTAATCTTAATCTTAATCCTCAAATTCTGAAGGGTTTTAACATTTGTGCCTCTGAACATCTTTCTGTACTGTAAAAATGGGGGCGACCAATCCCGAGAAGCACCTGCTCAATTGGGAGTGGCTCATGAGATGGTTTCTGATCCATATCCATCAGGGGGCATCATGAGTTCACGAGATCAGATCCAAAGATTTAATTTGGTACCACGGGATCACCAAATTCATATTTTGCCCATGTGGTGATGTTGGAGTTGGCTTCGTGGGGGCTGTGGTGTCCATGTCGCGGACGTAGCTCGACCTATTATATTTATACCCACTATTATAGTTTTGTCGAGCAGGGTGCCATTTCCCGAATAAAATGGCTAGCTGGGTGGGCTTATCGGGCTAATTTAATCTAAGCCTAGGGGTTTTAAGAAGGCCCTGAATCCTTACACCAAGGATTAAGCTTACTAGATGAGGTGCAATAGTGGCTTTAAATTGGAAGCTAGTCGGGACGGTGGCATGCACTTTGTGACGTGTCTACCAACGCTAGCGATCATAAGTATGTTTATACCATGCATTTGAGCCTTCCAGGCAGGTATGCATGTAAAACACTAACTGTACTGTACTGTAAAAATATCCCATGAAAATATCACGTAAAAAATTTAGTTTATACATTGAAACATTAAAAGTTCCTATAGGCAAATTGTTATTGAAAAGAAACATGGCCCAATTCCAGTTATAATTTCTAAGATAATTAATATTCAGTCTCTTCCAGATTATTCAAAAATGTTAGCATTCGTTCGATCACACTTAAATTTTTTATTTTCTCATTTTGCTTTCTCGAACTTCTTAACAATTCCAATGCCAATTCCAGTAGTTAATTTGTGTTTCATTTTATGTTCATTTTAAAAATTTAAACAAAATTCAATCCCAGACTTGAGAAAATCATTTTAATAAAATAGAATAATTTCTATATTTATTTTTCATACGCAAATGACTGAAACAGAAACCACAAATAAAAATTCCAAGTAAATTTTTATAGTTTGTAATAAACGTAATAATGATGTAATAATGACATAATAATGATGTAATAATTGACAAATAACTTTCTCTTCGTATAACTTTCTCCTTTTTGTTATGATCATTAAAATCAAACAAATAAAAAATTATCGTTTGGTTTGGTTGGTGGCTGATGCTGTTAATGGCCATAACATGGAAATCAGCTTAATAATTTACTGGCAAAAAAAAGACTTTCTCAATAAAAACAAACGCAATAAAATTAATTTCATGTTAGACATTTTGAAATGATGTGACAATAACGAAGGTCTAGATCTTGTTTTTTGTTTTTGTTTTTGTAATAAGTTGTAAGAATTTTTAATTTAATGGAAACGTTTGGTTCAATAAATTTCCAATTTCGTAATTTTGCTTTCTTTCTTTTTTTTTTCTCATACCACTCCATAATTTTTCTTCATTTCTTACTCTGCCATACGATGATATTTAAGAGTTCGATGAAATTATAAAAGTTCTTAGATATCTAACGGGATTTTAAATATTTGCCTGGTTTTCACTTTGTGTGATCGTTATTTTTGATTCAAATTCGCTGCAAAATTCATCTAAGACAGAGCTTTTGATGGGCAATGTGCCATTGTTCCTTAGAAGCAACTTTTGAATTTAAAATACTTAAAAATTTTAAGATTAATTTTAATTAGAAATCTTCTAGGCTTTTTATACTTATATCTATTTTCAAATATACTTTCCATTAAAACTTGATGGATTTTTTTGTTATTAAAACTCACTTTTATTAAATTGAAATTTAATTGTTTGATATAAATTTAAGATTTTCCACAAACTTTTCATCTTAAGCTTCATATAACTAAATTTCTTATCTTACCTTTAACTTTATCTTAATGTAAATTATTAATAATTTTTATGACAAAAATGTTACAAGCAAACGTTAATGTTTTTATTATTATTATTATTATTATTATTGTGTCCTTTCCAAGATAAAATGACAAAAAAAAATGTGTCATATAATTCATGTAGAATTTATAGCTCTTAGCGATTCAACGATCCATATCGATCTCAGACGAATTATGCTTTCAGATTATTATTTGATTTAATACTCTCATAAATGAATTTTTTCACATATTATTTCATATTCTTAATATTTATTACTTATATTTAAGACTTTTTTTTTATTAACGTTTACTTAACGTTTAAATATGAAAACAGTTTATAGTGTTTTCAGTTAAGTTGAGAATTAACGATGATAAAATAAAAAATCAAAATCTAAACTAAGGATGCTCCAGAATGCTCCAGATAGTGAGGTAGAAAAAGATACAATAAAAGAGTCAGAGGGAGAGAGAGAGAGAGAGAGAGAGAGAGACATAAAAGAGTACATGTCAAGCAAATGTTTGTAATTAAAGTTTATTGTTAATTGAGAAATTTGTGAGTTCATTCGACGTGTAGAATATTAAATCGTATTCTACTAAACAGAAAAAGTTATATTCATTTCTTTATTAAAATTGTAATGCTTGAAGTAAAGTATTGCAAATATTTTCAAAGATTCTTAGATCAATAAGAAATTCTAAATCTGTTTGTCTATACGTCTGTCCATTCGTTCGCATGAGGTAAACATTCTTCTGGTCCCAAAAAAAAAAAAAAAAAAAGAGATAACGCCTTAAAATTTGATAGAAACATTGAAAATTCATGGACCTTGGTTGAAAATGGCCCAAATTGCTTAAAAGACACGCCCTGAAAACTCTACTATATTTTTTTTTTAAGCAAAAATTTATAATTTTTCGCTTTTAACTGGAAAACTGTAACAGATCTAAAGTAAAATTCTACAAAAAAGTAAAAGTTTCTATTTGCAACATAAATTTTCAAAATAGTTTATCTGGATGGATATTCAATATTTGGCCTCAGTTAAATATTATTTTTTATTAGTTGTTAATTTCAATTATGATGAGAAAAGTTTTCTTTAAATCTATAAACTTTTTGTGAATTTATTACAACTCCAGCTATTTGATTTTTATTGTATCTTCTTAGTGAAAATAGAGAAAGTTTTCTTTAATATTTTGCACGATTTGACGGCTTCTTTTGTCTTTTGGCCTTTTGGCCTTTTGTCTTCCCTGCTTTCCCATAAATTTTTTCCTCTAATGATATGAATATTTATTTTTGATTAAATTGTGACATTCTCTTGGCATAGACTGCACAATAAAATTTCATTTTAATTTTAATTTCAATTTCAAATTCAAATTCAATTTGAATTAATTCTTCTTTTCAATAAGGAAATATAGAGAAGTACAGAAAAAGTATTTAATTTATTTTCATAATTTGATGATATATTTTGATGTCCAAATTCAAGGCTATTTCTATGATCGATTTGATAAACATCTAAAATTATGATCTATGATCTATATTTAATTTTTCTTTTACAAAAAGCTATGTCCATTATTTTATAATAGAAATATAATATTTCTATTGATATCATTGATTGATGGAAATTATATTCATGCAATTTTCTATGTCTAAATAAATAATGCAGAGAGAGGTGTCAAAATTTTATAATACAACATCGATAATTTATGCTAATAAGGCATATTTATTTATTGCTAGAAAATGTCTATAATAAAATGCAAATCGATTTAAATTGAAATTGCCATAAAATGGCCCCGTGTGGCCAAATTGGCAAAGTTTAATAGAGAAATGCTGGAGATGGTTAAAATGAAATGGCCTATTCGATATTTTATTATATGAAGAATATATAAGTAAAATGTAAAGCGGTTGAATAAAATATGCATGCAAATATATAAATGATTTAACAAATAGAAAAATATATGCAAATGGTTGGATGTAATAGGCAAAATTTAAAAGTTAATTTAAGGCCCAATCGAATGCAAAATAAATTTTCCATTATAATGTACAGTTATTTGAGATGAGAATTAGTTAAAACAGTTACGCTATGATGGATGAGAGGGTACAGGGCCGCATTATGTAAATTATTATGAAATAATAGGCATGAGGTATAAGCAACTAAAGAGAGAGGTATTTTATGCTACAATTTTGTCGTCATTGTTATTATTTTTATTATTATCTAATAGCTTTTTTTATTATGCTCTAAAAAAGTTTATAAGTTAGAGGTTAAAACAATATCCAGTAGATTTTGAAATAAATTCAGAACTTTTATTATAACAATGAAATCAGAAACATTTTCTGATTCCATTTAGATCTGGTTGTAAATATAATTTGTTTCTAATTTGATTCTCTAGCTGAAATGTTTTATTCTGACAAAAGTCTATAAAGCCTAAGAAATTTTTTATAGGTAAAATGCATTTAGAATTATATCAATAAATTATTAATTTGGTTCAGGTCGATCTATTTTTGAGGTCACTCTTCTTGTAATGCTTCATTTTTAGGATATCTACAAATTTGAATATTTCTTTTAATCCAAATATAGCTACAAAAGCAGCTGAGGCAAATTTGGTCCAGATAGATCTATTTTTTCAACTTTTCAAAACAAAAGAGAATTACAATTTTGTTTTTTAGTTCGCATTTTTTAATGGACCTTGTAAACATAAAAAAAAATGGCGTAGGCTTTAAACGAATCGTAGTCGATCGATCGTGTAGAAAATTTTTATTAAAATTTTTTCATTTTCTTTTCCTTTTTTTTTTTATTATAAGACGACATGACTCAATGTAAAATGCTTTGCTTTCGATTGCTAGTTACTTTTTCGGGTGTTCGTTAAGGCGTGGAAGATTGCTCTATCTTTCTATCTAACTATCGCTTTCTCTCTATAGCTATAGCAATAACATTGTCTCTATCTTTTTCATGAATACATTCTTCCTTTAAAGAGGTCATCATTATATTGCTTTTAGCCTTTAGCAAGTATCTATTGCATCTATTCCATTCCATTCCAACATGTAGCGTACATTGTTAAGATAACAAAACATTTATAAAACACATACTATTATAGTGAAATTTAAATATGTGAGTGTGTATGTTTATATATCATTTTATAATTTTGAATATTGGCACCTGCTGTTTAGTGAAGGACAATTTTAAAAAATTATTGCATTTACATTTTACATTGCCTGAGTGCCACCATCCAGAGTGAATGCCTGCCTGCCTGCCTGCCTGCCTGCCATGTTTTTTGCTTCCTGACTGCTAGCTGTTTGCTAGCTTTCTTACCTTGGTTAGATATTTCAATAAAACAACAGTTACCATAATATATGTATGTATGAATATATCGATGTATGACTTCATGCATAAATGTTTAGTGTTATTGCTGTTACTGATGTTTTTGTCATGTCTTTTGTACTTTTTTGGGGTCATGTTGTGTAATTTGTGTTATGCTATATACAATGTATTTATATATATATAATACACACACACACACACACACATATATATATATATATATATATATATATATATATATATATATATACGTGTGTATGCATGTACAAATGTATAGGTGCCTGCCATCCATCCATGTATATGAAAACATACATACAAATGGCTGTGAGCGTTTAAATATGTGTAGCCATAAATCTTGGTGTCGTAACATTTTCCTGTTGCAGTCTTGCGTTGCACCCAAGAAAGTGTTGGGCCGAAAAAGAGATAGCGTTAGAGTGTGAGTGAGATAGATGTCTTTATTAACTTTGCCAAACATGATTTTCGTTGTTCGTTTTATTATTGTTGTTCCTGTTATTATTGTTATTATTATTATTATTGTTATTGTTATTGTTATTATTATTGTTATTATCAAAGCACTTTCTTCTGTTAGATATATAAAGCAACAAATGCAATACAAAACTCTAAGAAAATAATAAATAAATGGAATCATCATCATCTAATGTATTTGTTCTTTGTATGTTGAACTTTTCTCAAGTAAAAATTGATTTGATATTCATTATATAACTTCATCAACGTTCTTCAATAAATATTCAATCAATAATTTAAAGAAATTACAAATAAAGTATTAAATATGATAAAGAAATTCTCTAAAATTTCAATGTTAGTGAAATTGAGTCATATGTGAATGTATAAAATTCATTAATATTAGTTTTTAGTACTAATATTAGTTTACTAAAGTTTTTTTTTTTTTGCCTTAACATTTATTTTATGCATTTTATGCTCTATGCCCTTTTCTTTGAGAGCACTTAGTACTTTTTAATTTATTTGAGTACTAATATTTTAGTACAAATTGTTTAGTACTAAAACATTGACTTGCTAAAAATATTCTATTTATGTATTAAATCTAAAATGAAATATGTTTAATTTAAAGTTTAGTTTGCGTCAAATCTTTTTGTACTAAAAAATTAGTACTTAATATAATTTTGTTGATTTAAATCCTTATAAATCTTTAAGGAGATTTCTTTATAATATTAAAATTTTATATTAAAAGTTTTAAGTACAGCGTAAAGAATTGTGAAAATTTTATGCTAAAAAATTAGTACTTATTTTAGTTAAATTATTCATTCCATTCATAAATATTCATTCCTATAATTAAGTTTTATATAATAATTAATTATAAATTCTATTTAATTGTAACTTTAAAAATTTTGTCCTAAAAATTAATACAACAAAAACTATAAAAAAAATCTAATTTCATTATGTTCTTTTCGAATCCTTAATAATTTTTATAAAAAAAATATTAATCCAATAATTCTCAATTAATTAATTAATATTGTCAATTTTTGAAACAATAATTATTACCGATAATATTTTTGGCTTTAAAATAAACACAGCCATGGCCGCTCTAAATATTATCCTAGATGATAATAAAGTTCCGTTAATTAGATTGGTTTTTTTTTTTTTGCTTTAAATATTTAATTTTCATTGTATTTCGTTACATAAAATTTGCCAGCATAGAAAAATATAGCAAAAATATATGAATATTAATGATCATTAGCATGTTGCATTTCAGTTTAAACTATTTTTTTTTTTTTATTAAAGTACGTTAAACAATTCTTCTGCTTCTTTTGCTTTTGCTTCTTCTTCTTCTTCTTCTTGTTCTTCTTCTTCTTCTGTCTAGTAATCTCTAAACATAAAATGTAAATATTTAACGCTTGATATTCTATGCGACATAACAATGTAGCATCAATAATTTACTTGATTTTTTTTTCTTCTCAATTTTTCTAAATTGAGAAATGGCATGTTTGCACAATAATCAATGAAACAAAATAATTCATTTATTCATGCATTTGTTTTGGCATTGACCATTACTCTGGGTTAGATTGAAATGTCAACCAACATTAATTGAACTGTATAACATTTATATATCTAAACATTTATTTAAGTTAAGTTACATACAATTTACTCAATATAATCTCAAAATATAAAATGTAATTTCCACCAAAAAAAAAAAAAAAAAAAAACTATTCAAATTTTCGTGTTGCATAAAAGTTGATAATTTCTTGTCGATAGTTAACGTTTTATATATAAATTTCGTTTACATTATTATATAAATTTAATAAAATATTATTTTAAACTGGAAAATGTGAATATGAAAAAAAAATCTCTAACAAAAGTAACAACAATATTATAATAATATGAAAGAAAAAAAAATATTATAAATGCAAATAAAGTTTATAGTTGAAATTTTGATTTATATTTTATTCTCCTGTTGTATAATCAGTGATTGTCATTCATGGTTATTTACAAAATTTGCTTAAAATTCATTCTTTTTTTTCTGCTTTTTTTGCTTTTCTCTTATTATTATATTATTATTATTATTATTATTCCAACATCTAGTTATTTTATGAAAATTTAATGTTGTGGCAATAATACAATAAAATTTCAATTACTTTTTATAAATTTATTATTATTTCTTTTTTTTGTTGCACCTTTTAATAAAAATATGTTAAATTTAAAAATGTAAAATTTATACAAAACTCTCTTTTTCTCTGTGTTTACATTTAGTAGTCCTTAAAGTTTAAATTTTGAATTTGTAAAGACTAAATAAAACTTTTACATATGGAGACATAAGTAGATCGATTTAGAATGAGGCCTCTAAATTTTGCTTTAGCATATTTTCAACAAATGTCCATACGTCCAGTCTATGGATTCTATGACTCGTGCAAGATGCCTTTTCAAAAATGTCTATAAGTCCTATTAACGATTTTTTTAACATCTGTTTTAACTTTGGCATTCAATTTCTTAGAGCAGCATCTTTAGTTTGAAGTGGTCTCTTTTATTATGCCAAGAAGCTACCATTTTATATATAAACATTTTTAATTAAATTAATAAATAATTAAGGAAGTATAACAAAATTAATCTCTATATGGAGATGGAGAGATATCTCAAATCCTGAAATATACTAAGTCAAATTTTCCTGTTCTTGAGCCTTTATAAAGGCACTGACTTTTTATATGCATTCATTTTTCTAATCTATTTTACCCTTTAAGAATGAAAAAAGAAACAAAGATCTTTTTGAAACATTGTGGTAGATTGCTTTTCATTCTTAGTTTTTATTTTATTTCATTTTACTTGATTTGATTTTATTTTATTTTTCTGTTAAATATTTTTATACTTTTATCTAGTTAACTGCAATTCTGTAGGTAATACTCAATTTACGTTTGCCATTTTATTATGTATAAGATTGTAAAAGTTTACGTAAGTTCGATTTTGCGGATCTACTGTTCAGTTAAAGCGTTTCATTTAAACTGATTTACTGAATCGGCTTGATTTTGTTTGTCCGCTTTTGTATTGAAAATTTAAGTTGAAATTTTGATAAGATATTGGAAGAATTTACTAAGTAGTCTTGATTTGATTTAAATGCCTTTAATAGATTTCTATGTGAAAAAGGTTTGTTCAAGCAAATTAATGTGGAAGAAACTTTAAATTTTTGTAGAATGATATTAGGTAAAATGTGACCATGTTAAGCTTTTTGTTTTCGAAACTTTATTCTCACATAAGAAATATATGCGTAATATATTTCATATGCTTGACTTTTTGCATAGACTTTTAGACTTTACTCAGTTAAGTTAAAGTAAAGTCTAAGTCAATCTAACAGAATCTTTGTACTCTTTTAAAGCTATTTTTCAGAATATCTATACATATATTAACTGTCAACATTGCGGTTATCTTTCCTTTTATTGGATGTTTGGGTGACATCTATAAAAGTGTGATTCAAGTTAAGAAAATGTAAAATGTAAAAAATGGAAAAAATGGAAAAAATGTAAAAAATAGAAAAAGTGTAAAAAATGTAAAAATTTTGAATGCATTATAAACTTTTATACATATCTGCAATTTTCCTTATATGATTGTATGTATGTAGGAATAATATATGTAAAATGTAATTATCATTCTAAGAAATGGAATGAAATTCTGAAAGATAACAATTTTTTGTTGTTGTCATGTAGAGAAAAACTTTTTTTTCTACATTTTTTATATGTGAACAATTAATTTCTTAGAGTTTTCATTGTTTGTTTTTCACAAAAAAAATTAATATCAAAATGCAGAGTAAAGGAAAAAAAGAGTACAAAAAATTACGCTAAATTTAATGTTTTGAAAAATTAAAAAAAAAGAAAGACCAAAAAACGTAATAAATTAAAATAAATGACCTTTTTGCAATTTGCTTAATTTTACCATATAATTAGTATGCTTAATAACATTTTATTTTATTTTACTTAAGTAAAGTGATTGTAAATTAAATTTAAGGCTTGTTGACTTAAAATTGTATTAAACTTGCAAGCAAATTAAACTTTACTTAATTAATTTTTTGAATTTTTGCATTTTATGTTACTGCTGGTATTGTTATTGGTTATTGTTTGTATTGTTATTGTTATTGTACAAAATGTATTATTAACTTTTCAAATGCCAAAATCACTTTTACAATAATTATTTAATATCAAATGAATGCCGTGAAGGATTTAAGGCTTCAACAAATAAATATTTATATAATAAATTAAAATATGAATGTGTGCATTTAAGCAGATCATGTGACATATGATAATAGATATCAAATGAAATCATATGAAATTCATATTTATCCATAACCAGGTTTTGTGGAAAGAACATGATCCATTATATGAATTTTTTAACAATTTTTTTTAATTTTTTTTTTTATTTATGGCTTTTTCATTTTTTTCCTTTTGACACTCAAAAGGTTTCAGTTTTAATTAATTTTAATTACAATGAGCGCTACATTTATTTGATAATTTTTTTACGTGGCCTCAAATGTTTGCAATGTAGCCGAAAGAAATTCAGATAGATGAAATTAATATTTTTAATTTTTGTAATTCATAATTTATTACAGTTCAATTTAAATACATAATTAATAATTAATTAATTAAGTAATTAATTAAAATTATTGCCAAGGAAATTTCAAAGCAACCCAATTCTGGTCTAAATAGTTTCTTCAAGTGAAGGCGTTGAGAATTATAGAGAGCCTAGTTAGCCATTGAATTTGTTGTGATAGCTCATATAGGAGAAAAATACTTGGTTTTCTGAAGTATTTCCTGCAATATAATTGACCTTGAATAAATCTTGCGTATAAGTCCATTTGGGGCATTGCTTTGGAAAAAAATTTCTAGATGGCAACTTTTGCAAAAAAAAAAAATTTAACTAAAAATTAAATTAAAAATTTTTGACCAATTTCTTTGGCTCATTGTATATTTTTTCATATTTTTCAACTTTCTAATTTGATAAATGAAAATCCAAGTGTAGTTCCTTTTTAATAGGAAGCATCAGTTTTACTGATTTTTATACATTATTTTGTTAGTTTAGTTTTTACTAAATTTTTTCTTCTTTCATTTCAAAAAAGCTATTTACATAATAAGTTTAAAATTTTTTCAATCAAATGGCCGTGTAAGTTCAAATATTTTTTGCAAATTTTTGTTTAATTGTACAATCAAAATATACGATTTCATCATGTAATTTAAGTTTATTAAATTATTATTATTATCTTTCGGTATGATGTTTGTGTCTGCGAGTTTTGGAATATGATATAACAATACAATACAAGTAAATGCATCTGGTCATTTGGTCATTTGGTCATTTATTTATTTTTTTTTAAATCTACTTCATTCACTTTGTAATCTTTTAATTCTGAATTAGTTAGTATGATGCTTTTTCTTCTTCTTCTTTTTTTATTAAATACATTGAAATGTGAAATATTTGCCACATATTGAAAAATGTTTTTGGCTTTTTTCCATTCGTAATATATTCCATTTTGAGTGTTATGATCAAATTTGGCCAGCGTTAATATTTTAAATATTTTACTGTTATTTTTTTTTTGTTTTTTCTTTTTACCATATTGAATTGACTTTTGTACTTTTGGATTTTGTGTTACATGGTTTAAAAATTGATAATACCATATTAAAATGTCTAAATACAAAAATTACATTTTTGTATTTTGAAATTTACTTGAACACCAAGAAAAATTACAATTGAAATGAATTGAAATGTAAATTTTATGATATTGCCGTTATAGTTAGTTTAAAGCCTATTTTAATTATAATTAAACTACTTGTTATAATTAAGTATTAAAGTACTTAGAAAAGAAATGTAAAACAATAACTTTTAATTGCAAAAGCAAATTATAAAATTCGATAATTATATTTCAAAATTGAAATAAGGTACTTAATTATTAAATTATTTAATTATTGATTAATTAAGTATAAATGTAAATGTAATATTCAAATATTTAATTAGCATGATTCTTAATTAAATTGAAAATGTACTTTGATTTAAAAATAAATTAATTACAATACCGTTAATTATACATCAGTTTTAGAGAGCTAACTACAACATTTGTAATACCAAACATTATGGTAAATTTTATGGCTACTTGTCGACCTCAAAATCAGAATACAGAAATCGATATTAAAGCAATTTAAAAAGTAGGTCAGTCCACTTGCACGTTTTAAAGAAAGCGGATCCATTTTGCATCCTTATGACTATAAATTTTATTATTATTCCTTCGTCCAAGTGATTTGAGGTATAAAAATTTTCAAAATTCTATCTCTTTCTGTACAATACAATCACTTTACTGAATAAGGGAATAATGTTATATAATTTTTTATTATGCGGTTGGTATTTTATGTGCTTATTTATCAAACATTTCAAAAGGAGAAATAACAAAATTCTGGGGTAACGAGCGTGGTAATATGGTACAGTTCATTCAATAGCGACCTTGACAACATATACAAGGAATGGCAGCAACAACAACAGCAACAGCAACAGCAACAACAATAACAACAACTGTTAGGCCATTAGAGAATAATGTGAAAGGTGTAAGGGGCAAGAGAGTTGAAAAGATTTTGTGCTGGGTGAAATGTTGAATTATGTAAAGTAAAATAAAGTAAACAAAAACAACAACAACAACAACAAAAAAAAATGAAAATTGAAGAAAAATCTTTTGGAAAGAGTGAGATAGTGAATAGTGCATTACTTTGATATGCGTTTTAACAAAATTTAAACAAAATAGAAAAAAAAGGGAAAGAAAAAGAAAAATCTCTAGAAAAAGTAAAAGAGAAAGTTTAAAGGAAAAATGTTTGTGGGCTTTTTTTAAACCAGTCAACGTTTCGTATTATATTTTTCGTGTTTTTTTAAAGCCAAGAAAGCAATGTACCATGGAAACAAGTAGACAAGAAAACATACAAGCATGCAACAAATGTAAAAATAAGCTAAGGAAAAATAACAAAAACTAAAAACAAAAAAATAAAGAGAGAAAAAGTAAGAAAAATTCTAAAAACCGAGAAACAATCAGTGCTTGAAGCATGATAATAATTTTCTTAGATTTATATCAAATGTAAATGGGTGTGGAAATGGCGGGTGAAATGGCTCGTGGGAGAGGGGAAAGAGGCAGGGTCAAGAAAAAAAATATACATTTTTTTATTGTTTTTAGACATTTGGTTAAACTGCTGGTGTGAACCATGTAAACATATAAATTTTAAGGATGTATATCTCTCTCTCTCTCTCTCTCTCTCTATCCCATTCCCTTTCTCTCACGTTTTACACAAAATAGTAATTTTGTTTTATGATTAGAATAATAAGTATATTTTGCTTGATCTTTATTAAGAAAGTATTTGACCATTTTCTTCGTTCCTTTATTTCAGTCATTTTTTTTCTCTACTTAAATTATTATGCCGCCTTTACTGCAGAATAAAAATAGTACAGACATTTTCATAAGTTTTGGGCGATTTATAAAACCAATTTAAATGAATAAATAAATGTTCACAATGGCAAAGCAATTTACTTGCTTTTTTCTTTTCCCTTTTGCTTTTCCCTTTGACTTTATATTTTTGTGTATATTTTTCTTTACTACCATACTTTTTGTTTAACAAAAAAAAAAAAAAAAAAAAGAAAAAAATCACAAAACAATAACATACATAATTCACATGTTTTGGCAGATTTTAAAAAATTTTTGTATATTATTATTAAAGTGAGATAAGCAAGTAAAGAAAGAAAAAAGGTTAAGTGCTTAATATAAAATGAAATGGAAATAAAAACGTTATAAATTTTCTTCTTGCATTGTTGCATTGTTGCATTGTTGCATTGTTTCATTTGTTTTATTTTCACATATTTTCATTTCTTTTCTCATAGTTTTCATATACAACAACTAACTTATAACCAACTTATAATCCCCGGATATTATGGAAATCCCTTTAAATGTATATGAAAGTAAGAAAATAATAACCAAAAAAAAAAAAAAAAAAAAAACAAAAAAGAAAATATAAAAATAGTTACGATTTGTTAGAGACTCACCTTAGGTAATAATCTGTAATGAGTATAAGTATATATAAAAATTCTTTTACGAAATAATACAACAAAAATAGAAAAATTAAAACCCAAAAAAAAAAAAAAACAAAGCATACTTTCTAATGCTGTAAATAAATTATAAAATGTAGCATATTTTGTGATATTTTATCATGAGTAAACAAATGGAAACGAGAAACTCTAAGCGATATATTTTTCTTCTTTTGTTTTTAATATATTTTTTCTCTGTTTTTAAATCCGGCATTATAATTTATTGAAGTCTAGAAGAAAATTTAATAATAAATGCGTTTATTGTAAGATGGATGCTTAGAAGACGTTAATTTTTGATTTTATTATTATTAGATTTTATAAAACTTTTGCATGCTTAAAAAAATGATGAGGTTCTCCCACTAAAGTAGTGAGTGCCAGTTCTCAATAAAGTTATTATAATTATCGTTAGGGCGTAATGTTAATGATAATAATTAATATTTAAGGTGAAACCAGAGGGTGAGAGAGAGCTTAAACGAAAGAAGCGAGTTTCAAATTTAAAGTGGGTGGGCGGTCAATTGGATTAACGAGATAAATGGTTGAACAAAATTATCATGGACATATACGAAAGGTTTTCGGTTTAAGTTACAATATTTTTCTTAATTTTTACACTCTGTAATTTTTATCCTCTATCGAATAATTATGTCTTTCCATGAGTAAAGTACAGATGCCTTAAGCTTAACTGATTCTATAAGATCGGTATAGAATTTGGGGATGCTCGTCTTTCATCTCTATAAATCGTCAGGGTTGCTAATCAACAGTGTTGCCAGATGGAGACTTATGGAATGACGATAGGAAATTATATGAAATTTTTATAGAAAATAATGATACTCTTGATAAACAATGAATGGAAAAAGGGAAAGGGATGAAGAGAGAAGGAGATATATATATATATTAATATATATATATATAATTATGATATAACTATTAAAAATATATTTCCGGTTAAGAAAGTAGCGAACTAACAAGAAATTATTTATTAAATTAATAATTCGTGACAGAACACTTTTCAAAAGTATTTGCAGCAGCACCAACAGTGGCAGTGGCAGCAGTGGCAATAGCAGCAATAGCAGTGGCAGCAGCAACAGCCGTACAAGAAATTGTTGAAAAATGTTAAAACTATATTGTCATCATTGCCAACGCGACAAACAAATAGGTCTTTTGACTAAAGTTTTTAGCGTTTTTCTTGTTCTTTTTCATTTTTATATTTATGTATTTTATTCTCCGTTTTTTTCTCTCTTTTTGTTCTTTTTTTATAGTTAATGCTTTCCGCTTAAGCAAGTTATATGTGTTTAGGTGTACGCATATATGTACGCGTGTGTATGTATGTATGTATGTGTATGTGTATGTGTATGTGTATGTGTTGTGTGTGTGTGTGTGTGTGTGTGTGGCAGAATCTTTGAAAATGTTTCATTTCATTTTAAATGGTACGTGAGAAATAAGTACACACCCACACTCATATATGCAAACACATCACCCAAAGGCAGCAAATTTTCCAAAAAAAAAAAAACAAAATGAAAAGAAAAACAAAAAAAGTTATGTTTGTCATTAAAGATATAAATTGTGCAATAAAACTTTTATAAATGTCTCTTTTTCTTATTCTTCTACTTATTCTTCTTCTTCTTCTTCTTCTGCTTTTTCTGTTTCTCCATCCTACGTTTATTGCTCATACAATTCTATAAATTTATTTTATAAATTTTTAAGTTTATGTGTTAGTAAGTTTGTATGTGTGTGTGTGGTGTGTGTGTGTGTGCGTGTGTGTGTGTGTGTATGTATGTATGTGTTTGTTTGTGTATTAAAGTGAAACGATAAAATATGTTAAAATTTGAATGCCATGAAAGGAAACATAAGTTCTGACAGCCGAACAACTATTTTCCCAAAAACCAAAAAACAAAGTACAGAAAAAAAAGAGAAAAAAAAACACAATAAAGAACTTTCAATATTCACGTTGTTACAATATTATTATTATTATTATGATTATTATTCAGGTATTACAAGGCCTCGAAATGGTGGATTCTATTTTTTTCTTCTATTTTTTCTCCTTGATTCATGCTTTTCATTCGTGCATTTGTAGTTTTAATAGTTAAAGAAATCAGAAGACAATAAAATTTGCTTGTTCTTATGAAAAGTAATTCGTTTAACATAATTTTTAAGAGGAAATGAAAAAGCAAACAAGGAAACTTAATGCAATTGGCTGGAGTCGTCCCTAAAGCACAACTAAAATATATTGCTTGAGATCATCAAATTATTAGGAAAATTATTATTTGGTAGCGATTTTCATCTAAAATTTTTTTAAAATTTTCAAAATTTTCCTTTAGTGAAATTGAAAATAGTTCGATTTCATCTAAGTTTTGTGTATCAGAGTTTAAATTGAAGAAAACTTTTATTAAAATACGCCAAAATTTGCAAGCCGCATTTTGATAATAAATTTATATGGACAGATGGACATTGCCAAATTATAACTTGCACTGATTTTGAGGCGATTTTTGAAGTAAAACAAATGTATTCTATCACGAAATTACTATCCGTATGAAGAAGAAGAAAAAGTCTAAAGAACGGAAAATTTTTTTTTAAAGTGAGAAATATTCAAAAATTTTTTTTTAATTACACACACACACAAACACACACACACACACACACACACACACACACACACACACACACACACGTACACCTCTTACGCACACATCTATAATGCACAAAGTTATAAAGTATTTTGTGCCAGCAAACCGTTTTAAGATTTACATGCCAATCCCAACTTCAAACCCCAAGTTAACCAACCAAGCAACTTAGAAAATAAGTAACCAAACTAACTAAGTAAAGCGTCAGTCATTTTCTAAGGCAAACAATTCCTTAAACTGGTACTTAAAGGCAAATAAATAGTTGTTGAAAGTGGCAAAGATGGAGAGAGAGAGAGAGAGAGAGAGAGTGAAAGAGACACAAGGAGTGAAATGGTGAGATAGAAGTGAGAGATGAAGAATTTATACTGTGAAAGTGAATCATTTTAATTGTGTGTGCAATAATTAAATTGACAGTTGCTAGAAGATTTGCTTGTACAGAGAAAGGATTTAACAATAAAACACAAAAAGTTTCGTGGTTAGCTTTTAAAAGATTTCAGTTTTTTTTTTTTTAGATTATTTTTACATTTTAGATTCATTTCATTTTAAAATTCATTTTAAATTTAGTTTAAAACGTTTCATTTTCTTTTAAAGACTTTGACAAAAATACTTTAGACTTTTAGTTGAATGCAAATGTATTTTGTCTTTTTACACTTAGTTAACTTAATGTAAAATTTTATATCAAGCCCACAAAATTTATACTTCAGCAGACCAACTTACCGAGATGAAAAGTTTGATATATTTAAAGAAAAGAAAAAGGAGGAAAATGTTTTAGCAAGAGTTAGAGAATAAAATTAAGACTAAAAAGTTAAGTAAATATTTGAGCAAAAAAAAAAAAACTGGTAAATTGAAAGTAAAATATCTAAAAAATAAATAATTCAAAGTGTAAAATGTTAGGCAGAGGAAAGGAGCAAAAAAAAATTGCATAAAATATGATATAACTGGCATAGATTTCTAACCAAATCTATCATGTGCAATATAAGTTAGTTTAAATTTATAGAAATAATTGGAAAGTTATCTAATCGGAGACAACAAAACAAACCATGAACGCAAAATTCCTGTTTTTTATGCAATTTTCATGGACAAAACTACCAGAAATGATTAAATCACAAAAATTAAATGGAACTAATTATATATAAAATTTAAAATTTAATTTAAAATTAAAGTACTATTTCAATTATATAAATATAAGGCTTATGTTTTTTTAATTATCCTTACATTTTGCAAGGAGTCATTGTCAATCTTCTTTTCATATTTCATGAATTCCATAAAATAAGCCTCTTCACTTACGTGTGCATTTCATTTTGTTGCATTGCGTTAATTCCTTTAAAATTCCACTATAATTCCATTTTCAAGTACAATGTACTTCATATGTACTTTTTATTCAAATTGAAATAATTAGAATACTTTTCTTAAAGTAAATGAAATTTTATAGATTTCCTTGTTAATTGATATTAAAATCTTTATGATTTGTTCATATCAATAACAAATTATCAATAGATTTGTAACTTAATATTTGTCATAATTGTAATAACTTCCTTTCAACGAATTTTTCAAATACTCTTATTGTCTAATAACTTAATTTCATGTCTAGACTTAATTCAACAATATAATAATTGCATTTATATATATCAAAGGGATATTTAATTAGCATTAATTTGTTGTCTTCAATTTTGATTGAAATTTAAATTAACTATTTCATGTCAGTCCATTTCATTCAACTCTAACTAAACTTAAACTAATGTACAATTCAAGTCAATTCAATTCAATTCAAATCAATACAAATTCAATTGTCCTTTTTTAATGTTCAATGGTAATGGTAAATGAATTTATTGAAGAATAAGTTAAATTCATGCAATGATTGCTAATGCTTAGTTTAATTCCATATTAAGAGTGCTCTGGTATACACGAGCAGCGTTATTGGTGTTTAGAAAGTTTCATAATGTCACTCTTAATAGAGAAATGTAAAGTTTATTGCTGGTGATAAAACCAGAAAGTAAAAAGTCACGGAAAGCCTTATTCTTTACAAGAAACATATTTCTAGCCATGTCTGCCCTTTTGTTCAAAGATTTGTTTGTTTTAAATAACTTTTTGCGAGCAAAAATTCTGAATATTTGAGAGAAAATTTAGAAACTTTTTTTATGCAGATTTTTATTTAAAATAAGTTTACAATTACAACCAAAACCCAGAAAACCTTGATTTATTTTATAGGTATGTGAAAGTTTTTAATTTTGTTTTTATGATCGCATTTTTTCGTAACATCATTATCATTATTATTATTATTATTATTATTATTATTATTATTATTATTATTATTATTATTATGATCATCAATTGTGGCAGTTATTGCTCTAACTAACAATTGATAGGGATCATAATTATCATTATCGTTGGTCATAGAGCGAGTCAGTTAACTTATATTCACAATCAATGAAAAGTTTTGGCCGATGTGTCAATCGCTTATAAATTATTCAAAAGTAGCAAATGGAAAATTCATTCATTTTCATTTTCATTTTCATTTTCATTTTGTGCGGTTGCCATCATCACCACCACCACCACGTTACCTTGCGCACATTATACATTTTTGGCTTTTAAGCCGTTTTCCAAAAACCAAAAAGCAGCAACAACAACAACAGAAGAACAACAGAAAAAATCCAAAACAGCATAAGGTTTTTTTTATGGCAGTTTCCTTTTGTCTTGTTCATTCTGCAATCAACATTTATGCAGATTTGCATTTGCTTTTTACATATTCCATTTTTGGCATTGCGTTGCACACACTCACACATCCACAATGTAATCATTTGATACAATCTTTCACTTTCATTTTTCGTTCTATCAGTATTTCCATCTTTTTTCCCTTTTTTTCGTTTTTTTCGTTTTTTTCGTTTTTCCTTTTTCTTTTTTTTGTTTTTTCGTTTTTCATTGATGGTGAGGCGTTCATTATTGCTTTTGCCTTTTTCTTTTTATGGTCAACCATCTCCAGATTAAATGTGCTTACCTTGCTTTATTTATAATGCTTGTTACATCAATCAGAATGATTTCACGAAATTATTATGAAATTATAAAATTCCATATCCTTGATAGATAAGAAACTTGACATTGATGAGAGCTTGAGTTAAATCGCCGTAAACGAAATCAGCCACAATGAAATTATATCTAATGCAAATAGTTAAAAATTTTCATTTTTATATAAAATTTTCCCATGACAGATCCTTAATGCTAAACTTTGTAATATCTCTGATAAATCAATCAAATTTTGTTTCTACTTTAATAGTCCATCTAAAGTATACAGACTGTGTGGCTGATTTTTGAGATTTGGTTTTAACCATGTAAAACATTTTCTTACACGATTTAATCTTCTTCCCATTTGACTTTCATTAACTTCTTTCCTGTTTTAAATCATCAACCTCCATGTCATGTGACATGGACTGGCTTATTAGTATCTGGGTTTATTTGTTTATTTTCATATTTAAATATTGTGGTACATTTGTGGTACAGAATTTTATATATTTTACAAAAGCAATCCATTCAGAATTACTCTACGAATGAATTTTAGATTATTATCCGTCCGATCAATCTATTTGCTTGATCAATTTATTGGCCTGTCCGTCAATTCAAAATTTTATAACAGGCTTCAAGTCGTGTTTAACTCAAAGGCGCTTTTGAAACCCCCAAAAAAATGTTGAGGGCAGGAGTACTTGTACTAAAAAATCAGACCATTGTTATTAATATTTTTAACAAAACGTCTCCTTACAGCTTATACAATTTTAGGTATGTTCTTTTAGAGAAAATTGTTCTGACTTAATATTTTGTTAATTTAGTAAATCCATTAAAGTTATCAAAGAATAAACCATTTTTGAAATTTCCATAATATAAGAAAATTTTCAAATTAATCAAAATGTAGAATTTTTACATGTTTTCTTAAGTTTCTTTTTAATTTTCCTCTTGAGTAGTGCTGTAGAGTTTGAAAGAGTTAACTTTGACTAACAATTAAATTTTTTTATTTTTTATTTTTATTATCTCAACTTGTTATTACAAATTTTTATGCCTTGTTTTTTGAGACCCACGTAAGCTTTGCCAGAGTTATTTGTATGCATGGAAATCGCTTCTTATAAATTTAATAGAAATTTTCTTTTATATGATTTTGCTTGTTCTGTTAAAAAAAAGGAGAAGGAAACGATATATTTATTTCTTGGCATTGTAATAGATAGAGGCCATATTGTATGGCCTTGCATTAGTTTATTAAACCACTTGCTGTTATTGACCATTAACATTAATTAATTCAATTGTAGAAAATGATATGTTTACAATTTTCGATTCAATTTCAACATTCAATTTGAATGCCTTGAAGTTGCATATGATTACTAATAATAACTAATGATAAAAATAATGATGAGGATAATGATTGTTAATTAATTAATTGATAATCATCTTAATAACATTGATATTCATGTTGTGGATAATGAGCACATGTTCAATAAATGCCGCTACTCATCATCATCAGCATCCTGGCCATATGAATTTCTACACACCAATTATAATTATTGATAATGATTATGCTTGACGTTTATATAACATCATTATTTACAAACTCGTAAAAGTTCTGGATACTACAAATTTCAAGAAAATTTCATAATTTTCATTGATTAATATCACCAGTCAGATAACTCTAAGGGCTCACTTTAGCCGTTTAAGCGAAATAAAAAGCGTTCTTTTGCGTCGACAAGTGATAAAAAATAAATTGTTTAAAGCGACTAATAATTCAATATTTATTCGGCAGAAATGGAGAAAATCAGGGAGAAATGATCGTTTGATGAAGAGATGTGAAAGCTTTTACACATCCATTAACAAAATAGTGAAGTCCGTTGATGTTGGCCTGTTGATTTGCCCATCCAACTATCTGTCCATCCAACCATTTGTAACGTAGCCGTTTGTCCATTCGCCCAGATGTCCATCCATCCGTCCGCCCAGGCGTCAATCCGTTCACGCGTCCATCCGTCACGCTTCCATCCGACCAGGCGCCATTCCATCCAAGCGTCCATCCATTCACGCCCCCATTCATCCACGCGTCAATTCATATACGCGTCCATTCGTGCGTGCGCTCTTAATTTTATTTTGCACTTTTGCACATTTTTTCAACGTTTAAATATGAAAAGTTTATAATATTTTTTTTTATATTTATCTAAAACGTTAACATTAGTAATTCATAAAGAAAATATATCAATTTCAAACTAACCGTGATTTATTAGTTGCGACAATTAATTTTGTGAGGTTTAATAAAATGTCAAGTTTTCGTCAAATATAATAAATCATATCAAAAGAAATGTCTTGTTTAATCAAAGTAAAGAAACTTAGTAACGAAAAGGACAGGAAAGGGAAGTAAGAAACTGAATGATGTTGAATTCAGACAGCATTATGAATAATAAGAACAAAAACAACAAAAAAAGGAAATATATTATGACAAATTGTCCAAATGTACTTTAAACGTTTGATTCATGCAAATAAATACAATTAAAATGGCAAGGAAAAGTTGAAGCATGTGGTCTAAGTAAAATTTCATTAAAAAACAAAAATTTTAATTAAAAAAATTAAATGAGTGAATTACGGATGATGTTGTCAATGAAAAAGTTAAAGATCTAAAATTTTATATATTTCATTGAAAAATCCTTTTCAATTTACATTTCAAATTTTCACCAAAAATATTAAAAATAATTTTTCCATATGAATAGTTTTTTTGTAACCATCGTACAAAATACCACAATTATTTTCGTGTTTCTGTAGTAAACATTTACAGTTATATTTATTATTAACCATAATTTTCGAAAAACCGCATAATGTTTTGTTTTGTCATCTTCAGTAAGAGAGGGCAACAAGGCGTTCAGGGCATTATTATTTGTTCCACCAAATAAGTCTTCTATTTGAGGTGAAGGCCACAAGCAACAACAATAGCTACCAAAATTGGATTTGATTTTGTTATTTAACTACTTTAACATTCACTTAAAATGTTAATTATGCAATTTAATGCAATTTCTTTATGGGCTGCATTTGAATACTCAGGCATGATGTGCGAGTACATCATTGAATCATAGAATTGAAAATGGCGTTTCTTTGGCGAGTTGTGTGATTATCATAATTTTCTTTAATATTTCTTAGCTAATTTTTAAAATATTTTTTGCATGTTTGGGACCTTTTTGGAATAATTAAAATAAAATTAATTAGGTGGCTTTATGTTAAATATTAACAAAGTTTAAAATCATTTAAAAAATTTGAGCTTGAGATATTTCTTCTTCTTCTTGACTTTATCAAAAGTTTGGCAGCAACTTGATATTAACATTGAGTTCCCAATTTGTTTAATAAATTAAGGATCATTTACCAAATTGAGGATTGTTTATGTATTAGTAATATTTAGTATTCCGTCGAGTATAAAACCAAAATTTCATTGTCATCATTTAATTTACTTATTTGCTCCAAACTGTTACTGGGATTAAACAAAAGTGTTATCATTGTTAGTGTTGTATTTACAATCATAATTCACCGTCAATTTCATAACATTGACAATAATAATATTAACAACAACAACAACAACAACAATAATAATAATAATAATAATAACAACAACAATGATAATACTAATACTAATGATAATGTGGGCGACTGAGAAAAATAATTACACAGATTTATACTTTTAAGTGTAAAAGTTTTGTTGGGCATTATTGTTTTCACAGTTTACTGTCTCTAATGTTTAACATTTCATCATACAATTTATGAGAATGAAGACTCTTTTGTTTCATAAGCTACTACAAATAAAATAAAATGTTGATCGCTTTATAATTGCTATTTACAAAATGTTATCTCTATAACTCATTTTCATCTTTCACATCACTACACTTCATCTCTCACTCATTCACTCATTCACATTTCAATCACTGGTTCATTATCCTTTTTAACTAAAGGCGATTTTGTATCCATGCATTTTCAGCCATTTTTTTTAACAATTAAGCAAATTTCATTGCCATTAACATATTTCTATACTGAATTCATACCTTTCGCCTTATAAATTGTCTGAAAAATATTTCTATATACAAATGTTTAGAATTCCTTTAGCGTACATTGTAGAATGTATAGACCTTCTTATAGTTTAATATAACTTGCTCTTAGTGCTCTAAATGAGGTAAATAGTTATTTACATTTGGACGATTTTACTTATTTTTATATTTTATATTTGCTTTACTGATTCACTGATCGAAATATACATTTTACATTATTATTGAACTTAAATTGTTCAGGGCTATTTTAATGCCACTTCATCATTAATGCTTTACTACAATTTTAGTATTGTTTTAGTACTATTTTAATGAGGCTTTATTAGTAATTCGGCACAAGTTTAGTAATGTGTTAGTGCTCTTTTAATAGTGCTCCAGTTTTGCTTTAGTACAATTTTAGTTCACTTTTAGTATTACTCTTGTACTGTTTTAGCATTTTTAATACTGCTGTAGTATAATTTAGTAGAAACACTTCATTTTATTAGTTTTGTATACTTTAGGATTATACTGATCCACTATAAAAATGAGGTTGAATATTTTGCTTCCAGTTGAATCATTATAAACCGGAATTAATAAAGAATCGAATTTGTTACTGTACAATCAAATGTCATATAACTAGGTAAAAATGTAGGGCTGAAAATTGTTAATCATAAAAAGATATGACTTCTGTAATAAAGCAACATTCGTAATTATTATGACTCAAAAAGCTTAGGCCCTTTTCTCTTTAATTTCTTCTAAATATTATGAAAATTATTAAACGGCCCACAAGGACTTTTCTTATAGAAGCTTATTATCATGATAATTTTCATCAATAAAAACAAGCAGGTTCAGTGATTATTATATGATTTTATGGAAACATTAGTTCAACGTTTCCTAAGAAGATGATTTTGTATTTTAAAAACTTTATTAGCACAATATTTTTAAAGTCACTGAAAGTTCAAATCAATTATTTTGTGAATTCTTATTGCTTTTTGTATAAAATAGAAGAATTTTATGTATGTGTGTGTGTGTGTGTGTGTGTGTGTGTGTGTGTATGTGTGTACATTTATGGCACTTGAACATTTGTCATTTGAACTTTTTGAAAATTATTAAAATAAGCATCGTCTATAATCTATGGATGTAAAAAATAGAAAGCAAGTAATCCTTGACTTACATCAATTCCAGTTAATGCCAAATTCTATTGTAGAATACATACACAATACTTATAAAATATATATGTATTAATGTCAATGTTTGTATTGTAATGTGATGACGTGGCACAATGATAACATCTCCAGCATGCAACGTATATCACAAATTGAAGAATAGTCAAACATCAATAGAGGAAAACGCTTTAATCTTTTCATTTGCTTTTTTCCTTCTATTTTTTTTTTCTATTCGCTTTCTTATTTTATTTTATTTTGATATGTTTTGTTATACTTCTCTTTCTCTCTTTATAGTTATTTTTTGTTTTATTTTTTCTATATTATACGTGGTTTATTTGCCGGTATAAGCTTTTCTTGATATATTTTCTACCTGATATATAAAATTACCCGCTGTTCGTTGATTGCTGTTTTCAACATGTTAATACGTTGTCATTGTTTTATATTTGAAATATGCTTGTAAAAATTCTTTTCACTTATTTTACATACGCCCAACACATAAACAGTGAGATATATAGAGATAAAGTGAAAATTTGAAAGGGATGATGAAGAAATTTCTTAATATAATATAACATTTTCATATGGGTTTTGTTATTGTTATTGCAACTGTTATTGTTAAATATTACGAGGGACATTCGAAAATTGATCGGCTTAGTAGGTAGATAAAATGGTTTTTGTTTTAAGTTGTGACGGATAAAGTTGAAATTTTTACCATAAAACAACATTTTATTAGTAAGATTTTTCTAAGGCTTGGATTTTTTAGGAATTCAAGGATATTCATTCCATTCCATTCCATTCCATTCCATTATAAGTAATGGAATTAAAGCTTTCTTTCATTTATTCGTTTATTTTGTGTAATGGAATTTGAAAAGTTTGGATAAAATGTTTTGTTGCATTTGCAACAAAAAAAGTACATTTAAAATGTATTGAAAAAAATTTCAATATTTATTTAGTTTGAAATATTTCAACTACATTTCAATTACTAAGGTTCTCTTAAAATTCTTCCAATTACTAAGTTCCAATTAATGGAAATTTAGTAATTTTTTCTAATGAGTTCTTTTAAAATTGGAATGATACGTTTGTAGTGCAGTGAAGTTCTGCCTTGCATGTCCTTAATGTTTTGATCAAAAGGATTTTCCTTTGATCTAAAGGGTTTTACTTATATATATATATTAATCTACTCTCTTTTAAGGATACTTTTATAAAAGGACGATCAATTTAAATCACGTGTAAAACTAAGCAAATGGACGGAAGTATAGACAGATATAAAAAACAAAGAATAAATGCCGATATTTCTATAAAATTTATTTTCTTAAGCAAAATCATTTAAAATATTTTTAACAAAAATACTTTGACTTAATATATAAACGTGTCGATGGTTTGAGTAATATTTCGTTGAAGTGCTTTAGATAAATTAATGTCAATTCACGAAAGTTTTTTCAGTTCAAGCGAAAAAAGTTGTAGTTATTCTAATGCATGAAAAGTCGCCCTTTAAGTATTAAACTTTGTTAATTTTTTTTTTTGTAAATATTCTCGTAAAAATTGTTGCTGCCATTCTAACTTATCTACTCACTTAGTTGTAAATTGAATGTGCTAAACATTTAACAATGCTTTTTTTTGTTTTTGTTTTTTTTTTATTGGTTTTTTGCATACATCACATGCAAATGTAATTTATTGTGCGTACGCTATTGAATGTTTTGAGGGTCATATCAACAATAAATTATCACAGAATGAACTGAAAACTCAGAACTGAGAACAAAGGATGGACAATAGAAGAATAGAATTTATTACATGGCATGGAGTTATGGATAAACTAAAAACTGAAAATCAAAAGCTTGGTCATATTGGCATCATCAGTATTAGTAAAAGAAAAACGCAAAAAAAAAAAAAATTTTAATTTAGTGCATTTTTCAAATTTCAAAAATTTATGAAACAGAAAAAATAAAAAAAATTAACTTTTTTAATTTTTTAAATTACTTAATAAAATTTTTATTTTTATAATAAATAATTTTACAAGAAAAATACTTTTAAGAAAATTTAAAGACCTTGCACACTTTTGTAACCCATCAGTGAATAAGTCATCAGTTTAAATGTTTAAATGTTTTTTTTTCTTTGAAATTAATGCATTTAAGCGTTCTTTTAAAGAATCTAAAATGGCAGCCTTAAAATTTGGATGCCATTGCCTTTCCCTCCGATTCTCAACTTTTCAATGGCATTTAGCAGCTTTGAACGATTCCTTTTGCCAAATTTCTTTTATTCATATACATTTCAATGAATCGATCTCTCATTAATGAACTAATTAACCTTTTAAAATTCGATATTATTTGTGTTTTCAATTTGTTTGGTTTTTGCTCTGTATTTGAACACTTGAATTTTCCTTGTAAGCTCAAAGTTTTCTAATTTAAATTTCTTCGTAATCTTGATATTGGCGCTTGACGATTCCACAAGTTTACTTGAAGTTTTTCTTGTTATTGTTGTGAATGCTGTGACATTTCATATGTTTTTGCAGACATTTTGGCGAATTAAGTTATTATTGTTTTTCAATGTTAAAACGTTTTGTTTTTTTGTATTTTTTATTTTTCGTTTCCGTTTGTTATTCGCATAAAATTTTTGTTGAATGATTAAAGTATTGCTCTTCTTATAGACGTTCTTTAATTTATTCACCGCACTGAAATGTTTAAGTAGACATTTTATAAATTCTGGTATCGATTACTAAATTCTTCAATATTTATAACTTTTACTTAAATTCATTGAATTCTTTACCGGAATGTTCATGCGAACTAATTAGCCCTTTGAAGGGAATAATGAAAAAACAGATAAAAATGTTGCAATTAATGGAAATCACTATTTAAGAAAATGAATCTAGAGTAAAGAAAGTGCAAGTTTTTCGAAAATTCAAAAAGTCCGTTATAAGATAACGGTTTCAAAAAATGAGTTAATTTAATGTAAATTTTAAATTTAAGATTGAGCATATCAAGAAACTTTTTTTCTAATGATTTTCTTAGAAAAATACCAAAAAGCCTTTCTCCAGGCAAGATAATTTTTCGAAGCGAAATTTTATGTGCTGAGATAAAGCAAAGGACAAACTTTCCATATTGAAGCTCATTTTTTCTTAGACGAAATTGTATCTGCCTACTTAGGTTTACATTAAATATCTTAAAAGTCTTAAAAGTAGTTTGAATGTTCAAGAATATGGCCAGTACTTAGATTAATAGACGGACATACGGACATTCATACGTCCGTCTATTAAAATAGTAATTTATGACTTCAGCTTAGTAGAAGAAACTCACGCCAATCGGGAAAGAGGTTTTCATTAAAGGATTAAGCAAATATATCAAATTTGTTAAGGGACCCATAATTAACCCTTTTTGTTCTTATATAAAAAAAAGTCCACCTTAGCGTTTAAATGTATAGAAAATTTTGAAAGAAATTTATAATCATTAAATTTTTAATGTCATCTGCTTTTTGTGGAGAAACGTTGAGAAAAGGCTCACAAACAACAACAACAAAGGAAAAGAACCGTCTATTAATGACTAGAAATGAATAATAACAAAAAAAAAAAAAAAAGAAAAAAATTTGTACAAAAATAGATAAATAAAAATGGGAAAGAAAAAGAAACTAAAATTCATTTAATGATGATAATGACTGCCATCATTAACTTTGCCTTGAAGCACCTTTATTCGCTCATTCGTTCATTCATTCATTCAAACAATTTACACACTGAAATTTTCTTTTGTTCTGTGTTTTCTTCATTTTTTGCTTTTGTGTTTTCTTTAATTTTTTCATTATTTTTTTCTTTGCTACAGAAAATTCATTTCCCCTGCATATTTCAAAAATAAGTATAATTTATATAAAAAAAGTCGGAAGAGCGTGTTGCTGCAAAAAAAATAAAAATAAAAATAAATGAAATACAAAAAAGTAGAAAAAAAAATTAAAAAAAAATTTATTTGAAATAATAATAAATAAGTGAGGTAAAAGAGAGAAGTAGAAAAAAAGAGGAGAAGATATTTAAAAAAGGAATAAGAAGAAAGAAGGAATAAGGAAGAATCGCTAAATTGAATAATGCTTTGGTAACGATAATTTAGAAAAAAGTCCAAGAGAAATGACACAACAACAACAAGAAAAACGAAATGAACTTATTTAAATTTTGTAACCAACGAACCAAATCAGCCACCCAGACAGACAGACAGACATATGTGATAGAAGTTTTCGAAAATAGCAAATCATTTAATTGCTTTTAAATTTTGTCATTCCTACTCATTCCTTCTCATTTCTTCTCATTCCTTCTCATTCCTTGAATAATGCGAATAGATAGACCAAGAAGGAAAGAGATAGATAGTAAAATTAATCCAAAAAAATGGTGCTTTTAATTTTAAATGAACGGATCATAAATGATATGCCTTAGAGAGAGCGATAGACATAAAAAGGGAAAACATAAAATTTGCCATTTCCATAAATTTATGCTTGAGGTCGGATACAAAAATCAACAGAAACAAAATCTCATTAAAAAGTATGTTGCCATTTAACATTTTTAATGAATTTGTTGGTAATTTTTATTAAAGCAAAAAAAAAGCCCAGTACTTTTATTTTTTTTATATGTCGGTAGAATTAACAATTAATTATTTAATCGAATTAAATGTCAGATAGACAACTGCGATATTTTGCGACCATATTTGCCTTTCTTATGGCTTAAATGAAACATTAAAATTTCTATTTTCTACATACTTTACCGTTACTTGATGATAAAATGTTTTCCATAAAAAAAAATATTTATTCATTAGAAAAATTGATGTTCATTTCAAAAGAAACCAAAGGACTTTTAATCTTTTCATATGTTTTTCAAAGACCGATTTAGATTTACTTTACCAATTGACTTAATTTTCTTGGAAGTCACTTTGCTTGCCACAAAGTTTAGTTTGGTAATTGTGAAAAGAGGTTTTCACAAATAGGGCGTGGTTTGATGAGTTCGATAATTGAGAAGTTTAACTTTTTGTATTCTAATTTTTTAGATAAAATTCTGTTCGATTTTGACAAACGAAGGCACATACAAAAAGTTTATACTACTGGCAACATTATTTTCAATGGCAACTCCGTAATTTATTGCTAAAGAAAAATATTACGTTGATTCAAAATTATCTGAATTATGAAGGATTACGATTATTTATAGCGATAAAAATTGTTGAAAACTTTCTGAGAATGCTGTCAGCAAAATCTTGATCCAAAATCGCTGTCAATTTCACTACGGAAATTTTGGTATCAAAAATAGCCCCCATTACGTGTGGGAAAAACTATTGAAACGAAATATGACAGTGATTGGATTATAAAGCTACCAAAAGGAAAAATTAGGCCAAGGTTCATTAATAACAACGGTCAATCCATATTTCATTAAGGCAATACTTTTCACTATGACTCAATATAAATTTAATTACTCAACTTGTTATGGACATTGCCAGGGGGACTTGTGAAGAAAAATACTTGAAACTTATTGACCCATGTGGTAATTAAAAAAGCTAAATGGAAAGAGAGAAATAAGTGAGACTGAATAAAAATTTTAAACGTTATTAGAAATGATGTTCCCGTTTGACAATTGTACAGATTTTTGTTGAATTGCTTTGAAATAATTTATTATGATTAAGATGCAGAGAGAAGAACGGGCTGTAAGTAACGTTTTCATGCATTTTAATTTATTTTGTTGTCTTTTGCATTTCATATTTCACCCCCAAAATAACAAAAACAAAAAGAAAAAGAAGAAGACAATTATATCACGTTTTATTGAATTATTTATGAAATTGTAACAAATTTTCAATTCCATTTCCTTTTTCTTTCAATATGCTTTGCTTTATAGAAGTAGCTCTTCCATTGAATTTCATACATTTTATACGGGAAGATATAGAAAACTGCCATTAACCATTGAGGCTGTTTGTATGAGTTACTTAGTTCAAAATAAAGGGAAATATAAAATTTTAAGAAGTGTTACAAAAAAAAAAAGATCATCGAAAGTTGGGATCTGCAAAAATTCTTATGATGGAACATATTTTTTTTTGAAAACGATAAGTTATACGCATAAATTAATTTAAAAGGATCTTTATTACAAAGATCTATAAATTTTATGGACAGTTAAGAGATAGATGAACTCAGTCAATTTTAGGTCATTTCAGGTCTTTATTGGACGTTACGTACATCAACTCAAAATTATTGAATCTTTTGGGCAATACATGCTTGAAAATATAAATTCACTTATATATCCTTTCATATGTTACAATACAAGTTGAGTATAATGAAAATTTCCATCTAAAGAAAAAAAAAAATGATTGCGTGTTTGAAATTCAAACAAAAATGAACAATTCCAGGCATTTATTTAGTTAAATGTTTATCACACCACGCCATCAATAAAAAAAACTCACAAAACTCTAAACAAACCAAAATGAAACAAAATAATAAATTGTTTATAGAATAAATGAGAGAGAGAGAGAGAGAGAGAGAGAGAGGGATGGATAGAGAAAGAGAAGGAAAAGGACTTTAATCGTACTTATGTAGCAGTAAATTTATGAGTCCTGCATACTTTTTCTATCATAATCCTTCTACGAATCAAGTGGCACAATTTGAAAATTATTCTGTTTGATGGAAATGCATCAGGCGTGCAAAATAATACAAAACCATACAAAACAAAGTAAACCAAAAAAAAAAAAAATCCAAAACAGAGGCAAAGTATGAGAGTTTTTTTTTTTTTTGTCAATCTACTGAAACTATTTTGCATTTTAAAAGTATTTCAAATAATTTCAATTCCCATCAATTATTATGATTCATATCATATGAAGCCTTATGTGAAAAGGGCCATGTGAATGATTCAGTCGAAATTCTAATTGAAAAAGTTTCACATCTTTAAATGTAAAAGTTTATAAAGAAAGTTAAAAAATAGTTTAAGTAAAAATAAGTAAAATAAGCATAATGTTGCATTTAAATAACCAAATAGGCAAATAGAACGAATGAAGAGATACATAAAAATCGCTTCAAAATCAAGAATATATAAGCCTTACAAAGTGTTTGACGTTGTTGCAAAGGTTTCGATAAATTGAGATCAGTTTGAAGTTCCAGGATTGTGGATTTAGTTAGATTAGAGGGCCTTGAAGTAGCAGAGTTTTGTCGTATTTTATTGAAAGTAAGAAATAAGGTGCCAGTTTAAATGTTAGCTGCCACCTGCCAGCTGCGAGTTGCCAACTGCTAGTTGTTAGACTCTTTCTGCTAACTGCTTTCTCATCAAATGCCATCAAGCGTCAAACGTCAAAATCTAGCTGTCAGTTTAAAACTGTGGTGTCCATGTCGCGGGCGTAGCTCGACCTATTATATTTATACCCACTATGTAGTTTTGTCGAGCAGGGTGCCATTTCCCGAATAAAATGGCTAGCTGGGTGGGCTTATCGGGCTAATTTAATCTAAGCCTAGGGGTTTTAAGAAGGCCCTGAATCCTTACACCAAGGATTAAGCTTACTAGATGAGGTGCAATAGTGGCTTTAAATTGGAAGCTAGTCGGGACGGTGGTATTTGTCAATTGTGGCTTTTTAGATGGTAACTATCATTTTCAAATTATCAGCTGCTAATTGCCAACTATTGTTTAAATCCTTTAGGTCTTTTGTAAGAATAAATTCTCTCTGTCTTTACTAAAAATAATGAGTGTCAGCTACTAAATCTCAGCTACTAACTGTCAGCTTTTAACTGTCAGTTATTAACTGTCAGTTATTAACTGTCAGCTATTAACTGTCAACAATCAGCTGTCATCTGCCATCTGCCATCTGCCACTGCCAACTGCCAACTACCAATGCCCAGCAGCCGGTCTCTTTTCATAATAAATTTTCTCTGCTCAGAAAAAACTCTTTTCTCAAATGTATTTTTAACTTCTCTTAACATTTTTTCTCTTTCTGATTTTATACTACTGCTATGAAAATATTTTCTCTTAAATAAGTGGGCTACTTTCAATAAAAGCTTGTTCTGGCATAACAATTAAAATTTTTTATAATAAAAGCTTTTTTTTACTCTCAACATTTTATAACTGAGATGACTTCATTTGTTTATAAAATAATAAAGTAATTGTACAAATATTGTCTCATTTTATAAGCATACAAATTTTTGTAACATATTTATATATAAATATTTTATATTTCCTTTGGATTGGATTGCATTTTATCCTATTAACACAGTTGTTAGTTAAACATCATTTCAGTTTATTTGTGATTTGTGTGATTTGCTTTTTTCGTTTTTGTTATTGTGTTTGCTTTTGTTTTTGTTTTTCTGTTACTATTTTTGCTTTGTTTATATTTGTGTGCAATGATAATTATTGTTATATGGATTTATTATGCATACACAAATCTGTATATGTTTGTGTTGGTGTTTGCATTTAAATTTGTTTGTAGCGCCATTTTAAGTGCTGGTTAAAATTTTGTGTCATTTACTACGTTTGTTTTCTTCTTCTTTTTTTTTTGTATATAAATGAAATTTATATGCGATATTAATATAGCTGTGAGAACACTCAGTCGAGACCTTATTAAATATGTGCATGTTTTCCAAATATGCATGTGTGGGCATATGGATAAATTGAGATATATTAAATACACTTATCGTTTATGATATTTATATAAAAATATATTTAAATGTTTAATGTGTTTTTTTTTCTGTTAAAAAACCACCATAAAAAATTGTAACTGGGCTCGATTTGTTTGTTAACACGAACGAGGCGTTGGTAGTATTTTATTGTTTGCAAGATTTCAGATATTAACTTTGTGTGAAACAAAATTTTATTATTCAGAAATTGCTACCGAAAAGAATTAAATCGTGCTAAGATTGGGATTGATGTACCAGAATTGAAAACATTTCTGTTATTTTTAAAATAAAAACTTCAACTTTTCTGCTTAATTTATCTTTTTTATAAATTTTCAAGGTTAAGCAGTTGAAATATTTTACTATTATTGCAGCCCAGTTCTATCATAATCTGAGCAAAAATGAAGCTAAAAGGCCACGCCTCCCTAAAATTATAACAAATATAAATTCTCAATTCTTTAAATTTCCATATTTTTCATTCATTTTTCATAAGTTTCATGAATGAAGCCCTTGCAAAATTAAACTCTGACCAATAATCAGATATAATTGACTTTAAGTAGACTTTAAGTAAGACTTTTTAAGGCGATTTAGAATTCTATATAGTTATGAATCCCTATAGGTCTTTATGTGGATCGCAATTTCTTTCCTAGAATTTAATTCATTTTGATAATATATTTTTGTGAAAAATTTTGATACGCTTTCATTTTAATGGATTCTATGAATTTTTGAATTTTATAAAACGAAGTTTTTAATTGTCTTATGAATTTTCGGATATCACAAAGCAAAATAGTCTAATTTTACAAAATTTTTATACTAAAATTGATTCAAAAGGCATTCTTAGTAATTAAAATGGATAATTTATATCAAATCTGTTCACTTTTTTTGAACCCATGAGAAATGAACATCAAAATATTTCTATTAACATTTATAATAATTGAATGTTGTATGTTTAATAATAGACGACTTTAACCAATTAAAATATTGTAATGGATTTTTATTTGTATTTAATGTTAAACCGATACATCCAGATATAATTTAATGCCATTATAATGTTTATATATAAAATATACGCATGTATGTATGTATGTATGTATGTATGATAGTAACTATGATAATGCCTCTCTCTGGGTGTATCAAACGACACCCATATGTATCTCTTTGTATGTAAGAAAATAATTTATACTTGCCAATTAGTAATAATGTTTTATTGCCATTTCTGTTTGTTGTTGTTATTGCTATTGCTATTGTTGTGATTAATTGCTAAAGGAAAACATTTCTGGTATTTAATTACATGGCAAAAATAATGATTATTACTGATGAAAGGTTTCGTTTATAACGATACATTTTGATACTATACTTATTATGAAAATATGATTCACTTAACTATATTTCAAAAATGTTTCAATAAATAAATAAGAATCATTTGCATTGAATTCTGCTACATTAAATAACTTAAGAGAGACTCAAGATATAAGATCGGAAAGAGCAATAATAAGAAAAGTTATTGAAAATATTTTATTTATATATAAAATGAATAGAAAATTGTAAAACATTTTAATCATAAGAAATTTCAATTCGATATAATTACTTTTTTATTTAATTGCTTTATGCCAAAAAAGGAAATATATTAAAACTGTTAAGTTATAGTAAAAGCATTTTTTATTAAAAGGAAGATTTTCTTTAGAAATAAAATTTTAGATTTTCTTAAATGAAATCAAGTAAAGATTTTAAATATTGTTTAACAAATTTGTAAATGTAAATGTTTATCAAAATTGAGACATACAATCAAGTACCTAAAAAAAATTTAAATACATTTAATCTGATCTGATTAAAATAATAAGATAATAAATAAACAGTTTTCAAAGGGTAGAATATTAAATTTTTCATATTGAAGTAACAATTTGGAACGTTACTCTCATTAAAATGTTTCACTTAAATGAAAGTGTTTCAGATGCACAAAGAAAAGGCAAGTAGTTTTGTTATGAAGATTTAAGCCCATTAAATAATTAAGTCCATTAATAAATGAGTCCATATCAAATCTCCTTGTCCCTGTAACATTAATAGTCCTGTAGCACATAAAAAGTAGAAATAAAAAATTATCTCAGAAAAATTAGTACATTTTTTTTTTGCTATTTTCTTTCTATTTCATTCAAACTTGAATAAACTTAAAGGTCGTTTGTTTTATATCCCTTTTCTTTTACAATTCTTATTGCTTTTTTAATGAAACGTGGCACGTTTAAATTCAGTTTTAAGTTTTCTGGGAACGTAAGTGAGAAGCAAAAGGTTTTCAAATAAAATTGAAATTTATTTGTGACGTTTCTCTGTTAAAGTAAACCTTGTTATATAAAATTAATTAACTTTTTATATGAGAAATAAAATATGAAAATTATGTCATATAATAAATTTCAAGGACAATAAAAATCTCCTTTCTTTGTGCCATATCTTGCCTGATTGTCTTTTAACACATTTTGATGGCCCGTAATATTTCTTGTTGTTGTTAATTTTTTTTTTGGCAAGCAGCAACAGAAGGTGTTGCTGTTAATGTGACTTTTTTTTCTATTCTATGAATTATAAATAAATTCATTTTATATAGAATTTACTTAACTCTTAATAATTTTCATTCCCTTTTCTTTTTTATTGTATAATTTTTCTCCATTTCTTGTACATTTTTCACTTTGCTTGCAATTATTCCATTTCATTAAAATAATGTTCAATACACTTGATAAATCAACAGACTTAATGAAAATGCTTATTGTGAAAATTGTTGAAAACTAAAGAAACTTTTTTTAAATTTTACTTCCATTTAAATTTTGCTTTAAAAAAATTTAAAAATTGTTTCAACCAAAAAAAAAAGTCTTTAAAAAAGAGCATAAATTTACTTTTTTAATTCAGTTGTTTCAAAAATTAAAAACACGCCATTACAAAAGCGTCACGAGATTGTTAAGTTGTTACATGAACATTTTTTTTCTTTTTCTTTTGCTTAAATATTTTTTTTGAAGTAACTTCTTTTGTCCAGTTTAGTAACAATGAAAAGAAAGTTTGTAGTGATTTTACAAGAGTTTTGGTAAATGCTTTAAATGAATGACTTTTTAAAATTTGTGTTTTACGTTTTTCAAGAGCTTTAAATATTTTTACTAAGTACACTTTTTGTGAGGTTGTAATTGAAAATTTTTCGATACCCTGCATCAGACATATCAAGGTGCGCCGTTCAAGGTAAAAGTGTAAAATGTAATTTTTGCCAAACTTCTTAATGCTTCCAAAAGAGAGATTGTTCATATTTAATATTAAAGAAAATGGAAATTACTTGAAAATCTTTAAGAAAGGATTGTTTGACATGCTTAGTTGTGGCTTATTGGAACTAGAAGAATTAAGGGGTAATTTTCACAGAAAAAGAGCGATTCAAAATTCTGAGGAATCGCAATTCACGATTCACTATTCACAATCATCATTTAAACTTTTTTAATCAAATCCAAAGCTTTAAATATTTAAAGTTTTAAGTGTTCATATTACAAATCGCCATTTTAGTCATAATATAAAGAAATTTGAAATTAGATTGATCGTAACCATTCTCCGTTTAATGCTTACTTTCTTAGATCTCATTTTTGGCAATTTTAAATAATTTTCATTGAGTTAATAGAAAACTTAAAACAATTGGCCTATTTCCTTATTAAAAAAATCTTCTTAAATCAAATAAAAATAAATCTCAATAACTTAACGTTTCAATGTTCTATTTACTTGATTTTATTCTTTAACTCTTAATTGACTTAATGTTTTGCTAAATTTTGATAAAAGGTAAAATAACAGTTAAACATTTAATGTGATTATTTTCCATAAAATTTTATATAATAAATATGGAAAATTAATATATAACAAAATTTTTAATAACAAAATAACTAAAACAATATAAAAAAATTTACAACACTAAATAAAAATTGTGAAATATTTATTAGGAGATTTTTCTTTATTAAAAAATTTTAACCAAAAAAAAAAATACAATAACAACAATAACTTTACGTTGAAAATGTTCATAATATATGACATTAATTTTCCATGCTACGCACTCATAAATAATTTATTTATTTACACATAAAATATTCGCTCAGTAATTATTATTTTTACAAGATAGAGCTCAAAGCAGTAATTTACAAAACATTTTCTTTTTCTGTTTTGTCAAATATTAATTTAATTAATTAAAATGGTAAAAAGAAAATATTAATATGAAATATGTTTACTCATATCAATAATTATAATTTTTTTTTATTGACAAAACGTTTATAACTTTTTTGTGTGCTTGTTCAGGGAAATTGAAGATTTCGAAAAATTATGAGATCTTTCGAATGAGATATACGAAATTCATCTGACTTGTTATTTAATGACTTTTAAGTGTTAAATAAACTAGGAACTAGATCTTATATTTCGATTGCCAGGATTATAATCCGCTTTAAACTTTCTTTAAAATGAATCGCTTGAATGGCCCGCTATAGAATTTTACTTCAAATTCAGACTTATTATATTATTGAAATATGTATCGTGATTTATTAAAATGGGCCACTTCATAATTCCTATTTTTTTCATATAATTTTATATGAAATAAATGTAATTAAAAAGTTTTATTGAAGGTAAGTTTTTCACAGATAGATTGCTTTCTAAAAAGCCTTTTTTCATTGCCCGATATTTGGACTTGGCAATTTTTGCATCTATCCTTAAAAATCTGAATTTCTTTCTTAACAAAGCAGTCTTGTTCGGAAAAGTTTTTCCTTTCCTTTATATAAGAAATTTTCTTAGAAAGTATGTTTGATATTCGGACTTCAAATTTACCTTCAGACAGAAAATCATTTATCAGTTACGCAATTTTGACAGCAACAGTCTTGAACTAGTATATGCTTATGAATTTCGTTTGAAACCGTTGCTTGTTGTTTCTGCCAGCCACGCTTTTTTCCAGTTAAGGAAGGCTAAAATATTTAAAATTTCTTAGGATTTTTTAAGTGAATTAAATCATCCTCAATAATTAAGTAAAAAATTGCTACTTGCCAAATTCAGCCGAATGAAGTGAAAGTGATTTAACAAAACTTACAATAAATCGATTTGCATTAAAGTAAGGCTCCATTAAAGTGTTCTTTTGGTTCTCTGATTACAACAAAGTCAAATGGAAATGAAATTTTTTAAATGAATTGCAATTTGTAAGTAAATTAGCTATTAATTAATTATTATTATTAAAAGCAAAGACCAAGGAGAAAATAAGGAAAATTCCATTGAATTTTAATAACTTGTTGTTTTGATTTTATACTGACCTTATTAAATTTTTTTCATTTTCACTTGCAATATAAGTGCAAAATATTTCCTAATGACAATTTTAAGTGATGGATCTGAATGTTACTTATAGTTAAGTTTTTGAGTGTATTGAGTTGCTTGGTGTTGCCTTTCACTTTTATGTTCATGATGTTCATTTGATTAATGGATAATCAAATGAGTAATCTGAAAATTTTTGGCTAACTATTAACAGAAGTCATTTTGTGATCGTACAATGAAAAGAAAGAGCAAGGTAATTAAAAATTTAAAAGCTAAATCTTTGGCAACCATTTATAAACATCATCAAGGAAGCGAGTCATATAGATGACCCCCTTCCCCTCCCCCCACAAATTTACATCCGTGGAACATATAGACAACATTTTTATACTTCATTTATGCCCAAATAACTTCTTGAGTTAAGTACAATAAATCTGAAAGATATCGGCTTTCCAGCGAAAAGATATTTCATGAGTACTAAGCAAATAAAATAAATTGTGTTTTAGAAAAGAGAGTTGTTCTCAATTTAGGTTATCATGTGGACGTGTTTGGCATTCAAACGATTCAGCTGATTTTTAGTAGCACTAGCAGTACTTGCTGGATGTTTTTCGTAAATTTGTGATAATTGTTGCAGTTTCTCGAGTCTAACGAAAATGTTGTCTATAAATTGTCAGATAGATAAAAAATTTGATAATGAGATAAATATCCGTAGATATGGTAAAGCTTTAATGCCCAACTAGATTATAACTTCTTGATGGAGTTTCAATATTGTTAAGTCTAATCTTAGAGAGATGAATCGAAGAGGGGCCTCTTTTGAACATCTTTAAATTTGAAAGAAAAGAAAAAATGTAACATTTTAAATTGGTATCATTATAACTTTCCGCATACTTGTATTACATATATTTTGAATCATAACAAGGAATTTCATGTAAAAGACAAATTGAAATTCCATTTTTTGGTGCCCCTTTTTTTGCAAACTCTCTGAATAATTTTAGGTTCTTATTTTCTCATAGTTTCTTTTGCCAAATGCTTTTTTTTCTTCTTCTGAGAAAATTACATTAAAAAAATTTCGTGTAACTCGAAGGACTCCAATGACAATGTGATATTATTTCCTTTACAAATTATCAAATGGTCTCTCTAATCACTAAGAAAAGCAAGCAAAAACCAAACAAAAGGAAATGAAGAAAATCAGAAACAAACAACAATATTATTATTACTTGTTATTATCCTTATTATCCTTGATTTTAATGTTGTTGTTCTTGTTGTTGTTATTGCATATAGTTATTTTGCCATTGCAATCATTATCTCTCTTTATCAATTTGATCTTTTACATTTTTACATTCTATTTACTTGTATTTTGCCATTTGATCTTTTATAAAGTTTTTTGTTCATCTAAATTTTAATAGATTTTCTCATTTTTCTATTTACATCTTATTAATTTGAAATTTTTCTTACTCCTTTTTGATTACTCATTATCATTTCTCATCGATTTCTGTTATTGATGGATTTTATTTTTATTCGTTTATTCTTTAGTTATTTATTCCGTTTTTTTTTTGTGGATTTTTTTGGGTCCACTATTTCGCTTCATTTTATTTTGCTCTATTGGTTTGGTTTGTTATTATTATTATTATTAATATTATTCTTGTTGATATTGTTATTATTGTTGTATTTGTATCATTTAATAGAATCTCTTGTAAATTCTTGATTACTTGCCAATTTGGCAATGATTATCAAACAAACAAATGCAAGCCATAATCTATTGAATAAAATAATGATAATTTTTCTGCTCAAATCATGTAATAAAAAATGGGCAATACAAGATATATGGAAATATAAAAAGATAGAGAAAAATGCTAAAAAAGAGAGACATGAGAAAAAGAAAGAAGTAGAGAAAATAAAGGTAAACATGGCAAACATTATACATAATTTCAAAGTTTTTTGTCCTATTTTCAGCCATACACAAAAATCCAACTTGTCTCTTCTTCTTTTTCTTCTTCTTCTTATGCTTTTAGTTATTAAAAAAGAAATAATGGATGTGAAAATGTTGTAATCGATTGGAGACGATTTTTTGTATATCTTACAATTCAAATGATTTTTAAATTAAGAATAAACTTAAATAACATTTTAAAATAATTTGAAAAGTTTGTCACAAAAAAATAAATGCTTTAGATCAAATTGATTACAACGTCAAATAAAATTTTATATACTTTCCGTATAATCCAAATTTTGAAAGAGCTTTTCCTAAAATAAAATTTCCTCTGAAAAACGCTTTTTATGGGAAATTGTTTTAAAAATAGTACCCGATTTTTATAATTTTTAAAAGACTTTGCCTTTGATTTATAATTAAATTTTTTTTAAATGTCTTCAAATTTGTTACCTGAAGCAAATTTACATGAACAACTGAAATAGACAAACGTAGAGACTGATTCAAATCGCTGGAGTAAATGATTTTGAGCTGATCGATATAGGAAAAGTTAGATCTATTTCAACTTTTCCTGATTGTTACAAACACTCTCATAAATTTATATTGCCTTATTCTATAGTAATGTCTATTGTTATTGCTGTAATTTTTACATTTGTTTTGCATTTATCCTTGGGCGTATAGATAAACAAATTGTATCAACATTTGTCATTTGATCTCATTTCCAAAGATAAATTTTTTTTTATATAGGATTCCTCTTCCGTGCACCTCTTTTAGTTTGCTGGCTAATGCAATTTATCTAAATATTTGTAATGATTTATTGAAATTTCTAAATTCTTTTTCATCTCTATTGCGTCTTCTAAGTGATATGCTTATAAAATTATATCGCTAAAAGTAACCAAAAGTCTTGATATCGTAAGACGTTCAATGCTCAAAAAGAAATTGTAAATATTTGACAATTGTTACAAAAGTTTTTAGAAGTATACATGAAATTTAGTCAAAAACATAAAGAAATGCCAAATTTTTGGGAAAATTAATCCATGATTTAAAATCTCCAGCTCAACCCAATTTAAAACACATTTTGTGGCATTTTTGAGAAATGGCGAACTCGTAAAAGGAGCATTAAAAAGTCTGGAAGGCTTATACTTGAAAAGTTTAACGCGAGTTATATTTTATACATAAAATAAGTGCATTTATTAAAAATATTGAGATTATGCTTCAACTAAATAAAATATATTTATCATATTTACATTTTTCCAATGCATTTGACTTCATTTTTTTTTTAATATTTCATTTTGTTTTTTTCCTTGTGTTTTTTTTTTTTTTTATTAAATTTTCTAAACAAGAAACTTTTATTTCAAAAGTTTTGATTTTGTCTCTGTTGTGTGTTTTCGTGAAAGTCATGGGGTACAAGTTTTTCAATACATTTTTCTAAAATAATGTATGTGTTTTTCTTGAGTGAAATTCATTTTAAGAGCTCTTAAGAAACTTGTGACAAACTTTTCACAGAGCGATAATAAAAAATGATTTAGTCGATTGTTACATGATTTATAAAAATCCTCTACTCACATGATTAATAAGTGAAAATATTTGGTTAATTATGATATGGCCATATAATTTAAAGTTGTTTAGTTTCGAATAGTTGAAATCGATTTGAATGATTTTGATATAGAATTTTTAAAACAATGGCAACATTGTTTTAAAAATTCTGGAAAACTTTACCCTGTTTTAATTTTTACATTCTCGCTTAAAAGGAATCGTGGGGTTCTCAGTTTAGCTTCGATTGCACGCGTGTCCTTTTAATGATATTCCACATTTTCAATTCTAAATAATTTACATGAACTTCCAATGTTTCCATGTATTGTAAAAATTTTACAAAATACATAGAAAAACGGCCGAGAAATGTACCATCTTAATTCAAGTTCTGCATACACATTTGCCGATTTCAATTAAACAATCTACATTGTTCATTAAATCTAGAATTGCATATGGGTAAATTGGACTTATTTTATAAATACCAAAAATGCTTTGGTAGTTATCAGTCTAAAATTCATTTCGATGTGGGAATTATATGAAAAAATTTTAAAATAGGCAACTCTCAAAGTTACGAAGAGACTTACAACGATTTTAAAAGTGATTCGATTTAGATTGGCGTAGTATTTATTTATTTAAATTCAAGGAGTTGAAAAGACATCAAAGACAGAAAAAAAATTTAGCTTGTTGGTTGGGGAAATCTCCCTAAAAAGCTTTTCTGATTTTTAATGAAGTAATCAAAATTTAAGTTGCCCTTTTTTAATTCGAAGAAAATCGCCATATCGAGGGTAAAATTAAGAGATTTCAATTTGTCAATCAAATTTATTTGAGTGGAGTAGAAATATAGAAGGGAATGTTATTTCCTTTTTTTCTGAATAAATTATTATTAATTTTTCTACAGTTTTAAGTTTAATTTAATTTTAGAAAATTACATCTTACAAAGTTACATAGAGAAAATTCTTGATTGTGTAGAAAATTTAAAAACAAAAAATGGAAAAATAATTTCTTTCTTTGAATATTAAATTAAATGTTTGATCGTTTATTAATTTTCTTCTTTTAAAAAAGTTTATGCTTGGACACGGTTTCTATTAAAAATTTTCTATTAGAAAACTTTTCCATTTTATTTTTATTGTTTCATTTATTTTTGTTATATTTTTGTTAAAATGTCTTTTGTCTTGTTCCCTTAATATTCATTGTTTTTTTGTTTTTATTGTATGTTCTTAGTAAAACAAATCACGCCTGATAAAAGTTCCTCCTTTTTTGTGTGTGTGTGTGTGTGTGTGTGTTTTTTTTTTATATTAACTTTAAAATAATGCATTACCATATTGATTGTAAAGGATCAAAAACTGAATACATAAATAAAAATAAAATTAAAGTAAGTGAAAGGCAATGAAAGGTGACAAATAAGGGCCTTAGATTATAGAAAAAAATAATTGTTCTTATGTTCACAAAAACAGGCGCATTTTTTTCCAATAGAAGGTTTAAGTTTTAATGCAGGATATTGAGTTATTTAAATTGTTGAATGAAATGAAGTCTATAATTTTGTCTGTCTACTTTTTTATCGTGGCATTAATTTAACTGCAAGAAAGATCGCGTGTCAAAATTTTGATTAAGTTCATAAATTTTTCAACTACTTTTTAATGTTAGGGTCATCTTCTTAATGTTTGTAGGTCTCCTCTGACAAACGTCTCCTTTTTCAAATATGGCAAATATGCCTGTCTAGCGTGTTTCATTCATTTTCTGATTTTTTAACTGTTTTGTTAGTTGTCGTTGCCCAATTATTATACTTAGTTTTATATTCTATTCCGTTTATCCTTCTTTTATTTAATATTTGTATTGCTCTTTTTGTTTTCTTGTGTAAAAGTACTTTACGATTATAACTGAAAAACTTTACAACTGTAGTTTGAAGATAATTTTTTTAAGTAAACAATTTTGAGTTTTGAGTTTTTTGTCAACGAAAAAATTAACTTTTAATAATTTCTCAACTTTTTTCGTATTTTATATTTTGTACTCAGTTTTTGAAAGTTCATTTTTTTTTTTGTAAACTAAGAAAGGGGAAAGTTTTTTGCCTTCAATTATTAATAGTAATTAATAATAATTAATTAATAATTAATTAATAAATAATTGATTGTTAATGAATTAGGAATTAAAAGTAATTAATATTAATTTATGACAGTAATAATTGATTCCTCAAGTTATTTAAGGGAATTAATAAAATACCGTTTTATGATTAAATTTGTGATAAGTTAAACAACAAGGTTTAGTTACTGGGGCGTCAGGATTTGGAGGAATCCAATATATAGTAGTTTTATTCAGATAAGCAATGAATCTGTAGTCTTTGCCTGTTTTGGTTTTTTTCTCCTTTTTTGTTATCTCCCATCTACACTCCTGTGTAGATATTGATTGACTCAGAATCACTTCCTGATTCGATTTAAGCTTGGGTATCCAACTGTTTGCCTGTGTGTTCGTTCGTGAAATGTCTCTCCATCTGATGTCTTTTTTTATCGAGGTGAAAACTAATTAAAGTCTTAAGTCAATGTGAAGTAATCACCTATTAAAAACCTCTAGGACGTTTGTCGATGCTCCTCCTGTGTATTCCGTTATTGGATTGCAATTTTTTAAAATATTTTTAAATTTATATAAAGTTTAATCCTCCATATAGCCCATAAAAATTTGCGTTGTTCCAGATAACTCTTATTATATTTTTAAAAGGCAAAATAACGGAAATGTTGTGCTGCTGCAACTTCAGTTTAAAATTTAGTTAATTGAATGTAACCGGAAGCGCTTCTTTTGTTTCAGGTTAAGTTAGATCAAGACGTACAATTTGCGCCAGAGGCATATGGATTAATTACTTTCTTACAAATGCAGATTAATAATAAATCCTTAAACTTTCAGATAATCTCGTAGAGAGATACTTTGGCAGTTAAAGAAAGTTGTGGTATTTCAGACGTCGGCTCTTTAAAATAGTCAAAATATTAATGGAAAATTGAATACCGGTTCTCTTGGAGTCTTTAAATGTAACATATTTAGAAATCACATTTAAAATAATTGTATATTTATTTATAAAAGTTTAAAAAAACATTTAAATTTTGTTATTTAAAGAAACATAAAAGGACTCGAAATCTTTAGAATTAGCTAGAGAAATTCGGAAGAGTAATATCAGACAAAATAATTGATATTATTTTATATGAGAATTATAATAAATTATTTTATTTGTCAAAACGAAAACTATAAATGTCTAATTTTCAATTTCTCTTCCATTTTCTTTAGATGGAGTTATTTTCGCTTACAATTTTTTACATTTTTCTTATAAATGTATTTTTTTTTTTTGTGAAAAATGCCAAAACATTATACGAATATATAAAATATTTGTACATTTAAATAATTTGCAGGTCATTCTCTGCCAAAAAATAAATCAAAAAAAAAAAAAAACAGAAAAAAGAAGAAGAAAGTATACAATAAAACATGTCTCACTTTTCCGTTAAAAATGCAAGCAATAATAATGAAATAAATGGAAATTTTTCATATATGTCTAAAATGTATGAAGTTTTGATAACACGAATGTTACCTTATTGTTATTGTTACGTTCGTACATATTTTGTGTTTCATATTTTTGTTATAATGTGTTCTTGCTTTTCATTAAACAACTTCATTTTATTAGTTAGAATAAACTATTTTTTCATACCTTGAAATATTTGTTTTATGTTGTTGTGAAATACATAGAGCAATAAGTCAACCATTTAATTGAATATTGTTAATTGTTGTCCAAACTTTTTTTAAGGTTAAGACTTCACTCCTCCTTGTTAGACTAAATTACTCAAAAAAATTGTATGCGGCAAATAAATTCTAATTTTGCATTCATCTAATGTGAGCTCAAGTTTGAAAATTTTGGCGAGAGGTATTAAATTGTCGCTTTCTTTCTCATCATTGATCGCTATAAATAGCTTTACGAGTATTAAAATCTGCGAATGCCCTGACTTTGATTGTAGAACATTGAGTTCTATCTATTGTCCATTTGGATAGATATTTTTTTACATTCTTTACTATGAAATCTTTTCCCTAGGCTTGAGTAATACTAAACTTGGTTTCGTTTGTTTTACGAAGTAATTATTTTATAAGCAACTTACAACTTAATTATGTTATGAAATTATGTGGCTCTGGCAACACTGTTGATCGGTAACTTATTAACCTTTATGTTATGATCTTATATTGTGGAAAATGTGTATAATTTTTTTTTTTTGGTATATTCGTTCTTCCTTAAAATAAATGACTTGAAAAAATTATAGGCCAAACATGGAATGTGTTTTAGACGTCCATTTAATGCGAGCTCAAGTTTAAAAATTAATTATCAAGAGCTGTTATTTCTTTTAAAACGAAAAAACGAAAATATAAATGCAGAAATTTTGAGGATATAAATCTTTTTCGTACTTAATTTTAAGTACTTAATTTCGAGTACTTAATTTTTAATATTTAATTTCCAGTCTTTAATTTTTAGTAGTTTTTGCTTGGGAAATTGAATGTTCATATAAAAATTCTGATTTTTATAATTTTATGGACAAAAATTTCAAATACTTAATCTAAAAATCTAAAATACTTAATTTCGAGTACTTAATTGTCAGTATTTAAAATTTAACATTTTTGTTTGGAAAATTGAATCTATAATTTTAAATTGACTTATAAATCTTGCGCTTAAAAACCTGCATTAATTTTTTAGAAATCACTTCTCACTTCTCTTTGAAAAAAAAAGTCAAACGTACGCACTCTTGTGTAGGGCCTTTCATTTTCCGATCTTGAACGTTTGTCATATTTTTGCTTGCTCGTTTCTCCAGTTTTTTTTTATCATTTCCGTTTACCTTTTTTTTTGTTTTTGATAGTAAATTCTAAAGTATATTTTTCACTTTATATCATTTATATTGTGATTGTTGTTATTGTTGTTATTGTTGTTAACGTTGTTGTTAGTATAAATTCATATTATTTTACTTAGATATTTATGTACAATATTTTGTTTGCGTTAAGTAGATCTCTCTCTGTTGCCTGCAAAAAATATTGCATAATAAAAATATTTGATGATTTTTATTTAAGTTTTTCATTCTCATTTGTTTCGTTTTTTGGTTTTTTCTTTTTTCTTTTTTTGTTTTTTGTTTTTTGTTTTGTGCTTTTTGGTGCTCTATTTATTATGTTTTCTAGTGTATAAAATTTTTTTATTTTCTATGACGATTATGTGAAAAGTTTTTACAATTTTTACGCTTCATGCGAGTTGAGAAAACAACAAGGTTATAAAGAAGATATAAATGAAATTTTTTCAACGTCATTATGATTTTTACTGTTTTGATAGATCAGCAAAGATTTCAATTTAAATAAAGAAATAAATAATTCGAATTCAAAATGAAACGAAATTTTAAGAGTTTTTTTACTGTGAGCTAACTTTTAATTAAAAAATTACATATTTCCTTAACGATTTTAATTTCTAAAAGGTAAAGATTTTACAGTTTATGGGACAAAGAAATTACTTTTGTTTTGAAAAATATTTTCAGACTTAGTGAAATATTGAATAAAACGTCGTAGGTTTGATAACAACACGTTGAGCTGATGTGGCAAAGTTTGCATGTGAAAAATTTCATCGAATTCTTGATTTAGTTGTTTTTGATAAATGGATTTTCAAAATTATTCAATGAATTTTCATTAGCAAAGCAAATCTCAGTATTGAGAATAGCTGGGAATACTTTGGTGCTTCAAGTTTTAAAGAGTTTGTTGTCAATTTTGGCAAAGCAAAGTTGATATAAAAAATATATCAAAGTGGAAATTTCAGTCACTAGCAACAAAAAAGTCATCAATTATTTGATAATAAAACTCCACGAAAAACAAATAATTTTCATATCACATTTTGAAATATTGTGATTAGTGATTAGTTTTTTGTTTGTTTAGTATTGAGAATGCCCTAATAAATTTAATATATTGATCTATTTTTTTCTTGCGTATTATATTTTGAATATAGTTTTTTAAATTTGATAAAAATTTAAGGAGAAATTTTATGTTTTTTTCAGTTGTTTTCAATTTTGTACTCTTTAATTTATTTCTTTATTTAATTCATAAAATCATAAAATCGGAAAATGTTTATTGACAGATTTTGACAGCAGAGCAAATGTTAAAAGTCTAGAAATAATAATAATAATAAAAACAAAAAAGGAAAAGGAAAAAAAACACTCAAATTAATAAAATTTATTTGAATATTTGGTCAATTATTGGTCAATTGACATTATTAATTTTTTTGTATTTATATTCAATTATTTTAAGAGTAATGAAGAAAAAAAAACAAAGAAAAAAAAATCATTTTAATTATAGCTTATTTTGAATAACTTTTAATTAGCATAATTAATGCAAATCTAAAAAGTAGCGAAAAAAAATGTCCAGAACAATTAAATATTTAATGAAATACTTAACATTTAAATGTTAAGTAAATTTCTGAATTTTTGTAGAATTTTTTTTGATTTCTTGTTTTTTTTTTGGCGAAAAAAATTTATAAACAAATATTGATTAGATGTTAGATATTTTGCTTTGATAAATTCTCCATATTAATTTGCTTGATGTAAATGTCAAAATTATATTTATTTTCTTTTAGATAAATTGTGATTTTGACATGTTTTTATGCATCGATAAATGACACTTAAATCAATCGCTTTTATGTAGATTTATTTTAGAATTTTATACAATTTTATAGATGATGATGTTTTGATGTAGTTATTAAACTTCCAAAACTGGGTTAAGAGATATCATTGTAGTAAATAGATTTTGAATGTTGTCGATTTTTTAGTTCTTTATGCCATAAACTATATTTTGATTTTAGCTTTTTGTTTGTTATCTAAATAAATACTTAAAATTTTTTTTCTCCAGGGACTTATGCAAATTCTGTTTGATAGCCTTAAATGTTGAATCAATCTAGTTATATGTTATGCCTCTCTATCCGTAATTCTCTCTCTCATTATCTTGGTTAATAAAATTTAGTTAATGATTTTAAATAAGGCAGAGTTTCTTGAACATAAGTTAGCATTGAAAAAAAAGTAAAACAGGTCCCCCGATTTTAACTGCCACTAAACTACTACCAAATGTTAAACAAATCTCATTACTTAACATCTTTGCTGGCAAAGTTGTCTAATATTTAGAATGCCCCATCCATTTAAGCAAACTACACAAAATTTGGCATAATAAAATCATTTCCGGAATTATGATATTCTTAATGTTTTTTTTTTTCAGTTATCAGAAATTATACATAAAATTTTTCTACTTTTAACTTAATCGTAATACAACTACAAATACCTAATTTTGGACAAAATTATGCAAGCCCTTCAAATATGGTAGTGTCCCTGAATGGGGCGTATTTAAAATGTAACTCTAATCAAATATTATTTTCCTATTAGTGGCGAAAACGAATGCAGACGATTTCTAAGAAAAGGTAATCTGAGAAAATTGATTTTAATATTTCTCCGATTTTTCTGGAAATTCTTATGATCGTCTTTTTCAAGTTTGTTTAGGATTATTCTTATTTTTACTGAAATGGGTTTTGTTTGCTTTATCGAAAAAATTAAATAATTTCCTTTAAATATGATGAAAAGGAAATGATTATTTTGAAGTGTTAAGTATTAATAATATTTATGTAATATTTTATGCAAATAAAGCATGATATATAAATAAAAAGTTATATATTTTATATACAAAAAATTAATATATAAAATTGTGTATATAACATTTGGTTTATTTAACTCCTTTTTTGTATCCACATGCCCACACCTGTAAATATGTAAATGACAATAAATTTAATATTCAGATATTGATCGTCTGCCTCTATTTCTGCTTATGCTTCTGCTTGTGCTTCTGCTTGGGTTTCGTTTCTCTGTTTCGGTTAGAATTGGTGTTACTGTTGCTGTTGCTGTTACTGTTACTGTTACTGTTACTGTTACTGTTACTATTACTGTTACTGTTATTTTTGCTTTTGTTAGTTTGAATTGAAAATCAATTGCACAAAATCAAATTGAATTATAGCACGCTTCACTGGCATGAATATCAAATTTCAAATATAAAAAATTCTGCAGAACATGAGAGAGTCTTGTCATTTGTATATATTGCACAAACTTTTAAATATGATTCTATTTTCGTTTTATAATATCTATGTAAATTTTATAAATGTTCTTAGGAAAAATTTGAAAATTGAATATGTTTCTTATTAGATTGAGGTCAATGCTCCTTGATATTTTGTAATTTCTTTAAATATCTATTCATGAATATATATATATGTGCCTTTATATATCCATAAGAAATTTATGTAGAATCCAAAAACTCCATAATCGATTATGAATTTGATTTATTGGAATAATTTTTAATTAAAAGTGCAGTTAATTAATTACGAAACTTTAATAGTTTATAAATGACACGTGACATTTTTAGTACAACTAATTTTTATTGATTTTTATTGAAAATATTTTGTAAATTATTAATTAACATAAATTTTTTTAAATAAAAATTTTTAATAAAAATTAATTTATTAATTATTTTAATTATTTCACTATTAAAAAAATTAATTTCTCAACAATATTTTCTACACTAAATTGATTATTTATTTATTTAAAACATTCATTAACTGACAATTCATTTAATTTTAAATTAATTAATTAATTACCTTTAATGTAAAGAATTTACTAATTAGCCAATAATTAAAAAATTTTTACACAAATAATCTAATAAATTAATAGTTGTGCAATAATTAATTGATTAATTACAATTAATTAATTTAATTATAAGTAGTTAGTTAGTTTTTTAAAATAATATTTTTGTTCTAGTAATATTTAACCTACAATAATTTTCTTTATTCTGCCTGACAATGAATTTTAAATGTTAAGTATAAATTTTTTTGGCCATTTTTCTTCACAATTTATTAAAATGTTAATCTCTTATAAAGTAAAAGCGCAATCTTGCAACTATTTGCTTATCATACTTATGGTAATGATGAGCACAAGAGGCACTCTTTTCTTTTAAATAAAGAAATTCTGAAAAAATTACAAGTTGAACAAGTGTCCAATAATAAACAATAAATGTCAGTACTGTATTCAGTAATGTATTCAGTACTGCATTCCGGACTGTATTCCGTACTGTGTTCAGTACTGTATTTAGTACTGTATTCAGTACTACATTCAGTACTATACGCAGTACTGTATTCAGTACTGTATTCAGTACTGCATTCAGTAATGTATTCAGTACTGCAGTCGTACTGTATTCAGTACTGTATTCAGTACTGCATTCCGTACCGTATTCAGTACTGCATTCCGTACCGTATTCAGTACTGTATTCAGTACTGTATTCAGTACTGTATTCAGTACTGTATTCAGTACTGTATTCAGTACTGTATTCAGTACTGTATTCAGTACTGTATTCAGTACTGTATTCAGTACTGTATTCAGTACTGTATTCAGTACTGTATTCAGTACTGTATTCAGTACTGTATTCAGTACTGTATTCAGTACTGTATTCAGTACTGTATTCAGTACTGTATTCAGTACTGTATTCAGTACTGTATTCAGTACTGTATTCAGTACTGTATTCAGTACTGTATTCAGTACTGTATTCAGTACTGTATTCAGTACTGTATTCAGTACTGTATTCAGTACTGTATTCAGTACTGTATTCAGTACTGTATTCAGTACTGTATTCAGTACTGTATTCAGTACTGTATTCAGTAATGTATTCAGTACTGTATTCAGTCCTGTATTCAGTACAGAATATTCAGTAATAAATGTCAATCTATTTAAACGACCTATGGTTGATTAAAGTAACACTTCTACTGACTCAATCAATCTTTCTCTGTTTCTCTGTCTTTCTACCTCTGCGTCTCACTCTTTCTCTTTTATCTTGCAATTCATAAGGCATTTTATATTAAATTTTGTTAAGAACATTTTAATCAAACAAAGAAAAACAAAAAAGGAGAAGTAGAAATTTTACTAATTTATTTTTTACTTTCCACTTGTCCTTGATTACAATCAACAATCATCACTTGGTGATATATGTACATATGTATACATATGTGTATATATGTGTGTGTGTAAAATAGATTTTTTTTGTTCAAATTTCAAACTGAACAATTTTGCTCAAATCGAGTTTTATTTGGTTTCTTTTTTTTTTGTAAAGAATACAGAAAAACATGGAAAAATAAGAGCAACACTAACAACAACAACAATAATAATAATAATTTTTAAATTCTCCATAAATTCTGCAAGGTTTAGATGAACATCCGCATCTACATACTCCCTTAACATATTTTATCTATCTATCTGCGTATGTGTATGTGTGTGTGTATGTGTATGTGTGTGTGTGTTTTTGTTTATGAAGCAAATCATTCAAATTGTAATTTCCGTTTCCGAGCACACATACATTCATATTGTGAACTGTAATTCGATGAGCTATTTAAGTATTTACCTTGTTGTGGAGACAATTGCTGCTCTAATAATAACAACAACAACAACAACAATTCGAGAACAATGACGCATTACAAAATAACATCAAATCAATAAAATGAAATTAATCAAGAAATTGCTAACTCATTAGGGCATAAGATCAAAGCTCTCAATACAAACCATCATTTAGATGTTACTTTTGTAGGGCGATGTTTTAGAAACTCTCTGAAATATAGAATTATTAAAGTATAGTTTGGAATTTTACATCTATAGAAAATCCGTATATTTTTTATGTTATTCAAAATGATAAAATTTGGGATAAATTTTTCAGTTCATGCATACAACTGACAACATGAAAAATGTATAAATTGCTAAATAGACAAAATTGCTAAACACAAATTAAAAATTCAAATTTCTTACTAGGAAACTGGCAAATGAAAGGCATTTACTATTTATCAAGCTCATTCTAATCAGGGACTTATTAAATATATTCAAAAATTGCCAAGAAAACTCAACCACGTCCTTTCAGATTTAATGCTTTACTGGGATAACGGTTATTTAAAATTTAACTTTAGCAAAGTATTCTTATTTTTTTTTGTATTTTCTTTTTTAGTTCCTCATTCAGTTTTCATTAAGTGTACCTAAAGTCTAACATTTAGTCACATCTATGTGAAACACAATCATTAAGTATTAAATTCGGAAAAATGAAAAATTAAAAATGAGCTAACTAGGTAAGAGAAGAAGAAGCACAGAAAACTATAAATAACAATAAAAAAAAATTAAAACAGGGAAACATTGAACAATCATTTGAATCGTTATGATTAGTTTTTCTATATAATATTTTTCTGTTACTGATATTTAACCTTGAGTTATTTTGTTTATTCTGCCTGACAAAGATAACATTTATGTTTCTTTGTTTATTACTTTGATTTATTTCATTTCATTGAATCGAAATGAGTGTCATGTACGAATATTTTTTTTTTATTTTTCGCTTAAAATATACTTTAAAGAACATTCTTGTAGCGGTATTTTCATAAATCACATCTGAAGGAGAGTAGATTCTAAATAGTGAAAAGTGCTAATAATGTCGGCAACGGGCTCTCATATAAATGTGCAAATGGTTTAATAATAAACCACAAAAGTTTAAATTATGATTTTCCTTCAAAGTTTTCTTTGAGTTATGTGAATAATGAAATTTATAAAACTGGAAATAACAGATTCAGAGGGCTTGAGATTTACTTGTTGATTTTACGGGTCGTTTTAAAATTATTTTTATTTTTTCGCAAGTTTGCCTGATTTCTACGCAAATATTTTTGTATTATTTCAATAATTAATTTTGGATTTTGGTTTAATGTAAAGCGCTACATTGACCAATTGGTCTATTGGTCCCAGAACAAAGTACAAAATTAAAGATAGATTAGAAATAGATTATATTTTTAAATGTTATTCTAATCGAGCTGGTGCAGCATTTGGATCTGGCATATACCAAAATTTTGAAAATTTTAAGGAAAAATCGAAAATTACTAATTTTAGTTTTCTTATTTTGAAGTTTCAATGAAATTTGACGATGCCTTCTGGCAATGACAAGCATTTGTAGAAATGCTTTCCCGCAAGAACTTTTAAAAATTACCATTTTACGAGATCTCTTCTCAGCAGCACAGACATCTATTAAAAATTTTAACTCAAAGCCTCAGGCAGTGTAAGAAATCTAGAAGCTACTTCCAAAGTGATTGAGTGAAACAGCAAAATTTAGAAGGAGTCATCTCTGCTTCGCTAACATATTTTGATTCGTTTTAAATTTCTATGTTTACATGCTTCCTGCTTTAAGTGGAATTTTTTATCTTAAATCTCAGTAACACGAAACTGTTAGTCATTGAACTGGATAAAAATTGTTATTATTGTTTTTGCAGTGGCTCCATGTACAAAATAATAACACTAGATTCTAGTTAGTTAAATTCTTTTATATTTTGTAAATTTATGAAAAGCAAACCTTTATTTTTTATATTCCATAAGGAGTTGTTAGTTATTTGCTTCCGTTCATTATACACCACGCTTTTACTTTTCATTTTTCTTTATGCATATAAATATTTATATATATATATATATATATAAAAAAAAAAGAAAAAAATCTATTTAAACTCGCAAAAATAAAAAAAGAACAAGAGAAAAGAAAAGTTAAAAAAAAAAGAAAACTAAATTAAAGAGCAGTAAAATTCGTCCGATTCTGAACACAGAAATTGCTTACGTTATTCCTATTTTCCTAGAAATGGAAATGGAAATGGAAATTGAAATGAAAATTTTGAATATAATAAATGAGAGAGAAAGAAAGAGAAAGAGAGAGATAAAGAGAGAGAGAGAGATAGAGAGAGAAAAAGAAAGAAAAAAAGAGTTGAAGATATTTTTATAAAGAAAGGAACGAAACAGATAAAAAGTAAAGATAAGGAAAGTACAGTGAAAGAGTGGCCTCATTGACCCAAGGATTAATTTTAAATTGAACGGAAACTATTGAAATTTAAATTGTAAAATGATTTATGAATATAAATTTTTAGCCAACTAACTACTTAGCTCAGTTAGCCTATACATATATAACCTAAATAAATACAATGCCATGCCACCCAAAAGAAAAAAAAAAAATTAACAGTCGAAATGAGAAAGTGAAGATGAAAATGAAATGTAGAATAAAAAAATCTCATTTTATTTTATATTTTCTATTATGTATAAATAATTCTTAGGGCAGACGTTTTAATTTCTTCTATAAATTTTATTCTTGAAAGCTTTGAATCCAAAACACCAAAAAAAAAAAAACAAGAAAAGAAATAACAGAAAAAGGGCACACAATATAAAAAAGAGAAAACATCGTCGTGTTTTAAAAAGTTAAGCGCACAAATATATTTTATTTTTTTAGAAAATTACATGAATAGAAATTTTTTAAAAAAGGTATAAAACAAAATTATCGATTCAGTATTTTCTTATAAATATTTCTAAATTTTCATCTCAGTATCGTTCAATTAATAGAATTTTAAATTATTATTTTTAAATTATTTTTGGTTTTAGAATTCAAAGAGAAAATCTAAATAACTTTTAACGGGTGTACTTAAAAATTTTAAAAATGTTTTTTATAACTCTTTAGTGTTAAATTTTCTTTTTGAAATTATCTTGAAAATTTATTAATTTTGAAAAAGTTTTGTTTCAATTTTCAAAGAGTTTTTTCTCTTTAGACTAGAAATTTCTTTTGCCATTTTAATTATTTAGTTTTTTAATGCTTGAAATAGAAAATTGATTTTTTTATAAACGGAAATCGAATGAAAGTAGCTTTAAAAGATAATTTCGATTATGCATGAAAATTTGATTTTATTTTAGATAATTTAATTTTTATGTAACTTTTCATTTGATGTACGCACACACACACACACACCACAGTCATACACACACACACATACAGCCATACACAAACAGATTTTTCAATAATTATTCCAATTAGTTTATTAAATTTTTTCTCCCTAGAATTTTTATCCTTTTTTTTTAAATTTTCTATAAATCGATATGACATAAATTTTTTAAAGGTTTTTTTTTACTTCTAACTAATGTTAATTATTGTTTATTAAAGTGAGATAACAATTTTTGTCGATTTCCGACCTTAGGTTTTTTTTGCTTGTGATTCTTTTTTCTACTTCTTCTTTTTGGATTAAATTTCCTATGAAATGTAAATGGTTCAAAAAGTTTTTTTGTGTTAATTTTTTTTGCTCTGTTTTATTTTTTTCTCTATAAATTTTCAGGTTTTCCGAAATTTTACTACCAAGAAACTTAGACTTTTAGAACATCAACTTCAACTTTTAACGTTCTCCCACGGGAGAACGGTTTGCTTGGGATATAATTCGATGCATTTATTAGATGCATGTGTTAGATGCATTTTCAAATATGATGACGATGAAGGGCCTTGTTGTCCGCATACAGCCAGCAAGAACAAGAAAAAAATATTATGTTCTATGTATGAAGAGAAAATATTTTTAGAACTTCAAGATTTAAAATCATTTTCAAAATTTCATTTAAACAAATTTTGCCCATATCAATGTTTCTTGAAATTGGCAGTTTTAATTGAAATTGACAAAGGTCCAGAAAAGTTACCAAATTCAAATATAAATTTTGTATAATTTAAAGCATAGAGTGTAGCATACATTTTGGGGTACACAATGAAGACTGAGATATTTTCTTAGTTAAGATCGTATCGAATTAAAGGCTTTCCATCAGGCTTTCCATTAGGCTTTATGCAGGCTTTTAAATTTCTTCATAATAACAAGAAAACAACGAATAATCCATTTTCATGAGAAATTTGCAGGCAAATTTTTTGCAAAACATTATTTGCATGGACGGATAGACGGGATGTTAATTGACGATAATTATAACTTAGATTTTCTAAAATGGATTTTATGAAACAAATTTTCTTTAACATTTTCTCAAATGTTACAAACTTTATGCATAGCACAATCATACTCTTAAATTTATAGTTGAAATGAATACAAGAAAAAGAAAAAACAACAGACACAACAAAATTGAAATCAAAACATTTACAAATGTTTTTGTTTGCTTGCTCCATTTTTTGTTTTGTGAATAAATTTTAACATCATGTAAATCAACGAATAATTAAATGAAAATTATTAAAATAGAAAAGCAAACAATATTCTAACAATAAAAGTGAAATATTTTCATTTATTTATTAAAATACGAAAAAAAAAATTAATGAAAATTTTTTTTCAAATTTTTTTTTTTTATAGTGAAAATTTTCGCATGAATTTATAGATTATTGTTAGACAATTTGTTATAAAGTTTATTAACTGTAAAAATACGCGTGGCATAACTACATTGAAATTTTTGTCAATGTTTGCTGAGTTAAGTCAGAGAGGATTCTAGAGGGCGTATTACAATTTCTGATTGGTCTAATATTATTTATTACTTAGATTTAAATTTGTTTGTCTGATGTTTGTTCATGCATTTTTTTATTATCAAAAAGTGAACCTTAATATATAAAGGAATCTCCACTTCATGGCGGAAATCTATTGAAAAAAAAAACAAAATCGCAGAAATCGTAAAATGAACGGGCAATTTTACATGATAAGATAATTCTCTATTTTTCTATTCTACAAATTGCTCAAGTGAGTGTTGTTGTAAATCATATCTAAATTTTCTTCTTTATGGCCGAAATACAAAAATGTGATTTCACATCACAACAACTGAACAATAAATTTCAAAAGTTTAAAGTTATTGAAAGATTGAACGTTAGATAATGACAAGAAATAGATGGTTATAGAAAGAGTTAGATGGATAGAGAGAAAGATAAAGACATAAAGAGAATTAAAAAGATTGACTTACAAAACGATTTACATTTTTTGTAACATGCAATTTTGTTAAACTGCATTATTATCATTCAAACATCCATCGAAGCATTTGTTACCTCTTTGCTATCACAATAAACAAAAGAGAATGAGTGAGAGATACTGAAATGGGAGTAAGAGTTAACAGTAGACTAAGCAAACAAATGGCAAATACTAATTATTTGAAAAGTTGGACAGACAGATGTGACAACATGATATGGCATGATATGGCATAATGCAACAAAATGGCAGCAGGAAAGTGCAACAACCAGTTTCTTAACTAATTATTTGATCGATGCTTGAAGCAGAAAGCAATGAAGAAAAAAAGTGAAAAGAATTGAAGTTGAGTGAAGGAGTGAAAATGCTAGAGATATGGGTGGATATTATAAGAGTGAGAGAGAGAGAGAGAGAGAGGGAGAGAGGAGAGAGGAGAGAGAAGAAAAATAACGAGCGTATTAAGAAAGTAAAGCAAATGGCGTCCACAAATTGTCACGCTCTAGTTGTAATTTATTAATTTAAAAATGAGGCTGAAAAATCCAATGAAATACTTCAAAACATATTTGAAACTTTGTTCTTTCATGTCTAGATTTTTCTCATCAAATTCAAGCACTTTGAAAGTCAAACTGATTTTCTATCAATTTTTTTGATTTTTATCAAGTTTTTCGGGGCTTTGTACAAATTTTCATCATTTTTCGTTTTCTACCTTTTTCTTCTTCATTTTTTTTTTTCTAATTTTGAAATTTTTTTTTTTGTAAGATAATTTGTCTTTTATGAAATTTTCTCTATGTCATTGATTGTTTATTATTTTTCTATTTATATAAATTTCTTAATATAATTTCACTTTTTTTTTATTGTTAACTGACTTTGATTTTTATTTATCTAAACTGCTTAACACCATAAAAGATTTTTGTAGCTTTCATTAAAACATTTTTTTTTATCATATTGAAAATATTTGTGAAATGAGTTGGAAGTTTGTGAAAAGTTTTTACGATTAAATTGCACACACATACAAATAAAATGTCAAGTTTATATTTAGATAAAAATTCTTTTACAAGTAAAATTTTGTAGCAAAATTTCACAAACTAGATTTTTTTGAAGCCATAACATGAAGCTCTATTTCCTTTCCTCTCTTATTTCACCATCACTAAGTTCTAATCGTGCAGGTATGTAACATTTGTTTTAAATGGTTATACATATGCAAGTACGTGTATGTGTGTGTGTGTGGTGTGTGTGTGTGTCTGTGTGTGGTGCGTGCGTGTCCATTGTGATTATAAAAATTCCAAAACCTGCCAGAGAATAACAATAACAATAAAAACAATAACTGACTTCCATTAACAGAATGATTCTGATTCTATGGTTCACTACTTTTCTTTTTAAGTGAACCATTACACAAAAACAACGACACTCCTAATAAAATGTATGTGCAAAAAAGAGAGAGATATATAAGAAGAACAAAGTTGCTTACAACAATTAACCAACCAGTCTACTTACATTTATTTTCATCTAACACAAAACTACCAATTTTAGCCTTCATAAAATCTCAGTAAACTTCAAAGTGAACTTTTTGTTTCTTAACAAGTGAAGTGATCTAAAGATAAAAATGTTAAGTGTAAATAAAATGTTAAAAGGCTTATTATGATTAATGATTATTTCACGCAATGCAAAGTCGCTTAAATTGTATGAGTTATTGATGAATTGTTGAATTGATGAATTAATGATTTGCATATTATAATCCATTTTTCTCTGGCATTATCTAAAAATTTTATATAGAAATTTTCCTAAAGTTCATGTTTAAATTAAAAACTTTAGATCACAATTAAAATTTCTCAAATTTTATCTGGAAAATTTCTATTTCTTGTAAATTATGAAGAATATTTATATAAAAAAGACTTCACTGAACGAATTTAGAGAATTTGAAAACTGCTTGAGTATGCATAAATGGCATCTATGATGATGGATCTCTTAATGCTTTTCTCTTTCATCTTCATCGGGTATTCTTTCTGGACTTATTTGATGATATTAAGTCAAATTCAAAATATCATTAGGGATTTTAAGATTGTATTTATTTAATTGAATACTAAGGGCTTTACTTTTCATACCTGCTTTGTAGGAAAACATCTGGAACATGTGAAAAGTGATTATGATTATGACTCAATTCATAAAAAATCTTTGATTCATCAGGATAACATTTAATTTGTAATATTTGTAATGTAAGCTTTTCGACAAGAATTCTAAGACCTTAGAAAGGCATTTTAGCAAAATGGGTGATTGCTATTTCTAAATTAAGGCTTATTTTGAAATTTCTTGTTTAGAAATTCACTTTAGAAATTCTCCATAAACGAGAAATTAGAAATGTTTTAATTTGTGATGTAAGAAGCAAAATATTGCAGAAAGTTTACAAAAACTCTTAGGAACAATGGCATTTACAAATGAATTAAATTTCCTTACAGTTATTAATACACAAAAGAGGCTCAGTGAAGGCTTGATTTGTTTTATCTCAGACTATCAGATCGGAAATTTGGAAGCGGTCCCTCGAATATTATAATTTTTTCACAGAAGTCTAGTTTTTTTTTTTAATTACATAACAAAGTTAATTTTATTTTCTATGCAATCTTTAATAATTTTTATTTTGACCATTTCTATTAAATGGCTTTAAATTTTATTTTAGATAAATAATAAAAACGTTTTGGTATTGATTTGTTTGTAACATTTCTCGCATTTCAATTTGGTAATGAGAAAGGCAATATAAAAATTTAAAAAAAACACCAAGAAAAGAAAAGCAGAATAAAGTCCAAACGAATACAAATTGACAAATGATGGAGCGATATGTGGACAGAAACAGAATTTGAGAGACCTCCATAAAAATTTATTTGCTCCATATGTTTGTCTACAAGCGTAATAATGTTTGTCTGTCTATATATATATATATATATATATATATATATATATTATATATATTATGTACATTTTTGTTTGTTTGGCACAGAGAAATCTAAAAATCCTAATTGAATATTCTGCTCTAGTTATTTGAAATTTTTTGGCATTTTATTCTTTTCGTATTTGGTTTGATTATTTATTTTATGTGTTAACTGCTACATATATATATACATATACATGCGCAATTCATGTATGACTAACATAATCGATTATAATTGACCAATATGAAATTATTTTGGAGCGCAGAAACTTTAAACATCCAAATCGCTTTTCTAACGCAATTTTTGCGCTTTTCTTTCATTACATTTTGCAGCCTATGGGATAGATATGCTAAGTAACCAAAAAAAAAGCCTAGAAGGGCTTGACATAAATTTCCCTGTTATTACAGCATTTGATTCTAAACAATTTTCTACTTAGACTTAATCGCTTCTTCATAAAAAGTGAATCCATGAAAGAAATTCACTTCACGACTGAAAGTGATGGGAAAAGATTCAATTAGAGTGTTGTATATGACCACGCCTACTTGTTAAAAAGTTTTTTTTCTGGTAACAAGCTTTCAAATTCTCAAATCATTTTGAAATATGCCTGCAGTTTTGATCAATCCTTGCTCCCTTTTAACATGCTTTTCCTCCACTTTAAGTTTAATCTCATTTTCGAAGCACTTGTTCCTACATTTCTATTGAAATAGTGCAGCGTATTTAAAAGTCGCTTCCAATGGACTAGAACATTTTCCAGTTATTTTTGTATTAATTCCGATTAGCGAGCAGTTTTTTGTAAAACTAACCATTATTTTGGGTCATTTAAAAAAAAGGCAAATTGTTAAAATTTGTAAAAATAAAAAAACAAAAAAAAAAAGGGAAAAATAAAACAAAACTATTGAATGAGGAATATTTATTTGTAGGCAACAACAAAAAGTTTTTTCATGTTCATATTAAAAATTTGTTAAGTGTCCTTAATATTTATTTTGGTCGCTTGTTTTCTTTTTTTGTAAAACAATTTAAATAAACTTGAATATAAAAGCGAATGCAGAAAAGTGAGATATTATTAAGTTTATTGAAAATCTTGAGCGCATTTAAAACTCAACTGTAGAGCCGCTTCGTCTTGTTATCTAATAATTAACTTCTAAAACGATTTAACAACGTTAAACTTAGTTAAGCCATTTGAAAAAAAAAATTGAGCCAGAGTTCAGTTCGATTGATTTAGTTCAAGACTGAAAAGTAAGTTGAAAATTATAAAATTAAGCGTTGGCAAAGGTTTGCCTAGAGCTTCCCTTTGTTAGGCATTATTTTTAAGTTTGAGGTTTGGATCATTTTTATTAAAAAAGCAAAAATATTAAAAGTTTCCTTTCGAAAACGTTTACACTGATTTGGCCATTAGATTTTTCTATTTAGTGAAAAGGATTAAAAGCAAAAGTCAATAAGTAATTGAAGAAGAAGTTTTTTTTTCATTAAATTACAAAATTCGATTTTGAAAGTTAAACACGCTAATACAATAAGCAAATAAAGAAATATTCGAAGGATTGTCAATCACTTTGTTGCCAGCACAATATTTGAGTAAAAAAAAAATCACATTATCAATTTTATTGCATATAAAATTCAATTTAGCCAGTGGATATCATTATATAACTAACTGTAAAAGTTTCCTTTCGCTTTTATTTCTATTTTAGATAATATTTATTTTTTTATTATTATTACTTTATTTTTAGGACAAAGAAATTTTGTCACGTCACTTGAATTTTAACGTTTATTATGTAGAATTGTGTTTTTTTCTTTGCTATTATAATTGTTGTTTATTGAATTTTACAAAAGTTATAACATACAGTGACGTGTCACGCTTTTAAACTATTTCCCTTACACTTTACGCTTTCGATTTCGTGATTCTTGTTTTGTTATACAGCAAATAAATCTAGAGCGTTTAGTTGATGGCATGTTAATAATAATAAGAATAAAAGTTTAAAAAAAAGTTAGAAAAAATAAATTAATTACTTAAGTTCTGTAATTAAAGTTTAAGTAAGTAAATGATTAAGATTTGATATGAAGATATAAGAGGTAACACAAAAACGAAATGCAGTTTTGTGTTTAATTGATTTACCTTTAATTTCATTATCTTTATGGCATAATCAATATAAATTCAGTAATTGTAAATTGTTTAGAAATTGATTAAGAGCAGTTTGGAATAAACTTTTTAATTTAATTCTTAGAATATCTTTATAAAATTTGCTAAAGTAAAGTTTAACTTATATTTACGTATAACGGAGCGTATGCGTAATATTTAATTTTCTTTAAATGATCAATTGATTTTAAGTAAGTGCAAACTGCTAAAAGTACAAAATCATTTTTAAAAAATGATTTAAATCTGTCCATAGGTCTGTCCATTTAGTATGTTTAACTACAATTCGTAATTCCTGGGAAACTACTTTGAGAAAACTTGTTTAGTGGAAGAAAATGTAAAATTGTTAGAGATGTCTCCAACTTCTTAAATATTCTTCAATGATAATCTAATGTTTTTCATAAATATAAAAATTTTTTATACAATTTAAATTTGTCTAAAATCTACTTTGCAGAATAAGGATTTAAACTGCGCCTCATTTAACAGAATTTCACTTTTTGAAATTAAATAATTTTTTTCGACTTTTTTAATCAAGTTTCATTGTTGACTAATTATACATTTTTTTGCTTTTGCTTAATGTAAGTGTTAAACTGTTATACATTATTAATATTACAAAATTTGCTTATTTCATGTTTGGTATATTCACTTTTATTTACATATTACTAACAAATTTCAGCGTAATTAAATAGAAAAAATAAAGAAGAAAAACTTGGAAAAATTATATTTAAGAAAATTTTATATATGTGTATAGAATTATATATGTATATATTCATTTGAATTTCATTTAACCACGAGTGTATTATAAAGAAGTATACCAAATATATGTATACATTAATTAATTGGTCAAGGTTGGTCGTTTGGTTGGTTGGTTGGATTTTTCATAAGCCTTTCATCATCATTTTAACACGATGTGAGTACAACAACACTATGGAATATATAACTAACCAAGTGAATGCGTTTCTTTTTTTTTTTTTTTTTTTTTGTTAAATGTTGACCAACAATATCATCATAATCATTATATTCATCAGAAACATCATTCCGTAGGGGAGTACTTTCATCAACAAAAATAGCAAGCAACAGCGTTTTATGAGAAATCAACGATTTATATATATATATATTATATATATATATATATATATATATATATATATATTTATGGAGAAAGCCAACAACAAATTTTATATTTACTATAGACACACACACACACATACACACACATGCATATGTGTATAGTTGTGTTGTTATTCCCATTATCGTTGTTATTATTATTATTATTATTGCTATTGTACTGGATTAACACCGCAAGCTGTACCAACTTTAAAAATGTTATTTAATATGGGCCTATATACATGTATATATATATAAATATATATAAATATATAGCGATATATATAATATATATAAATATATACATTAGAAAAAATTTCTAGCTTGTTTGATGTGCCTTGAAATTGAATAGAAATTGATTTCATTTTAATTAGCTTCTAGTGTGATGTTTGAATGCATTTTATTACAACTGTTATACTGTTATATTATTACATTTTAAATATTATAAACTGTTATACCAACAAATTTTTTTACATTCATAACTATTTTTTCTATTATAAATTTATGTATTAAAACTGTTATACAATAACCATTGTGTTATAACTGTTATATCACAATTTTTTTAAACTTATGTGTATATTTTTTTAAGAAAGTTTTACTTTTTTAAATGTTATAATTATTGCAACTGTTATAAGTGTTATACAGAAAAGCTATTCAATCATAACTGTTATACCAAAAAAGGTCATGCTATAACTATTATATGTGACTCTTGTTTTCCGTATTAACTCTTATACAAGTTATAATTGTTCAATTGTTATACAAGTTATAACTGTTATACAAAAAAATTTGCACTCATAACTGTTATAAATTATGTTAAAACTGACTTATCCATGTTTTGCTATAATTTTTATAATAGCATTATAATTTTCTAACTGTTATAATTGTTATATAACTGTTATATTTATATTGTTTTAAGTGTTATACGAAGTTCAAGAAAACAACAGCAAAATCATAATATTAGCATTACGTTTTTTATTATATTCAATATATCTCTCAGTGTAATTTATGTATCACATGTAGAAAAAGAGTACCTTGTATTTTACTTTATTATAGTACACTACTACATATCCCATGAGATTTGTTAAATGTAATACATGTATCATGTTTTCGGCATGTATGTAAACTATCTTATGTGTGCAATAATAATAATGTCTTTCATTAAAATGCTCAGATATATATATGGTCATTTACATATTACATACATACATACATACATACATATATATATATATATATATATATATAAATATCTTTGCATATAGATATGTTTGCATAAATATTCAAATACATGCATCGCAGTTACAGTGATGATATTTCATGTTCATATTAGATGCGTGAGTGAGTAAGTGAGTGAATATAAATGAATCATATGAATGATGATGATGATTATCCGTAACATGAGTATACGTATTTTGATTAAAATTAATCATCAATATGGAAATCTAACACGTTCTTGACTTTCTATTTATCACCACAACTTATTCTCTTTCATCCATTTTTTTTCCTGTGAATGGTTTTACTGATTATTTTATTATATTTTACTTAGAAATATTGAAATGTGAGGTGAGAAGTTAGAAGTTTAAAGTTTGAGAATCTTTTTAAAAACTTTTTCTTAAACATATTGATTTTTCAAATGGAAAATTTTCTCATCTAAAAGATTGTTGCTTGGTTTGATTTTAGAAACTATGCCTTTCAATAGAGAACCTCTTTATTAATGTTGTTGTTATTATTGTTGTTGTAATTGTAAAGCATAATATTTTAATTAATTCTTTAATGCGATATTATCTTTGAGAATTCGTTTAAATAATTAAAAATGAAAATTATATAAATTTCCTCAAAATTTACCTCTCGAAACCCCTGTCTGCCTTTATGACTATTTTTTACATGCTTTTTTATTTGTATTCTTAATTTAAATTTTATTATGCCATTTTTATATTATATGGGCCATATAATAATGACAATAAGATGCTGGAAAACAAATAATATTAAAAACAAAGTTTTCGCTGTTACTTTCTATTGATGTTACGACTTCTTTCTTGTTCTCGTTGTTGTTACTGTTGTTCATTGTTGCTGTCCTCTTAAATTTAAATATCATAAGACTTTTCATATAAATTTGTCTTATTAATAAAATGAAAGTGGAACAACAGCAAAGTAATAGCGTTAATAACAATTAACTTCAGTAGCTGCTCATAGAAATAATAATAATAATGTTAAGTAATAAATTATTACAATGACATTGGCAATGGCAACCTCAAACAAATAAAAATCGTTAAAAGTGAAACGCAACGACAACAATAACAACACCAACAATAATAACAGGCAACAATAACAATTTTCATTTCTATTGCAAAACGTAAACACTTTGCAAAATAAATATTCTGGTTCTGGTTATAAACTTTCCTTCTTTTCACTCTCTATATTTCTATCTCTGTTTCTCTTTTTACATCTCAAACTGTTTAACTGCCATTGGTATACAATTGACATAGAAGTTAAAACAATTAATGGCGTCAACTAAAATGTAAATGCTTTTTTTAAAATTAGCCTCTATATAAAACAAAACCATTCAAAAAATATTTCGATTTCAGTTTTATCGTTTTCTTAATAAAAACAAATATCTTTTAAAGGCGTAGGACGATTGCATTAATTTAGAATGTTTCAAAGGCTGCCAATGTCAAGTGCTTCTTCTTCCATTTTGAATGATATAAAGAAAAGTGAAAGTCATTTTTTGAATGATATTAAAAAAGTATTGGCGATTTCTGCCACAAAAATAAACTTAATACTTTTGAATAAAAAATATTGGGAAATTGTTTCTTTCCTTTGTTTTCAATTTTACTATCATTTCTGTATAAGAAACTAAATTTAGAAAATCTTGAACAATAATACTTTTTAGAAAATGAATTAAAGTAAATTAATTTCCATTTAATTTCCATGTAAGTTATTGGAGATATTTCCAATGAATTGTTATAGTTATAGCTAATAAATCGCTAGCACTCCAGTTTGCTATTGGGCAAAAAAATACTCTAAAAAGAAATGGCTTTAAAAAAATATGCATTTTATCAAAATTGTTTTATATATTTTTTGTAATTTTTTGTAATTTTTAGGAATATTGCTCTTTTAGAGCTTTAAGTGAAAAATTTTTATAGTATAACTTAAGGCTTTAGCAATTTAATAGAATTTAGTTGCATACGCTTAAGATAAATTTTACATACCGTTTCTCGCATGTGCTTACTTTGGTAACATTTAAACGTGTGATTTATCGTTTAGGGCCATTTAGTAAGTTAACTTCATCGATAAATAGTCAGCCTAACTATAAATTAAGTATCGGTCTGAAAAGGGGCAAAATAATATGCGTACAATTATCATGAATACAAAATAAAGTGCAAATAGCCGAGAGGTAGATGGAAGCCGGCAAATGTAAAGAGTTGCGAATGAATCAACTATTTTTCTTTGCTTCTTGTTTTTTTGTTTTTTGCTTTTTGTTTATTTTTTTTTTTTTTTTGAAATGATGTGTCTTCTACATCATTTCATTTTTATATGCAGTTTTTACGGATCATAATTCAAAAATCTATTGACTATATTTTGTTACCCAACTCAACTCTACGAAGCTCTTGCTTTTGGTATGAACAATAAAAACCAACCAAAAACAAAAAAAAAAAGAAAAGAAGGAAAAATCAAATAACCAAAACGAAAGGAAAGTCAGAAAAGTGAAAATAATACGCATAACCAGACACTTTTGTACCAATTTGAATGTCATAAACACATAAACATTTTTAAAAGTTTTACATAACGAGAAGAACAAGAAAAATCAGAAAATTAATCACTACGTGGGTGTGTGAGGGTATGCGTATAATAAAAATATATATATATATAAAGTAGGAGAAAAAGATCGTGTGAAAGATAGAAGGAAGAGAGTGAAGAGATGGTGAAAAAATGGAAACCGATTACAAAAATATAAATCGCTTTTAGGCGCAACATTGAAAACAATAATTTATTTAGGAAAGTTTTACAGAACTTTGGTATGTACTTAATGCTCGGGGTGGGTAAGAATGATAGAGAGTGTGATAGTGATGGAGAGGAAGATAAAGAAACAGAGAGAGAGAAAGGGAGATAAAAATATGGTTAGATTAATGTTAAATTAACCAAGTTAATAAAGAAGGTGTTAAAAACGCCGCTGAAAAGTTTCTTGTATTTTAACTCTAACGAATAGGAAATTACAAAAAAAAAAGTAAGAAGAAGCAATAATCCAATAATTATGTATATAAATTTCAATAAGAAAGATTAAATAAATTTCAATAAGAAAAAGAAGAAAGTTTATGAGAAAGTAAATATTTAAACATTAATATGTACATAAATCATTAAGCAACATCATCATTATCATCATCATCATCATCATCATCATCATTATCATTATGACATCGTTAAAAAAGTTGATTGATGTTAGTTTTTGATGGTGTTCTTTTTTTATTAAATCATGAAAATCGATCGAATTTTTGATCAAGTTTTAATTTTTTTTATTATTAATGTTTTAATATTTTATTTATTTTCTAATAAATTTATTTTTGAACTAAAAAAATGTTAAAAATGGATAATTAATAATAAAATTTTAGAGAATGCCAAATATTGGCCAGGGCTAAGTTTTAAGATGCCTAAATTAAAGTTACTGAATTAAGAAATTAGTTCAGGCAAAAGTTAAGAGAATTTTTTTTAATGGATCAATCTGATTAAAATTTCGAAGGTAATTTACACGTTAAAAAATTGCTTTTTAAACTATTGAAAAAAATTTTTTTTTTTAAATAAATTAGTCAAATTGATGCCTACACATTTAAACAAATATTTTCATTAAGCGAAAGCAGAAGTTAAAAGTGAAGTGAAAAATTTTAAAATTCAAAAAAGAAAAAGTAAAATTTTAATCTGTTGCAATATCAAACAGAAAACGTACAAAGCAAAACTGCCAAAATTGTTACAAATTGGTTAAACTATAAAGTTATAAAAATATGCAGTTATAGTTGTAGTTGTAAATGGTTTTTGTAGATTTTTGGTTTAACTAACAATTTTTCATAGACTTTAAAATGAACGTATAAAAGCGTAGACATGAAGAAATGAAGAAAGGTAGAATGGAAGATGGGAAAATAAAAGGTATTAACCGACCAATCAATCAAATTGCAAAGAAACTTTAACCGATTATTTATTTAGTCTACAAACAAGTGCCAATAAACACATGAAAGCAATGGAAGCAGAAAACCATTAAATCAAAACAAATAAAAAAATCGCCTAGAAAAATTAGGACGCATATGAAATGAAATCAAAGCAAATCCTCAACTTACATGGATTTGAAATAAGTAGCCAATAAATAGCTAAATTATCACAATTACATAATTAGGCCTTTATTTTTCTTTCTCGGTGCATATGTGTGTGTGTGTGTGTGTGTTTGTGTATGATGCATTTAGTTTTTTATTTTACTTTATTTAATTTTTTGGTTAAAACATTTCAGATAAATTTTCTAGCTTTTAGACATGCGCTCTAAATTCCACAAAAATCATGTGACGACAAAACTTTTGCTTAAAAAAAAATGGATTATAAGAGAAGAGCTTTTGTTGTGTGTAAAAAAAATTTTTCTCTTCTCTTTAGAGATTATGACAATCTTAAAAGAGTAAAATAATTGTAAGATTTAAAGAGAAAGAAAACTTTTAAGTTCAATGTAAGTTGTATCAAAAAAAGTCTACTTCCAAGTAGTAGACAATTTAAAATTACGAACAAGATCTTACAAAAATTTTTGATACACTATCAGAGGCGTTGCTTTTATCCATTTCTCTTGCTTTGGTCATACTTTTAATAAGTTGAATTAATCGGGATTTTAGGCAGGATTTAGTTAACTTCATGAACTTTAAAGCAGGTTTATAATAAACAATTTACAGAGTCTTGCCCAAGTTTTACTTACATTTAATAAAGAAGCACATAATTAAGGCCGATTCATCTAAGGTCCGGCCCATTTTTAGAGACATGATTCAATGATAATTGAAAGATATTCCCAATAATTCATTTTATTTTTTATGAATTTCTATTAAGAATGGTGGGAAAAATGTGAAGTCCTTAAAAATCACTTTTTCTGAAGCTCAGTGGCAAAAGTTTTGAAGTGATTACTCTCTATCCCTCTTTCACTACATCTCTTTTAAACGAGAATTCTCCCATCAAGAAAAAAAAAACGAAAAAGAAGAAAAAAATGGAAATTTCATTATTTAGGCCACGAAGCTTCAAACCGATTAGAAAATTTTAAAAGAATCTCTAAATCAAAATTGCTTAATATTATTTCTCATTTTCATAATGAAATTATCTTTAGCTCTCTTAAAGTTTTAACATTTTATAGGCTCTGGAAAGTTCATAAAAAGAGAAAGTTTATTCAAAAAAAAAAAAAAAAAACAGCAGTATTTTTTAAGGCTTTCTCTCTCTGATTTTTATAAGATGAAATATTGGTTAAAATGAAAACAAAACATTTATTTAGAAGTTGATTTCATTTACAAAAAATGAAAAAATTAGGAAAAAAAAGGAAGAGTAGAAAAAGTAAAAAAAAAAAAAATGAAGGGGCAGCAGTAGAAGTTTATTAGAGATTTATAAGGCAAAAAATTTACTCTGTCAATATCATTAACTAAACATCATTATCATCTTACACACACAGACGCACAGAGATATTTTACTTAGATTGTTATACACGGCTTTGTCATGTGAGGATAAAGTTGCGATATGGCGTTGCCGCTATCGTCATTTTCTTTTCATTTCATTACATTTTTTCCATTAGCATGTGTGTGTGTGTGTGTGTGCTTTATACGTGTTTGCTTTTGTTGTTGTTTTTTTGTAGCAATTCCAATGTAGAGATTTTGTAGGCAACTAGTTTCATTTAAACTGTTGCCACGTTAACACTGATACATGATTTACTTAACGGTTTTACGCTCATTACATTTATTCTTATTATTATTATTATTTTTATTTTAATTATAATTGTTGTTATTATTATTATTATTATTATTATTATTTTTATTGTGGTTGATGCTGTTACCATAAATGTTACTGAAATTAACTTTTATGGCTTTTGGCTTTATTTTCATAAAAAACTAAAGGAAAAGAAAAGCGAAAGGAAAAAAAATGTTCCACTTTATAAAAAATTATAAAAAAAAAATTATGAGAAACTGTAAAAAGGAATTATGAAAAATAATTAAGACGAAAGAAATTGTTTCTTATAAAAAGAAAAATATGAAAACTGAAAATTAAAGGTAAACTCGAGAGAGATCAATAAAAAAAAAGTGGAGCAATTAAAAAAACGATTAAAATAAGAAAAATATGTGAAAAGATTGAAATAACAAAAATATTATTTAAAAACAGAAAAATTCTAATAAATAAAATGTTTATTGTGTTTTTATTGTGAAATTAAAAATTTTAAAAATTATAAATTACAAACGATGAAGATTGTTAAAAAAAAAAAGAGAAAATCATAAAAAGTGGTGTAAGGAAAATTTTTGGAAAAACACGCTTTATTATTTAAAAATTTTTTTTTTATAAATTAAATAGGCCACTGACATTTTCTTTCTTTTTCTTTCTCTTTCTACCTATTTTTTGCATCTCTTTCTCAGTTTTTGTCATGTAAATAACTTTGTGGTGCTTACAATTAATTGCCAGCATTTAAAGGCAATTTTTGCTTCCAAAAAAAAATATAATAAAATAAAGTAAAATAAAATAAAATAAAAACTGAAAAGCAAGCAAAAAAAAAATTAATAATAATTAGAATAAAGGTTAAGCTTAAGTGTATTTAATTATAATTTGATGGCGTTTTATGAAGGCAATCATTTAAATTAAACCCATGAGAAAAAAGCTAAGCAACCAAATGAAATTTTTCTTTCTTTTAATTATAATTATGATTATAAATATAATTATAATAATTATAATTATGAATGAAAAATTTGCACGTTTCACAATTGCGATTAATAAGCGATTTCATTAAAAAAGCCGATTTTTTGATAAATGTTTTTTTAAATTATTTTAATTCTTCTCTTCCATCTTACTTAATTATTTCATAAATTATAATTATAGTTATTAGTAAGATTTATGAATTTAAAATGCAACATAAAATAATGAAACATGATGGAAACTGAAATTATAATCAAATTAAATTTTAATTAAATTATAATTAAAAATTAAAAAAAATTAAATTAATTAAATTTTTTTAAAAAGTAACGGAGAAAACTAAGAAACCTAAATATCAAAATCATATATAAATTTTCCTAATATTTATAGAAAATAACTGTAAAATAAAAAAAAAAGAAACTGTAAACATTCATAAAAAATCACAATCGCAACTTTTATCGTCACAGTTACAATGAGAGGTATTTTGTGAGATTATTTTTATATGTAAATTGGATATAAAGGATTAGCTGCTTGTAAAAGGAACAATTTAGAAAACAACAAAGGCAATAAAATGTGAAAAAATGAAATTTCATCTCAGTTGTAACCGAACTTTGGTGAGCGAATTTGAATTAAAATTTGAAATTGAAATTTAAACTTTTTTATTTTAAATTCTACTAGAAATCATTTCAATATTTCAATATTCAATATTTATGCAATTTATTTAAAAAAAAAAATGATCGAAAAAGGGATGCAAAACCTCTAAGGCGGTTTGGATATTCCAATAAATAGCACTTGATTGTTGACTGATTTGACAACTTTTAAGAGAAAGTGTTAATTTTTTTAATATCTTTCATTTAAATTTGCAAATGCAACTCTGGCCAAAGCAAGTTATTCTTGGTTGATTAGAATTTTGATTTTTTTTGATTTTTAAAAAATTGTCATTTTCAGTTCATTATGTGAGATCGATAAATGGACGGTATATAGAGGACATAAAATTTTTGCTGTATTTATCTAATTTACCTATTTTTTTTTTTAAAGTAAAGTATTGTGTCGATGAACGCTCCGAAAAAAAATGCTTCGCTTCGAGATTTTTTAAGAGAATTTATCTTTAAGCTAAAATGGGCCCATTACTCATTTAAGTGTATTAAATAGCATGCCGGTAGTACTTACGATTTAACATAAGCAGAAGAAGAGATTTCATAGATTTATAGTAAAAGGATAAATAACCTACCTAAGATTTTAAATTGATTGGTATCCAGATTTTGAATTGACCAACACTTAATCAGACTTCTAAGACAAAAAAAGTATTACTATACTTTTTTAAATCTCTTTTCTATGCTCTGGGATTTATAAGTTTTTTGTATGTGGATTCTATTAAGATGCGACTAAAAAAAATGCGTATTATTTAATTATGATTTCAAGTATAATACAAAAGTTTTTTTCAAAAGCAAATATTTTAAGCAATAACAAAAAACAAGAAGAATAAGAACAAGAACAACATTAATGGCAAATTTATTTTTTCCATATTTTAACCCTTCATACTTTTATTATTTGTTTCTTGACTCATTCATTCATTCATTCAATCATTCAATCATTCATTTATTATAACTTTAGTTTTGTTGATTCATTTTAAGAGTTTATCAAGTGCCGACCGACATCTGTTGAAAACATAAAACAAAACAAAACAAGAAAAAGGAAACTAATAGAAGGAATTATGCAATATTCTTTATATTTTACTATAAATACAAATACAAAACAAATAACAACAATAGCACTAACAGCAACAGCAAACGGAAACAGAAGCAGAAGAAATAAAAGTGAAAAGTAAAATAAAAATGAAATTAATTGTCAATTATTTTCACATTTCATACTCACAAAATACTCACACCCAGAAGGTACCTGTTCAATATGATTATTGTTTGATTCCTCCTTAGCTCAGCATAACAAATCCAGCATGGCAATGCATTGTTATGAACAATCCATAGTAAAAAAAAATAATAAGAACAATAACAATAAAAATATCAAGTTCAATTTTTATTTTCATTTTTATTATTATTATTTTTATTTGAAGTAGTATTTTTTGTGTCATGCACACACATACACACCACACACACACACACACACACAACAACATATATATATATATATATATATATATATATATATATATATACGCACACACACACACATAACATATAAAAATGACGTGACTTGAGTTGATTATGATGCAAGAATATGAAGAAGAAGAAGAAGAAGAATATTAAAAGGATGAAAAAATTTTATATAAAATTATTATATGAAATTATAATCAATTCAATAAGATTTCTATGGAATGTTTTGCGATTTAAACAAGAAAAGAACAATAAGTTATTTATATATTTTTGATTTATATTCACAGAAATCGGTAAAAAAAATCGTTATATATATAAAACTATCCATAAAGAAAAAGTGATGAAGAAAATGGCAGAGAATAATACAGAATGATAAAGTGAAAAAAAGATTTAGAAGATTTCAGTTAAGAAGAAGATTATTCTCAGTTCATTGAAAAACTTACACATTTCTTCAGATAATTAAATTTTTATATATATTTCTTTTTTGGTAATTATTCTTATGATTATTATTAATATTAAATTACAAGGACATTTGTGGCTTAATTTAATAGCGAAATATTTTATAAAGCTATACTTAAATAATTAACAATTTTATTGTCTCAAAAATTTCACATAAAAATCCCATATAAAGTTTCTAGTATCTGAAATGAATTGAAAGAAATGTGAAGCTGTATGAAATGTTAATGTGCCTAGTTAGTGGAAACTTTTAAAGGAAAATTTAAATAAATTCTATGTTTTTGAATGTAGTTGAAATGTTATAGTACGATAGGAAGAAGGTTCTTCTGGCTTCCTTTTTTATATCACGACTTACATATAGATTTTAAATAAGAGAGGAAGTGTCAACTTTCTCTACAAGTTATCCACATGAGGCCTTTATTTCATTTAACTACGCCACTATTTGTTATATGAAGTCTCGGAAAGGTCTTGAATGTTAATTATTTTTTTTTATTACAAAAATAATTAACATTCAAGGTAGAATATTTAACGATAAAAAATTTCATTTATTGCATGAAATCAACAACCCAACAACCAACCAAACAAAAAATTATTCTAGAAGTGCTAATCCGATATTCAGTATATCTATGTGAGTTACAAAAAATTTCAATTCCAATGAAACATTTCTAGACTAATTCATCAAATATTTGTGCTACATTTGTAAAGTAAAATTCTTAAATAAAAAGTATTTTTTTGGTATTTCGCTGCTGCGATAAATTTGCTGCCAAATGTGCCCCTTAAAAGTTTTAAATATTTCAGTAATTAAATCTATTCACAATTTATTTTGAAAGTGATATTTTTCTTTTAATCTGATTCCTTTCTGCTTAAATCTCTCTAGAAAATATAGTTGACAGAAGTTTTATTCTTTTTCTGTCACGCCTTTGCAAAGTGTGCAAAAGTTGCCTTTTTTTTGCTTATTCCATTTTATAATAATTTTTAGCCATTTTCCTTTACTACTTTCTTCTCGCTGATAAATCATTAACTTAACATAATTTTAATTATTATTTAATGGCAGCATATAAATGCTATTGTTATTATAATGAAGTGTATCATAATTTTTTTTTGCATGCTTTGTGTAATAAAATCTTATAAAAATCGTTTACATATTTTCCATTCAAATTATTCTCTTGACATGAATAACAATAATTTTTATGAGAATGTTGTTTCATTATTTCCACGCTTTTGCACCAACTAAAATAAATTTTTTATTATTTTTCTTATGATTCTTTTTTAAGGAAGAATAAAATCTTTAAAAAAAGAAAAAAGAAATTTACTCAAGAAATTTGAAGTAAACAGACAAATGATATTTAATGAAGAGTTTTCTTGATTTACTCTCCAAAAAAAAAAAAAAAAAAAACAATGCCAGATTTTTAAGGTACTTTTTCATTTACTTTTATTATTTTTGATATCAAATTTTATTAAAATACGAGCATCATTAAAATGTATATCAACAAAATCCAACAACATCAGTATCTAGGACAAAAGCAAAAGAAAAGTTTGTCTCTTCAAGTCGTATCCAACATTTTTTTTTTATTAGATAAACTCACACAAAGATAATAAGTTAATAAAAAAATATACAAAATTATAAAAAAAACAATATAAAAATACCAAAAAAAAAAAAAAAAAAAAAAATGAGAGCAAGTAAACTCGTTGTCCATGACTGCGACGATAATGAAATTTGAGATGGCAAACAGAAAAAAAAAAAAAGGAAAAGAATGTGCTTAGAACTCAATAGATTTTTTTCCGAAATAAGTATGAAAATGAAAAGAAATAGAAAAAAATTTATATACACAAAAGAAAACAACTTTCAAAACTTTATAATTCAATGTCTATTATGATCTATATTCCTTTACTTTAACTATCTTTTTCAATTTGATATATCTTTCTATGGCTCTTTCCCTTTAATTTATATCTCTCTTAGTGTGCCTGATTTTTTTTCTCCAGTTGTCCTTTCGATGGCAGTTTATTAAATTTATGTTACATTCAATCGATTGATGTAAAGAGACTAAGAAAGATAGAGACAGCTGAAAAATAATAGAGAAGTAGAGGTAGATTTGAAAATGTATATAGAAAACTTTCACAATAGATCATTTTTTAAGTTTTCTTCAAATTTTGTTTATTTGTCTCTTTTTCTGTTCGTTTTTGTTCTTGTGATACGTTTTTTTTTTTATTGTTTAATAACTTTTTCATTGTAACTTTTCGTTTTTTCTTCAAAAGGAATCAGTTATTAAGTACACTTCATTTTCATATGATTTAAAGCGAAATATACAAATTGAAGTGAAATTAAATAATGATAAAATTATTAAGTCAATTTCTTGGCTTTGTATTCTTCATTGATGCAAAGAAATGCCAGAAAATCTTAATAAGTCTATAAATTGAAGATTTATTTTAAAAGAGTTAGAAAAAATTCTGTTTTGAGCAGAAATTTTGAATAAAAACTCTTCACAAATATTTTCTTTTATGAAGAAAATGTGTTCGTCAAAACTTTAGAGAACTTTTCTACTTTTTAGAAAAGTCTAAAGTTAGAGATATGAGAAAGAGGCAGTTGGAATCACCATCATTTATTTTAAAAGGACATTCTTCTATATCAAAATATCTGACTAGATTTGTAAAACGCTATAAATCAAAGTAACAAAGTCAATTGAAAGATAGCAAAGTGCCTAAATCAAAGAATATTAAAATATATGGCTGGTTTTGAGGATCTCCAATAAATTTAAGAGACTTATTAATTCTAATAGAAGCAAAAATTTTCAAAGTCTTCAATTCAGTTGAGTTGAGTTGAAAAAGCCAACTTCATTCGAGATATAATCACTCTCACTGGCAAATATTAGCGTTTTTTTTTCGTGACTTTCGACTTATTACTTGCAAATTATGATTCTCTTGCTTCATAAGTGAAGAATTGGTCCCACTTTAAATATTGTAAAATTTTCAAAATTTATCGTATCACCCTTCTTTTTAGTAAAATCCCCTTTTTTGGTAAACGTTTTGTGAGAAAATTAAAAATGTAAATAAAAATGGATTAAAATCAGTGAATTGATGACATTTCAATCGAATAAATTTTCATACAAAGAAAGAATAGAAAATATTTTATAAAAACTTTTTAGTAGGCAACAGCAGGAATAAGGGAAGTATGATGAAAAATAAATCAATCTAGTTCATATATCTGGAATGTTCGAAAGTGCATAAAGCATAAGGCATAACTTCTTCCCTCAGATCCAGACCTCTCTAAGAGAAAGTATGTCTCTGTACACTGGTATACCCAAAAAAGCTTTGTTTTATATTTCTATACATTTTCCAAGTGAACCTCTTTGATTTAAAGGCTCGTCAAAATGGGGCGTTTCATGAAGGAAATATTATTTGGAAAATTATGCCATTCAGATTGGCAACAGAATTATTCCCAGAGTCTGTAATGAAAGATGGGTGTTAGTATTCCAGTAAAAAGAAGAAGAATTTATGCATTTATCAATTTCTTTTTAGCCGTTTAGCCCTTTGATATTGACAGAGATGTTGACAAGTTTTATTACATTTTCATTTTTCATGGGTTTTTAATATTCTGCCATTTGATCCATTTTACCATTTTACTACACTATCATGCCCTTTTTTCTTTTTTTCTTATTCATTTTCTCCTTTTTTTTTTTCCTGGATGTTCGAGTTTTTGCAGCTTATGCTTTTCTAGCCTTTCTATATAATCTTGTAGAAGTAGAAAGAAAATTATGTGAAAAAAATGAAAAAAGGGAAGATTAAAGTGTTGCTGCTGATTTTATTATGACACTCATTAAATATATATGTAAGAAAAATAAGAAAAGAAATAAGAGCAGAAGAAGAAATGCCAAAGTTAAATGTTTGTTAAGTCAACTGAAATTCATATGCAGGTGATGTTTGTATGCTCAATGAAATATAGATCATTTAAAAGTACTTTTTTTCATTTTTTTTTTTTTTTTTGAAAGGATTCATCTTTTTCTTATGCTCTTTTTTATATGCGAAAATATATTTAAAAAAAAAAAATTTCTCTATTGGAATACATTTATCATTTCATTTATTTCTTAAAATATAAAATCGTTTATATAAGAATTCAAAGATTATAAGATTTCTAAATGTCGAAATATTTGATTTTCAAAAATGTCAATTTTTATAAAAGTTAAAAGGCAGAAAGCGTAAGCATTTGAAAACTCTTGAGATTTCTGCTTATAAAAATCAACCAATGAAATTCTCGGGAAAGTTTTTAAATTTAAATGAATTTAATAAAAAAGTAAAAGAAAAGTAATCCAAAAAAAAAAAGGGAAAGAAAAACCGTGAACGTATTTTTATATATAATAACAAGGAAAAGAAAGAGAAAGTAATGTCCCTTGAAATTGAAATTTAAAAAACCATAATGAGAGACATTTTATAATGAAATTTATCTAAAGCCCTTGGGTAAATAAATGCCAATCAGTTAGCAAGATGATAAGATGCGAAGGATAAAGAAAGTGAAAAAGTGCAAGCGTTATTTATTTTAATTACATTAAAAAAAATTCAAAATTAATCAGTTATATTTTATTGTGCTCCATTTAAATGTATTAATGAAAAGTAATAATGCAAGTAAAGTAAATATTAATATGAATTTGGGGACAATGTTAAAAAATTCTTATAATTGAATTAAATAGAAAAATCATCTCTTTAAGAAAGTCTGATTATTATTATTATAAGATCAAAATTTCATTGTATTAAAATACCTAAAAGATAACGTGGCAAATCTTACAACGTCTAAAGTTTTCCAAATTTTTCAAAGTCTAAATAATCACAGATATTACCTAAACTTCCTAAATTCATTGAATTTCATTTAGAGACTGATCATTCAGATTACTTTCTGACATATTTATGTGTTCCAATGAAATCGGTTGAAACTACTTTTAGCAGTTTCCCCATTTTCAGAATAATATTTACACAAAATTGTTATAAAAATATTAAAAATTTAACTAGACTCTTTCAGAATTAATCCAATATAAAATTGCCCATAAAAATTTTTATTTTTATAACGCATTATAAAATCTGAATTAAAAAGGCTTAAGTTTATCTGTAAATATTTACTTTTCTAGTAAAAATTAAAAATTCGCCGCACCTAAAAAGCATTACTGAAATATCGATGTGATTAGTATTCAGGGGCTTGTTCTCATTTAAATTCTCAGTCAATTCTTATTTATCGCGTACAGTTTAAGAAAAGTTTATTTAGACAATTTTCATATTGTAAACTGTAAACTATCATCATTTTTTTTTTAAATGTAATATACGATTTAATGATTGAAATTGGATTAGAACATGCAATTTTTTTTTTGTTGTATTATTTATTGGATTCCAAAATTTAACTTCAATTAAAACGCAAAAATGTTTTTAATTTTTTTTCTTTTGTTTTTGTTTGAAAATTGTTGTTGTTTTCTGTTTTGTGGATACGCTTTGTGCTCTTTTGATGGTTTTGCTTTGGTTAACCCGATTCATAGTTAGTTAGTTAGTGTTACAACGATTTCATGAATACATTTTTTTTTGTTTTTTTTTTTTTGTTTTTTGCTTTTTTTTGTTTGTATTTTTTGCGGCACATCCTGCAACTATCGCTACTGCTGCTATAACTAATCTTGCTAACCTTATTCATTGAAATGTTGTTTACTAAAAAACTTAAAAAATAAAAAATAAAAGAAAATATCAAAAAGATTGTCCCTGGAAGTGCAATACATTGTTAACAACCTCAAATTGATAAGAAAGGTATGAAAGCTATAGAGATAGAGACAGAGAGACAGAGATAGAGATACAGAGAGAGAGAGAGAGAGAGAGAGAAGAAAGAGAGAGGCTAACAGAGTGAGAAAGAGATATTAGATAAATAAATACAAGTTGTGATATTTGAACCGGCATAATATTGAATATTTATTTATTTATTTTTTAAATTTTTTTCTAGAATTAAACTGACTAAATCTACAGTCTTTACCATATTTATAAAAACGTTTGAGTTATTAAGAGCTCAATAAAGTGGTTTATTGAACATTATTGAATATTTGTTTTGGTTAAGCAAAGCCTGCTTTATTCAAACTTTATCCCCAGTTATTTGATATTTTTTTTTTGATTTTATTCAAGTTTGTCAACAACAAGAAAATTATTCAAAGTTTTTATTTATTTGATATTATAGAGACGTTATCCAAAATTTTTCACAGTTATCCGAAGTATATTTGCTTTTATTCAAATTAGTTTATTAATAACAAAAATTATCCAAAGTTATACAGAGTTATTTCACTTTTGTTCGTATTATCCAAATGTGATTCAATGTTTTTCAGAGTTATCCAGAATTTATGCGATTTTATCCAAATTAGTAAGTTAAGAACAAAAGTTTCAAAGTTCTTGTTGTAATATCCAAATTTAATTCAACGTTATCCAGATTAATAAACTTACCACCAAATTATTAAAAATTATGCAAATCTATATAGAATTTATTTATTATGGAATGCACGACATTTTCTACGCACATTAACTGTTTGCGAATGGGCTTATCAAATTTTGCATTTAAAGTATTATCAGCTTTTTCTACTTTACTGAATTCTCCACTTATTTCATGAAATATTCGTTTCTTTTATATTCTTTACATATTTCATTTTTTTTTTTTTTTGCTTTTTCGAAATATCCAAATACATTTGCGTATGTGTTTGCGTATGTTTATTGTACGCTAAAATTGCCAGACAACGCCTCCAGTATATTTTTTTTTATAGGAAAGAAGAAAAAAGATCAATATGTAGAATTCAGATGCAGAAGAAACTGTAAATGAGCATGAGAGTTAGTCAAGTGTAAATTATTGAAAATCATACTTTTACATTGAAAATTTTCAAAAATTTTTTTTCTCCTTACTTATCCAGATTTCTTTTTTCTCTTGGTTTAATTTTCTGTTTGCAGTTGACGTCATTTTTCATGAAGAAATCATAGATTGATATCGGAATGTATAATTTATAAGTCTCGATAAGTCTGAATTTGCATTCAAGAAGTATTTAATTTTCATATTTTCTTTTTAAATTGAGACTTCTTCTTCTTCTTCTTCTTCTTCTAATTCACAGTTGAAAAATATCTTGTAGCATATTCTGGGAAACTTTGAAATTTTTGAAATTTTGAAACTTTAAAGCTTAAGGTTGATGTTGACTTTTTAAGTTTTCGGTTTAAATAAAAAATGTGTAATAAAATTATGTTTGGTTGGGGCCTTTTTTAGAATACACGTCCTCTCCTTTCACAAATCTGAACATTGCATTATATCTAGTAAGCGTGACTGATATATATATAACACTCGATTTATAAAAGGACGAACAGAAATAAGTGAAAATTTAATGTTTCAAAAATGATGAAGTTTATAAGCTCGGTTTCCCTTCTAGCTTGTCTTCTCTTCTAGCTAGTTTTCTCTTGTAACTTGAGCCCTCTTTATGCAAGTCCTTCAAGTACAAATAGCAGGGTTAATGTTTTTTTGTTAAAGTTTTAAATAAAATCATCAAATGAGAAAGATTATTAGGAAGTATTAGGTAAATGGATGCATGGAGAGATGGACGGATGGACAGAAGGATAGATGAATGGAAGTAATACAATAAAATCATCAAATGAGAAAGATGATTGGGAAGTATTAGGTAGATGGGTGGATGGAGAGATGGGCGGATGGATAGATGGACGGATGGACAGATGGACGGATACAAAATTACCTCAAGCGATCCATGAAACTTCTTTAAAATTGTTGTAAATAGTTACCTAGTAAGTGATGATTATTTTAACACAAATAATCACCGAATGACGGTTAACTATGTCAAATAGAAAGCAAAATATTTTTACATTTGTGTACAAAAGAAGAGAGGATAATGAAAAGTATTAAACTTATCATAATGGAAATTCAAAAAAATAGAAAATAAGAAACCAGAATACTAGAAATCCCACAACAAATTTCCAGTCAAATGGATAACGGAAATGACGTAAAGGTAAAAAGTTACTGATTATAGACAGATAAATGAAAATGTATATAACATGAAATATATATTAAAAAAAAGAAATAATGTATTTTATGCAGAAAAAATTGTAAAAGAAAAACAGAAATCATTCATAATCAAAATCAAATTAAATGGCCACTTCTTGTAATGGTGTCAAAGTAAATGAATAAAAATGAACGAGCTATTAAAAAAACAAGCGAAAAACGAATTATAATAAAAATATATATTTACATAAAGAGCACACATACAACCTTATTACTGAAGACAACACCAGAGCAATGAGCTTATCATAATTATTATATATTTATGAAATTGTCTGTTTATGCGATGTCAAATTTTATGTTAACTCTGGGCAGCTGCAAATGAGGCATCATCTTTAATATTATAATATAAATTTATAATGTGTGTGTGTATGTGTATAGTTAAATCTCTTATGACATGATTGCTAATAATTTGACTTCTGTATAATGCAGAGATTTATTTGATACACAACAAGCTTATGAATAAATGTTTGAATAGGCAAGGCCCGTAATGTGGACACCACAGATTCCATGGAGCCTACACATGCGATATTATTAAATTCCGAGGTACCGAATTAAATCTTTAATACGATCGCATGAACTCATGATGGCCCCAAAGGTTGGCCCTATCAATGACCTTCTGATAAGCCACTTTCAATTGAGTTGTTGCTTCTCGGGATTGGTCGTACATTCTCCTGCACATTCTATGTAATGCAAAATTCCATGGTTACCTTTAGTAGTTTCTGAAAAAAATATTTTTTCCTGGATCTGGTTGTTGGATCTAGTTACTACAGGCCAGTTTTCAATTTCACCAAAATGATTAAGCACTCTAAAAATGGCTTGAATGTACCCAGAATTTTATCTTATTTATTTGTTTAAATAATGTTTATATTTACGTGTATATATAAAAATTTATGAATTTTATATATAAATACATATTTATATGTATAAGAATAAGCGTTTTTTTTTTAAATTTTTTTTATTTCAGCCAGAGCAAATGTGTTTTTGTCAATTTGATATTATAATTTTAAATGCGTCATGCGACAGAATAAATAAGTGTAAAATATGTTTAATTAAATGACAAATCAGGCTATTTTAGTTCTTGGTATTCTTAGAAGAGCAGGGATTTCTTAATTTTTTTATTTAAATACTTTTATTTTTGTGACACAATTGTGAAAGTGCTTGACTACTTTTAACCAGTAACTACTTTTATTTTTTCTTTTAGAATAAAAAGTTTTGCAAGGTTTTTGGATCTAGGGAATCAAAATATTCCTCTTCTTCTTTTTTCAAATAATGTATAACATTATTTAATTAATTTATTTCTTCTATGTTTTGTAGTTTTGTGTATTTTCGGTAGTTTGCACTTTTTTTTTTTTAAATGTTGCTCCAGCAAAATCAGTTTCACATAAAAAGTTGGCGCTCTAGAATTTTTTGAAAAATATTGATATTTTGTTTAGTTTTAATTATATCTACATTGTTCTTCTTAAAAGCTTTCTATTTCTTATGTAATTAAAAATATTATTAAGAATTTTTTTTTTTTGCTTCTCTTTATTTCTTTTTAAGCGAAGAACATTTGATTTTTGTTTTTTTCGAAATTCTCCACTGAATTGTGATGCCCTAAGTAATTGCACATTCAAATTTTAATCAACATAAAATATTTTCATTGTTTTCTATCTTAAATTAAAATATTAAAAATGTAGAAAATGAAATAAGCTGCATGCTTTCGGGGCGACTAAACTTAAACAAATAAAAGGAAAATATTAAAATTAAAAATTATGGTTAAATAAAAGTAGAAAAATCCTTTTAAAAATGTTAAAATAAACCAAAAAAAAAAATGCAAACATTATATAAATCATCAATGAGTATTATTTAAAAAAATATATAAAGTGACATAAAATATGTGAGGGAGAGTGAGAGAGGTAGATAGAAAAATTTTATATTATTTATATAAATTTTATATGAGTTTATATGACTTTTATGTGAGTTGTTGTATGATGTTAGTGAAAACGTATGTATAATATTTATATATATATTGGGTTGTTTGAACAGTCATTTCATTAGTTTTTCTTTTTACTTTGGCATTGTGCTTTTCCTCTACAGTTCAATTCGGAAAGAGCTCTTTTAATAATTTATTATAAAATCTGATTAAAATGGTGATCCAGAATTCAACTTTGCTTAAAGTCATTTGAAGTATGAAGTGTGAATAATACTCTCATATTTGTTTTACTCAATCTCGAAAAAGAAAAAATTAATTACCTTTTTATCGAAGTGATTCATTGATTGAAAGTTTAAGTCAAAAATTGCTTAACGAGATTTTGAACTGGCAATGATTTGATTTTGAAATGTTTTTGGTTCTTGTAGAGCCTTTTTAGGATTGATGGACAATTGAAGAGACATACAAAAATTAATCTAATTTAAAGGAAGAATTTTTTTTGTTAGACAGTTATTTTTATTCACCTTAAGATACACATCACTTTATATACCAAAAAAAGAAAAAAAAAATTAGGAAAAAACTGTTCGTATGATCTAATAAACATATGAATTGCTTGGCGTGTGACTGTAACTGAAAAACATTATGACAGGTACAAACAATTGTGACTTTTCATTCTGTTTTTTCACTTTCATTTTCTTTATTCTTGTGGGGGAGTTTTAGAGCTAAAGAGGGACTCAGAAAGATAGGAACGGAGACGTGAACAATCAACTGCCAATCAGAATATTCAAAAGACATTCAACAAATTGAAAGTTTTTAATAGAAATAAGGCAAAAGAAAAAGAAAAAGTAAAACGAACGTCACAGATTAGAATTAGAAAGAAAAATGTTCAAATATTCAAAAAAAAAAAAAAAAGAAAACTGGATCAGGCTAATAAAAATGAAATAGAATATCTAAAAGAAAAGCCAAAAAAATGGAGCAGAAATTGAAGTTAGAAACTTCAGAAATTTACTCACAATTTTTATAATGCACGTACAATCAATTGTTCGTCTTGTATTGGGCGTATAATTGTTTTTTACTTTTAAGTACTGAAAGAATTGAGTTAATGAGAAAAGTATAGAAAAATTTCAGAGGCAATAAAACCAACCGATTTTAAAAAAAGGAAAACTACAAACAAAAAGGGAATGAAAGTAAGAAATTTTTAGAAGAAAAACTGATGTAATGATAACTCTTATAAAACTGTTATAAAACTGTTATAAAACGGTTATAAAACAATTGATTTTAAAACTTTTCTCATAAAAGAGTTTTGTAGTACTTTTTTTCAAACACTTGGTATGGTTTCTTGTGGGCATTGTCTGCTCAATATTACTGGTTTGTAGACTTTTTATAACAGTTAAATAATTTTGTGGTATAACAGTTTATTAATGGCACTTACAATATTAAATTAAAGGCACGTAAAATTTTTTCAAATTTTTGTTGCTATTTTTTATGTATAAAAATTTTATATAACAATTTTATATAACAATTTTGTATAACAATTTTGTATAACAGTTTTATACAAAAATCTTGTGTAACAATTTTTTATAATAATTTTTTATGAGAATTTTTTTTAAAAGAAAAAATATAACAGTTAAAAAATTGTTATACTTTAGAAATCAAGATTTTATAACTGAAAGAATTTTAATTTCAAAGAAATTTCAAAGTAATCAAATAATTATTTTCTTTTGAGTAGATTTACAAAAATTTTCTAATTCTGGTTATACAAATTTCTCTTAGCTATTTCTTTTGTAATAGTTTCAAATGATCGTATAACAATGTAAGGGCATATATTGCATTAAAAATTTCCTAATTGTTAAAGTTTTCCATTCTTTGTCATTTATTTTCTCTCCTTGCTGCTTTGTTTTTTTTTCGTTTTGTTTGTTAGCTTTTTGTTAGTTATTTGCATTTTATAAAAATTTCTTTGTCAGCCTTAATGTCTCCATATTAATATTGTACTAATTTAAATTGTTCAAATAATTTTATTGTTATTTGTATGGCAGTTTTTTTTTTGTCTTATACTTCTTCTTCTATTGACTTTTTAGATACTGTAACACGTTTAGTTTAAGTTACAACAAAATAGTGCGACTATTTGAGATGGACTTGGACTTTGTAGGCATGCTTTGAAAATATTGTCCATTCATCTGTCATCCAATAATTGTCCTTCTGATATTTTCGATATATATCTACGACTTTTGATATATATATATATATATATATATATATATATATATATATCTTTGAGGTCTATATAAGTTATTTATTAGAGGACTACTACTAGAGTTTTGTCTAAAGACTTTTGAGACCTAATTTGTGTAAGATGAGAAATCGCGCAATGAAAATGGCAACTATCTAAAAGACTTCAACTTTTGAAAAGTAGAATAATGTAGATTATTTGAGAATCACCCTAAACTGACTATAAAATTTTGATTTAGTTTTATATGCTTCGTTTTCTATTGCTCTCCACTCAAAGTGAAATGAAACTTTTTTGTTCTTTGTTATTGTTGTAAATTTTATTAATATCATTTTGAATAGTTTAACAATGAACTTTTTAAATATCTGTCTGTCTGTATGTATGCCTTACATAAAGTTCATTTACAGTCAATACTTATGAGGGCTCACTTCTCACTTATGCTCATTTTTTCATCTTATTTATTTCCTTATTTTTATTTAATTTATTTTAGTATATTTCATCTGCTTTTTGGGTTTTCTGGGTAAATTGAAATATTTAATTAAATGGTTGAATGCATGCATGCAAACAAATTAAAAGGAAAATGGGCGAATTCACAATGCATAATGAAAATATGTCAAAACCAAAAAAATAAATAAATAAATAAATAAATAAATAACTAAATAAAAGACAGAAAAACTGATGGAAGAAGAAAAAGTTATGTGACAAGGAAACATTTTGCCATTTTGAAAGATTATTTTACAAATGGCTATTGGCTATGGAATGATATTTTATCAGTATAAAACTTAATGAAGAATAGATGGATGGATGATTGAATGAATGATTAGATGGATTAAAGAATTAAAGGAAGATGAAAGAATGTAAAGATGGAAGGATTGAAAGATGGATTGAGGGAAGTATGGTTGGCTGAATAGTTGGCTAAAAGTATACACCGATGGAAGTATGAAAAAATGTGTGGAAGGAAGGTTGGTTGGATCAAAAAGGAATAAACAACCTTAAGAAAAGATAAATCCGGACTTAAGATAGAGAAAGAGTAAAAGGTCCATTCCTCTTGTAAATTAAACAACATTACAATTTCAAATCATATCCATCAATTCTCCAATGTAACTGCCACTAAAAATAACTAAAGTGAATTTGTTTTGGGCTACTTTTGAAAATATAATTGCGGTAAATAAATATTCGTATTTAAGTCTGATCAATAACCGGATATATGGATATACCATGAAAGAAACAGACAAAGGCAGAATTGTAATAAGAAGAGAAGATTATCACAAATATTATTATATATGTCTACGGTTTTTTTTTCCTTTGTCCTACTTTACTATGTATTTTATTTTACCTTGGAATGTTTGGTGGAACAGCAATAATAACGACAATTGTTGACATAAAATTAAATCGCACTATAAGCATGAAGCAACAAGAAACAAAGTAACGAATCAAGTAAAACAAAATGAAGCATTAACTCATGAGCACAAAGACAAAACTCAACAAATAATGTCCATTCATTCATTCAGTCATGCGATGCGTTAAGTACTCTGTCGTATACAACTGCGGTTGGCGATATTCAAAAGTTTTTACGTTTACATTTATTTACATTTTGCCGTTAAATGAAATGTGTGTTTTTTTTTTTTTTTGGTAATTTTTTTATATTCTGGCCCAATGAGGAGTAATGTCTACATATTAAATTTACATCAATGCATGACATCTCTCCCGCTGAGTTTATAAAAACTCCAAAGCATCATAAAATCATCATAAAAACTTTTCATTATGTTGCTTACACGAATAGAAAACTTTCAATCTAATTTGAATTAGAATTTTTTAATAATTTTCTTAATGGCTGACGTTTCTTTAAAACTATTAACCGCCAAAATCTAAAAGGCATATTGATTTTGTGAAAATGCTTGTAACATTAAAATTTAACAAAATTTCAAAGTTCATGATCAGCCTGAAATTTGAAAACGATTTACTTATGTTACAACTTGTGGCCATTTGTCAAAATTGTTGCCAACTTTTTAAAGGACTCAATAATTGCATAACCAGCAAGTTGCTATTTATAAATTGATGTTAAAAATGGTTAAAATTGTTTTGAGAATACGCCCATAAAATTTTTGACATTTTAAAGTTTTGCTATTGCTACTTTTAGGCAACTTTTTTTTAAATTATCGCAAATGGACTTTCGAAAATTGTGCGGTTTACTTTAAGCTAAATTGATGCCTTGGGTTACTTCTTTGAATTTAGGAAAATTATACTTGATTAATTATTGACATTTTGTTAAAAGTTTTTAATATTATTTATCCTCCTGCTACGCCCAGACGGCACATCATAATATCTTCATCATGAAACGACAAAATTTTATTTTACCTAAATACAAATTTCTTACTTTCACGATTTCACTTAAGAAATCTGGAATCAAACAAACAAAGAAAAAAAAGAACAAAGGAAATAAATATTTTTCTTTGGTGTATTTATATATAAAATAACTTGTCTGTCTGTATAAACGCAACCAGAATGAATGGTCTCAATATGTTGCATATCTACTTTTTACATTCAATCATCCGGACCGGCCATAAAATGTTCACAATACAGTTACAATACAATCAAGTATTAAATAATATATATATATAGAGTAAAAGAGATAGTATTAGTATGAAAGAGATAGATAGAGGATAGAGTTAAAATATTATGAGTAAATAAAATAGATTTTCATCAAACGATGGCAGAGTTTGGAGTCAGAGTCCACAATAGAAACAGAAACAGTGGGTGATACAAAGAGATGGTTACTGGCAGAAAAAGACAATGAGAGAGAGGCAAAAAGTGTTAATAGAAATTTATGTATAAAAAAGTCACGGATTATTATTTTCTATCAGTGTGAAATGAATGTGTACACAAAAGAGGAAACGAAAAAAAAGAAACTCAAACAGCCCTTTGTTTATTTACTTATGGATTGTGCAACTGTTGCCAATATCACTATCATTGTTAATATTGTTGGTTGGTTGATTGATTTTATTGTTGCCATTTTTATTATAGTTACGTTAACTGCTTATTTACGATTACGGGCGACCATCATCCACCATCCACTATCCACATTATTCCATTGCAACTATTGACAATTTGTTTTCTACAATATTTACTCTTCATTTTAGTCTTTGTATTTATTCTCTGTCTCTTACTCTTTCTCTCTCTCTCTCTCTCTTTCTCTCACTCTATGTCTCTGTTGCTCTACGTGTTACATACTGTGCAGTGTTTTTAAATATATTAAATTTTTTTATTTGTCAGAGTGTTGTGTTACTTACTCGTTCTTTTTTTTTTTTTTTTTTTTTGGCTGCCTCCATCGATAAACATTTCGTTTCGTGTTGGAAGCATTCTGCTTTCATTTCTTTATTAATTTTTTATTATTCAATAAATTGAAATGGATTTTTTTTACTATTTCCTTATCTCTTTCTCTCTCTCTCTCTCTCTCTCTTTCTCTTGCTTATACTGCCTTTAATGCATTGCTGCTTTATTCATTTCCCTTAACGTAATATTTAATAATTAAATCAAATTGAATTCTCATAAAGTCTTAAGTGTAAAATTATTTTGTTAGTTTTCTTAAGTACTCTTTACAAAAAATAATAAGACAAAAATGAAAAATCGATGAATGAGAAACTTGACATCAGTTGTGTGGACTTATGAAATTACGGAGTGATTTCCATGAATGGCTCTTTTCGACAGCGTTAACACATCTATAAGGAATTCACTGAAACTTAATATTAAACAGAAATTATTGCTTTGGAAAGTATTTCGATTTTAGCCGACTACTAAATAAATACAACTTTAAGTTGCTTTAAAGTAATTTTAAAGTCAAAAGAAAAGGCAAAAAAGTAACTCAATTGAATAAGTTTGCAAATATTTGAAAAATTTCGTTTAATGGTCATGAAAATTTCTTAATCTCATTCCAATTTCATAAAAAACATTCTTTTAACTGCTTGCGTTATAAAATGTCAAAAAAAGAAAAAAATCTTGGTAAAATAAATCAATTCTGATTTTAAGTGAACAATTTAAAAACTTTCATTTTGCATGAGAGATGCTCGGCTGATTTCAGCAATGCCATAATTTCGTGTTGCATCCAATAAACAGATGTTTGAACAGACTTAAATTAATTAAGCAAAGCCATTCGGGAATGGTTTGCTGCATTAATAACTGCATATTGCCTTAAGTAATTTTGAGTTCTATAGAGTTCTGGTTAAGTATATTTCATGCTTATTTTATATTGCCCCAAAAGATAATATGAAATACAAATAACTGAAAATATCGTTTTTATGCAAATGTTTTATCTTCTTGCCATCTTCATCGTTTTCCCCTCTACCAGCCTACCGCTACAGTAAAAAAATAAATCTTTAGTATTCGTGCCCTTTGGTATTATTTCATAAAATAATGTCATTGCAATCTGACCAATTGGTAGCCTATTAATACAAAAAAAAAAAATATCAGTAAAGGCCGTTTTTCGGGAGTAGATAGAAAATGGAAACATAAAAAATTGAAAATTTGGTATTACATTTCAAATTGGCGTAGCTTACATGATTTTTGGACAAATATTGTAGACCGATGGTTTTAATTATTGTACAAAATTTCAACTTTCTGCAGATAGTGAGGCGAAAAATCACGTAAATTTGCTTAAAAAAACTGAGGTGTTCTCACTTTATGTTGCACTGTGGGCGTGTCCTTTGACCGATTTTGCCTATTTTCAATATCAACCTGCCTGCAAGAACTTGCAATGACTCTGCTAAATTTGATCTTAAAATCTCTTTTTTGGAGACCAGGAGAATGCTAAGGCAGACAGACATGTCTATATTGTTTCAGAATTTCAGAGTGATCAGGAATACATATATTTTGTAGGGTCTCCACTATTTTCTTTTGGGTTTTCCATGCAAGATGATAAAATGAATATACATTTGAATTCTAGGTATATAAAGGAATACTTAATTGGAATAGAAAAGTATAATTGGAAATAATTTGCAAAAGAGGTTTTCAATGGTTGCTGTTTGACATTTTTAAAAAGAATTTTCTCTTAATTAGACATTTCGTCATAAATGATTTTCATAGAATTTGCCTTAAACAAGAAAAAAATTATAATTTCTTTGAAAATTATAACAGAAGAAAGGCAAATTTTTGTATAATAAATTCTTCTTTTAAAGCTCTTCTTCTTTTTCTTATTGGTATTATTTAAATATGCCAAAGTTTCATATTCATATTAATATTTTAAATGAAATTTTCACTTATTTGAAGAAACTACTTTTTTTTCTCCAACATTTATATATATATATATATTATATATATATATATATATATTGTTCTTGTTCTTCTTCCATTATAATGCGATAATCATTTAATCACATAAAACGCGTTCTTTATGAGTTGTTTACAGAAAATTAATTAATTTTATTGGATACAACATATAAGAATGACAATCAATGTAAACATAAACAATAACAATAACAATAACCATAACAATAACCGTAATAATAACAACAAATAATAAATAAGAAATGTTGATAATGATGATGACGTTGATTTCAGACAATGAAATTGAAAAAAGTTAAATAGAAAAAGTAAAAATTTATATATATATATATATATATATATATATATAAATAATTTGTCATTAAAATTGTTGGATAACATCAACACTTTCTTAATGGTTAAATGCAAGCCATACAAATTAGTTATCAAATCCCAAATGATTTATAAATATTTTCAAAGTGTGCAGACAATGCATACAATAATTAATTTCAGAAAGAGATAGATATATATAAATAAATGAAATTAAATAAACAAAAAATTATCATTAATATCAATAACAGAAACCATAACAATAACAATAACAACCACATCAATAATATTGGCAAAAATCATATTAATATAAAATGATGATTTGCATGAAAAAGAATCAACTTATTTCTGGCATTTTAATTGTTATTGTAATGTGAGTGAAAGAGCGAGAGGAATACGTACGTATATATATATATATATATATATAGAGAAAGGGAGGGAGAGAGAGAAAAAGAGAAAGAAAGAGATAGAAAAAAGATGACGCATTGCAGTGATTTACTAAAATAAAGTGAAAATAAAAAAAGAACAGAGGTGCAGCTGAAGAGCAGCCAAAGAGCAGCCCCTAACAAAATTTGGATCACAAACGTAATGTAAATATGTTTGGTAACAATATGCTTAAACTATTATAATTTTATAGCTAATATTCATTTAGTAGTAATGAGTTATGGCAAAGCTATTCAAGTTAGCATAAATTGCTTTGGCATTAAACGCCACGTTGGCATCGACAACATTTTGTCAATTATTTAGAACTCCCATTGAAGCAATTGAAATATAATAAAAAAGATATGCTTGCCTTAAAAACTATGACAATGGTTGAAATATGAAACCAAATGAGGTCATTTGAATGGCAAGAGCAGCTACTGGAAATCGCTTCTATGATAAGTTCAGTCGATTCTCTAAATCAGTGATGAAATAAGACTTTTTTAAAGTTTATGCTAAATTTGAAGTTTTTACTTTAGGAATATTGCCTTATGACAGACGGACAAAGAAACCGATTTGTCTAGAAAGCTAGAGAATTTATTTTCAGACAAATAAAAGGACTTTCCATGAACTGCAATGATTCGTAGTCTCATTACAGATATTATGGCAATTTAGCTTCCTTTTGAAACTTGTAAAAAGCTTATTTCTTCTCTTACTTAATTTCTACTTCATATTCATATTAAAATTATTACATTCTAATCTAAAGTATCAAGTAGAAATATTGGCTAAAATACTTTTATTTATCAAAAACATTAGAGTTTGAAATCTCACTTGCCCTTGTTTTACTTTAAAATAAATAATCTTGTAAAATTGTATAATAAAATGTTCTACTTAAACAATGAGTTAAAAAAAAAAAGAACAAAAACGGGACAATAGTGTGGTATAAAAGTAAGAACAAAAATAAAACACTTACAAAAGTTTTGACATATTAAAAATGAAAAATGAAGAAACATTAAATTTTCATATTCTCTTGACTTAGTTCCTTAGTTAATTTTTCCGTTTTCTTTTTGTTTGGTAAATATTTAAATCATACATTATGTAGGGCAAATTGCTGACAACATTTCACAACTAAGACAATTTCTTCTTGAATGTATTTTTTTTAAGTTAAAAATATTATTATGTGAAATGTTTTGTGCCTTATTTTGCCTGAAAAAATGGGAATTTAATTTGAAAAGTGTTTTAAATAGAAGTAAAAGAATTAAAATTTAGAAGTATAATAAAATGTATATGAAGAAGATTATACAAACAATAAATAATGTGAATAAAAATTTAAGTTTTTGAAGACCATTCAAAGAAGATTTGGTTTATGGAGATGATTGCTTAGATTTTTGACAAACAAAAGAAAATTACTGAAAATTATTGAAAATATATTGATTGATATATTGGAATAGATTTGCCCATAAATTAATTTTTCTTACAGATTAATAGCAAAAATTGATAGACCGATTTCTTCTAAGGCAATTTGCCTTCTTACAATGGATCGATTTTCTTAAAAGTTAATGTGCCCATTGTCAATCAATGTGCTCATGAATGATCTGGTCTAAAACATATTTACCCATAGATAAATCTGCTCATAGACCGATATGCTCAGAGACAGATTTTCGAGATATAAATTATTATTAAAATTAGAATTTCTTGAATGCTGGGTTCAGATTAAAATAATTTACAATGTCATTGTTGCGTGTAGAGCATTTCTATTAAAAGCACTAGGTAATTTGTAACGTTAATTTTTGTAATTTATGTAATCATAATATGAAACAATTGACCATTGAACTAAACATTTTGAATGTTACAATTATAATAAAAATAAACATGAAACAAATAAAAGTAGCAGATGGAGCTCTAATTGCATTTGGAGATCTTATTTACAATCACATATGCCTATTATTATTATAATTGTTATTATTTTTATTGATTTAACATATTTATTAACAAATCCATAAACCGATTATCACGAGCACATACAAACTAATTAAAAGTGTTTAGTGACTGCGGTGTAATAAAAACCAGAAAAAAAACGTGTGTAAAATAGAGAATGACTGTAATAATTGGCCCAATGAGATTTTCATGGTTAAAAAATTTACAATAATGAGAAATAAACACGGCCTTCAGTAATTGGATAGAGTACTCAATTACTCGAAGCTTTTTGTAGATTAGACTTTTTAATAAATCTTTCTAAATAGAAAACTTGTCATTAATAGTTTAGAATTCCGGAGAGTACTGCTTGAAGAGAGTATGGCGCTAAGTTACTTGGTATCGTATTAGGCATGATACTGGATCTTATATTATGGATCAGGGTAAAGCACGAAGTACAGTACTGAGCATAATACAGTACCGGATAAAAACAGTTGTATGGAATTAAGTAGTACATTGGATAAGATAATGTGTGTATTAGTAGGTAGATCAAGATACTTAGTATGGTTCTGGGAGCTCTACTAGACAGTATATTATTTGTAGGGGTACGATATGCGATGTAGTACCGAATATGGAATTGTGCATGATAGTGAATGTAAAATGAATGTAAAATGAAGTGGCAGGCTATTAAGTACAATACTGGATGAGTTATTTGATCTCTTACTAAGTGGGGAATTAAATACGGTATTGAATCTAAACTTATATGCGTTACTAAAAGTACCGTGATATATCAGATTAGGCAAGATTAACCGTGCTGAGTACGGTACCAGATGCGGTACAGAGCAGAGTTTTGAGTACGGTATGGGAAAGTATTTTGAGGTTATGGATCCGATACTGGACACTACTGAACAGAATATTGTAAATATGTGTACTTTCCTGAATACTGCTCTTTCGAAACATGCTTACATAAATTTTTATATGAATAGAATAATAAAATTAGGAGAAAATGGCAAACAATTTTTAAAAAGAATAAATCAATTGATATATAAAGTAAATAAGAAAACTTTTTATACAAATAAACATTTCAGATTGACAGGATGATATATTGATTGAACTAAAATCAATTGTCACAAAAATGAAAAATAGTAGAAACAACAGTAAAAAAATAGAGCAACCAAAAAAAAAAAAGTTACGTATTTTTGTTGAGTTGAAGTATTTTTGTTTTGTATTTCTTTAAAACGGACGTATAAAAATATTACAGTAGAATATTATTGTTATTGGTTTTTGCATGAAACTTTCATTTAATTTTGTATAATATTTTATAAAAAAAAAATTACTAAAATGAATGTAAACAATAAATATTTTTTCAACTTTTTTCTCATAAATTTGTCAAATTTTTCATGTAATTTTTCAGTAATGTTGATAATTTTTATACTGAACGTGTTCACGGTGCTTCGAAGTACTTTGAAGATTAATTCAAAGTTAATATATGTCCATCCGTCTGTCCATATATTTTTATTTCAATTTTCGAGATATTTAAATGAAATGATGATAGAATTTCTATAACAAGTCAATAGTATTTGGTGACGGCCTAAATAATAACCATAAAATAAAATCTAAATATAATTTTAAAGATTCACAATTTTCAAAAATTCTTTGCAAAAATAAATAGAAATTCTTGCTGTAAAATTAGATGCAAATTAGTCTATTTTTCAAAACCTATTTCATGTATCTTACTTCTACTTAATTTGCAATATTTCATATTCTCCGTATTCTGTTAATTTGTGAAAATTTTCATAGATTATGTGAGGCACTTTTATATAAAATATTTGTTAAATTTTGTGCCATTGCTTTTTTTTATGGACAACTGACATAAACAGTTAACAGTTATTACATTTACTAAATGTGTATAAATGGTTAACAGGCAATTTTTTTTGTATAATATACACTCGACAATTTCAAGTTTATTTTGAATAATGGTGATGCCATCAAAAGGCAAATTTTATTTGCAAAAATTTTTCACTAAAATTATGATTTAAGAAACTTTTATGATTTTATAATTTTTTTGTTGAAAATTTCACATAAATTCAAATAAAAATTTCTACTTTGGCTACTAGGAGTTTTTTTATTTCTATTTTGTGCAGTATTTTCTGCACAATTTTGATTTAATAGAGACTTATCTGGTGGAGTAATTTGAGTTTTTATGAAATCATTAAGAAAATTGTTTCAATTTTTTTTTTAACTTAAGTCAACTCAAACTCTACTCAAATCTTATTGAAATTAAATTTCGGGAAAAATTTCCTTTGATGAAATTCCATATTTTAGTTCTTAAATGGGGGTAAACAATTCAAATTGGATTTTTTTTGAAGAAATATTCATAATTTTGAAAGGAGTCTATTTGTGACAGAATTTATATTAAAACAAAAGGTTCATTCTTATGAAAAAATTTTATCTAAATGTATTTTCACGGAAATTACTTATCAGTTAGACAAATTTTTGAATCTATTTTACATCACATGAAAATATTAATGGATTAAAGAGTTTTGTGTGATTTTTGAAGTTGCCACCTGAAGTAACTTATGTAAACTTGGATCAGAGTGATATTTGGAATATTGGAAAATGTTATTATTGAAAGTCAAAAACTGGCACTGTTAATTTCTTGTAAAAATAAAGAAATTACAAAGGAATAGCAAAAATTAAGCTCATAAATTCGATTTCTTAAAGAATATTTGAAATATTCTCTTTACCAACTTTAGAAATCGGTTTTGATTATTTTTCTTAACTATAAAATTTAATTATTTTAAGAGACTTTAAAAAGAGTTTCAACAGATCGCTTTTTAAATCTTCTTTAATACGAAATATGAAAACTAAAAGTAATCAATTTATACGTAAATTTATATAAAATTATAGATCCTTAAAAAAAAGTCTAAACCCATACAAAATTCATAATTAGTTGCCATTAATTTATCCATCGAAAGAAAATGGAAATAATAATGTAATAAAAAGTCGAATAAATTTGTTAAAGTTTAGGCATGTGAGACCAAAAATGCCATGATTAATAAAATTAATGAATACACAATGAAGAATAAAAGAAAAATAAAGAAAACTTTAATGTTCAATGAAATTAATGTTAATAAATGAGATATATTCAAGATTTAGAATATATTTTTATGGAATTGTACAATCAACAACAATAACAAACATTAAGAAGGACAATGACAATAATGGCAAATAAGAGACCAACAATAACAATCATCCTAAAAAGCCATACAAATAAAATGAATTGAAATGCAATGAAATGAAGGAAAACAAAATGCAAGATCGAACAATCAGAAAAGAAAGTTCTTTAAAAATATAAATTTATCTCTCTAAGAATAATAATACGCTTAGATATGTATTTGTATTTGTATTTGTATTTGTATTTGTGATTGTGATTGTTATGGTTATGGTTATTGTTATTGTTATTGTATGTGTAAGGCCGTGACATATGAAAACCTTTAGAGAATAGAATTAAAATTCTGTGTGTTCATGTTATGTGTGTGTGTGTATAAAAATCTAATTTAATTTCTAGAAACTTTTTCGAAAAATATTTCATTTAGAAAGTTTTTTTTTAAACTAACATTTAATAAATAATCCAAACAAAGTGACAAAATTATGAGGTTGATTTCAGTTGAGATCAAATCTTGAATTCACTCACCTATTAAAAAGTAAATTATATCTAACATGTGGGACTAAAGTTTTTCCAATTTTTTTATGCATGTTATAGAACTTTGGCAAGAATAAAATGAGAAAATTTTAGTTCAGCCATTTCAGTTCATTATTTGTAAATAATTAATAAAAAATTAACATTTCCACTTCTCAAGATAAAGTTGTGGGCGTATCCTTTTTTTTACTTTTAAAGCTACTTGCAAGAAATTTCAATGTTTCTGCTATAATTTAGCGTCCTATAAATATCATAAAGTGTAGAGTAACAATGGGACAGATGAAGAGATATGTTTTAAATTCATTCAGAATTTGTTACTAATTAAGAATAAAAAAATGAAATGTTACAAATGTTTTGACAAACTGAATACAACCTTCAATATTTTGTTAATAGTTATAATAAGCCAAAATAAAATGATGAAATGATATCAAAAAGTTCATGAGTAAAACTAAAGCATAAAATCTGGCTCATAAACAAAGTAATATGAAACTTCTATAAAACTTTATGGCATAATTTGTTATTTAATAACTAAATTTTTCAATTATCATTTATTATATAATGTCCAGTCTACAATGTTGATGAAAGTTCCATAACTATGCATATACATTTTGTAATTGTTGACTAAACTAATGGGACTTGTTTTTAAAGGTCATAAAGCAAAGTTCTACATGACATAGCATACGTGAGATTTATATTATTATATTTATATTTATACTCAATTAATTAACAAGTAAATTATTATAAAGGTTTTTGCTTTTGATGAAAGCAATACTATTCAGTAATGGAGAAGGAAGCAGGCAAAATAATTTTGCGATAGGAGAAATATTATTGTGAAGGTAAAATTATTCTAAAAGGAAAGTTCATTTATTCTAAAAGGAAAGTTTGGATTATTTAGAAAACTGAATGACTTAGAGATAACATTTCAAAAGTTTAATAATTTCTTAACAAGGAGGATGCATCAAAATATGGATTCATCCAGTCCATAGTCCATTTTATATAGATCACAATTATTTTCTACAAAAAATGTCAAATTTAAATTGAAAATCTTTGTATTTTTATGGGAAAATGTACAATCATCCGAAAAGTTGTTAGGTATAGATCAAAAATTGGGTACATAAATTTTATAGAGAAAGTTTATTATAGAGAATGTTTCATGTATAAGGAAATGTACAACTTCGATATTTTCTAATATGTAAAAAAGGTATTTTTATATGAGAAGTCCTTTCAGAAATGCATAAATTTTTGTGTATGTCGACTTTTCACTTGAATTTAATTAGATCATGTTCTATCAATTTTAAGCCAAGTTTGGATGAATTCTTAATTTAGATAAAGACAAAGCTCAGTCAAACATGGAAGTTAAAATTAACAAAGGGACCAATAAGTCACTACAGAAATTTAAATCAACTTCACGAAATAAAGAGTTGGTTTATTGTAGAATCTTTTAAGCACTTTTAAAGCATTTTCATAAATTCATTTTACCAAAAAAAAAAAAAATGTGAGAAATGAAAGTGAGAATTATTCCCCATCTTATCACGTTCACTTTAATGGCATTTTCGATGATGATGATAGAACTAATCTAACAATTTGGGCAATCAGATCAAATTGCCTAATTAATCAAGTTTCTTAAGACGAGCAATTCCTTTTTTTTGCCTTTTTGGATACTTGTTTTTTTTTTGTTGTTTTTTGGCTTTTTTGCCAAAAAAGAAAGGTAGAGAAGCGCAACCAAAAATCAAATAGATTAGAACATCAACAATGAAAGAAAAAAAGAAAAAGAAAAAAAGTCTGGAACACCAACAAGAGAAAGTGCATTATTGTGAAAGCGACATTGATAAAAAAATTATTCTTAATTGTAAAGCAAAAGGAAAAAGTTGAGTTAAAGAGAGACGAGTTAAAATAGTGGCCAATATACGTGAACTATGCATATGTATGTAATTCTATAAATATTTATGTATGTCTATATGTGTTTGTGCTTATGTTTGTGTTTTAGGTTTTGTGTGTGTAAATTACGCCATCAGTCTTGGCAACATTTGTGACGGGCAGCCATAACGCAAACTGTGATTTTTCCCCAACAATTTTTCAACTTTATATTTTATTTCTGTCTATCCACTTCTCTCTCTCTCTCTCCCTATCTGCCTCTCTCTCTGTTTCTATATCTCTCTCTGTCTTTATATCTCTTTCTGTCTCCCCGTCTGTCCCTTCATCTATCATCGCTTTTTGGTAAAAAAAAGCGATGATAGATGCCTTCTTTCCCGTAATATCTCATTTTTACCACTTAGATATGAAAAAAAGGAAGCAAAAGAAGAAAAGTAAAACAAAATCCAAGTGGTTTTAGTGTTGAGTGCCAACTAAAGAAACGTGTTTGTCTATGCACTTTAGGGCGTTAGTACAAATGCGTATGCGTATGTGTGTGTATGTGTGTGTGTGTGTGTGTGTAGGAAACTATTTCTTACCGCACTGAGAACAAATCGAAATGTGAAAAATGCTTCTTTTCGTATATTTGCCATTTTGGACATTTTGCTCCGACTTTCATTCACAAAATAATAAAAGCCTTACTTTTCTTCCATACTTTTCATTTCAATCTTATTTTTTTTGCTCTTTCATTCCTTTTTTCCGTCATTTTATCTCATTTCCACTTATACTCTTTTTTGCTATATAAAATTCCACAAAAAATTCGTAAATAATCGGCATTCGTTAGAGGCGCAAATGTCTATCGATAATAAATGATACGCTTAACTTGTTTTTGTTATTGTTGTTGCATTGAGTCAAATAAATATACATGTAAAAGTGGGTCTATGCACTTGCTTAAAGCCTTCAACTTGCTCTCTATATTTATAAATATATAACGCAAAGTAATGTTATTTCTTTTGTGTCAATTTTAAGTCCACGTTATCTCGAGTTTTTCTTCCCCTTTTGGTTTTTTTTTTTGGCAATTTCTTTCATGTAGCACAATTGATTCTGTCGCGATGTCTTTTATTGTTATTTTCATTTTTGTTATTACTAATTGGTTGTGTACAGTTCATAGTTATGATTTTTCTTATTCTTCTTCTTCTTCTTGATGGCGGATCCTCGAAATTTTATTATCAAACCATAATTATAATTTATCATATTGTTATTATTATTGTTCTTGTAAAATACTAATTAAGCAACTAAATTAACTTAAAAGAATGATTTATTATTCTTATTGATTTGAATTAAATTGAAAGTGAAAAAGAAATGTTTTACTAGAAAATTATAAAATCGTATGAGTTGGTGGGGGTAGAAGAATCATGATCATTACATTTGATAAACATTTTTAGTTGTTCTTTATCATCCCTTAACTTAATTGATTTTATTGATTTTTTATATCGACTTGAATATCTTTTACCTTATTTTTATTGTGATTTTATTTTTATACGCTACACCACTTGTGTTAAGAGGTATCATACGTTTGTGCAGGTTTTTTTAAATACCTCCAATAGAAAATAAGATAAATTTACGTTTTCTTATACCGATCGACTCAGAATCATTTCCTGATTCGAGTCGGCCTATCTGTCCGTCTGTCCGTGTGATACCAGTGTTTGTAAAGTTTCTATCAAGCTATAGTTTGCAACTTTTGAGATATTGTAGTGAAATTTAATAGATCGATGTTTCAGCCCTCAGACGGACCCTATGGAAAATGGTTTAAATTGGCCTCATATAACGTCTTACTTTAAAAAAAAGTTGCAATTTTTAATATATTTTAACGGAATTTAGAACTGAATTGTTTTTTAACATAAAAAATGTATGTAGCAAATTTTATCCATATCGGTACATTTTTACGACCACTTTCCATATAACGCCTTTTTCAAAAGAAATCTTAATGGGGCGACAAAAGCTTACATTGTGAATATATTATAGCAAAAATTGGTGCTGCCTTCTATTTTGATATAAAAAATAGTGTATCAAATTTGATCCAGATCAATCCATTTTTTGAACCTCATATAACGAATTTTTTAAATACTTGATCTTTTTAACTTTTCTGGCTGATTTCATTTTAGTCATATTAAGCAAACTGACGTAGGCTATATAAGAGTCGGCTCCAATCACCTGTAGAATTTTTACGTGTTTTTTGTTGTTGTTGTTTTTTTTTTTTGATTACAATTAATTACTTTTACTGAAATTGACTGATTTACCGAATGAACGTTTTTTGCTTCCCTTCATTCTAGTCAAATGGAGAATTTTCTTTTTGTGCTGAATGCAAAATGGCATAAATTCAAAATACTAACAACAAAACTTGTGAATCTGAAAGTTTTCATTATTAATTTCTCCTTTTTTTTTTATTGGTTTTTGCTTTTTATGGAACAGCATAAATCAATGTTTTAAAAAAATTTATTACCTACAAATTATTTTACCAGAAAAAAGAAGCACCCATAATTTATTTTATGTGATATACTTTGCCGCCTATTCATAGCTTGGAGGCATATTAATTTAATATGTCTGTTGTAATACTTAGAAAAAGTCATTGGAAAACTTTTGAAATCAAGCCAGACAACTTAAACGTTAGACAACATCAAATAGTAAAAAATGTTTAATTTAAATAAATAAACTATTATTTGAGTTATGCTACTTTGAAAGTCCGTCCAAGAATGTTCTTAATATTGATTTGAGTAAATGTTATAAATTAATAAATTTAGTTTTTTTTTATGGAGTAAGTTCTTTGAAATTCTGTCAAATTCTATACAACTATGATAAAATGTCTTGGCTTAGTTTGAATAAATTCTATATATGCTGATTCTTTAAAAATTTAGGTGAATATAGAAATTTTAGATAAAGTAAATTAATTTTAAATTGTTTTAAATACAAGAGAAGTCTTTCTTTAAGTTTTTCTATAAAAAAATCAATTCAAAATATTTTGAGCGTATATTTCAGTCCACCTTTAAAATGTTCTCGATTTATTTATTATTAAATATCTTTATATAATATTTGTTAATACTGAGCCACTTTAATTATCTGATATAATTAACAAGAAATTTCAACAAGTCATTATCTTATCCTTAATAAACAACAGATATAAAGAGAATGGAAAGGAAAGAAATAAATATAAAATGAGAAATTAAATTTTTATTCTTTCAGGAAAAATAAAATATATAAAATTATTATTTTCATTATAATTTTCTAGAGACTTGTTAACATTTCATTTGATTATAGAAAGATTCTCTTCGATTATGACAATTTTGCTTATAAAAACAAAACAATAAGATAAATTTTAATTAAAAAGTCACTTTGATTTTCTTTTCTTTTTTTTTTACATATATAATTTATGTTAAAATATTATAACTGTTATGTTAACTGTATTTAATAACAAAATGAAGAAGCAAAAATAGAGAATAATAAAAAAAAAAAAGAATACGAAAAAAGCTAAAGCATTCATTATTCTTCTTTATTGTTTACTTTTTCATTATACCCTACACTAAGCGTGGTATGATAAGCTTTCAATATTATTATTAAAATTATTTAAGATAAATGAACTTTTTACTTTACAAATTATATTTGAATTGATATGAAAATTTTCAATTAATTGTCTGTTTCCTAAAGATTATTTTTCAACCCAAATGATCCAGTCCATTGAAAATGACTAAAATCAGGCTGCTTTTTAGATGGTGAATATATATTTTTTTGCTATTTTCTTTTAGCAAAAATCGACGTTATATAAATTTTTTTTGTTACGCAAAATCTATATGGAAAGTAAGGAAAGTAATTATTTGAGATTTGGAACTTTTACAAATTTTTGCATAAAATTATCCTTTTTCACTCAAAAATGATTAAGTGATATAGAAGTAGACCTCGATCTGTAAAATGTTTACGTGGCTGCAATTATTTGGTTTAATTATTATGGTACGGATTCTTGTAAATATTAATCCAAATGAGGCCGATTGCATTTTATTATTTTAAATCCTTTTTGGCATCATTTTGGCATCATTTTGGCAATTAGTGTTCTTTCAAAATTTGCTTCGAGAATAAGTTATGCAAAAGTTGGATTTGATTTGCTATCACATTCATTTTTTTCATATATTACCTTGATCGAAATTTGTAAAATCATAGTACTTTTGGAACTCTTTCTAAAAACCGATCTCTTACAAAAATTAATTGAAGAATAAGTGTTGTAAGAGTTGACTTCAATGGTCTGTCATGTTACCAAGTTTGTTTGGTAATTTGATTTATCAAAATCTCTTTAAAAAGTAAAATTTATTATTATTACTGCCGCAGGTTGGGCTATAAAAATTCCGGATTGACTTTTTCCATTTTTTTTTTTTTTTTTTTTTTTTTTGGTTTTTTTGGTTTTGTAATGTTTTTATCTTATGTTTCTTTCTGTTTAGGCCATTAAAATTTTTCCAAAATGTTATATATATTTATATGTATTTCTTGTCATAAAATTCTAAAAGTTATTTTTACATAAATATTTTTTATTGTTTATCGTTTTGTTTTTCTTTTCTTCCCTTTTTTTCAATGTTTTGTTTGATGACAATGAAAAATTTTAAAATTGAAGCGTTTATTGAACTTTTACTAGGCATTGTCTCTCTATCGCAAAATTTATTCACGTTTTTTTTTATGATTTACTTTATACTTTCTTTTATTATTTTTTTGTTCCAAATTTTTTTTTAAACATAATAAATTGTTATATGGAAAAAGTCCTAAAGAAGTAGAAGACAAAAAAAAAAAGAACAAAAAATTATTGAATAAACACACTAACAGGATCGTAAATGTCAGAATATATCATGAACTATTTTTTTTTTGTTTTTATTTTTGTTTTTGCAAATATTCATAAATCATTTGAGAGTTGAGAATAATGTTGTTTATAAAACTCTAGAAAATTGGATAAAAATTTTGAGAAATATGCCACATAAAATATAGTTTTATAGTTTTATTTTTAGTGTAACGTTACGCTACGCAATGTTGTGCAATGTTAGGCCATAATTTTCCTACTTTTTTATACCCAGCACTCAGATGTCCAGGGTATACATTCACTTTGTTATTATGTTTATAACACTCGAAACGAGGATTGATTTCTGGTTCTATTTAGACATGTCTATCTGTCTGTCCGCCTTTCCAACTTTTCGCTGTTAAAAGAGACAGCAAGCTCAAATTTAGCAAAAATATTAGAAATTCTTGTAAGCAGGTTGGTAATAAAACTGTGGGAAATGGTTAAAAGGACACGCTCACAATGTAACGTTAACTGAGAATACTTTAATTTTCCAAATAAATTTTTTAATTTTTTGAGCATTATTTGCTAACTGCAAGAGATAGAACACTGAAATTTTTTGCAAGCAGGGAGGCTGTTGATTTACAGTCTATGTCAGGCAAATCGATCACGCCTACACGAAATTACACTGTACCAAATTTTCATTTCTTTATGTTTATGCGGCTTTAAATCGCAAAGTTTTGGTGTATGTGAGTGGTGGGTAACCGAAATTCGGCTAAAGCTAAATATAATTTTTTTACTTGTTAATGTTCTGCTTTATTAATAATAAGACTCTTTATATATATATATTTTTTTTGATATTTTAAATTTATATCTCTGTCTCTACTACTTTGTATTTTTTTCTCTTTCACACACATTTACTGACGACAATAAACACGTAACATTTTATAGATATTTATATAAATTTATTTAGTTATTTATTTATACTATGCTATGAAGCACACGCCCAGCCACCTGCCTGACTTTTTATTTCTTTTGTGGGCAGTGCGAAGTTAATATTTCCCTTTTAAATAATTTATTAACTTTAATAATAGTTTACTGTACTTTGTATTTTGCACACTGTTACATTTTGTACTTTTATTTGCAGTTTAGTGTAGAGTTTAAAATTTATTAGCTCACGCTAAGTTCTAATAATAAAACTCCACACTTTAAGCGACAAAGTGAATTAAGGGTTGGGTTCCTTAAAATTTGTAATCCTAATAGAAGATAATACATTTTTTAAATAGATTTTGAGTATGAAAGTGCTGAAAGGATTTGTAAAATTAATAAGAAAACATTTCGGGGGCAACAACTGAATACAACAACAAGTAAGCATGGCAATTTAACCAAATAGGGAGCATTTTTAAAGTATTCTCTGCTGAAGATTCAAAAAACCTTTACATCTAAACTTTTCATGGATTTTATATCGTAAAGTCTGCAGAAACATATTTTGGAATATTAGTATGGCAAGTTCTAACTTAACTAACACTCATCTAGTTGAAATATTAGCAGTAAATTCTTAGGAGTTGATAAGATCCGCTCCCTGCTACTTAATTCGATACGAGAGTATCATCTCACCTTAAAGTTGAGCTCATAAGAGTACATGGCAGATAACTTTTTATATTTGTCAACTCAGGTTTATTCACGAAACATTTTAAATTGGTGGAGAAGTTTTGAAGGGCCCAGGTATTTAATGAAAATGAGAATTTTGTATTAAAAATTTCTACACAGGCGCCACTTAAGTGGTTAGTGCTAATGGCGTCTACCACAGTGCACGTAGCAACTGTCTGGGACCTGGCTATCTGGCAAACGTCTTCACACTAAGTTTGGTACAAACTGCGAAAGCCTAACCAACAATAATTTGGGGTATGTTCGTTAGAGGAATTACGGAAGCCACGTGAAAAGGCGCAACCAATTTTGGATGGCATTTTTTTAGGTTTAAATTCAAAATTGCAATAATTTAAAAAGTCTTCTAATTTTTTCGACTGCAATTTAAACTTTCTACTAAACAAAATTAGAAATAAAAATTTATCGTTATAAAATGAACAACAACAATAAAGTCCAGTCGTTATAGCAATTACATAGAAATAATTTTAAGAATATTGAAGCATCAATAATTTTATTAAATGTTATGAAAAAAAGAATAGTTTCAGTTTTTACCAAAATTTTTCCTTTTTGTTTCTTATTTTTGTTTTTTTTTTCTTTTCTTGTTCTTATGACAAAGCGCGCATCAGTAATAAAAAGTAAAAATTCTATTAAAAACATTTTTATTAATTAAGGCAAAGCACGACACCAACAACAGCAATAACAATAACAATAACAATAACAATACGAATAACAATAATTGCAATAATAACAATAAGAAGAAGCAATAACAAAATCAGTTGCAACAACAACAACAACAATAAAAGTAATTTGATTGCCATTTTATGTTAATTCTGCAAAAAGAATAGAACAAAAAACTATCATTAGGAATAATTGAGAAGAGGAAGAACAGCAACAAAAAAATTCAAAATTTTTTTTTATATTCATTTGTTGTTATTGTTGTTTTCCAGTTGCTAGTTTCTTTCTTTGTGTTTTTGTCATCTTCATTAAAATATTTTCCTCACTTTCATTTTATTTGTTCATTTGTATTCTCATTTTTTTCTTCCTCTTTTTTTTTTTTTTGAAATTTTTGTTGGTTTTATGTTAATTTGTTCTTTCTTCTTCTTCTCATTTTCTCGTTTGTTGTTTAGTTGAAAACATCATAAAATTCACAATAAAATTCCAACTACAAGTTTTTAGTTTCTAATTTTATGGGTATAAATTGTTACTGCATTTCTTCTTCTTCTTCTTCTTCTTCTTCTTCTTCTTCTTTTTGTTTTTTGTTGTTGTTGTTGTTGTTGTTGTTGTTGTTGTTGTTGTTGTTGTTGCTCTTATTATTATTATTATTATTGTTATTGCTGCCACTGTTTGCTGATTGTTCCGGTTTTATATGAAACGTAAATATTTTGTTAAAAGCTTCATGTTGTTAATAAAATTGTTATGTAAACAGTGAGCAACAACGACAAATGAGGATAATGCTTGAAATAATTTGTACCCCAAAAAACGAAAAACACAATAACAACAATAGCAAAAAGCCAAGTAAGAAAGGAAGGGAACAAAATACAATAAATGGCGGCAATGTAATGCAATTTAATTTAACTGAACACAAACACACAAACTATTTAAATGTACAACATGAAACGCGTGCTCTTGAATACTAGAAATTGCATATTTTGTTATTGTTGTTGTTATTATTATTATTTTTAGCAATTATTTTCTACATGTGTTGTAGGCAAGTGGCTGCATCATCACTTGATGACATAAATAAAATTTTCTACATGTAAAACATGAAAAATAATTCAAATGTAAATAAATAATTGGGCGTTTTTGCAAAAACCAACAAAAATAACTAACGATAAAATTTATTAAGTGCTATCTACAAAAATTAACAATGCATTTTTATATTTTACATAAACTTCTATGCATATAACAGGATTTGGATTTGAAATTGGTGCTATTTTTCTTATAACGTAAAATTTAGAAGCGATTTAAGTTTTGCCATTTCTTTGGTTGTTCGTTCTTTTATGGCAACTAATATCAAGAAGCAATAGCCTTAAAAGAGGAAGCATAATATAGGACTAAAGCTTCAGTATTTGATATTATAGTAAAAAACTTGTGAAAACTTTTTTTGAGATTTAGCTGTCCCAGATCTGGGGTGCCAGATCCAGGAGCGAGTGCTTATTCAAGAAGAAAGAAAAATCATTTTCTATAATGAAAGATTCATTCAAGAAGTAGCATAAACCGTTAAGATGTTTCTGGTAGAATGCGACTTTTAATATCAACTGGAAGCTTACCACAGACTTATGTTGGAGGCCCCACTAAAGAGCATGAGCAAGCTTAACTACAAACTATCGATAACAATGAAAGTTCTATTTCATAAAGATGTCTATTCCAAACTGAAATGGTGGTGAGATTAAGCCCTTCAAGACCATGCCATACATTGAAACTAAAGTCCATTAGGCTTAACTGCTTCAAATAAAATGAAATGAAATGAAAATGTTTCCGATTCTGTTTTGCATGAAATTCAACGAAAAATCTACAGTTTACACTTTTTGAAAACTTTTGATGCAATTAACTGAATTAGGGTACTTTAACTTCTTATGAGAAATTTGTAAAATTTTGAAAATTGAAATTAAGTTAATATAAATTCTTTCCCAAAAAGCGTTATCTCTGGAATCTCTTCATTTGGCACTCATTCAATCTTTTACTCCTACAAATTGTCCTAATGTAAAACATTTCAAAATTAGAGTTAACTATTTAAAACATTTTTGTTGATTTTTTTATAAATATTTTTTAAATTTCTTTTGTTAAATTGTAAAATTTTCCAAGTACAATTTACTTATTTTATTTACCATTCTTTTTCTCTTTTCGTTCTACTGATTTCTCTTAAAATTATCTTTATCTCTCTCCTGCTCTTGCACCTTCTTCTATACTCTTCTTAATGTTTACATTGTTGATTTTTATCATAAAACTTGTTATTGTTGTATTGTTTGCTTTTCAACTTTAATTTACATAAAATGATACGAAAAAAGAAGTAGAAGCAGAAATCTTATTTATATGAATATTACTGCGGTTTTTCTCTCACAGAATTAATTTCCTGATTTGTTGCATATAAACCACATTTTTTTATTATATCAGATGAATTCATTGTGCTATAGAAGTATGGACAATACAAGTGACCAGCATAAATTATCTTAAAACAGCGATTCATGTGAATCTGATTAGATTTTAATGTAATAATATGGATCTGTTGAAAGAAAAAGTTGAAAAGTGATATGAAAGTATTCAGTCAAATTTTTGATGCCTACAATTTAAGATTTAGTTAATGAAAATTATATAATTCTAACAAAATTAAGGCCTGGCTTAAATTCAAAAATTTCCAAATTTATAAAAATTGATGGAATATTTGAGTTTATTTTTAGATTAAATTTTTAATAAAAGCAAACCCAATTTGAACTTTCGTTTTGAAATCTCCAATAAATTAATAAACTTGTACCTTTCGAATTTTTATGTTTTTGTTTTCGTAAGCAACAAGTAACAAGCAAATGAACTTTATTTGTTAAACTGTTTATTTTTATTGTTAGAACTTTCTCAATGACTTTCTAACTTTTGCTTATCATTCCAGAGATAATAAGGATGACATAAGGATGAATAAGTAAAATGATTCAAATTTTATAATGAGACAAAAAAAATATGTATAAGCATGCAACTGTTACTAAACAGCGACTAAGTAAAGTTAGTTGATGGCTTTAGCTTCGGCTTTAGAAATGACGTTGACTTTGGAGATATTTTTTAAGATAAACATCGCACCAAATTGCAATTCAACTGCTGCTAAATTTTATGCACATATAAATTTATATGTAAATTTATTGTTAAATGCTTTTAACTGGCAAAAATAACAATTTAGAAGATATTTAACAGAATTCATAACAGGAATAATGGCCGATTGAATGTTTACTTAAATTACGTGACTTTCATTTGCCTCTTCTTTTCTCTTCTCTTCTCTTATCTTTTTACTTTCTATTATTAAATCTTTAGTCTCTGTTTTTGCTTTTAATAGGTTACTTTTTTGGTTGGCTCATTTTATGCTAAACAAAGCAATTGCAGTAGAAGAAGAGGAGAAAAAAAACTTTTCAAATGATAATAATCAGCCGCCTTTTAATAAATGGCCGTGGCAAAATGGGGGGGGGGGGACAAGAATAGGAAGTTAAAACTACAACAACCTAATAAAGGTCTTCTAAATTAACTTAAGTGGTAAATAGCGTTGACTTTAGGTGTGACATACGAAGGCGTTTGAAAAAAGTGCACAACTTTTCTTTTAAGGTTTATTTCAGGGAGATTTTTTTAGGGATAGAACTAGATTTTAATATTACTAGATATTAGACTTTACCCTTGTCCTTTAAATTAAGTATTTTAAGGGCAATACAAGGAAACTGTCTTATCATTTAGTCATTTCTTTCGATAACGGTTCCACTTGAATTTCTATTGTAATTTAGCGATTTTTTTCGTTTGTCTAATAATTTACGAGATTATTTGCTTTCAATGGCTCTCCAAACTAAATTTGCGTATATAATTTGCAATGGCAAGTAATAATTGATCCAAAAAATATAACACTTGAACTTACAAAGTGGTTGCTTGTTTCGAGTTTATGCCCATTAGGCTGGGTATGCAATAACTGTTGAACTTATTACACAGTCCACGTTTAATATAAACTAGAAAGAGCACATCTACATTTACGCATACACATATACATATACATGCTTACGTTGATATTTAAACAACTAAAATAATGTGACAGGAAATTGATAAACATCAGTCCACGTGAACGTGTAATGAATTTTAAATAGTCTGGCACTTTTTACTAAAATTCTATTTATGCCATTTTTCTGCATTTATCTCTCTATTACTTTCTTGCTTACTCTCTCTCTCTCTCTCTCTTTCTCTCTCTCTTTCTCTCTATTATTGTATAACAATGTATATATTTATATTTGAGTTTTTCAGTGAGATTCTGCTTACTTTCACATTTCATTTAATGTTTAGAAATTAGTAACAGAGATCTTAAGCGTTTGCATTCTGCTTGCGTTCGATTCATGTTTTTTCATTAATTCATATGAAATCGTAATTTAGTAAAACATTTCATTTTGTATGCGTATTATTTTTTAATGTGCATGTTTTTCTAAAAAAATTATTTTTTTTTCAAATATTCATAAAGAGATTTTTCTCTTGAAATTTGCAGCTTTTAGTTTTTAATTTAACGCGTCTTTAATCTCATTCATTTAAGTTTTCTAACTAAGTAGGTCAGAATTTTGAGAGCATCTGTCATCCAAAACTTGTACAATAGTTTATTCTTATTATTTTTATTATTGTAATAATACTTTTATGATGATATCACTTAAATGGAAATTAAATATCTACATGCATTATTTGGTTTGGTTTAATTTAATTAAATAATTTAATTAAAATTTATTTATTGTTGTTTGTTTTATTTTTATCTTTATTCAGTTCATTTATTTTATGAATATCGAAAATTAGTTTATTATCTTAAATTGGCAAATATTAGCTTAAAAGTTTGAATTTTGAAATTTCAAGTGTCCTTTAAAGTCTAATCATGATTAATAATAACATTTGATTTGTTTTGATGGCGTTTGATTATTTAATCATAACTCCGAGTGTTCTGATTATTTATTTAACTGAATTATTCGAATTTTGTAAAAATAACGAAAACTTTTACATACAAATGGTTCGTAGTAGTAAAAGGCCTCGCTACTTGAAATACACCAAAAATTGAGACATTTTTTGGTTTCTGCAAATATTTGTGTTTGTTATTACTTAAACTTATTGAAAAAGAGTTGAGAAGGGCTTTTCAGATCCTTGCGACAATAAAGGAAGCAACTTATAAAATTTTACAAAATCCAAAATTCCAAAATCTTAAATTTTCTAGATTTGCCTTAATTTTCAAGAATTATATTTCATAAAATTGCTCAAGTTTAAAATTTTAATGTTGTTGCGATTGTTGTGATTGTTAATGAATTTGGTGCACACCACAAATTTCGCTTTGATCAAAATTTTTAATTCTCTTTCGTTTTTTTTTATTATTTTAATTGTTGCTGTTGCTGTTATCGTTTTTATTGTTATTGTTATTGTTGTTACTGTTTTATTTCAATGTTACGACAGCGATAATAAAAACGTGCAAATTGTTTTCTTCATAGTTCTTTTACCAAAAATGAAGCCAAGAAAAACAAAAGAAAGTAAAAGCGTAAACAACAAAAAAAAACATAAAATAAATTAAATAAAAATAAAAATAATAAAAGACTTAGCGATTGTAATTTTTTACTGCGCGCGCCCTTTTCATTTATTTATTAAATTTTTCGTTCTATTTTTTTTTCGGTTTTTTGTTTTTTTTTTGGTTTGAGATCCCAATTAAAAGAGTGGTTGATGTCACGTACAAAAACGAAAGCAAGAGCAAAAACCACAAAGTATTCAAATTAAATAGGAATGAGAAAATTGTTGTTCTTGTAACTATTGTTATTGTTACATATTTTAATAATTATAAAACAGAAATCGTTTAAGCAAAAATTGTCACTTTTGTTTCTCATAAAAAGAGTCAAATAGTACAAAAAAATGGCCAAAAGTGAAAATTACAACAATAATAAAAAAAAATGTTTTCTTTCATACAAATATTTATGAAATGAAAAATGAAATAAAATGAAAAACAATTTTTAAGGCAAATACTTCAAGTTCAATAAATAGTAAGAGTAGTCATAGCAGTAACAGTAAGAGTAACAGTAACAGTAGGAGTAATAGCACTCACAGTAACAGTAATAGTAGCATTAACTGTAAAAGTAGCAGTAGCAGTAGCAGCAACAGAAATGGCAAAAGTAACGGGATGTAGTAGCAGGAACAGTAACAGTAACAGTAATAGTAACCATAGCAGTAACAGGAACAGTAATAGTAACAGTAATTGTAGCAGTAGCAGAAAGAGTAAGAGTCACAGTAAGGGTAACAGTAACAGTAAGAGTAACAGTAATAGTAATAATAGCAGTAACAGTACCAGCAACATTAACGGTAAAAGTAGCAGTAACAGTAAGAATAGCCGTAAGAGTAACAGTAAGAGTAACAGTACCGTAGCAGTAGCACTAACAGTAAGAGTAACAGTAACAGTAGAAGTAACAGTCATAGTAACAATAGCATAAACAGTAACAGTAATAGCAGCAGTGCCAGTAAGAGTAAGAGTAACAGTAAGAGTAACGGTAACAGTAATAGTAACAGTAATAGTAATAATAGCAGTAGCAGTAATAGTACCAGTAACATTAATTGTAAAAGTAGCAGTAGCAGCAAAAGTAATGGTAAAAGTAACAGAATGTAGTAGCAGGAACAGTCACATTAACAATAATAGGAACAATAGCAGTAACAGTAAGAGTAACAGTAACAGTAAGAATGGGCCATAAGAGTAACAGTAACAGTAACAGTACAGTTGCAGTACCAGTAGCAGTAGCAGTAGCAGTAACAATGACAGCAACAGTAACTGGCAGTAACTGTAACTGTAACTTTAACTATAATTCCTTGTTTTTTGTTATAAATACTTTAATACAACAAAATCCATTACTGCATTTCTGTTGGTGCATGATATGTTCATGTCTGTGTATATGTGTTAAGAGACATAACCTAAGGTGTGTCTCCCCTTCCTATCAAATCCTTGTGCCATTGGCATAACTGATTTGTGTACATGGCATACAAAATTATTTACTTTTGAGCTTTAAGCTAACGCCAACTTGTTTGTTTTTCATTTGTTATATCTTGCTTTATTTGTGAAAGTTGGGTTTATTATATCACTTTGCTTTTGCTTTTGCCTTTAATCTCAATGAAATTTTTCATTTAATTATATCCCTTTGGAATATTTTTTCGTAATATAAATTATATTAGATTTGCTGCAAAGTGATTTCATTATTTCGTGATTTTAATATTTAATATAAAAAATGAAATTGAAATTTTTTCTTTGTAGCAATAAAATGAGTGAATAAATTTATACAGTTTGTACATGTATACGTATGTATATCTTTTTAAAGTCATACAAAATTGTTTTCACATTTTGATACCTAAAAGCATTTTTTCCAGCCTTTTTTTCCATTTTACATTTTTCACATCATACAAATTCCTCTCTTAATTATTATTATTGTTGTTAATGTTGTATTATATAACTCGTGTTTGGTTTGTCTGCTACAGTTTTAGTTTTCATTTCAATACTCTCATTACATTTCTTTTTTGTTAAACTATAAATCCCCAATAAAAGAATCTGAAAGATTTTAGTTGCTGAATGTAAAATTCTGTCAAAAATTGAAGGAAAATAATAATTTAAAGAAGAACAAAGAATAAATGTTATTAGTGAAGAGATAAGAAGAACAACAACAAAAACATTATACAAATGATGCATATAGCGCCATCAATTCTATGTTGAATGTTAAAAGTAACCCAAGAAAAAAATCTCAAACTGTTTTCCATTATTATTATTATTTCTATTACGGTTGTTTTGTTATTGTTATTGTTATTACATGAAAATTTCTTTTAAAAATTTTCTAATAATTTTCTTTGTTAGTTGTTATTTGCTGTTATTGCAATTGTTGTTGCCCCTTGTCATACCCCTTTTGTTTTGTTTTATTCATATGATGGCATATGTGGCGTATACGTAACTTTATTTTAAATTGTAATCACAATGGCCCAATAACAATAGCAACGAAAACAAAACAATGACAACAATTACAATAAGTAAAAAAGAAGAAGAGTAAATGAAAGTAACATCAACATGCCAAAATATCAGTGTCATATCATTTGTTGTTGTTGGTGATGTTCTTGTTGTTGTTGCTGTTGGCAACATGAATGGCATTTTCTGATGATTACGTATGCGGTCGTTAAAAAAAATTTTTAACTCTTTCTTTATTACGCTGACACAAAATATAAATATATATATAAATAATAAAAAGTGGTGGAATTTTTTTCAATAAATAAATTACGGAATAAAAGAGAAGAAGGGGGAAAACCAGAAAAACAATGAAAAAGAAAAATTTTAGGAAAAACATGTTCAGAGAAAATTGTTTTATTTTCACGTTTTATTATATTTTCATTTATTTATTATTATTTGTACTTGGTATGTCACTCAATTAAAATGAGCTGCTGTTCAGCTTAATGTGTCCTAGAAATTACAAAAAATCTGAACAAAAAGGAAAAAACCTGGCACACAGAAAAAAATTTAGAGCGATGCAAAACCAAACGAATTAATTAATTTCAAATGAAATGATTACAATTATGATTGCAATAACAATAATAATAACAATAATAATAATAATAAGAACAACAACAACAACAACAACAAAATAAAAACAGTGCTATTAATAAATGAAATTGCATGACTTGTGGTTCATTTCGTTTGCAAGGCTCATTTACTTTTTAGATTCTCTTAATAATGTGAAGTTAAGTTTGTTCGCTTTTGGCATAACTGAAAAACATGTCTGAGATTCAAAAGTCATCATATTGAACAGAATTTTCGCATCGCTTACTAAATGAAATTAAGAAATGTGCCTCAAAAAGTGCGAATTGCTGCTTGAGAATAACTTTACATGGATAGGCAGATGGACGTACAGACAGACAGATGGACGTACAGGCAGACAGACCTATATACAGACGAACGTATAGACAGACGGACATACAGGTAGGCAGATGTATAAACACACGGACGTTTAGGCAGACGGATGTATAGACGGACGGACGGATGGACGGACGGACGTATAGGCAGGTGGACAGACGGACAGAACGGCTTAAATTGAATTGGGAAGTGATTCTGTATTTGTATCGATCGATCTCATTTACTTCTGGGTCTGCGCAAACCTATAATGCCCTGAATCAGCAGTGATATAAAGTATAAATACTGAATAAAGTTTTTTAAAAATAATTCACTAAAATTATTTTAAGAGAATTTTTTGTCAATTAGAAATCAACGAGCAATATTTTATAGCAATATTTTTGTAAAAGATCTTAGAAATGGTAAAATAAGTAAAGTTAAGCAAGAGTAAAAAAACTCGACTTTTATAAAACACTTGAGTTTTTTTTTTTTTTTGAAATAGAATAACGAAAATAAATACCAAACGCTTATGGATTGATCCATAAATTTCTCAAGAATTATATTAATTCATATTTTAAAATTTTCTTCATAAAATAAGATTTTTTAAATGTATTTAGAAAAAATATATAAACACACACGTATGTGTTTTTACTTTTTATGTATAATAAAATCATTAAAGGTTACTTTAATTGCTTTAATTAAGTTAATAACAGACACAGTTTTTTAAGTGTTCTAATAATAATGATAAAATTTTATATTTAACTCTGAGGGTTGAATATAAAAAGAAACAATTAACACAAAAGTTTTAAAGAGTCCTTTGAGTGTCCCTGATAGGGATGCTGCCATTAACAGCAACAGTCGAAGCAGCAACAATAACAATAACAACAAAAAGAAATTAATTAAAATTAATTAAAAAGTTACAAAAAAGAGAAAATATATAAAAAAAAAAAATAAAAAAAACCGGTAACTGTTGAAATGCATTTTAATTTAAATAAAAACTTTCAAAAATTAACACTTCATCTTATTTATGCTTGGGGTGACATCTCCATATCTAATCCCTAAGCTCCTACATAAACTTCAAACCAATGTCACTCACTTTGGCCCCTTTGGTCCCTGACTCGGTACATTATTCAATTTAAAATGAAGGAATGTGAAGGAAAGAAGAAGAAAAAAAAAAGTGTGTGAGCTTGAATGGGAAATGAAAAGATTTTATTTTTTGTTTGTTTTTATTACATTTTGATATGTTTTAAGTTTATTACTTTAGATGCAAACAAAGCAGAGATAAAAATGAGCAAATGAATAAGTAGAAAATAAAAGTGAGAAAAATTTATATATTTAACTTTTGTAAAATGTCGCCTTTAGCATTCATTTAAATACTATTTACATGAGTTTGTTGTAAATAAAATAAGTTAAAAAGAAGAATGAATGAATAGAAGAAATAAAGTTTTGTTATATGACTAAAAGTCAAAAATTAAAGAAAAATGTGCTTAGATATGTTAAATAGTTCATTGTGAATGGCCCACATAAAGTACTTGAGAACATTTCACTTAACTTTTTACTTCAGCATGTAAAGGATCATTTAAAGTAGGACATATGAATACCTAGATTGTATGAACTTAAAATTGTTTAAACACTTTGAAGTCCAGCTTCAAATTTCACAAATTTCAGTATAAAATTTGAATAAAATTTCAAAGAAAGAATTAATAAAGACTTAGATTGTATTGACTTAATCTGAAATCTAGTTTTGAGTTTCACATTAGACTTGTTAGTTTAGTTTAATCTTTTCTTGCAAGTAGATAATTTTTCATACGGACAAAAAATGGACAGAGATGTACAAAGAGATAAGTTCTATTTGATTGGGCCTTTTACGAAATCTCTAGAGTTCTAGATCTCATAAACAATTGTATGAAAATTTTTTGTTAATCTTCGATCTAGCCAGACAAATGGACAAATAGTCAAAATGTTATATATAAAAAAAATATATTCAATTAGATTTGTTGCTTTCTTAAGATCCTGAAGTTCAAACGTTTTATGTTTTGCCAAACTCACATGAATTGAGCAAAAAAGGGAAAATCAAAAGAAAAAACTGCTTTAAGCAAGTAAAATAAAATTTTAACTAACTCGTTTTCGCTTTTAATGTTGCTTTAGGGTTAAATGAAAAAAACTATAAATTAATTTTTGTTATTATTGTTGCTGCTGTTATTAGTACTGTTAATGTATATTAAATCACTTTTAAAATCTCTCTCACTCTCTCTCTCTCACTCTCACACTCACTCGCACTCCTGACTGTTCCATTCTAATGATATAAAGTAGATTTAAAGTCATATAAAAAGGAAATTGTATCGTAATTACATAAAGAAAAGATATCGCGCTTTGATTAATTTATAATTTATAAAAGCAAGGAATAAAATATAAAAGTGATAATTAAAAAATTAAAGAAAAAATTTAATTGTATTAGAAAAACAAGAAAAAAAATTATAAGAGGAAAATAGGAAATAAGAATAATTTTAAAAGAATTTATTTTATAATTTATTTGTATTAAAATAATTATCGAACATGATAATAAAACTTGTAAAATGCTACGAATGGTAGAAATATAATTTGGGGCTTAGAAAATCGGTAAGTGGCAGTTTGAAATACTTTTAACAAAAATTACGTGAATAAGACGCAACAACCCTGGGCATGTCACGATTCTCGTAAAGCTGAACTGTCAAAGATACGAAAGTAAATGCGAAACGAAGAATTGTCTCTTAAAGAAGTGCTTTTCCAACAATAAAACTAGGGATACATCCTGGTGATTTTGTTCGCACTCAAAAATTTACTCTTTCTAGGTAAGAACTACATAAGACCGGTCCAACAAAATGACCCATCGTATAAATAATTCTCGTGTTTCAATATAATGCTCTAAATTAGAGGCGCCTGAGGAAGAAAAAGCGAGTACAAAAACTGAAATTTTTTCAAATTATTTCAATGAAATTTTCTTCCATGCATGAAGAAGCTTTATTCCATAAAAAATCATGCCATATGATTTTGGTTTACAAACTAAAACAGAACTCGCCTAATGTAAGTTGTAAGTTCACTTATGGCTTAAAAGTAGTTCTAAGTAAATTGCTTCGATGGCCATTCAAAATTAATATGAATGAACATGTTTCATAATCCTGGAGGAATAAAATTTCCGTCTGGATCATAAATATTCAAAAATTTTTTCCTAAACCAAATGGCATTTTTTTTTATTGCCTTGCTTTTGAATTGAAAAAAAAGTGCCGTTTTACCTTTCACTCTTTTCTACTTACTCTTACTCTTTTGTTTTTTTTTTTTTTTTGGAATTTTTTTGCATATGTGCTCATAAATATTATTTATGACTAATTATTTGTTACAATGTTTGTAATAATTTATATTTTGGACATTTATTAGGTTTTTCTTTTTTTTTTTTTTGGTAGATTATGCATAAAGTTTAGTTTTATTTTTATATTTACATTTATTTCATATTACATAATTTTTCTGGTTACTGATTGCGATGGGGTCGAAAAGTGGGCAAGAGGTGCAAGCATTTAACAATGTTATTGCATAAATTCAAACGAGCCAGCAAATTTTACGTTTGCTAAGTTTTAATTTAATTTTTCTGCAAAAATTCAGGACAAAATAGAAAAAAAAAAAGTACAACACAAATAAAATGAAAATTGTCAAAATGTAAATAAAAACGTAAACCTAAAAACTAAAGTTGAAATTTATGTGGCGTTTATTGGCTTAAAAGGATATTAAATGCTTATGCAGCAATTGGTTGATTTACATGAAACGGTTCGTTCAAAAAGTTAATGGACTAAATAATACTTTTTTTTTTTTGAAAATTTCTACTCAAAAAACTTTTTCAAAGAGTTTTATTATATTGATAAAATTTTCATAGAACTTTTGCTATCAACTATATTTACGAAATTTCATTTATAATGTCACCATAATTAAGGATCAATGTAGCCATTTGAAAATGTGTATGTATGTAATTCGATAATACAATTATCGATTACAGTCTCAATGCGTTGTTGCTTTATAACTAAACTGATTTATTTATTCCTTTCGTCTTAAGCAAAAACCTTTATTTCTGGTCGATGGTTTTACTTTTGGTTTTGCTATTGCGTATGTATTTTGAATAAATTTTTATCTCTAAATCATTAAAATTTAATGAAAAATTTTTGAATAGAATTTGTCGAATAAAAGTCGAGAGAGAGAGAGAGAGACATACGTTTAGAGTCGATAAATTGTGAGAACTTTTGTGAAAAATACTCATAGATTTTTTCAATTTTATTGTAGGCGTATCCTTTATCAGATTTGACTAGTTTTTAGTATTAACTTTAAAAAAACTCTTACTGCTTAATGTAGCTAGGAAAAGTTTTACTACTTCAGCAAAGGGTAGACAATTTGATGGACAGGGCTAGTTCAAATTTAAAATTTAAAAATAATCAAGAAAATTTGTACTTTGTGTTTGATTCAAATAAGTTTAGGGCTCAATGTTTTAATGTAAGGCCTTAAGGCGAATTATTAATCGAAAAATATTTCTTAAGGTTTCAATCAATTACAATTCAAGTACAACTATTTGAAGATATGTATTTAAAAATTTAATAAAATATTTAGCCTTGAATTATAAATTAAAAAAGAAAATTTTATTTTTTCTTATTAGATTTAGTTCTATGTAAGAATTAAATTTTTAAAAGTAGATTTATTTGATTTAATTTTGTTAAAATTTAAAAAAGAAATTATAAAGAAATATTAAGCAAACTGCAAGTTCACTTAAGTTAGACTTAAGTTTAATTAACTTTAACTTAAGTGCCAAATTAAATAAACAAAAATTTTATGTATTTAAAGTTTTATTTATTTTTGTAGGGCTTTTTTTCCATTAATTTTTTACATGATTGTTAATTTTAGGCGAAGTTTATCGAGTTCAACCTTTTTTTAAGATCACTAATTCATTTATATGCAATATTTCATAAAATTTTATTGTGTAAATTTAAATTTCATTTTGAAGCTTGTTCTATGAATTTAAAAAAAAAAAGTACAAAAAAAAATTATTTTGTGATTTTTTTTTTTGTTATAAATTTTTTTGCTGTAGCTTAATTAGCTATTAGCGTAAGTGGTCTTCAGTGCTTTTCTCTTTGTTAATTATTTAAAAATTTTTTTATATCTCATTTCTTTTTAATTTCATTTACTGCTTCTGTTTTGCCCCATTGACAGTAACATTTCGTTGAACCGCAAAAGTGTACACCACATGAATTTACTTCAATAAAATGACAACTTTATATGACAACTTTTCATTGCAACTTATTTTGTTGCAGCTATATGTGTATGTGCTTTTTTTTTTGTATATGTACATGTGTATTTTGTTAAGCAGCTTAATGTTCCAGTAATTATCCATATTCATATATGAATGTAATCCGTTTAAATGAAATGGAGAATAATCTGCTTGTACGTTGTTATAATTTTCTTATGCACCCTACACAATCCCATTGAATGTCATTCATGTCACATTGAATGAAAGTATTTTGATTTCAGCCAATTTTTACACTTAAGCATGTCTGTCCATTCATCCATTGTTTGTATTTGTATTCGGATTTGTACTATTCAAAGTTTTTCTGGTTACCGTCTTTAATATAAAAACTTTTTAAATACCTAAGAAATATCCGTTTTTAATTTCAAATTGATTTTACAGAAGCATTTTCTTAATAATGGGCCCACGTTTTATTGAGTTTATGCTCTCTTTTTAGAAGTTTTCCTTTTTAAAATAAGAACCTACTTGCTTGGTCTACTTTACACAAAATTTGCCTATTTGTGTCTGAAGCGCTTAACTAAATTGTATGAGATTTTAATCTGGTCGAGTAAATGAACCCTTTAAAAAGATAAAGTATGAGAAATTATGGTAAAGTGAAAGTGAAAAAAATAAGAAAATACCTAAAAAAATTATGAATATAAAAGGAAAAAGGGAAAATTTATTTCTTTTTAGTTTTGTTTAATAAGGCACATCTTACGACTTAGTAGCTCTTCTACTTAAATTCCACAACAAATGATCAAGTTATGTGATGCTCATGCATTTAAAATATTTTAACTTGAACACCTAAACAGAAAAAATAATCTTAAATTAATTAAAGTATTTTAAAAGAAAAAAAAAAGTACAAATATTCTCTTGGCCAAAATTAAAATGATTGATTTATTAAGGTATGGCCATTTAAGTAACGGCGTATTTTAGTAGTACAAAAGTAAGTTTCATCAGTTTCACAGTTGGTGAGAACTATAAATATAAAATTTAATATTTTTAGTAAATTTGTTGCCAAAGGAATCACATGTCACGATAGTGAAAAATTGCAAAGTCTGCAAAAATTTCAAAAGGAGCTTGAAAAATGAAGCATTCTCATGAGTCAAGAGACTTTCCCTTAAAAGTATAGCAATATATAAATGAAACTACAAGTTTAAATCATTTCAAAATGTTCCTGTGAATGGATGAACCTTCAAGTTTTATTAAGTTCTACTGCAAAGGATTTTTGATTATTTTCAACTTTGTCTTCTGATACTTCTAATGAGGCTTATTAAAAATAAGATATATACAATGAAATTATGAGGTGGCTAATGATCTGAAAAATTTTTAATTGATTACGAGAAATATATAAGAATTTTCTGTGAAATTATTCATGAACATTTACTCAGTCATATTTTGCAACAAATTTTTAATAAATATTACTGTGAATGTATGTTTGTATATGAAATATTCAAATGTATAATGAAGAGCACTATCATCATGTAAATCATGCCTATGGCGTGTTTTATAAATGAATTGAGTGGCTCGAGCATGATGATACTGCCTGATTAAATTATTAATAAAATATAAAATTCAATATAAATTTTCTGTACAATCTCATTTATTTTTTAAAGAATTAAGAGAGAAGTGAGGTATCGAAGTGAAAATTTGCTGCACTATCAAAATGTTGTGATATTTAATTTTATGCCAGTTGACATACTTTGTTGTTGTTTTACTTTGTTAACACGCGATTTAAAGTGAATGCTTAAAACATAAATGGAAAAGGCTAATGAGTGAAAGGCATGGCCACGAATCGTAGAAAAATCGTAAAAGAAGGTTAAAGGGAAAAAGCAATAAAATTTAAAAAAATAGTTGAAGTTTGGTTGTAAAGGCGTTGGCTGAAATGGGTGAAATGTAGCAAAAATAACTTTAGTTTTATAAAGGTCAAGAATAATAATAACAATAATAATAATATTGTCAACAACAATAATGTGAAAAGAGCAATAATAATTTTTTCAACTAATTACAATTTTCATTTTACTTATTTAAACCTTATTCTTATTTTCTTTATTTTCTACTCTTCTTTTTTCTGTTGTTTCTAAGTCTTTTAATGCCTTGGACTTTTGCCATATGAAATTGAAAAGTTAAGACAAATAAACAAATTTTATGTTTATAATTTTAAATCAAGTCCTTACTTTTTTTTTTAACGAAAATCATAAAATTATTATTCGCTTTTATTTTTATTAGACGTTCATTAAAATCATATCTTATGTTTTTTTATATATTTTCAGATAAAATAAGTAAACAATTTTTACGCAAAATAATTTTATTAGGTGAGTAAATATTTCATTATATTTCCTTTATTGGTTAGAATAAAAATTATTTTATATTTTAATGGCAACTCTTTCAAATGATATCAATTTCTAGCTTCTGTTACTTTTTTCATATTAAAAAAAAATTTGGCGTAGATGTTGTTTACTTGAAACATCTAAGTTAGTTCTTTAAGGCATTGAAAAGACCTTCGTATAAATAAGTTAGTCCACGTAGTTTCATGACGTTAAAAAAGGCTTTTTAAAAGATTACCTTGCCTGGCTAGAAAGTTTAATATTGGCTTACTAAATATGTGACTCCACTACCAGGTAAAACAGGAAGACTGGAGTCTGGTAGCTCTCATTTTTATGTGTCAAAAAAATTTATGAAAATAAATGATTTGAAAGACGGTTAAAGTTAATTAGTAGAATACACCTTAGGCTGATTTATAGATTATGGATCGAAAAATCGCTAACTTATAGATCATGGACATATAAGCCGCCCATATCTAGAACATTCAAACATAGAGTGCCGTTTTAAAGGTTTAAGGCCGCTAATTTTTATCAAGTTAGCTTTCAGGTCTTGAAATTACAGCCCTTTTAATTTAAGATCCTTTATTTCAAGGCCAAGGACTTTTCCAGGCTTTTGACTTTAAGATAAAATTCATAACGCTTCCGATTAAAAGTATTGAAGATTTTCTTCACATTTTGTTTCAAGTATAATAAAAATTTTACCATTAAGAAGAAATTTCTTTTTTGAATTTAATAAAATAAAATTTTTCCATAACTAAAGCGTTGAAATATAATTTTCATTAAATGCAATAATTTTTAGTTTCTCCACATCTGTCGTTTCAGTGTATATAATACATGACACATATTTATTACAAATATATAAAATTATTAAAAATTTATTAAAAATTTTGTATAATATTTTACATAAATCAAAATTATATGATGTGCAGAGAAATTAAAAATCAAAAAATATTTTTATATATAAAAATCTATTTTATATGTAAAAATTATCAAATAAATGTACTTAGAGTTGCTTACAATAGTTTGAAGGGTAATCAGAGCTTTTGGTGTGCAAAATTTAGAGAAAGAAAGTTTCATTTGAAATAGACCAGAATTTCAATAAGATTTCACCAAAGTCCAATTGAATTTAGTTAAGGAAATTTTGAGTTAAATCTTGAATAAAATTTCATTGCCCCATCTTCTTTAAAAAAACTAAATTTGCTCGACTCAAACATGAAATTGTCATTCAAAGTGTATTTCGAAATAAAATTTTCTATAAAAAAATATATATATAAAAATGCAAACAAAAACAGACATTTTTTCTATATTCCTTAGAGTTTACAATAGTCTTATATTGTCATTTAGAATGTCTACTTTTATATGTATGTATGTGTATATTTGTATATTTGATTTTTGTATTTGTTAAACTATTATGTGTAATTGCCATCAAACTTATTCATTTGGGTATTCATTACATTTAAAATCTATGAAATAAATTGAGAATATTTGACACATATTTTTTTATGGAAAATTTTTTCCCACAAAAATTATAGAGATATTTTATTTTTACTTGCTACTTTGTTCATCTCATCTTTTTCTATTTGCTTTATAATTTTACTTTTTAGAGTATAAAAAAAATGGAGAATAAAATAGTCAAATAAAAATAACCAATAAATCTGTATACAAATGTCATCTAAATATGTCTAATGTGGCCTAATAAATAGAATTGTAAAACTGTTTTGAAAAGAATATTAATGGTAGAAAAATGAAGAATTTTTAAAATAACATGAAAGAGAACTAAGTTATGCCTGTCATCAAATTTCATAGATTATGGTAATAATGGTCATATTCGATTTAACTTGTTATAACTTATTGAATGTAAAGGAAAATATTAGATTACACGAAAAGTTATTGCTTGGCTTTTGCATGGTAATAAAAAGGGAGAGATAGAGAAAGAAAAAGATAGATAAAGATGGCGAGATGAGGAGATTAGACTAGCCATGATTCATCTTAACGGTCAGTAATCTTATGAGTTGGTCTTTATGAACTAAATTTTTACATTATATTTTCCTTTATATTGAAGAACCTTTTTATTTCTTTCAAATATCGAAGGTGCTTCCATGTTTGAAAGAGCACCAAAGAAGTATATACTGAACTTTTTCACAAGCAAAATTCATTCCAATAGCTTTGAAAATATTTAATCAATCAGCTCTAGTCCGACGTTGATTCTAAGAAAAGAATGCAATGTGCGAGCGAAGGAACAACCTTCTAAGCCGGCGAATGAAAATTTTACGCTAGAAATCACTTCAAACATATCGACTACCTTATCAGTCCAGTTTGTGCCAAAGCATGATAGATCATTTTTAGCCCTAAAAAACTATTGGAGTCCTGGTGACATTATATTGAGCAGATAAGCAATAAGCAGAATTTGGTACATGCTTATTGACTTCTTTAAATCTTCTTTCATTTTACATTTACATAATTTTCCTCATGTAAAACATGAGGCATAAATAAATCAAGATTTTTATCTAATTTTCTATTCTCTGCTTGTCTTTTTGAAATATATCTAACACTCCCTAGCAGTCCCTCCCCCTCCCTCCATCCCATACCATATTTCATATTTCCTAATTCTTAATGTTTTTTTATTTTTATTTTGTTTACCAATTCAAACTAAAAAAAGGAGACTATATAAAAATTTTATATATTTTAGTACGAACTCTAATGAAATTATCTCCTTAAAATTTATGATTTATTTTAGAATTTATTTGAATAAAAAATCAAAAGAATGCTTGACATTATCTTTTAACATAATAATATTGCATAAATGACATGTCAAACAGCAAAAGCAACAGAAACAAGTTAAAATAAAACAGAAGAAGAAGAAAAAAAAAACTAAGAAATCACTTCGATAGATGTTAAAAACTAACGTCAAATGGTAAAAATTTTAAATGTCAAGAAGATTTTCTTTTACATTCATTTAATATAAATATATTTAATCCAAAAAAAAAAAACAACAACTTAAATATCAACAATTTAAGTTGTAAAAGTATAAACATATTAAATGGAAAACATTTCGTCTACACCAAAAAATTAAGAACCATCAAAGTTAACAAAAAAACTTCAGCTACTTGTTTTTAAAAAGGTCAATTTTAGAAAATAATAAATGAAGAAATTACCATCTAAAATTCTACAAAGCAAGATGTTTTAAGTAATTTGAATATTAGTAAAGTTTGAATCTTTAGAAAATATTGAACTATGGAAACCCAGTTTGGTTTTACGTTGCGTTTTTCTGTTAGCAAAGAAGAGTAATTCAACGATTTGTAAATGCAATAAGTGACCTTATCAAAGTTTTGTAATTGACTGCTGAAATTTCATATTTTTTATTGGTCAAGATCGGGGATACGATTGCTCAAAGCTAAAATTGTCTTGTGATATAAGTTTCATTCCAATTTTTATCACACATTCGCTAGATAAATCTCGTTTGGTCAGTCTCGAATGAAGAGTCCCTTTTGACAAGTCCCATTTGATGAGTCTCCAATGAAGAGTCCAAATTGATGAATCTGTAATGAAGAGTTCCGTTTGCCACGTCTCGTTCAATGTCTCGTTTAATGAGTCTCCAATGAAGAGTCTTGTTTACCAAGTCTTGTTCAATGAGACTCGAAAGAAGAGTCCCGTTTAATGAGACTACAATGAAGAGTCCCAATTGATGAGTTCCGTATGCCACGTCTCGTTCGATGAGTATCGTTTAATGAATCTCCAATGAAGAGCCTCGAACGAAGAGTCCCGTTTGGTGAGACTTCAATGAAGAGTCCCGCTTGCCAAGCATCATTCGATGAGTCTCGTTTAATGAGTCTCAAATGAAGAGTCCCGTTTGATGAGTCTCGCAAGAAGAGTCTCATTTGATAAGTCTCCTTTGATGAGTATCGCTCAACAAATTTCGATTGATGAGTCTCGTTTCATAAGTCTCTGATGATATTTTCTTATGTTATTTCCAGTTCTTTTCTCTTTAGTAGAAAAAGCACCTTTGGCTTTTAAATTCCACATAATTTTAATAACAAAAATTTCCCATTATTTTATTTGTATTTTTTTATTCACTTTAAATTTTTGTGATGAAAAAAAATTTCATTATTACATTGGACATGAAGCATATTTTTTAAGGTATGTATTAATTAATTTTCTCTTTTCAAATATCAAAACTGTTTTGCTTAAAGGAAACAATGTGACAGGTCATGTAACACATTTCAATGCAGTGCGATCCATTAGCAATATGCTGCTGGTAAAACTTTATTTGCTTACCAAAAAAAATTTATTTTGCATTGTTATTTTTGTTGTAAATGACTAAAAGACTTGAGTTGAAATCAAATTGAATTGTTTTCAATGGAATTGAATGGAATAATTAATAAAATATTAGATATGATTAAGGCCACAATATATCAAAATTCATTAAGCAGTTGCTACTTTTTTTATATCTAAAGGGCGTGGCAATTCAAAGAAGTTCTTAGTTTCTCTACTTCTGAATGGTAAGTGCGTAGAAAGCACTTACATCGCAATAAGCATGTCCATCTGTACGTCGCATGGACGGATGGATGGACATTTCTTCACAATAGACAGGAAAAGTAATAAGTCAACAACGATTCTTAAGTTATTCAAACGATGTAAAGATAATTTTAAAAAATTTTGTGCGTTTTACAAAGAACACAATATTAATAAAATTTATATATATGTGTCTGGCCATCTGTCTATTTCTTTAATTGTTTTTATGCATTTATAACGGATAAGAACAAGCATACAATACATTTAATTTCCTGCAATGAAAATGAAAATATTGCAAAGAATTATTTATTTAATTTATATATAAATATAAATTACATTACAATATAAAATTATTTCATAAATTTATAGAATTAAAGGATACTTAAAATGTCAATAAGTTTTATATTTTATTCTATTTATCTTTTTCAATAAATGACTCCAAATCGAGATTATAATCACTGACAAAAATGTATTAAGTACAAATATTTGAAATTTTTATAAAAAATTTCTTCAAATTCTGTTTTCAAATTTCTTTTTTGTTTTAAAAGGCAATTTTGTCCACTTGATAATTTGACTTTATAACTAATTAAAAAAAACTTCCTGCTGGTTGAGAAAAGTAGCTACAATTTTGGGCTCTTTTTGGGCCAATTTTATAATTTATTTCATTCAGAGCCGATTTTTAAAATGTATGACAAAAATAGTGAGAAATGGATCGATTAAGTAAAAGCATGACCGCAGGCATAAATCGATAGATAGATACATAAATAAAGTGATGGTTAGAAAGGAAAACGAACAGATGAACCTGTAACTGGAAAATGGAACAAAAAACGGATGAACAGTGGACTAGATGAACTAGACGACTTATTATTGGATCTCTTTTAAGTTTTTTGGATGCCACATAAACTCACTGTAGTGAAATAGGTTTGAGCAGTCTCAAGGGAAAAGTGAGAAAGTAAAGATGGAGATGATTTTAATTTAATCAATTTTTCATCAAACTTCTGAGCGATTGTATTATTCTTCCTTCATAATTGACATAATAATTGCACATTGGATATTTCCATCGAACATTTGTAGTCTAGAAAATCACTTGACAATATGCCTTTGGACTTGGATTAAGTTCTTTAACGTTCGGTTTTCTAAGAAAATAGCAAATTTTGCGCTTTTTATTAGCAATTTTTTATGTTATTATGGTTTTTATTTTGCCCATAAAAATTATAATTTTTGTTTATAGAAGTATAACAAAGATATAAAAAAAAACATTTTACTTTATTGTTAATATTTTATTTTGTTTTACAATCGCAGTTTCTCGATTTTTCATTGAGCTTATTTTCAGTTTTCATTATAATAAATAATTTCATAATTTCATCGTAAAAGAAGCTTATCTTTTTAAAATATTTCAATTGTTTTGCTATTTTCGTTTTATCCATTTCTTTTTGTTATTTTGCTTTGTTATTCATTTCTGTTTCAATTGTTAATGTAACAAGTTGGAAAATGCATGGAAAATGTTAATAAATTTATTGAAAAAATGCGTTCATATGTTTATTAAAGTTTTTAAACAAATGCATTAAATAAATATTGAATTTCTTTACAAATCTATTTTTTTGGTGTGTTTTTTGTTTGTTTATTATTTTATTCACAAATGAAATTCATTTATTCAAGTTATTTTTAGCCAGCAGATCAACCATCATTTCATTTCATATCGCATCTTTTATTTTTTTTCTTTTTAGTGAAAATTTAAGCTTATAAAGGAAATTTGCGTGTATTTACAAAAAGTTTTTTTTTAACTTTTTATGGATTTGCATAATCATTTAAGAAAAGTTTGATTTTTATCAAAGCAATTGAATTTTATAATAAAAACCTACAAAGGTTTTTAAAAATCTGGCATAAGCTTTATCGATTTAAAATTATGGATAAATTTAGCCGAGATTTCTATTTGCAATGTTTTCTTGATTGCTTATACTACTGAATTCATAGAACGGCGTTCAATATGGGCATTGAATCCAAATGATTCCAGAGGACGTTTCTAATAATATTTAATCTTTGGTGCTCTAAGTAGAATGTTAAGATCTTTCAGCTTCCTTAACGGCAAACTATAAAATTTAGAATAAAAAATTCCTTAGCTGCATACTGATCCATATTTTTAGACCATACTTAAAATATTTGTATCTGCTTCTAAAAGTACAATATCGCTGAAATATTAATTATCGAAAAGTTTTAATTAAAAGCAACTTTTAACGCCCCAAAACTAGGTACCTACGCTATGTTAGAGTTTCGCAAATGCTAGGATCTCTTATATGAACGAATTACTTTCTTAGGAGAATGAGGCCTTCATAAATCTCTTAAAAGCAGACCAATTTTGTAAAGATATTTATATTATTTCGATTTTGTAACTGGCGAGAATGGATCTAACAACTTTTCAAGGCTAAATAAAAACTGCTCCAATAAGGCAAGGTAAAGGCAAATAAGGCACGCGCATAACAATAATAAACACCTTCAAGGATCCGTTCTTATAAAATGAGCCATTGTAACTTAAGGCGGGTAAGAAAGTTATATTTTTATTACATACAAAATTTGATCTCAATCAAATCAATTTGTAGTAATGCCAGTTGTGTATTTTTTAAGAATTATCAATAGAAAATATTATTGTTTTAATATTTTTAAGTCATCGCACATCAATTGACTTTTATTATTTTATCATTCACATGATTTTTCTCTTTTCTATTACACTTTTCCCAAACAAAGTAAATTTTTATAAGGCATGCAAATATTCATGAAATTATGATGACTTTGATATTTCATATATTATTAATCCATTTTTGTTTTAACATTTAAAATACAACAATAACAATAAGAAAAAAATTCATAAAAGAATGGAATGAAAAATGGCAGAAATCTTGAAAAAGAATATTTATATGAATAAATCAATATTTAATTATATTATGGCGCATTACTTAAACCCACAACAATTTAACAATTTATCCATCTGTTTATCTTTATCCATCTCCCTTTTAGCTCTAAACTTCGTAAAATCATTCATTGTCAACTGATTTCAATCGATTTCATAATTTTATAATAATACATTGCTATTATTATTCGTGCTTCTGCTATTGTTGTTGTTGTTGCTATTTTTGTTAAAGAGATTTATGCTAATGTTAATTGTGTTGATTTTGCAAATGTCTTCTTGCCATATTAACTATAAAAAAAGACTTTTTTATTTCATCTACAATTTAATAATTCAATTCCATTTAGATTATTCAATCATTTTTATTTCAGAAACGAAAAGTGCAAAGCATATATAAAGAATTATTGATAAAATTAAGATTTTCCTGCTCATATCAAATGCTTATTAACAACACATAACATTTATATTTTTATAATAATAATAATATTTCTATTAATATTCTACAAACATTCTTAAATAATTTTCTTTTTGATAAAATTCAAGTTATGGTACATAAAGAAGAAGCATGAGAAAAACTTAGATGATAATGAAAAGCCATAATGTAAGTTATTAAGTTTTGTAGTCACGTTTTTAAAGAAAATGAATATGAAAAGGAAAGAAGAAAACTAGAAGCAAAGTGGGGCCAGCAAAATTGATCCTTAAAAAAGATTCTTTTAATTTAAAAATGCTATCAAAAACTGAATAATTCTAGCAATTAAATCTTAATTGCTAGAATTGAAATAATAAATATTTTCGAATTAAGTACTTGATTTCTCAAATTTAAAGAAGAAATATTATAATCGATTAAGGTTGAATTTTAATAATTAGTTATTTTTCGGTTCGAAAATTTATACATTAAATTTATAAAATGGATCAAAATTTCATTTTGCACTTTTATAATAAACTTCTTTTCTTATAAAACAAAAAAGGCTTTTTTGTGTGAATTTCATGTGATGAAAATTTGGTCCAAATTTTGTCATATATCGTAACAAAGTCTTTTATAAAATCAATCGTCCTAAAATTTAGTAGGTGCACCTTTTTTATTTAAACTTATATAAAATTCGTAATTTTTCTTTTTTTTAAAGTTTTTCTTAAAAAAAATTTTCAGGTAAATCAAGGCTATTAGTCCATTTCCATGCATTTTTAACAAGCTTCCCCTTTAAACTAAAACTTGCCTGAGTATCTAAATAGTAGGAAAACGGCAGTTTCTCTTTAAACATCAAAATATATTTATAACTTAAGGACACACAGATTTCAATTTAGCAGTAAGCGATTTAAATTTTACCACAGTTTTATAAACTAGAATCTATCAGACGTCCTTCCACATGTGAAATATCAAGATCCACATGAAAAGAACTGATCACATTTTAATATCATTTTCTCTGTTCAATGAATAAAAATGTTTTGAAGTAATTTAATCGTCTAATATAAAATGTTATGCTTCTGCGATTTTTAGTTTTGGATATTTGTGCTGTTAATTTAGAATATCAAAGAAATTCATTTGCAGCACTTTATCTAATCAAAATTTTTTTAATAGTAAAATGTTTCATTTTAATTTATTGTAAGAGGCAGGAAATTGTACAAGAATTATATTACGCCATACTGATGATAATTCAGACAGAAGAGATGAATGTCCGATTGCTGTTTTTATTGTTTGTTTATATAAATCTACATGGTTTTGTTGCATTCATGTTTATATTACATAATCTAATGAAAAAATTTATAAAATCATTGCGATGGCTTGCTGTGATACATACGAGGAAAGATTTTTAAGTTTCGGGCTATCTTTAAATAAAATAAATTTTCTTTTTCCTACAAAATATGTTTAAAATAGCAATATAATTTCAACAAATTTTATGCAAATTTTTTATAATTTCTAAAATAAGTTATCCGCCTAAATAGCGCGGTATAAAAACCTCTTCGGCTTTCACTTAGATAATGAATAAAAGATTAAAGGATCAGAAAGCCTGTAGAATAACTAAAAAGTTCAAACAATTATGAAGTATAAGATTTACACTCTTAGCTAAAACTGGAAATTTTCTCAACCATTCTCAGATGATTTGATAATTCGATAACATTCATAGATTTTTTGATACGGCAACACCTTTTTTAGTTGATATAAATTTTGTGGATCACTGGTACTGCTACAATCATTACAAAACTCAATAAAACATTTATTAAATATTATAATTGATGGACAAGTGAAACTGACATTACTTTATTGGGGAATGACGTTTCATATAAGCAGAGTTGTATTTCATGTTACTACTGAGAAAATTCAAAGAGTCATATATTTATTAAACTGCCCGTATACAAATCAAATGGAAATATTTATATAAATTTATACATGTATATACATATCTACATATATATATATATATATAAATGTATGTGCATGTGTATGTTTTTACGTGCTTGTATTGCATAATAAATGTTCCTTTAAATGCATTTTAGTGACTCCTAATATTATTATTTAGTTGACGCAAAATAATTTATAGGCCAGTGAGAACGATTAAAATTAAATGAGAGACATAGAGCGAGAAAGTGAGAGAGTGAAAGAGGGAAAGTGAGGTAAAGAAAAGTAAGAATTTTTAGTAAAATTTTCCTAAAATACTTATAAGAAAAGGAAGGAAATAACTTTTATTTATATAATACATGGCAATAAGTTAAAATGCAACTATATACAAATATACACACATACAAACACATATAACATTACAATGTATATTTTGTAAAGTTGCATGAAGTTTTGACAATTTCTTCATGGTTTCAGAAACATTACACTGAAACATGAATTCTTTCTCTATAACTAAATTTGTAATGTGCAATTTATACAAGATATTTTGATATATATTTATATAAGTCTCATGTCATATGTATGTATATATACATTTTATATATATTTGTGTATAATTGAATTTTATATAAATATTGCATTTGTAGGCTTTAGAAAAGAGAAGACATTTTGTGTAAATTTTTTGTAACATTCCAAAAAAATCTACTACAATTTTATCTAGTTCATATAATTTTGAATAACTAACAAATTTTTAAACAATATCGCTGTATAAATATGTCTGTCCAACGTTATATTAATATGTCTGCCTATCTGCCTATTTATCTGGCAATTTGCATTTTAATCAGTTTGTTCTAAGTTTTCTTGTGGTTCCAAATGTTAAGTAGTACCCTTAAATTTAATTAAAACATTAAAAATTTGTTTCTTATGAGAGAGGACATAATTACAATACAATCATAAATAGAAAACAACTTTGTTTTTAAATGCAATTTTTGGAATTTTGAATTTAAACAATGAAGTAAACTTTCATGTAAACCATGAAATTTTGCTTAATCATCTTTAGTTTTATCTTATAATAAAGTTTAGAAATTCTTAAAAATGTACCACGCCCTTTTTCTTATTTCTTGAGTTTTTTTAGGCACTTCTTTAAGGCTATTAAAAAAATTTATCATTAAAGATTTACTTGTGGCATTATAAATTAAAATTAAAACTTTGCCACGCCCATTAAATATAATTGTTGTAAGCCATATAACGAAATGGAGATTTTTCTAAATTTTAATTTCAACAAAAAATCTCATTTTTCTTTAGCTTCATTTACAACTGGAAAATTTATATACATATATATATGTTTGTATGTGTATATATGTACTCTTATGCATACAATTTGCATACATTTGTATATGTATATGGATTTTATAAAAGAATGAGTGAATGTATGAGATTGCTTGGAGTAATAAATTTAACATAAAATGGCCAATAATTCTTATTTTATTATTATTACACAACTATAACTATTAAATTTCATTGTTAAGGTACAGCCTGGTACAACCAATACATGGCACGCCACTTAATAAATATATATATTGAAAAAAAATAAATAAATAAGAAAAAACCAAAAAAAATATCACGTTTTCTTTTCTTTGTGCCTTAAAACATTTCCTCACGTTATTTTAATTTGCATATTTTAAATATGCATATATGCATATGGGCATATAACATGCATATATATATATATATATATATATATATATAGCTATGCGATTTTATTGTGTTGTTCATTTGAAATGTTTAGATGCTGGCGAACGATACGACGTTTTTGTCTCATTTTTAAATGTTTATTATTTTTTTTATCTGTTACTTGAAAATACCTACATTTACTTTAAGATACACATACATACATACATATTTAAATACATAAGTGTTGTATACACATAGATATTTGAGAATGTTAGAAATTTCTGTCATTCTGTTAATATTTTTAAAATTTTCGGTATTAACCTCATACCTCCGAAATATATTTAAATATTTATAATCGTTCATAGTGTTTCTATTTCTCATTCTCTAACTTTCTTTTCTTATATTTTGTTGTAATTTTTTTTTGTTAATTTTTTGATTAAAACTTCTATAAAATGAAAGCAAGAATTAAAAAGTTGCATTTAATATTTTTAAGAAGACTTTTATAATTATTTCTAAAGTACAATGTAAAGTACAATGAATCGAATCGAAATGATGGCATTTAGATATGAAAAAATTTAATAGAACAGAAAAGTGTAAAATATAGAAAGAAGAAGAAGAGAGATATAGATATTTAAATAAATAATTAAATATAAAATTTTGATTTTGTATAAATTTTTTTCACTTCAGTAATTTTTTTATTATATAAAAATTTTCACATGAAATATAAATCGATTAAAATTTTCTAAATATTTTACATAAATATTTAATCAATTTGTAAATATATACTTACATGGATATTTGAGACATATATACATAAAATTTTATGCTTATAAAATTATACAACTTGAATGGAACACCTTAATTAACTAAATTACTCATAGATTTGGCTTTTTAGTTGCCTTTATAAAGGCATTTAAAATGTTGAAACTGTTTTTTTTTTTTTTAAATAACAACTAATATATTTCCATTGTTTCGGTTATTTATTTAAAGGGCCTTTGGGGAATTTTGATGTAAATTAATTGAAACTTTTTAATTACTTTGGCTCATATTTAAGATTTATGACACATATGGCACTTAATGGTTTTTGGAAATAGCTAAAATTAATTATGAATTATTTTAATCTTTTAAAACAAGAATTTGAAAGTTAAAAGAAAATCATCACAAAGTATTTTTTTTTTTGCATAAAACTAAATTTAAGTTTTCAAGTGTGGAACGGAACCTTAAATTTTTAGAAAATATTTTTCCTTATTACTCATTTTTAAAAAAAAAAAGCAATATCTTATATCTTGAATTTTCGTTACTTTTCTCTATAAATTTCATTTGTTAGTTATAAAAGAGATTACTCCAATCAAACCAATTTGAATTTATTTTCTTACGCTTTAACTTCTTCATAATACAAATTACATTTTTGTTTTATATAACAAAGTTCTTTTTATTGTTGTTATTGTTATTGTTATTGTTATTGTTATTGTAACTTAATGGTAACCCCATAAAGTTTTAGTACATTTCTATTAAAATATTTTTTTTTGCTTCAGTTTCAATGTGCGTGCTTCTTTTATCTTAACAATCAGTTAAATAATTACATGTATAAATGCCGCACGTGTTTCTTGTTCTTTAAAAGTCAACGCTTAAGTCTTTTTTTTCTTGTTTTTAAGTTTTTGCCTTTTATTAATAATTATGTACTTAAATGTTTGCGAGCGGTCTTGGTGCGGGTTAAGATAAGCCTTACCGATTTTTGTGGCCAACCAAATGTTGGTTATTAAGCCTTTGTATAGTTTTAGATTCTTCTTCTTCTATCTCTCACCTTCTCTTTGTGTTTTGCTTTTAAGATTTTATAGATGATTTAAATAAAGGTTTTCCTTTACTTGAAGGTTTCCTGTTAAATATAATAACTGTGGTAAAATGGCACCATAAGTTTATGGTGTTCATTTCCTTCTTGCACGTTTTTTCAAATGATTAAATTTTATATGATAATAGTAGACTATTTAAAGAGCTTCATAACATTCTCAATAATATAATTAAAATGATGAAAATAGAATTCTAAAAAAATCACCCTTAAGGGTAAATTGCAAAGGCCTTAAATCATTTTATTTTAAGAAGCCTATCAATTAAGAAATAAGAAATATAGAAACAAGAAAATGAAGAAATTAATAGATTTAAATGGCTTGTTACATTTTGATTAATTGAGTTTTTAGTAATTTCTCGACATTTTATATTCTATTTTGACTTAATTTTATTATTATTGATAGCAATTTCTTTATCTAGATAAAGAAGGATAAGTAAAAGTGTAAGTCTAAAAACAAAGAGAAAAAAAAAACTGATAAATTTCATTCATTAAGAAATGAAACTTTTCATTAAAAATTTGCCTGCTTTGTTTATCTTCAGATATAAAGTTTTAGGAAACACAAGGAGTAAGGTATAGAATTTCCAATCGAGCTCTAGAAAATTCTATCAAACTCAAAATGATATTTTCATTTTGTAAAAGTTTTTGTAAAAATTATTGATGCTCGAATCCTTGAAGATGAGAATCCATTTCATATTTTTCATTTCACACATTTTTGTTTCTTCTAAATTAATGCTCTTAACATTTTTCTTATTTTGGTGTCATCTTCTTTAGCCTGATATGCTTGTTTGCTATTATGCTAAATTTGGCATTTTGTCATAAATGAGACAAGGAGAAAAAAAAAAGGTAACCAGAAAAAAGAAGAAATGAAGGAATGACAGAAAAGGAGAAATGGCGGGACTAATTTCTGATGCTGATATGACAAAATGACTGGATTTACCATTTTCTACTTTTCTTTACTGCTTCTGCTTCTTTTTTTTCTTTTTCTTTTTCTTTTTCTTCTTTCCACTTGATCAACCACTTGGCATCAGTCATCAAATGCTTCAGTTTCATGCGATTTTCTTACTTAAGATTCCTTCAATCTTCTTCTGCTTGTTTTCCTATTTTTATTACCTTATTTCTCTGGGCCAACTTTTGATTGTTTGGTGCTCTGTTATATTATTATTATTTATTATTATTTTTGTGTGTTTGTGCAATAACAGCTTTCTTGTTATTGGATTTCGTTATTATTGACTTTGGCTTTTTACATTAACAAGATTCATTAGTTTTATTTATTTTACTTTAAAATGATTTAAATGTATTTTGACATTGTTTGTCATATTTTTGTTTTTGCTTCTCCATTCTTACATTGTTATTCTAGTGCTTTTTCCATTACCCTCATATTACTTAAAGTCATGACATTACATTACTTCAATTGGTTTCACTTTCTTTCGTTCAGTTCAACTTATTTTAATAAAACAATTTTTCTAAATCACTAACTTTATTGTCATGGCGTGACGTAAACATTTCGTTGCATTAATAATGACGTAAAGAAAAATATTTAGAAAGAAAACAAAAAAAAAAAAAAACAAAAGCAGCGAGCTTACAAATTCTGCTATTCTTTCATTTTCGTTGTCTAAGAGCATGGTTCATAATGTAGAAGAAGTTAAGTCAAACTTTTGAATCAACTCAAAGTTTTTTAGTCGAGTTATTTAGCTTCAGTTTTGTTCGTCTTTATATAAATAATTTTATTCATTAGAAGAAGTGTCAATACTTTCAATAGAGGAATTAATATGTCCATACATCCTGCTCTAAATAGAGCCCAAATAGATCTGCTGTTTTGCTGTTAGGAATTCTTTCCATATTAATAGTAAAGACATTATTAAATAATTTTATCTTTAAAGGTTGAATCTTTTATGTATCAAATGTTTAAATCGCTATTTGATCAACTTCGTCATTCCATAAATCTCAATATGAATCTACAAAAAATTCATTTTTAAATGGATAAACTTTTTTTTGCCTCTCTCTGTTTGCTGCCTGTCTACATATTTTTTATAGTAATGTTACGATCGCAGTGTTTGAGATATTTTATATGCGAAATTAAATGTATTCAGAGAAGTTTTTCGAGAAGGGTCTTGATACTGAAAGGCCTTTCGGTTGAATATTTTTAATATAAAACTTTATTTAGTAAAAGAATAAACTTAAAAGAAATTTATAGTTTTTCCACTTTGAACAAAGAATTGCTAAATTTAAGGACCTTATTCTTATTGCATTTTTAAGAAAATTTAAGGAAAAAAAAATATTTTTTAATGACAAAAGAATTTTAAACAAGAAAAACTTGCTTTTGAAAATTTTGGTTGAAAAAGTATATGTAAAGTGTTTTTTAAGTATATGCAAACTTTTTCCATGAATTTTTTTTTTTTTTTTTTGAAAAGATTTTCTCTAAGTCAATTGACTAAGTGACCAAATACCATTTTTTGTAAAAGAAGTTTTGTTGATGAATGCTTTTAATAGAAAGTTTATTATGGCATTTGTGGGCGGTATAAACGTAATCGTTATAAGAAGAAGAGGAAGAAGAAGAGAAGGAAAAAGAAGAAGAATCATAGAATGTGAATAGAAAGTTACAATATAATTGTAGACAATTTCAAGTAATCAAAAAAATATTTTCAAACCAACTAAAGTGCACTCAACTTGAAATGCACCCAAGCTAATGTTTAATGATATAATATCCCATAAGACATTTACTACATATATATATATATATATATATATAAGTAAATTCACGCAATAAGATACGCATTGTACATGCAAGAGAGTCAGCGGTTGGCAGCGTGTTAAGGATAATACCATACATTTATTTACTACAGAGAAATTTTGCTACGTGTTCATTTGTTTTTTTTTTCTTTTTCCTTTTTTGTTCAGTATATTTATAAATAATATAAATTACATACATAGTAAGTCATCAAGTAAATACAGTGAATTTCTAGTTTTCATGTATACAGTATCAAGTATAATATTTATACATATAGATGAATAGAAAATCGCGTTAATGACTTTTAGATGCACTCTAAAATTTAAAGATAAGAATTTTTTTTATAAACAAAATGATTTGTTCATGTTCCTTTAATCAAATCAGATTGATTTGGTTAAAAAATAATGAAATGATATATTAGTCCTTTAGTTCACTTAACCTACAACTTTTTAAAAATATTTGAGATATTGCTACATTATCTTTATTTTCAAAATAAACTATAAATTTCTTTAAAATCGCTTTAGTTAGCTAAAACTTGGAAACTCTATAATTTGATTTTAAATTTAATGGCCTTAAATATTCAGAATTTTTTGCAAAGTTTAAATCTGGCGATTTTTCATTCTTAACTAGGCTAAAATAAGCTAAACAAGTCTTTTATAAAGTAAGCAATTTTTTATGGCCCAAAAATGTTAAATTTAAGACTTATTTTTGTATATATTAACTAGAATCGTTTGCCATGGACATTGCTGGTTATTCGCCCACTCAATTGTAAAACTCATATAAAAAAGTTTGCTTTGTAAAAATGATTTCGTATATAAATATTTGTATATCCCTGGATAAATTGTGTTTCTATCTTGTTCACTTTAATAGTACTTTATAATACTTTTTTCCTATATTTATGGATTTTCCTGAGTGCTGTAAAATATTATAAGTACAAAGCGAAATCGAAACGAACAAATAGCAAAAGAGAAGTAATTTAAAAAAAAAAAGAGAAAAAAATAAATAATCGACCAAGTAATATGTATAAAAATCGCATCAGTGCATTAGTTTAGTTAGTTTATGGAAATGATGTTTCAAAAGAAGAAAAAGCAAAAATAAAAACAAAAGCAAAAATAGACAAGTAAAACCACAACTAACGGATAAAGTTTTACCTCATTTTAGATTAGTCCATAAGGATTGAAATGTTTTTTTCTTTTTCAATAAAAATCAAGAAATAAAAGTTGTACGCTTGCTTTTATCTTAATAAATTCAAAGTGATGTATCTTAAAAGGTCACGCCTACATTGTAAATGAATCAACTTTTGACAGCTAAGATGGTAAAAAAGTTATCTCTCTTTGTCTTAGTAAGTTAACGTTTTTTTCAGGAAACGTGAAAATTGCTTAGAAATTCCGTCTAGTTTCTCATTTAAATTTTCTCATTTCATTTCTAAGATAATTTTCTAGGGAATTGTATTAGTTTTAGCTTTAAGTCAACCAAAATTTCATACGCTTTTCTTTTGACTTTTTCATATTCATTATAAATCATTCAATTTATCATTTCTCGTGTTATTTGTGAAGGATGCAGGGCATAATAAACTTATAGAAAGTAACTTAAAACATACCTCATATTTTGTCATAAAGATGAACTTTTAATTGGTCATTTTTCATTGATTAAAGTAGGACTTAATCATCCTTCCATTAATCAAAATTTAATCCGCATATTGCTTTATTCTTAAAATAAATCTCAATTCAATTGTTTTGATATTTAAATGAACTTTGTTTGATGGATTTCTGTGTTGACTTAGGCTTGATAATAAATCGGAGGGATTAACCTTTGCCAAAAAATTTGACTCATGAAACTTCACAAAATGACATAAAACTTGACTCATCAACTATGAAAAAGTTAAAACGAAAATTAATATAAAATGAAAAATCGAGATCACATCGACATATCTGATATAAAAAAATCGATTTTGGTCGAAGTGGCCTGGTAAATTTTGACTTTTTCAATCCAATAACTTACATACTAAAAGTAGTCTCCTACTAAAAATTTTAATAAATGAAAATAATTTGAATTTTTTTTTGTTCATTTCTCTTTAAAAATTTTGAAAAAAATTTATATGATATGCCAAATTCATTAAAAGCATTCTAAGATTACATTTAACAGAATTCTGTTAAGCAGTTAACAGAGCTCTAATATATATTGCGGTTTGGATCCTTGCTAATAGATTCGCATTTATCCTCAAAGCCCTTTATAAATCTTTATGTAAAAATTTTGATAGTTCCAGATGTTGAGAATGTGCACATTTTATCAAGTTATTTATTAGTAACGACTAAACGTATCCGAAGCATCGGAGAACCTATAAAGTATATATATTGTGAATCGATGTAGCCCTCTTTGTCCGTCTGTCCATGTATAATAAACATTATTCTAATGGCAAAAGTGAGATACCAAGATCAAATTTGGCAAAAATATTAATAGTTCATGAACATTGATTGGGATTAAAAATGGACCAAAGAACACGGTGCTACATTTTTTGCTTATAACTGGAAAAGTCAAGAAGATAGAAAGCTAAAATTTTGTACAAATATTAAGACAAAACATATCTATAAAAAATAGAGCTTACTCAAAATTATATAACTTGAAATTTTCTATTTGTAAAATAACAAAATTAAATCTGGTGGTGGGTATTTCCAAATTTGGTTCCAGTCAAATATAATTTTCATGCCGGATTTTTATCTTTCAATAAACATTTACTTTATTTTCTTTTATGATTATTTTATAATCCTTTTTTTTTGATGGTTCCTGTTTTACATTTTCCTTCTTATTTTTATTCACTTATTTTGAAATTTATGTAGTATTTTCCTTTTATTGTTGTTGCTGTTGTTGCTGTTGTTTTTGTTATTAGTTGTTGTTGCTTTTATGGCGCCCTTTATATCCATATTTGCCCTTTCGCCCTTTCACCCTTCCTGAACATTTTTATGCATTTGTTTTCTTCTTTGTTTGTTGTTTGCCTCTTCCATTTTTATGTATTTTGTTTTTATAACAATTTAAATAATAAATATGTGCGATTTTTGTTGTTGTAAATAATTGTTAATAACTGTTATTGTACATTCACTTCTTTATAAAACAATCCTTAAAATACAAGAACAACAACAAACAACAACAACAACAACAACAACAACACAAACAACACAACAACAAACAACAACACAAACAACAACAATAATAATAATAATAATAACATATGAAAACGACTAAGAATTAGAGTTAAAGCGAGCGTGAGAGCGAGATCTAGTACAGCAGTATGAAATATACAACATATCCTGTATGCATTATCCTGTAATATTTGCAATGTGAAGAGAGAAAAAACATTTTTCGTAATATTCTTCTTCTTTGTTTATTTTGTTTTCGCAAAAAAAAAATAACAAAAAAAATGTAAAAAGTAAAAAAAAATAAATTTTTACATTAAATTATTTACTCACTCCATTAAAAGATTTGACCTTTTCTTGCCAACGCGTACATTAATATTTTAAATATGTAATATCTATTTATATGCATGTACCTAAAAAAAGCATAAAAGTCAGTGAGTTTATGTGAGTGATTTCAATTTTATACAGCAAAAAGTTTTCTCGAAATATTTTAATACTTGAATTTGCTTCTTTTTATTTTTATTTTTAATCGCAAACGCCTTATGATATGCAACATTATGTATTGAATAATGTATGTAACCCCTGAAAGGTATTGAGTTTAATACAACTGTTATTACTCGCCTTAAAGATATGGAATCATAATTCAAATTCGTTTGCGAATCTGTTTGGTTTTTTAATTTCAACTTTTTTCACTTCCTCGATTTGCTTATCATAATATTGACCTTCTTAATCAAAATAATGGGTATGCGACCAGTCTTGAAAAGTACTAGCTCGATTGGAAGAGGCTCATAAGAAGGTCTTTGAAAAGAATTCACCTAATCAAACCAGAAATTTCATTAGGTGCCACGTCATCACCAGTTTTAACAGTGCCCAGCATAATGACTTTAGAGTTGGCCCACGAAGGTTTGTGGTACCCACAAAATGGACGCTATCCTTTTCATCATGTAAAAAAGAGGTTCTTATTAGTTTGTATAGAATTTTTTTCATTTGCCTTTTCCTTAAAGACAATTTAATATTAGAATTTTGGATTTCTTTATTTTGATTCGTTTTTTTTTTTTTTGCTTCATTTCATGTCATTGTTTCCAAAGTTACCGTTTTTTTTTTTTAGTTCAGTCTGCGCTGTCATCTTTAGCTAGCTTTAGCATCATAAATTCTGGTTACCATCAGTCAAAAGTTGTATTAAGCCGCAGGCTAAGATAAAAAAAAGAAACAAAATTGAAAAACGATTTTCATTGAGGCAAAACAAACTGAAATAAAACTAAACAAAATCATACACAAAAAATGGAAATAAAGAAGAAAATTTAAGGCAAGAAATGAAATTGGAAATAATCGTGAAAAATGGGGGCATCATTTACGTAAATTTCCTTTTTTAAATTTGATTTTTTGGAATCATCTTTTTGGTCTTGTTCCACTGCTTCTTCCACCTTATTTAACATTTTCAATTTAAAGAATTCTAAATTGTTTTATTATACCCAATTGCATTTACATTCTTCGTGTGCAGCATTCAAATATAAATATAAATAGAAATGAAAATGAAAAAAAAAGTGCATGAATTTTTTATGCCACGTCACGCCACAGTATTATTATCTGTAAAAACAGACAGAAAAGCTACGCGAATTTCAAAATTGGTATGTGAAATAAAAATGAATCCGTTTGTTATCAAATTTTAAAAATCTAGCAATTATCAATTAACCCCAAAGGCGAACGATGTTATTATTAATTTCAGACAAAAATCAAATTTTAGATTTAATCGAAGAAATTTATGGCTTTAAAAATTTTTCTATGAATTTTAACGATTAGTTAGAGTCAAAAAAAAAAATTAATAAGATTTTATAGATTAAATCGGGAATGCCATGATTTTAGAAATTCTAAAGCAAATACTTTTTATAAAGTTTCAGAATGGAATTTTTAATTGTGTACGTGGCATTTATGGTACTTTTTTTATGATGGTACAACTTATTATGTAATTGTAAAGTACTAACAGAATAAGAGTAAGAGAGAGAGAGAGATAGAGAGAGAGAGAGAGAGAGACAAAGATAGAGCGATATAGAAAGTATCGCAGCACTCGTTTAATACTTCTTCGATTTTATGCGATTTTTACTTTGTATTTTACATATTCTTGTTGTTATTGTTGTTGTGTCGTCCTCGTTACGTTTATTGAGATATTCCATTTGATTAATGTAACAAAATGATATAAGTTTGAACCAAAAAAAAAAAAGTGATCAATACTTAAGCTCTTAAACTGAATAATCAACTCAATAAGAAAGAAAGCAAAAACTGAAGCAAACTGTTTCATTTTCATTTTCATTTTCATTTCCATTTTCAAATCCATTTTCACTTTTTATGTTTTCTTTTCACTTACTTTTTATTTTTATTTTTATTTTTATTTTTTTTTATATCTGCTTTCATTTTATGATAAATATTGTAAATGAAATTTTTTGTATAAGTTTTTTTCATTCCTTGATTAAGTTTTCTTTTTTCACACTTTTTTTATTTTATGCTTTTCACACGAAACATCAATTCATTTAATTTAAAAGACATTTAAAAGTAAAGAAAATTATACAAGAAATTTCAATATGAAATAATTTATTTAGATAACATTTTTCGATTTAGTACAAATCTAAAAATTTTATAAAAGAAAAATATTCCACTAGCTATTAATGCTGACTGACTGTTTCCTCAAAATAATCTTAACGGCTTAACGTTCAAATGAAAATTTTATGAGCTACATTTCCACTTTACCAATTTTCACAATCTTTTTACATATTTAAATGTCTATTTATATATATCTCTCTTTCTTTCTATGTGTTTGTGTGTTATCTAAAAAGTGACAAGCACTTATGGTGTGTCCTCATGAATGGACCACAAATACTTTTGCCCCAAATATAAACGAAAACAAATTTGTGTTGCCACAATCGTTGCCACATTTTTACACACATACATACAAATATACACTCCTGATATTTTTTCCGGTATACATTTTTGCTATTGTTATTATTGTTGTTGCTGTTCATGTCTTGTGACAAGACAAGTTTAATAGCCTTCACATTTTTGTGTCTCATTGTACCTTGTTTTTCATTTGTTTTCTTTTTTTGTTCTACCCTCTGGTTGCTCTTTTCTCTAAAGCTGCTCATATAAAAATTTCAAGTATCTTTATCATCATCATTATCATTATCATCATCATAATTATCATTATCAGTTCAGATCAAAAAGCATTTATAAGTTTAAAGTGACAGTAACGGTTTAATAGATAAAATGTTCGGAATGAGAAATTAATAGAAGAGAGAGCGAGATAGAAATATAGAAGAATGTATAAAATTTCTTAAGTGTAAATTCCATTTAAAGCAAATAACATAAAATATTTTCACACACGCTACGCCATCATTGTTTGGTATAAAAAGTTCAACTAATTTCTGATGATAAAAAGTTAGAAATTATTTTTAATCAAGACCATAAAGCACCTCAATTAATTCGATTACTTTTCTTTAATAAATTCCATTGAAAATAAATTGCTTGTTTGAGATTGACTGCCATCAAATTGTTGCTTGCTGTAATTTCAGTTGTAATTTTATCAAAGTTTTGATCCATTTTACTTATCTGGCCGCCCCGTTTACCTTTAAATTATTCTACTTTTCCACTTACAATTTTTCCATATTTAATTTAATGATTTAACTGTTAATCACTTACGGATTTCACAAATTATTTTTGGTCGTTTGCCTACGAAAAAGTTACAATGGAGCCTTGGCCAACTTTAAATAGTTTGACAAGATGTACAAGATCTTTTTAATGAAAATTCCTGCAACAAAATTCTAAAAGATAACATTCTATAAATAAATCATCTTTTCTATACAATTTAGGTAATTTATGTTCCTGCTTTTCTCTTTTTTGCTAGTGAAAGAAATGTCTTTCATATTGATAGTGCGAAAAGATGTTGATTCTTTGAACTTTCAAAATTTAAAAGGGCTTTAGGTAAAAAGTATTATTTAATAAAATATTTTAAAAGGAAACTTAACTAAGGCAGCTCTTAATAATTACGTGGGTAAGTGTAAAGTACTTTGTGGAAGAAGAATATTAAACAGGAAATTGAAAAATTGCGAAAATTTTATTTTTCGAAAATTCTGGTCATAAGGTCCAAACGATTTAATATTAAATATTTTTGTTTCATTAACAAATATTTTGATTAACAGTTATAAAACTTTAAAGGTTATTTATGTATCGGTTGCATAACCAAAATTCGATGACTTTCTTAATGATCCTTACTTTTTTTTTTGAATTAAAAATTTTTTTGTGGTTTTTAGTGGTTTTTTTTTTTTGCTTCATTTTGTAATTTCCCATTATGCCAGTTTTATGCCATAATTTATTACTCTATTCCGGCAATTTTAATTTTCTTAATGAAATATTTTAACAGGAACTATAATGTTTAACACTTTTCAATTATTATTTGTTATATGAAACCATTAAGAAGCAAAAGAAACTTTAAGAATGGCAAGCAAAATGGAGAATTTAAAATAAAAAAATAAATAAAATACTAAAAGAAATTGAAGAATTTTATTTTCTAACAATGCCAACAATTACAAAAAAAAAAAAATAGCAACAACAATAACAATGGTAACAGCAACATTATTCCATTGTACCATTTATTTCAATACCTTTCCTTTTGTTATCCTCATTTATATCCGCATGGCCTTTTTTTTATAACCACCAACTAGAAGTTGAAAGTATGTTCACTTTGCCATAGCGTTTGTATCATTCCAAGAACATATATTCCTGATCAGCCTCAAATTCTCAAAAGATTTAGATATATCTCTACGTCTGTCCGTTTGTATGTCTGTACGTCTGTCTTTGTATGGTAAACATTCTCCCATACGCAAATAAAGAGTTGTGAAACTGTGGCAGAAATATTGGATATTCTTGCATTACGAATAGGTAAAAGCCTTATAAAAACACACCCCCTAAAGTGCAACGTAAATTACGAACTGTGAAAGTAAGGCCTTTGGTTCACAACTTTTGTCTAAAAACCTTGCAAATCAGTTTTATATTTTCCCATTTTCTGGTTAACGTTTTCTATCTATTCCCGAAAAACTAAAACAGTCCTGGAATGATAACATCATAATGTTTAGATGGGGTAGATATTCAAGTTTTAGTTCCAGTCAAATATAATTTTCTTAATTTTTATTTTGTTTTTGTTTCTTTTTTAATTCTATTTGCTTTTCTAGTGAAACCATAATAGAAAGGTTTGAAATTTTTGTGGTTTGCTGCAATTGCTAAAACTGCTGATATTATTATTGCTGCCACTGTTGCTGTTACAGTTGCTACTCTTTCCTTTTCTTTTACTTTTCTGCTACAAAATTCATACTTAAATGGAAAAAGCTAAAAAGAAAATAGAAATGAGAAAAAACAAAAAAAAAACTGAAATTTTATTGTTATTGTTATTCTTATTGTTATTGTTATTATTAGTACTTTTTCAAAGATGCTTTATGGGCGGAAAACAAGCGACAACAAAATCATTACAAGCTTTAGTTTAGGTTTACTTTACTTTACTATGGCAGATATTCCTTCTTCTGCTTCTTCTGCTTCTTCTTCTTCTTCTTCTTATTCTGTTGTCTTTAATATTCTTCAACAAAATTCTATTTCATTATTATTCTATTTTTTAGAATACTTTTTTTCTACTGTTTGTTTGTTTATTTGTCCATGGTTCTTGGTAAATTGGTAATACAAACAAGCAAACAATAAGGATTTTCTTTTAGTTTACGAGAAAGAAATGTTCCGGAAATATAAATAAGAATGGAAATAAAATGAGTAAAATTTTTCTATTTTTCCCTACGCGCTTATTTCCTCACTTTCTGTTACAATCTATTTCTCGTTGTTCTGGTTCTCTTCTTAATGTTGTTCGCTTTGTGTGTTTCTTTCTTCTAGTTTATATCTTTGCTGTTTACATAATTATATGGCTGATTACATGGCTACAAAATGATTGCTTAGTGCCAATTTCTTTTGCCACAGAAATGAAACCAAAAAAGAAACAAAAAACTAATCAGCAGTTTTTTATGAAAAAAATTACAAACCAAAATTTGAAACCAAATAAGAAGATGAAAATAAAAAAAAAAAAGCAGAAAAATATCTCAAATGATTTCGAAATCATTTGAATATTTTGTATTTGCCAGAGTTGAATCTGATTTCATATCATAAAAATCATAATTGTCTTGCTTGATCTGCAGCAAAATTTCTAAAACATTTTAATAGCATTTACCATTTGGGATATAAAAGAATGAAATATTTTAAATTGCTTCTCATTTTTTTGTGCTATTCATCATACAATAACAACAACTATATGCTTCCATGTTTCAAATGATGAAGGGCAGTGAGAAAGAAAAATTAAGGGAAGCAGTTAATCACATGTAGGTTCAGTTTTTTTTTCTGTATTTTACATCAATTTTGTATTATGGCGAATAATTTAATGTAAGGAAACTTTTGGGTATAATTAGACTATTTATATCGATTGATTATCGATGGATTATATTCAATGATTGTTTTTGGGGCAAGTTTTAAAATTTTTCCCTAGTTTATTCAAACTCTGCCTTTTAAGAGTAAACTTCATGAAAGGGCGAAATTTTACAATTTCGAGAGATTTTTGTAAAAGTTCATACAGATCGATATTTTAAAATTGGTATAAATTGCAATTTAGAATTCAATGTAGAAAATTTAATATCGATAAGATTTTTCCAAATAGCCCTTTGAATTTTAGATTTGATCTGGAAGCCTAGATAATGTGGGAAATTTAGGCATAGGTGAGACATAAATATTTTAAAATTAAAGCAAATCGAAATTCAGTATCTTAAGTAGAAATTTTGCTAGGAAATAATTCAGTTTTTTTGAATCGTACTTCGTACAAGTAGTCTGAAGAGAACAGTAATATATTTATAAAAAGTTGTATTTTAGTGTTGTCGAATTATTGAACTGCTTTATAAAGGGATCAATTTAGAGCAGACCTTGCCATTAAAAGCTCTATAGATTATTATTCAATCGAAATTTGAGAATGTAAAATCTTTCACTTATGGAGATCAATTTATTAGATCATTTGAACTCATTTACTAGGAAATCATTTGAGATTTTTCAAATTGCTTTTAAAAATTTCATAATTATGATATAAGTGAAAAATTGATTCCAGAAATCTTGGAAAATTCTATATTAAATTCTATATTAAATCTTTAATTTTCTTTTGGCCATTAATCAATTTTATAAAAATATTGAGCTGAAAGTGTAAACTAATTAGCAATTAGACCCGGCAGGCCATTTTGGAATGTATCTGATGGTACGTTTGCAATGGGATTTGAGTACATTTCACAAATCTCAAGATACGAAAAATCATAATAAAATCGTTTTGCTCTATAAGAATACTGTTTTGTTTTCCTTATGGCCAAAATAATACAACAACACTTTTAGGATTTCATATCAAACATTTTTAGAGCATAGAGTTATGCCAGATGTCAAAAAAAAGTAGCAAGGAAAAAAGAGAAAAAAAAAACAACACAAGTGCAAAAAGATGGCATGAAAATCCTGTAAACTGTTTTTTTTTCTGCCTTTCTCTTTAAACATTCGGAAGAGATCAGAAAATGATTCATGTATGAACTAAAGCACTAAAACAGCAAAAAATCAGAAAAAACCAAAAAGAAAAAACTGGAAAAATAAAAAAATTCAGTAATCCAGAATTTGTGCGTTTGTATTCAAATGTTGGAGTGTATGCTTGCACACTTTTCCCCATTCCTTTCCAGCGCTATTGACTACAACAAAATAATAAGCTTACAAGCATTTATTTGGTGTTAAAAAACAAACAAAGTTAGCAGAGAAGAAAGAAGGCAAAAGCAAAAAAGTAAAAAAAAAAAAAAAAAAAAAGAAGAAGAAAACTTTTGGGGAAAATGCAGGAAATATATAAAACTGATTGGAAATATTGGTAAATTTATCTCTCAATGTAATCCATATGTTTATTTGTTTTATTTACTTATATGTATGTATAACTAAGTGTGATTTTGGTTTGGGGTTTGAGTTTGTTTGTATGTGCAGGTATAGTGATAATGTGGTTGCCTTATAAATCACGCTTAAACATTTCATTGTTAGATTGTTGTTAACATTTTTCTGCATAGACATAAACACCTACATACTTACAAAAGTGTTGACATACATTCTTTCTATTATATTTCTAATATGCCAGCTTATACACATATACACTTAAATATACAAAAACACTAATATGAAAGGTTTTTTGTTATAAAATATTTTTTCTAAACGATGGCATTTAAAACTACAAATAATGCAATTGTTATTGCTCCATCTAACCATGAAAGTATTCTGCCATGGAATTGTCTTAATGTATCTATGTCTCTCTTTTCCTCTCTCTCTCTCTCTCTCTCTCTTGTTTCTGTCTCTTTCTCTGTCTGTCTCTTTCTCTCTCTGTCTCTTTCTCTTTCAGTGTGCATGCGTGTGTAGAGGATTTGTGTGCAATTATAATAAAAATATTTGGAAATCCTGTGGTGGTAAATAAAGGAAAAGAAGGAGGCAAGAGAAAATAGAAAATTGAAAAACTGAAATTTCCTAAAAATTCTCTAAATTTCCTTTAACTTAAAGATGTTTGCAGTAAATGTGCAACTATTTAAAAAATGGAAGGAAAAATTCAAAATAAAAAAAAATTGCCTCCTTTTTTACTTAGTTGCTTTTAAATATTAAAAAAAATGATTGTTATGGACATTGCTTCAATCTTTCAGGGCATCAATTTCAATTATTGATTATTTTTCGAACACGTATTTGCTGAATTGATTTAAAAATTTGAAATTTAGGAAAAGTGTGACTCTTGTAGATTTTTTTTATTTCTTCAACTCTTTGGGATAATTTTTGTTCTTTCCATATCGTTATAAAATTTGTCCATTCAATATAAAGTGCTGCAGATTTTTTAACTTTCTAACATTTGGTCGATATTTCTATTAACGTTGCTTTATAGTAATGAGTTAATATTTCTTGGAGTATTCGATCATTTATCTGGATCTTTCCAAAAGCCTTTTACTTTGTATGAAAGTCTCGCAAATGTCATTGTTTAAAATATCTTATCTTCTATAAAACAATCGATCTTTAAAACCGTTTTGGGTAAAGCGAAGTTTGGTTTTCTAAGCAGTTACCACATTCGATTTTTACTTTGATTTCGATTTTCACACTAAGACTTTTCTCAGTGTAAAGAGACTCTTCTAAGTTTAACAATCAATTTTAAGTTGATTCAGAAAATAAGTGCAGACCTTTGTCTTAAAAAAAACGTATAAAAAAACCATTTTACTTTCTTATTTATCTTCAATGAGAATTTAAATTTTTTTTATTTATTTAATTATGTATTATTTAAGAATACGAAATAAATTGTCCAAGAAAAAGAAATAATTGCTTTTCGATACAATTACTTATTTAGAAATATTTAAAAAACGAAATCATATAATCGGAGCGATTTATTTAAATCGTTGTACTAAGGCAGCATTTTTTAAGCCAGTTGCTTCGATGGTAAGAGTTTCATCCGTTAATTCTCTTGCAGGAAATGTGGAAACCAATATAAAAGTTTTACTTGCGTATTGTGGTCGAACTTTTCGTATAAAATTTTGTATATCAGCCACAGTATGACTGAGATTAAATTGAGCTATCAAACATGAGCCATCCGCTAAATGGATTTGTATTGTGGTACATGGCTTAGAAATATCTAGTGTAAATTCCTTTTTACCAATTTTGGCATTATTTTCAGTCATTTGATTGGTTTGATTGGTTTGATTGGTTTGATTGGTTTGATTGATTTCTTGAGAGGTTACATTTGCTATTGGATTGATTGTGTTTGAAGGTGATGATTCGATAGCTTGGGGTGATCCTTTGATATTTTTTGGGGTTAACTTTTTTTGTCTTTTGTAGTCTTCATGGCGATGATCTTCGACATCCATATTTACCTCCCAACCCATACGCAACAACTCTTCGGGGACTTCACCGCGCATAACTGCTTGAAGAAATTCCATATTACCGGGATCCTCATAAGGGCGTAATTCACCATCATCCAATGTAAAACCTGGTTGCCATAACTTTAAAACAACTAAAGGTCCCTTAACATCGTTTTCCCCCATTTTATCTAAAGATCTCATCGACGGATCATTATCAGTTATATCCAAAAGCATACCTGCACCTGGACCTTGAACTTGGGAATCTGACATATTTTCATTTTTATTGTGTCGATGTTGGATCGCATGAAATATTTGATCAATTTGCTTCATGATATTTATAAAATTTGTTGGTTCTAATACGTTTTGTTGTTGTTGTTGTTGACTAGACGAAGAACCAGCATCTCTATGAACGATCTGCACGTCCACTTTTTCAATATCATTATTATTGTTAGCGATAACACCATGGAGTGTTGTAACTTTTGATACTGTTTGAATTGATTCGACTGAATTGGCCGTTTGTTCTTGAACCAAAATGCCACGTTGCTGCTCAATTTTCAAGCGGGCAAATGAGTCCTTTATATCATCGTCACCTTGATTGGCAAAATAATTTGATAACGCATCATCCAATATCCAATTGCTGCAGCGTAAATAAAAAACGGCAACGCCGTCTTCACGTCCGGTAATTTCGACAAAACGTTTTATGGATACATCATGGTCTGCCATTATATAATATAAATTGTAAAAAACAATTTTTTTTTTATCCAAAATAGTATAAAAAAAAACTACAAAAAAACAAAAATAAAAATGTATCGACTTCTTTAAAATTTCAAGAATTTCACAATCGAATGTTTGATTTAAAAATGACCTCTTTTTTTAAGAACCTTTTTTTCTTTCTTTATTTTTTTGAATAAAATGTCAACGTAGTAAAGATGTAGAAAAGTTTTTTTTTGAAATACAAGCAGTAGAAACTTGTTAAAGTGTTTAAATTTTATAGAAAATGATTTTTTACTGCGAATTTTATGTCAAACAAAAATTTGAAATATCTGCCACTTGGTGGTAGAGAGCTTTATGTAATGTCCAGAAATAGTTGGGATATAATCTACAATTCATTCCACTTATTATGATGATCGACTTAGATTCACTATTTTGAATCGATTTAAGCATGTCCGTCCATCTTTCCGTTTATGTATTGCCAGTTCTTTGCTTAAGATAAAGTTGTACGCAAGGAAAACTAACTTATCTTTTGGAGGCAACAATATTCGTTAAATGAAAAGAAGAAGAAGAACTTATTTGCAAACTAATCTAACTTTTATTATTATTAATGTAACGAATGTACGGTTTTATAGAAGTATGTGTGTGTGTGTGTGTGTGTGTGTGTGGCGTGTGTATGCCTGTTGTTAATTATTCCAATATCATGTTACAGTTATTACTGTTATTCTTATTATCATTGTCACTGTTGTTGTTGTTTGTTGTTGTTGTTGTTGTATTGTATTGTATTGTATTTTATTAAATGCTTAGAACAATTTCATCCTAAAAAAAATGCCATGCTTTTGCGTCAACTTTCTGTCTTGTTCTCACTCTCTCTCCCATTTTCCCTCTTTTCTTACCTCTTACCTCTTTGTGATCTTGCGCTTATATTCCCGATTTTATGAAGCATAAAGATTATGAAATATTTCAATAGAGAATTCTGTCCCCGTTTTCATGTTAGTTTAGCGTTTAGCACGTAAACACGTTTAACTTGTACGTGCCCTTTTAAATCATTATATCCCATAATTTTCTTCTACTCTTTTTTTGTTTATTTTTTATAACTTAAATAGGTACACACATATATATACACATATAAACGTGTAAATGTATGTAAATGAAAGAAAAACACATGCAAACATTTGGGCTTAACAGCATCTAAAGAATCTTTATTATACTATAATTTCTTTTGCTGTCTCCTTTGTTTGCAATTTTTCTTCCTTTTTTCTTTCCTCTTCCTAATGTTTGCTCTTGCTTTTTCATCGTTTTACTTCATACACTATTTTAGTTTATCTATTCCTTATTGCCTTGTGTGTGTGTGTGTGTGTGTGTGTGTGTGTGTGTCTATTTGGATATTTATTTCTATTGTTATTACATTTGATACTGCCGACATTCCATTATGTAGCATTACGTATGTTTGTATAGAGTTCCGGGCTCTGGAGCCTCCCCAATGCTATTTATCGCCAATGATATGGAAGAGAAGATTTTACGTGTGCCATACTAAATAAAATAGCATGAGAATACAAAAAAAATATGAGAAAGCAAAGCAAAGAAGAATTAAGAACAAAAAAAAAATAAAAAGGAAAAAAAAAACAGAAATAAAAGTAAGGAAAAAAGGAGAAATATTTCTAAAAATATGACATTACTTTCATTTACATTGTTTGAAGAGTTTGCCTGACAAGGAAGGCTTTCACATGTGACATTTCATTACAATTCATTTTTCATGGCATTTATTTTAATTTTTCTAACATGATTTCTTTTACATTTCATATATTTTAAATAATTTTACATTTAATCAAAGTACAAGTATATTAAATATTTGATTGAAAGAGCGCTAAGATCCAAAGTAGACTTTGAAAATTGAATTTTACTAAAAATAAGTTGAAAGAAACTGAATAAAATTGTAAAATTTTCTTATAAGAAAAAGTTTCGATGATACAACACAAAATCAATCAATCTAAAATCAATCTAAAATTATTGAGATAGAAAAATTTAAAGAGAGAAAGAAATAGAGGCAGCTAGAAAGATAAATAGAGATAGAGAGACAGACCTAAAGACACAAGAGATGAGATCTATGAATTCCATCGCAAGTTACTCTCAATGAAGTTTAATGGCATCTGACATCCGTAAAGAAAGAAAACAACCCTCGTACAATTTAAACTCTAAGGTCATGGCAGGTGTTAATAATAAACTTTTCTTTCTTTTTTGGAACATTGTTTCACATTGACGCGTTTATGCTTGTCATGAACTTTGAAACAATGAGAAATAAAAATATGACAAAAACTAACATTAAAGAAAAAAAAAACCAGAAGAAGAAGCAGGAAATTGTGCAACAATATTCACTGGTTCATAATAAATGGATTAAAATTGAAAAAAATTCGCAGAAAAAAACGGAAAGTCAAATTTGTTGTTGTGCTTTTTTAATGTTCCTTTTTTTTACTCTGTTTTTAATTTTCCCATTTTACGTTTCATGTTTTATGTTTCATGTTTTATTTATCTTACTGCTAATAAAATAATTTCATAAATGAAAAAATTTCTATGAAATTGTGTGTGTATGTGTGTGTGGGGGGGGGGGGGGGGGGGGGGTTAGAAGGTGAAATAAGTCAATTTGCTAAAAGTTACCAAAATAAAAATTATTTTATTTTTTGGTAAAAAATGAAATTACAGACAGACAGATAGACAAAAAGGAAAACAGAAAGTCCAAGAGACCCTTAGAAACAAGAGTAAATACTTGAACATGGCAGTCAATGATTTCTTAATGATCTATGTAAGCCATCACATTTGGAAAATATAGAAAATTCATCTAAATTTATGCAAAATTATTGAAAGTTTTAACACAAACTATGGAAAATTTTCTAATTGATAATTCCGTAAAATCTTTAGCAATTTACAAATAAAAAGGTAGAAAATATAACAGTAAACGGTTTAACAATAATTCACGGGATAACCCATAAATAGAGAAATTTTAATTAGAATTTGCAAGTGAAAATTTTATTTGATTCAAAAATGTTCAAAAAAGTAAGTAAGAAGACTTAAAGATCTTATGAAGAATTTATAATTCAGTTGGCCTTTAAAGGTTCATTTTTTTGTGGTAACTGTAAAATTCTGTATTATAATTTGAGGCTTATTTTTGCAGGGAGCTATTGACATAGTCCGATTATAACGATTTTGAAATGGTTAATACTTTTTTTTGGGCTTTAAGTGCAAGTTTTATAATCCTTATAACGGTCTGGGAAGTTCCACTAGAATAGATTTCTGTATCATTAAAACTTCAATGATGGATTAAAGCAAATTATACTCGGCCAGAAGCTGAGGAATGTGAGTCATAAAATATAAAATTTTCATGTTAAAAGTGTTTTGATTCCATTGATTGCTTGATATTGCAACTTTTATTTATTTTTATATTTTCATAATAAGCAAACTAAATTCTTATATTTTATTATATAATTTATTTGTTAGACTTACATTTTTTTTTGCATATTTATTTATCAATCTCGATAAATCATTTGCACGCATATTTATTTTGGCAAAGTAGCCTGTAAATTGTATTAGAAAAAAGTGATGGAGCCCATGTAAAAAAGTTCTTTTTTATTACAAACAAAAAAAGAAATTTAAAAGAAAAATCCTAAATATATTTCTGAAGCATATTTATAAAAGAATTGTTTTGCTATTCAATGTACGAATTGTTTAGTAATGCAAATATTTTTTTAATGGTTTTTTTTTTGATTGTTTCTTTAACGGTCTTGTTATTCATGCTCTTCTTCTTATTTCATAATCAGAATTTCTTCCAAGTGATCGCTTTTTGTAAAAAAGAAATATTAGACCGGAAATATTAGGTCGTTTAAAAAGTGATTTCTTTCAAAATACTTTACATAATGAAGGACAATATTTTATTTTCTAAATAAAAGAAAATTTCAATTTCTATTTTGAGTTTTTCTTCTAACAAAGTATTTTTGAGCAAACTCTCTTTCACAAAAGAACTTTTTTTTAATGTTTGAACATTTTTATTTATTTATCACATTATTTATGTTGCATTTTCTAATTTGTTAGTGTTTTTGTTGTGTCTCATTGAAAAGTAAAGCAAAACAAAAAAAAACTGGTAATATAAACAAGAGAAGCAGCAAAAAAAAGTCTCCTTTTTATGCACACTAAGTGATTTATTAGTGTATGATGATAATTTAATTTTCACCTTAATAAAACGCATGACACTATTTATATAAATAGCAAATATCAAGCAACAACAACAACAACAACAATGATAACATATAATTCTATGGTTTACATGGCATGACGACATGACACAACGTCTTCCATAAAAATTTTATACAAATAAATGTCAAAAAAAAAAAAAGAAAATTTATCAAACAAATATAAAAAAAAATGGCAAAATCATGGGAAAAATATAAAAAATGAAGTAGAGAGAAGTAGTGAAGGCCGCTCACTTAAATATTTTAGTTTTTCCACACAAAAATCCAAAATTTTACGTTTCTTTCTTTTGTCTGCCTTTTTCTTTTTTTTTTTCATGCCGTACACTCCAAAAAATGCTAATTCCAGAGGCAGTTTTCAGTTGCAGATTCTAATCATTTGTGGAAGGTTTTTGAGACTCATTTACATTTGATTTAATAATAATTTCAGCTTTTGTGTCTATCTGTCCGTCTGTCTATCTGAAATTTATTAAAGTATTTGGTATATTATGGAATCGATATAGTTTGTTAAATTTTTGCAAAATTTTCTTGCCTCATGGTCAAACTCCTTTTAAAATCGAAGAATTTCAAAACTTTTTCTATTGGTACATCTTATAAAAAATGGGTCCATTCGAAACTGGCTTTTATGTAACATTCAATTATGCGTAAAATTTCTTTATTGGAAAATGGAAAAATTGCACAATTTTTCAACCTTCTTAACGAAAATAAGTACAAGTCATGGAAATTGCATTCAAAATTTAAAGTTTCAAAGTTTTTTCTATTTGCTATTTGAGTTTAATATTTTTTTTCTTTCTAAATAAATTGGAAATTACTATTTTGCATAAACCTTTCTATTTGAATTCTGTTTGTTGGTTTTTTTCTAACCTTGCAATCATGTAAAGAATACTTAAAGGGCGAGTTCCATAATTCGTTAGATTTTTATTTACTATTTTTTGTATATTTTTTTCATCTTTTAGCAACAACAATAACAACAACAGTAGCAACAACAACAATGGGAATATTATAAATAATGCTCAGTATGTTTTGCATAAAATGAAGTTTTAGAAAAATAAAGCAAAATTTCCCAAAGTTCTAAAGGCCACAATTTTGATTATACATCAAACATCAAGCTTAAAAAAATTTCACTCTTTAAGTAGTAAAGACCAGAGAAGTCTCTGCCATTGGATTCAGAATTTGATTATATTTTAGAAAAATTAAGATTTTACGAAGAGGCCGATAAAGTTTTGCTTAATTCAGCCAGAGCAAATTCCAAAGTTCTCTATTTAAGGCCTTCTTTACCTCTTCAAATATATAAAGTGGTGATATATTTTAATGTATAATGAATCCAAAACAATAAATGCATAATATTTGTTCTCTTTGTTATGTGACTTAAAGATAAGAAACCTTTAAAAAAAAAAGGGGGAGGGGGGATTTTCTAATGTATGCGTTAACGTAATGTAAAATGGCATGAGCAATCATTCATCAAATAAAAATGTATAAATCAACTGGCCTTTTATGTCATTGTCCAAAGCTATCGCAATAAATTACACTCTCCAGTACGCTACTTTGTCAGTAGTTGTTCACTTACTGAAGGCTAAGTAATTTAAGTGTATATAGAACAATTGAATCCTTCCTCTTTAAAATGATCTCATAATTTTACAAATTTAGTTCTTTGATTTCGACGATTTCAATTTGCATTTCAGTTTCCATATTTTCCAAGCGTTTGACAAATTCGAAAGAAGCTAACATTATTTTCTAAAAGTATTTTTGCCATTTTAGACATGGCAATTTGTGGCATTGTTTGTCCGGGAAATTTAATGTTTATACCAACAATAAGAAAAGCACGTTCATCGTAAATTTACATGTGTTCACATATACATGGGCATTTTCAAGTGTTCATTTACATAACTCTCTTCCTATTTTTTTTGGCATTCGGTAGTTGCAGCATCCAAAAAATGTTTAAGAGCATATTCAATTTAGCCAAATATTTGTAATAAGGAAAAACCAAATGGAGGCTTCCGTTATTTGAAAAAATTAATATTTATGAGCTTGATATCAAATATTGAATAGATCTAATTAGATCAATCAGTCTGGCCTTTACTAAATGAAAAAATTTAGTTAACAATTTGGCAGAAATTTTAAAAATTCTAAATTGTAGATTCACATTTGATAAAGGTCTTCACTGAGCTAGAAAGTTTTGATTTCCAACTTAGAAGAAAATTTGCCTAAGCCTCTTCTTCCTTCTAATAATATTTCCCATTTGCATTTGCTTTTAATTATGAAACCTTTAATTCTCTTACTTTTCACATTTCACTTTTTTTTTTTTATAATAACTTTTGTGCTTTATTGTCTGTCTGTAATTTGAAAAAAAAAAAAACTTACCCACGTCCATCAAAAGTGTCTTGTTGATGGGTAATTCAAGATTAAACTTTAGCCAACTGGAAATTTCTTAAGTGTTTTTCAGTTTGCTTCCTTATTTCTCTTTTTTTTTCTACTTTTTATATCCTTCTTCTGTATTTCACAATGTCTGTGTCTTTATGATACTGAAAGGAGGTGAATCTATTTACATATGTGAATATGTAAGATTCATCTACTTAATCATTTCTAAGTATTCTATGATTTTATGGTTGTTGCTCCTCTTGACTTGTAAAGAGAAGTAAAAAATCTGTTAGAAACTTATATAGTGGGCTGACAGAAAATCTTGAGCATCCACTACAGTCAAAACTTGAATTTTGGTAAAGAGTTTCCTAAGACCAAACTGGCTATGGCTACTTGAGATATGAGTGAAAGATTCTTAGCTTCATCTGTTGAAAATTTAGTTAATATAAGTAAGAAAACTAAAAAGTCAATTCTGGTGACGCTTTACCTTTAATTTTTGATTATAAAACTCAGGTTAGAAACTCTCAGATATATTATTCTAAAATATTCCAAAATTTTTACCCTTTTAAGTTATCATAATCAAATGAAAAATATCAATTTCTTTTAAATATTAAATATAAATTAAATTTATATTATAAAATGGGCGTGTCCTTCAACCGATTTAAATCATTTTCAAATATACAGTGTAGGGAAGAATATTGAATATTTTTTTTTTATAAAATCATCAGCTCAAGTTTTGAGCTTCGAAAGCTTGGAAAGCTTAAAGCAAATTGCCCGATGGACAAACGAGAGAGAAAAGTTAGATGTTTGATTTTAAAGTTGATTCAGAATTTAATAATTTTTTAGAGTTTTAAAATTCTTTTTTTTCATTTTGTTAGATAAAATTTTTTAAAATTTAGAAAACTCAAAACTTTGGTTGCTTAGTATTTAAAATATTTTTCACTCGTCTCTTTTGACTTGTATTTTTTGCCGTTTCATTTTTTATTTATATTTTTTTTTTCTTTTTTTTTTTTCTTATTAAAATATATAACATAAGCACTACTACATTAACAATGCTAATTGTATGTTCATGTGCCATAATACGTGTCATCTTTTCTATGTTGATTTTTTTGTGGTCCTTTATGTCTTATTACATGTTTCATGTGGCACAGAGTGGTGGGTTGAAGATTATTTTATAATTCAAAGTGTTATTATAAAGAATAATTTGTAAAATAAAGAATAGAGAAAAAAAATTGTAGCTGAAAGAAGAGAGAAATACTTGAGACTTTGCTTTAAACAGATTTCTTTGATTAAATCAAATGCATATTTTTTAATGTGAAGATTTCATGTTATTTTCTTTTTGCATTGAAAGAAATTTCAATGATTTGTAATTGAATGAATTTTTTTTTGAAAGAAACATGCAAAGAAAAATTGTAAAAGAGAGTTGAAGAAGAGCCTCAATTTTAGGCCTAATAAAATCAGAACTTTTCGTGAAGACTTTCAAAATTAGAATGCTTTACAATTCAATTCTTTGCATTTTATTTTTAACTTTTAATTGATCTATAACTTTAAGAAAAACATTACTAATGTTTAAAAGTTTCTTGGACCTTCCAAATTAATATCATATATGGCCATATATGCTTTAATATTAAGAGGATTCTTTATGGTTGATGATTTTACTTCTTTAAAAGATTGGAATCACTTTACTATAAAATGGCAAATGTACTTTAATTTAAGTACTTCAATTTACTTTAAGTTTATATAGAAAAATGCTCTTTCAATTCAAGCACATTTAGCCATTTCTTTTTTGCCATCCTTCCCTATATTTATATAAATTTTATGGCTAGCAAATAAATCTTATAATGATTCTCACGTACAACTTGCGAACTTTGTGGTTTTTATAAATAAAATGTTATTGGCACCATATATTAAGTATAAAGTGGAAAGAACAGATTTAAGCAGCTAAAGTTTATATTATATTTAATAGAAGTCATCATCATCAATATGATTTTAATGTACTCATTTTTCAAGTAAACTTATTTTCTATTAGTACGAATAAATCTAAGAAGCTCGAAATGTTCCAAAGTAAAAGTGAAGACATAATGCGTTTTGATATGAACTGCTGATCGCTTTAAAGGTACGTGCTTCTAGCGTTTTTGAATAAGCAGTTCATATATAAAAATAAGTCTATTGGCAAAAGAAGATGAAGCTTTTTCTAAACCTCAAAATTCTCTTTTGTAATATCAGACATAAAAATCTGGCTTAATTTTGTAATTTTTGCATTTTTATAACTAATAAAATACCTTAAACGTTAAGGATTTTTAAAACGTTATGCAACATTCAAAGTAGTTTCTTTAAAGTAAGACAATAATTCCCCTTTGTTATATTTGGAATTTCCTAAAAAATTATTACGCCTTTTTATAAGATAAGCGAGCAATTTTAGTCCATTTGAGTAAGTAAAAAAAAGTGATTTTAAAAAAGAGAGAAATTTGGGCGTTTTGTTCTTAGATTAGATTTAGGTCATCTTCAAGTTCATATCAATTTAAATCAATCAATCTTTTTGATCAATTGAACAAACTTTATTGCAGAAAACTTATTTATAATTCTTAGTAAATATTGAATACTGTAGAATTAATGAGAGTTCAACTAAGAAAACAAAAAAATATATAAAGATAATGATACAGAAAATTATTTCTTTACGAGCGAGATAACAATAGATTTTTTTAGATAATTTCTTCATAAACTTTAATAATAAACTTATTTTAATTTTTTCTTTAATTCATTTGATTTTTTTTTTTTTTTTGCTAATTTTCTGGTGTTCAGCTTAATCAATTTTTAAGTGAGTGCATTCAGTGCAATCCAAGAAACAGAAACTCTCATTTCAATGTGCTATGAAATTAACTTAAAATATAAGTAAGTGGAAATGAAAATGTAGATAAAATAGGAATGTGTGTATGTAAAATTGTGTATTGTAAAAGGATAATGAAGAGTCTGAATTTGATTTCATTTTATGTGAGAAAGAAAAAATTCGTACAAGAATTCAAACAAGAAAATAAAGGAAAAAAGGAATAATGGAATTTTGGTCATTTTTCTGTAAAATTAGATTAGTTACGCATTTTTCTTTTCCTTTTTTTATCCATACATTTACAAATGGAGAATTTTGTATTGAAAAATAATTGAAACTAGAAAAAAAGTGGGTACGGACAACTGCATTAATGCTGCGTCTATAAATTTCATATAAATAAAGTTAAGTCGATTTTTTAGTAGAAATGCGAACAGAGCATGATGTTAAAAGAGCAATAGAAAGAGACTTTTGCTTTAGCCTGAAAAGCGATTGAGATATATCCGTTATATAAGACGTAGCTTTCTTTCATTAACTTTGCCTAAAACTGTTGCGCGCAATTTGCGAGATTCATTTTCATTTCTTTTTAAAAAGAGTTGGGACCCTTTGAAAATAGAATGGGCCCATACAATTTTTATCAAAGTTCTCCAAGCAACAACCTTTATTTTTGAAAGACCGTTATTCATATAAAAAAGTTGCCTTAATTTCGAAGTTGCTTTGTGGAAAGCTGAAGATATGAAAATACTAAAAAAAATTGGAAACGTCTGAGTTCAATCTCTCACAAAAGTGATTTATAATGATTATTGGTCTATAAATTTCTTATATAGAAATGAATGGATAAATTTCAAAACAAATCATTCCAAAATTTTTAAACCAAAAATCTTTTTCAAATATCCTGGCGCATATTTCTCCATACTCTCATGATTATCCATTCTTGAATTAATTGATTTTATATACCAATCGCAATATATAAGCAAAATTTATACATAAATACAAATAAAAACATATGGCCCCCTCTTGCCCCATTCACTTTACCAAAATAATCTTCTTTATGCCGACTCATGTAAGATAATCATTTTTAAGCATATTTTTCTAAAGCTTTTATAATTATCAAGCATATAAGCACTGAAAAGAGGTTGAAAAATAAAGAGAGCAAAAGAACAAATCTAAAAATCTAAAAAAAAAAAAAAAATGCTGAATAAGGCAGAAACTAGAAGAAATTTGCAATTTTTTTTTTATTTTCTATTTTATTTAGTAGTTATTTTTTATGCTTTGAAGCAAACGAATGAAGTAAGAAAAATAATTTTACATTATCATTGTAATGAAGATACTTTAGAATTCTATGACATTTACTTAAACAATTTCATTGTTTCAACAAAATGAGCAAATGAGACATGAAGGAAATTTTTATTTTGCTTTTCAATGCTTTGAAAAATTGTTTTATTAAAAAGTCATTAATTTTTAGGGTTTAATCTAGCATTTGAACTTATTCAGATATGAAATAGAATTATTTTTAGATAAATCGCGTATTTTCTCAAATGAAATATCTAAGAAATTTTTATGAAACATGCAAATGCATTTCGTGTTGCAATCTAATTGAGTAGAGATCAATCGCTAGCACTATTTAAGGGACCTACCATAATTTCATTGTTTATTTACATTTCTTTCGCTCTTTCAAATAATGCCAAAATTTAGATGGGCCCAGAAAAAATTATTCTATTTACATTGGAATAATGCGGCATTTGCAAAATTTCTTTTGCTTGTTTCTTCGTTTTTTGTTCATAATCAGATGGTAAATTGTGAATGGAAGGAAGAAAAAGAAGCAGCACGTATTTAAGATTTCATGTGGAATTGTTATGATTTTTTTCTTTTTTAGGTTAGTTGTTGTTGCGTATCGCTTGTGAGGATGTAACCTTTCAAACTACAGAGATGCTTTCAGAAATGCACAAATAACTTTATAAATTGTATTGAACTTTTTGCCATTTTATTTACCAATATTTTTATGTATTATTGTTGTTGTGGTTATTGTTACTATTGTCAAGTATAACTTTCATAATGTGCTTTTTGGCTTATTTGTGTTTATATGGCAAAGTGTCAGCCATCAAATCAGCTGAATAAAAAATATTCCAAGTGTTTCCATGGATGGATATATAAATGAATGGATAGACAGACAGACAGACAAACAAAAGCAATCAGAGTAATTTTACTGTAATTCCTTTGTCATGTACCTTCATTTTAGTAAATTTACAGCTGCACTTCTCTCGTTTCTATTTTTCTATATGTGTATGTGTGTGTGTGGGTGTATATGTGTGTGTATGCGTATGTAATATTTGGCAGCTTACACAACACTTACAATTGTTATGATTTGAAATTTAGATTCGAATCAAAAGGGGAAAAAGCAAAAATTGAAGAAAAGTGTTGGAAAAAAAACCTGAGAAAAAAATAATCATAAATAAATGATGCCACTTGATCTTACACAAACTTACAATGTCACATAACATTAAGGACATTAGCACTGAAAAAGTTGTAGAGGGTGAGAAAGTACGAGGGTGGTGTGGAAAGAGCAATTGACAAAAGTATTTCAAGCGTAAAGTTTTTACATTGAAATTGTATGGCTTTTATTTTCATATTTTTATTTTTTATATGCTTGTTCTTATTATTGTTGCATTACTTTTGCTGTCCTTACTTATTTTATGAAAAATACGAATTCCATTGAGAGAGAGAGAGAGAGAGAGAGAGGAAGAGGGAGAGAAGGCAATAAAGTAAGAGCGTAAGAGAAAGAGTGATAGAGAGAGGGAAGAAAAGATAAAGTAGTATTGAATGAGATAGTACGAGGTATAGTTTAAAGTACTAGCGCAGGGGAAATGTTCAGCAATGCAGTCAGGAGTAACAGTAAATTTTGTATGAGACCGAATTTGTGTTTTGCTTCTTAAAAAAATGAAAAAAAAAAGCAAAACTACATAAGAAAATAACGATTTGAATTGAAAAGGATTTGAGCACATATATCTACATATACACACATACATACTTATATACATCTTCTATTTACTATTAAAATTACAAGCTACAAGAGGTACAAGAACAAGAAGAGGAACAAGAACAAGAACATGAAGCAACCTCACAAAATTAAGCCTAAAGGCCAAAATGTGTACATTCCTTTTTTTTATGTATATTTATTTATGTATGTATGCATGTATTGGTACATACATATTTATATTTATATATAAATCTGCACTTGTATATTTATAAATACACTTAAATAAATGAAGATACCAAACCAAAGGCAAAAGTACAAAGTTGTTTCTGTTTTTTTTGTTTTTTTTTTGTGGGCTAGATAAGATGCGCTACACTCAGAAAAATGTTTGTACCAGAGAAGAACGTGCCAAAAAATGAAAAGTAGGAAAAGGAAAAAAAAAAACGGAAATGACTGTAAATTTTATTATAATATTTTTTGGTTTTTTTCTGCTTGTTCTACTTTTTAGAATTTTTATTTTTATTGTTTTAATATTCTAGCTCTCTTCCTGCTTAACTCTCTCTCTCTCTCACTATCTCTATCCCTTTCAAACGTACTCTCACTATTTCTCTCACTCTTTAGGCAATTTTGTGTAAATATATTGTAAAATATTTTTATTACTTACGTTGGAGTAATTTTTGTTCTATACAATTTTATTTTCATATAAAATATTTATTAACAGAATTTTTAATACATTTTAAGCGTATTAAAATGTTGCCCTACCAAAATGTACTAAAATTATTTTAACAACTTTTTCAAATTAGTCATTATATCAATAAAAAAAAAATCAAAAGATTTAGTTATTCAACTTTTACTAAGTGGCCTTTTGGTTTAAATATTTTTTTGGTAGTTTTGAAAAATATTTTAGTACTTTTTAGAATTTAACAACTTTTACCAAATTTTAGCACATTTCATAACTTTCATATTTTTTTTAAGCTTATAGCATTGTTTAAACCTTTTAGTACAAAAGTCTGAAAGTTTTCATAAAAATTTTGTATATTTTTAGTATTGTTTAGAACAATTTATGACATTTAGAATTTTTTTTTATAGATTTTAGCATCTTTCCCGGTAATTACACAGTTTTAGAATATTTCCTGGTATTTATAAATTTTGTAACGTTTATAAAAAATGTTTAGTACAAATTTATTATTTTTTAAACATCAAAAATTTTTTAGTACAACTTTTAACTCAGCCTAAATTTTTTTTACTAAATGGCACATTTTTTTGAAAAACAAAGCATTTTACATTTTATTTAGTCCTTTTTTTGCAAGCATTTACATATTTAAATACATTTTAGTACTTTTTTTAGTACTTTTTTAGTACTTTTTGGTATTTTTAGTATTTTTTAAGTACATTTGATTAGTTTTTGTTTTCACTTCAAATTTTGTTAAGTATTGTTGTCTTTTTCCTTCTCATTGCTTTCCTTTTTCGATTAGCACAAATAAGAACGTAAGACAAACGTATGCACATGCAGGCACACATCTATACATATACATATAATATATATATAATATATATATATATATATATATATATATATATATATTATGTATATATGTATATATGTATATATGTATATATATATTATATATATTATATATATATATATATATATATATGTTGTGTGTGTGTGTGTGTGTGTGTGTGTAAAGAAAAAAATGACAAAAAGTGTAAAAAGGCAAAATTAAAATACAAATTTCATTTCATTATATTCGTATTTAAACGCAAATGTGGTTATGTATATTTATATCTGTATATGTGTATGTGTAAGTGTACGCTTTATTGTATCAAGATAATCTACATTATAGTTTTTAACGAGTTAACGCAAACTGAAACCGAACTACAATCATTTTAGTCAAAATTGTTCATTATTTTTTATCAGACATTCTATTATTGTTGTTGTTGTTGTACTTACTGCTAATGTTTCTATTGTTATAGCTTTTTCTATTGTTTTATTACTACATTTGTCGTTGTTATTTATATCCTTTTATTCTTCATTTACGTTCATTTCCGTAGTTGTCAACTTTTTTCCGATACATTTTAAGTTTTTCCTATTTTTTTGCTTCCTTTTTTTTTTTTTTGGTTTATCGTTTTGTTTGGTTTTACTGTTATAAAGCAGGACCACAATATTTTGTGCATTTGTCAACAGCCTTTTTTATTTTTTTAAATTTTTATCACATTTTCTGTCTACTTCTTCTTCTTCTATTTCCTTTTTCCTTAAACCAAATCTCATTCTGGCTCTTGTTCATCTATTTTTCCTTGCTACTTATTTTCTTACTACATTGTCCGTCTGTCCGTCTGTCTGCCTGTCTGTCTGTCTGTCTGTCTGTCTTTCTAATTGTTAGTCTGTTTGTATGTCTAAATGACGAGAGCCCTTTCTTTTTAATAATAAAACAATAAACAACAACAACAATAATAATAATAATAATATAATTTATAAAAATCTTTTAACAATGTTAAATAAACATATGAAAGAACTCTTCATTATATTTACATGATGATGAGTTTGTGTTAGTTTGTTCTGTATGTGTTGTGTATGTGAATGTTGCATATTGCAAGTTGTTTTACTGTTTAAGCCAGTTTAGTTAATGCTGCATACTTTTTTCTTTTTTTGCCTCTTTACTATCAAGTTCATAGATTCATTCTTACGTAGAGTGGTAAAGAGATCTGTGAGTTTAATAATCTTCACAAATAATTTAAAAGAAAAAAGAAATAAAGAAAATCATATATAAATTTGTTGTAGAGCGTTTCAAACCGATTTTGTAAGACTATACTAACTTTAAATTTTGTAAGATACGAAAGTCAAGTAAATTATAAAAAATTCAGCAAAATTCAAAAAAATAATATACATAATTTATTGGATTTAAAAAGTAAATTTTATGGGACAAGTTTTAAAAAATAAAAGGATTTAGATTAAATTGATTAGACTTATACAGAATATCAAATAATTAGACATTTTCTTGAAAAGCTTTTAAACATTTTCTACAAATTTTTCATAAAATTTTCATTTTCGCAAAATGAAACTTTTTAGCAAAGAAAAAAAAAACACTCAACTACAAAATTTCATTAAAATAACTCTAAAATTTTGTAGGTTGGACGGATGTACAGACATATAAACAGACTTCGGTTTAAAACATTTCAGAAAGTGATTCTTAGTGGATCTACGATGAATTTCCATCTCAAGATATTTTAACGGTTACTTACATCTCTATAAACATACAAATGGGCAAAGATTATAATAGAATTTTTATAGTTGCTGTTACCACTCATTTAAAAGAATAAAAGATTTGCATCTAAATGTGCGTATGTAAACTGAAACAATAAGATCATCATCATTATCCTTAACATTCTTCAGTTTTCTTCAGTGTTCAAGTTCTATTTATAAAGTTACTAACTTCTTGAAAATTCTCTGAAAAATTACGTTACGTATGGATTTGTATTGCTTTTGTTATTATCTCATTTAAATGTACATAAATTATCATTCTTCATTATTTTCTTTATGATTTTTTTTTTATATAAAAAAAAATAAAAAAAAAATCTAGAAAGAGCTTAAGTAGTTACTTTCTTATGGCACTTTGAAGAAAATATCGTTTAAAAATTAAATGCTTTAATTGAGAAATTAAGAATACAAATATTTTATGTGTAATCTTGAAAAAGAAAAGTCAGTTTCTTAGACAATAGTAATTTTTTGAATCCATTTAAAAAATTTAAGTTCTATGGATCCTGAGAAATTTCTTATAAATGTTTGAAGTTGATTTCTAAGAAGCTGCCTTAAAGATATCAAATCCCCATGACTTTCAAAAAGTTAATAATTTTGACAATAAGCAAAATTATTCTGTGATTTCTATCTAATTCAATGGTAAAACAATCAAGAAAAATTAAAATTTTTAATTAATGAAATTAAGCTACAAATTATGACAAAATGTTTATTGAAAATTTTCTAATTCTATTTTGGCATTGAAACAAACAAAAAAAATTTGTCATTTCTTCACAAAAATTTACAATTCAATAGAAGAAATCATTTAATTTCCGATTTGTAATTGGAATTTTGTTAAGTAAATTTAACTTTTTTTATTTTGCTCTTTTTTATTTTTTATTTTATTTTTTAAAAATTGCAACTTATAAATCATTAAAGACTCATAAAATTTGCCAAAAAAAAAAAAAAAAGGAAAACCATTTAATTTTCTTTTCTTGCTGTTTCATCTTGTTACTGTTGTTGTTGTTGTTGTTGTTAATGTTGTTGTTCTTACTGTTTCCTTTTGTTCTTATTGCTCTTTTTGTTTTGTTGTTTTGTTGGCGATTGTGATATCTGAATTATCCGACTGCAAGCGCAATTTATTTTTCCTTTTTGAAATAAAATTCGTTCTTGTTATTGTTGGTTGTTATTATTATTGTTGTCGATGTTGCTACTGCTGCTGCTGAACTGTTGCAGTATTGCAGTTCACGTTGGCGCAAAAAGTTCATGAACTTGCTTTTAATTCAATTTACGTGTAACGGTCGTTCTAGTTTTGCCAAAAAAGTTTTATGGTTGTTGGTTGTTGTTGTTGTTGTTTATTTGTAATTTTATCATTTTTGTCATTTATTTTAAAAATTGTTTATAGAAGAGAAGTTATACAACTTTTATATGTTCAATAGACATGGAAATTATTGTTGTTACTCATAGTTTTCAACAATTGCTTAATAGTTTTTTTTTTTTTTATTTTGAAAAATTCTTCTTAACTAATGCCAAATCATGAAATAATGATAAATCAGAGATGTCCACGTGGCATACCACATAGAATGCAATTCAAAAGGAAGGAATAATATATCCGGAAAGTTTTTTAGTATTAAATTTTTATATCATAAAATTTTGAATAAGCTTGACCGACATATACTATAGATTACTGTGCAAAACACTCATATGGAAATTGTGCTTTTTCATATTCTTAACTTTCGAATGGTAAACAACAAACAACTAATTTTTCTATCAAGGTGCTTCCAATAGACGTTAAAATGTAGGCGTGACCCTTGATTGAAAGTGAAAAATATTCTAATATTTGAATTATTTGAAAGTTTGATTATATGAAAAGACATTCAAAAAACAGACCGATTTAAATCAAGTTCGACACACTTATTTTTAGTATCAAAATGTAAAGAGATGCCAAAATACATTCAAAATTACAACTTATCCATATAATGACTTTTTTTGGAGGGGCTCTTAAAAATTGACGAATCCAAAAGAAAGTATATTACACAAAATTTTCCATGTCTGAGGTTAATTGCAAAAAAGGTGTTATATATAAAGGAGTCGTATAAAATGGACCGATTTTAATCATTTTCAATACGGGTTGATTTTGGTTCAAAATATGCCCATGTATCAAATTTTATTAGAATATTCCCAAAATTGCTGCCTGTAGCTTAATAAAAAACTTACGTGTACAGACATCAGAAGGACAGACGCAAAGACTTAATTTGAATTAAGATGTGATTCTGAATCGATCAATATTTTAAGTTCTATGTCAAGTCTTTCTGGGTATTACAAACATCTGCATAAACTTATAATACCTTGAATCATGAAATTCTTGTAAATATTTATAAGCGCAAGAAAAAAGAAAAAACCAAAACAACGAATACTTTTAAACACCTTTAACACCCACAACAAAATATTTTGTCGTATTCATTTCACCTCTCGAAATGTCAAACACATTCAATTGATTTTCTTTGTTTTTTTTTTTTTTTGTTCAGTTGCCGACTTTCTACCTTTCTCATTCATTTTCATTTGATTTGGGATTTGATGTTTTGTTGTCTAAATAAAATAAATGAATGAAACATGAATTTCAAGAACCTTTAATTGAATACAATAATTGTAATTTATATTTATTGGTGTTAGTCTACGTGTATTTAGTTTCATTTTCATTTTCGTTTTCGTGCTTCGTGCTTATTTCCAATAAAATTAAATGGCAGAGAAAAGGACATATATTGGAAAAAGAAAACTTTAAATGGCAATAAAATTGAAATAAATTGAATTAAATGATAAGTGATTTTCTGCTTCGATTTTCTAGTGAGTAATTTCTATTGCAAAATTGGTCATGAGCGCATTTCAGTATGAGTTTGTGTGAATGTATGTAACATCCAGAAGGATTTAAATTAGGTACTTAACTTATATTAAACCGATCGAAACAGACGTATTTTCTAAATCGATTTAAGTTTGTCTGTCCATCTGCCATGTAAATTTGTTAGCCAAGTGTAGAGTGCAATTTTTGAATGTATTTTGAATGTAATTTTGAAGCTATTTCATTTAAATTATTTGATGGTGGTTCTAATCTTTCGATCAATTCGTAACATATAATTTTAAATAAATTTTGTAAGCCGCTTCAAATTAAAATTCAATGTGCCACCTTATTGTATATTTTTCAAATTTTTTAAATACTTAAATACTAAAACACTTAATTTTTTACTTAAGTACTTAATTTTTTAAATGCGTAATTTTTTAAGTAGCAAACTTTTTAAGTACCTAAATTTTTAATAAGCAAATTTTGAAGTACTTAAATAATTATATTCATTATTACTTAAATATTTCAGTATTTAATTTCTTAAATAACTTTTCATTTAATTAATAAGTACCGATGTTAATTTATAGCAATAAATTACTTCAATTTCATTGTAAATTTATGAAAAAATCATGTAAAAATTAATTATGTTACATTAAATTATTACACAAAAAATTTATTTAAACAAATTATTATAATTATTTTGAAATTTTATTTAAATAGATTGCAAAAAAGCAAATATAATTAATATAATTATAATTATAATTAATATAATTATTATTATATAATTATATAATTATAATTATAATTAATAAAATTATTATTATATAATTATAATTATAATTAATTATAATTAAAATTAATATATAATTAATAGTTAAATACTTTAAGTATTTAACGGGAATTTTTGTAATTTTAATGTAATTAAAATATAAAATTTCAATATTCTTTTAAATTTGACCATTAAATTGAAATAAAATAAAATTTTTCATTGTATTTATGTAGCTGAATGCTTTTTTTTACTACTTTTGATTTATGTACAAAAATGAAAAATTCATAAAAATGTTTTTTTTTGTATCTCCTTTTATATTTCTCTTTAATTACTTAAGCTTTTTGCAATACAGAATTTTATTTTATTTATTCCTGCAACAATAAATTTCCAATGCATAATAGTTTTTCAGGCGAGGCGATAAATAAGGAAGGACTATATAAAAAAATTTTACTTTTAAAAATATTATTTTAGAGTGAAAATAAATCATTAATTTTAAAATATATATCGCATTAAATTTTTTTTATGTTATTTTTACAAAAAAAAATTTTTTTTTTAAGTGGTTAAAAGTTACTTTTGAGTGTAGTGAATTGACTTAATGCTTTTAGCGCATATTAATTAATTGCTAAGTATTTAAACTTAACTGTTGGCTATTGGCTTTCTGGCTTTTGGCTTTGGCTTTTTGGCCATTTCAGATTGTAAATGAATTGTGGGCTGTACTTTGGCCCAAGCTCAACAAATTGTTCAAATTTTTAAATAGAATGGATGAAAATTTTTCTTATAAGAGTTGATATATTCAAACAATTGAAGTGACTAAATTTAACCCTCCATAGAGTTATAAAATATTTAGGATGCATGAAAAGAATCATGTTTTAAGCATTATGATATATTTTATTTATAAAAATTTTTCTGGGCAATGGCTAATACGTTCAATTATGCAAAGTATGTGAACATGATGGATATTATCATAAATATGAAATTATTTTCATTATTTTCAGTTACTGCCACATGCCATCAAATTTCGATTAATGTTGAATACTTCAGCAAAAAAAAAAAAAAAAATTTCTAATTTAAACATAAATCTTTTTTTTGTAATGGCAGCAATATTTTAAAGCTCAATGCTTTTTTTATTTGCTTCTAACTAATTATGTAAAATGAGACAAGATAAGTGTGTGAATTTGTATTTTGTAATGGCATCATCTCATCCAAATTTCTTTTCTTTTATATTTAGCACTAGAGATTTTCATATAGTCTTTTGTTGTTGTACTAGAAATTTATTAAAAATCTACTCTGTTAAAATGTTAAGATTCTTTTTTGACATAATGAGTGTGTGTGTATATGTGTAAATTGATATAATGCTAGAACAAAGTAAATTATTCTAATAGAATGGATTCTAATAGAAAGGAAGAAAGAAAGAATGCAAAAGGAGGGGTTAGATAGTTTATGGAGCAGTAATAATTGTGAATTTCTATGTTAAAGTGTCTCATCCCCCTTTTTCATGTAGTTTTTCAAGTAAAATGAATGAGGGTTATTGATAGAATGCATGAACAATGCTTATCAAAAAAGAAAAAAAAAAAAGATAAGAGCTAGTATGGCCTAACAATAACAACAACAACAAACAATTTGCCATCATTATCATCTTCATGCATTCATTATGTCCATTAAATAGAGCATTGAGAATGATAAGCAAGCAAGCAAGGAAAGTGAGAGTCATTTGTCTTTGTCCTTAAGAAATAACCAAAAAAAAAAAAAAAAAAAAAAAGATAGGAAAAAAAAATGATTCAACCAAAATTGTTGCTCAACTGTCATCGTTAATGTCAACTAAGTAACAACAAAAATAACAACAACAATAACATTCTCTATAAATGCAATTCATTTCTTGTATGCAACTTAATCCATCATTCTGGTGGATTAATAAAAGGGAAAGGAAATTTAGAAAGAAGTTTCATGCGAAATTTTAAAGAATTTTTTTTCCTTATTTTCTATTCGCAAGTGAATTTTTTTTTGTCTTTTTTATATAAAATTTCATAAAAAGTTTGAAAGGATCTGTGTATGTAGATCATTTTAATCAAAAACTTATTTTTAGAGAATTTTTTTTTTTATATTCATGATTTATTAGATAGTAAATTTAACAAGATTTTGAACAAAATGTAAAAGCAAAACGAAATTTTTAAAATGAAACGTAAATTTATTAAGGTGTGGATGTATATAACATTCAGAAGGGCACGAATTTGGTTTTAAATTTTCTTAAAACCATCGATTTGTAATAACTTGCTGTTTCATTTTGGAAACAATTTATATGTTCATCTGTTTGTCTGTCCGTCTAACCATGTAAAATAATTATCAAATTGCAAAATACATTTCTTGAGATTTTTTAATGAAATTTGATAGTCAGGCGTGTCTTGGCTTAAAGTTCTGGTTCGCATCTTCATTTGAAGGAAAGGCATTTTAAAAGAAAAGTTTACTGTATTAGATAAATTTTTATTGGGGTTGGGCTGGTTTCTGTTAAAGCTTTTTTTGGCATTGACTCATTTTTATTGCCATATTCATCTGAATTAAAGCGTCTTTTATTTTGAAAAATCTCTTTATGAGCAATTAAAAGTAAAGCGTTTAAAGTTTTGAACCCTTTTTCTATGAAATGAACTCTTCAACTTTTCTCAAATTTTTTGCATTTCATGTTTATGGGATTCGTAGCATTTCTTTGAATTCTTTACATTTACTTTTATATCTGATTTACGTTCTGGCGTTTTTTAGTGAGAACTTAAGGGATCGACGAAGAAAGTGAAAGTGAAGTAAAGTATTTAAAATTCGACTTTGAACGATTCTAAAGTTTTTACTTGTTTCTTATTTCTAATTTTCAGTTTTTTGTATTTTTTTTTTGTTTTTCCTTTTTTATTGTTTTATTCTCAAAATATTCCAATTGCGTTGTGAAAGTTTAAGCTGTTATCCATAAAAACCATAAACTGACACATTTAATGTTGATCTATTTCAAATGAAAAATTCAAATAATTCATAAATGATTGATACATTAAATGATATGAAATAAGTGGAATAAACAAAAAAAAAAAAAAAAAAAAGGAAAAGTGAACAAAATACATTTAACGCAGAAAAAATGTCACAATTTATTCAATGACTTTATCTAGCTATCTCTTTCTATTTATGTCTGTATCTGCTTTTTTTTTGCCAACTTGTTTCCAAAACAAAATGCAATTGCAAATGTATTGATAATTTGTTACACTTGTGTTGTAACAACTACAACAAGAAAAATGCACATAAAAATTTCAGATTTTGCACTTTAAAGGAAATTTAATTAACTTGGAGAAATAGCTCGGAGAGCTCGGTACGAGTTTACTCTAAAAAGTTGATTTATTGCTAAATGTTCATTTACATTGTTGTACTTTGTGTAGAGAATTTTACATAATCCTTCTATAAAAACAATAATAATAATAACAACAATAACAACAACAACATCAACAAAAGCATTTGAAAGAAAAATTGAGTGCAATTTTAAAATGATTGTTAAATTTCACTTTTGGCTTATTAAATTTATTGAAATTCTGTTGCTTGTTTTTCTACAACAAGCGAAAGGGAAACTGAAATTCTATTCACTAAATTTCCTTAACACTTTCACTTTTTGTTTTAGTCTTCTTTATTACAACATTTTTCTTTATGGTTTTTTTAGTAAACTTTATTTTTTAGATTTAATATTTTTCGCAAGCGTAGAAATGAAGTGTTAAACAAAACTAAAAATAAAAATGGAAATAAAATACTTTAAAATGTTTATTTATTTTGGCGCATTCTTGCTTTATTTTGTATTATTATTAGAATTATAACAACAGCAACACAACTTTATTACAAATTTTCTGCAATTGTTGTTTTCCTTTTTTTTTTTTTTTTTGATTTCATTATGATTGATTTATGCAAACAGTTTTCCCAAATTTTAGTAGAAAAGTTTTATTGCTAGTGATTGGTTGAGTTCAAGATGCTTAGGAAAGGAAAGATGAAAAGAAAGGACGTTGAAATGTATAAAAATCTAATGGAAATCTTTTTTAAAATTTATTTATTTTTATTCATTAATTTCATCACTTTTTTGCCAATTTTCAAAGAAAATTTTCCTCTTTTCTTATTGCACTTTTAAACAACGAAATATTAAAAGCATTAAAAACAACAACAACAACAATTAATAATAATAATAATAATAATAATAATAATGAAAGACAATAATTAATTTTCATTGATTTGAACATCAATCGAATACAAATAATTTTTTTGAATGATTATTCAAATTTTTTTTTTCTATTTTCTCTGTTTCCATTTTTCTCTTTTTCTTATATTCTGAACTTTTCAGAAAACACTGCTTTTATTATTTGACCTTAAAATCGTTTTAAAAAGATGAAACAGAGTTTCTTGCAAATGATGATACAGAAAATCAAGACAATGTCAATCAGAAAACTGTCAAAGGAAATTTAAAGAAGTGCAACTTTAAACCAACTAAATAAAACTAAGAAAAATCCATCATTTTCAAATTCTAATCTAATAAAATGAGAAAAATTTAAGTAAATCCAATAAAAATATAAAAGAAATTTAAAAAGTCGTAACGTTCAGTTCTACTGGAACGTTTTGATCGTCTAACATTATTGATTTGAAATTAATATAAATTGAAAGTTGTGGCTTTTACTTTAATGCAGTTAAGAAGAATTAAAGAAATTCGAATACTTTAAATTTAGAAAACGCGTTTTCTAGGACAGTTGCGTCTAGAAATTTACAAAGATAATAAATTTGCGAAAATTTTGGATCAAGCTGATTCAGAGACTCTTAAATAAAGGCCAACGATTTTTCATATTACCAAATTATATTAACAAAATAAGAAATTACCAAGTGCATGAAGTGGCAGCAATTGAAGTGTAGCCGTATCTATCAAAGTACTCGCAATTGAAGTGCAATGAAATGATTTGCATGAAATTAAAATTGAATGAAGTTGTAAAATGTAATTAAATGTGAAATAAGTGTTATTATTTTAAAAAATAAACACACACACACACACACACACACACACACACACACACAGAAATACACTTGTTGAGGTTGATGAGATGAATGAATTAAATCATAGAATTTTATCTTAACTCTTAAAAGGAGAAGTTCTACCAAAAAAAAAAAAAAATAGGAAAAACATTTGCTTACATTCAATTAGATAAATCTAACATTAAACCATTTAAACACACACACACACTTATGCATATGCACATGCTTATGGTTTCTATTCAAAAACAATATTCATCCAAAAGGGAAAAACAAGTAAATAACTAAGCAATTAAGTAAAATAGCAACAGTGTTAATGATGACTCTACTCACAAATATATTCATCCAATGTATCATTGATGCAATGGATGAATTGATAATGGTAATGTAAATAAATTGTGGAAACTAGAAAATGCAGTAGTAGAATGAAACTGAATGATTTAGAAAATTTCAAGTGAATGTAAAATACGTAAAGAATTTTGTCATTAATGAACATGATAATGCAATTTGGGAAGCCCAAAAAAATAAAAACAATAATTCTATTTGAAGTTCTTCTAAAGATTCGACTTTTTTTTGAAAGAAAAATCCACAATAAAAACAAATTGCAAGAGAAATTGTAAAAGCAAAGAAACTGATACAGTAACGGTTTTTGGTGGAATAAATTCCTCAAACCCTCAACTTTAAGTTACTAAAAGGAAAGCAAGAATATGATTGAAAAATACTAAATAAAAAAGCTTTAATTTATATGGAAATTTAGTAAATAAATTTGGTAATAGAATTAAAGGAATAGAACCGTCTTCCAGTTCTAAAAATTTCCTTTGCGCCAAAGTCTTTCAAAACTTATGTAATTCTTTCACAAATTGACTCTTTTTTTCCTTAGTTAAAGTTTTATATGAGCAATCTAATTTGAAAAGAAAGTTTGCTGGATTTTAAAGCAAAACAACTAACACTTCTAATCAATTTTTGTATGAAGATGTAACTTCTTCAGATACTTTTTGAGATATATTGATATTTTGAAAAAAGTGCTATACGATACAAGTTTTTATAATGCCTGATAATCGTAATCAAAAAAAATTGTCAGAATCTATGAAACATTATAAATCTTTATGGGAAATTTATTCTGTTAAAATGGCCTCTTTAAATGAACCTCTTAACAAAGTAACTAGCTAACTCTTGTTGACAAAAATAACCAATTAAATATCAATAGGAAACAAGAATTCAATACAAAAAATTAAGAAATGAAATTTTTTTCTATCCTTATGAAAACGTATCAAATACAAAATATGCCCTGAATATGATAATTTGATTTTAAAAATTAAACTAAGTAAGCAAAAGGAAGGGAAACAGAAAATGACTCTGAAAATGATAATAAATTTTGTAAAAGGTAAAATGAAACTGCAAAACAATTCCACTTAACAGTAAAACATTCATAAAATACAAAATTATTGTGGATTATATATCTATGAGAATTAGAAATAGACAGACATAAAGAAAAGAAAAGAAAAAAAAGCAAAGAAAAGAGCGTTTGTAATAGAAAAGGAATTGAAATGGAATTGAGTTGAATTAAATCGCATTGCAATGAATATTGCTACGAATTTTTTTAAGAAATATTACCATCATAGAGCAACGGCAACAATTATCATTAAAATTTATATATTTTATGGCAATTGCATCAATTGTAAGTAACAATATTGACGTCAACATTTCAACGTTAAGTGATGTTGCAGGTTTTCACTCTTAGCTGAAAACATTCTTCACTTATAGCGATATTATTGCTAATAATGATGTTAATGATGATAATGATAATAATGATAGTGATAATAATGAAAATTAAACTGTAAAATCCAATAATCATAAATAATATAAATCAACAGTGCTAATGCATCACATAAATAATTGAGAATGACAACATAGAATAATTTTAGGCGTATACCACTTAAAATGAAAGTGTAAGCATGGAAAGCCTTTGCAAAATAAGAATTTCAAGCAAAAAAAAAAAAATACGTTAGATAAACAAAACAATGATTAAATTGTGATGGACTATCAAATGGTTTTGCAAAGTTTTCCCAAACGAATTACTTAGAAAAAGTTAGAAAACAGAAAAATGCTAGTTTTCAAAGCGACTCTACGAAAACATTTTCTTGCCTAACGATATCACATTTATTCATATAAATATTTATTACAATTTTTTGTCTTATTGGTAAATCATTTTTTACTTTTACTGCAAATAATTTACATTAAATTAACACTTTGCCAAGTGAATAAAAAACTAATAAAACAAAAAATAACGTCATGAAGAATACCAATTGGCTTGACTGTCTCAGACTGTCAGATTTAATAGCAATCATTAGAGATAAAAATTATAACAATGAAACTAAAAGCAAACGATAAAATATTTATGCTTATCTGAAACAACAGCAAACAACATGACGTTAAACAAAATGTATTCAGGTTATTTGTTGCGATATCATGGTAAAAACAACAACAAACAACAACAACAACAACAACAACAACAAACAACAACAACAAACAACAACAACAACAACAACAAATAATAACAACAACAAATAACAACAAATAACAACAAATAACAACAACATATAACGCCAGCAATGAGTTTTGTGCATTTATACAGATTTTAAGGAGTGCAAGACAATCAGTCAAAATGAAATAATATGCGAACTGGCATGCAAACAATGAATTCTATTGTGCGTTTGCGTCCCTTCCAACAACTCAAATTATTATCATTGCCGTAGATAAAGAAAAAGAACAAAAGCAAGAATAATAACAACAACAAGATAAAGAGGAGTAGAACAGAAAAGTAGCATAAACCTGACACAGAAAAACAAAAAACAAAAAAAAAAAAGAACAAGAAAGATTCCCTTTTCACACTTCCGTTATTGATCACAATGTATTTTGTACATTTGTTGTGTCTGTTATTTATCTTTTCCTTTTACTTATAGATGGCATATAAATGGGCACGCATCAACATCAGCGTCATCATCATTAACATCAATCATGACTTATTCTGTTCAACAGTATGTCGCCATTGGGCGTATTATGCTAACATCCATCACGTGCCATTAAAACATTTCATAATGCCTGATATCCCATTCTCAATTCGTTGCTTTCTGCTCTCTTTTCATCATGCGTAACCTTATTCATTGTCTCAATTGTTGGATATGTTGGACATGGCATGACAATGCTAAAGTACAGTAACTACTAATAATAACAACAACAATAACAACAACAAAACGAAGAGAACGAAGAGAAAAAGAAAACAACAGCCCATAATATCTAAAGACATAACAACAGCAGACCAAAGTAATAGAAAAGATAACAGAACTATCGAAGGAAACTTAACGGTTTAATGTTTATAATTTCATGCGATTGCTAACAATATGAGAATAAATTATATCGCCATTTATTTACCTGGTAAGTGGCCAATCATTCATATAACTCAGTCCATTTTATTCATAAACTAAATAACTCCCTCCCATTTTTATAACACACCACATTACTTACGATTCAAGAAATTGTAAGTTTGGGCCGATATATAGGACAAGTCTTGAGATGGGCTCAACGATAAAGCAATCAACTTGAGTTGACACTTTTATTTGGCAAACTCTTTTCGGTTTATCCCTGTAAATATCCTTTCGGGTTAGCTTAAAAAAATTTTGGACTTTATTAAATAATTTTTAAGACCCCTCTCTCTATACAAATTCCTTTACTGAAAAAAATTGTTATGCCCAAAAAATTCTACCATTTCAAAGTTATTCTCAATGAAATTTCATTGTTTATGGTGGTTATTTGATATAGACAGCAAATGAAGTCCACAACAAAGCTCTTTTTGAACTCTTTTCCATTATTCCAAATTTTTCAATTATTCCATAGAAATTACTCATCACTCATTATTCATTATTCTTAACTTGTAATTAATTTTCCTGACATACAAATTGACTCAGATCACATGTAACAATTTCACTTGGTAATTTTCTCTTTTTTTTCATTCTTCGATTACAGTAAAATTAACGCTTCAAATTAGTTTGATGCTTATTGTTTTCTATATGCCAATGACATGGAGTGACGATTGGTCACAATCGTGTGCATCCAATTGTACCTGTAAATGGACTAATGGTAAAAAATCTGCTATATGTAGTTCATTACAATTGACAACAATACCAACAACACTTAGCACAGAATTACAAGTATTAGTATTGAATGATAATTATATACCATATTTGAATCGTGAAGAGTTCATCAATTTGGGCCTCATGAATTTACAACGGATTTATTTGAAGAAATCTGAAGTCCATTATTTGCATAAAGAGGCCTTTAAGGATTTAAAAATTTTAGTTGAAATCGATTTATCAGATAATCGTATTGAAATGTTAGACAAAGGCACCTTCTCCGGTAATGATCGTCTGCGTATATTATATTTGAATGGTAATCCATTGAAAAGATTGGTGGCCTATCAATTTCCCATACTGCCGCATTTGAGAACATTGGATTTACATGATTGTTTAATCTCATATATTGATCCAATGGCTTTAGCCAATTTAAATTTATTGGAATTTCTGTATTTGAAGAATAATTTATTGGAAAGTCTTAGTGAATATGTATTCCATCACATGATTAATTTGAAGACCTTAGTATTGGATGAAAATCCATGGCAATGTAATTGTAAATTAAGAAAATTTCGCACTTGGTATGTAGAAAGTAATTTAAATAGTGTGACATTGATGTGCAAAGGTCCGCCATCTTACAAAAATAGGCCATGGGATCAAGTAGAGGAAAAATTATTTGGTTGTGCACCGCGAGTAGAAATTTTCAATAATGAAGATATACAAAATATAGAAATTGGCAGTAATATAACATTCAGTTGTTTGGTGTATGGGGATCCCATGCCCACTGTCTCATGGGAATTGAATGGTAAAATTTTGGATAATGATAATGTCATGTTTGAGACGGAGCATATCACATCGGATAAATTATGGAGTAATTTAACAATATTTAATATGACAAGTTTTGATGCGGGTACTTACGTTTGTACCGCTATTAATATTGTGGGTGTTGGGGCCCAAAATATAAGCATCTATTTAACGGAAATTGTTCAGCATGTTTTAATCAAAACGCCAGAAACTTTTTGGTATTTCGGCTTAATTATGGGTACATTTGGTACAGTTTTCTTCTTAATACTGCTCTCTTTTGTGGTGTGTTTGTGCAAGCGAACCTCAACTCAAAGGCATCATGCTAGAAAGCCGGGTGTTAAACCTAGTGTTAGTTTCAACGATCAAGAGAAGAAATTATTAGATTTGAGTATAACGACGACCACAAATGATCGGGGTGATAGTTGTGTTATAGATAATAATCATAGTACTACAACAATGAGTAAAGCGGAATCTGTGTTGGGTAGTTTTGAACCGATCGAAATCCATGCAGTGGAAAATCATCGTAATTCAATGCATGCTCATCATGGTTTATTAATAACAGGAAGTCATCATCAGCATCATCATCATCATCATCAGCATCAACAACAAAGTCAACATATGACTACAAACAATAATGCGTTGAACAATCGTCAACAACAAAAACAACAACAGCAATTAATGGCCATTGCTGATGGCTCTTGTAGTATTGTGGGTATACCACCCAACTCAATGTCCAATAATACAAGCAGTGCTCTACTTGGTAGCGGCGGTAACGCAGGTATAGGTGCTGGTTCGAGTACCGGTGTTGGTGCACATTCAAATCCTATACCCGAAGAATATCCTTTAAATATGGGAGTATTCCCTCCACCTCCAGAATTTTGTAGTAATTTAATAACCAATCCCGGTTACGGCAATATATTCATAAGTGTTTCTGTTACTCAAGATATGTTGGATTCAGGCGATGTTAGCATGTATCCAGATTTATTGAATATAGCTAAACGTAACTCAGAGACTACTATGGCCGGACAATTGAAGAGAAGCGCCAATAAAACTGTTGAAACAGCTTTACAATTAGCTTCTAGAATAGGCAGCAGTTGTGATGGTGACGAGAATGTTACAATAAGAAATGGCATTAATAAAATGAATGTTACATCTTTTGCCACATTACCACGTAATAATCAAAGGCGTGGCATATTAAAAAAAGATACATCCTTACAATCAAATCAACTACAAGCCTCAACATTAAATCAAACTAATTTGTATCCACATGAAGAGATTGTATCTTATCATAATTTGGATACAACCACTTACAATTTCGCCTATCAAGAACAACAAAGGCAACAAAAAAGTGCGGCTATAATTGATAAATATCAAGGTCCACCGGCAGTGCCATCACCATCATCACCCTTATCAGCAGCACTAACATCAACATCTTCATGTCATCAACATCACCATTTAGTGACACCAACAATTTCCTCCTCTGTAAAATGTCCAGCTTGTTTAAGCCATACAGATATTGATAATGATGATGATGAAATCAATGGCAGCCTAAATCTCAACTCACGTTCAACACCGCCTCTAGATTTAACTGCTTTAAGGTCTATATGCCAAAACACAGAAATTCAATCAGCAGCAGCATTTCTCAAATATGACAATATGGGTCGGCGTATAACTGCCAGCGGTAATTCCGTGTTATCATTGCCAGATGAAGAGAGATTGGAGTATGAAATGCTCTTTAATGAAGCCCAATCAATATTTATCACAAAAATTAAAGGCAAAACAAAAACAAAAGCAGAAGGAGCATCCACAAATGCAACAGTAACAGCCTCTACAATCGCTATAACAACAACAGCAATAGCAACAACAGCCACAAAAACAACAACCACCGCCTGTAAATTAAAGAAAAACAATAATAATAATAACAATAGTAGCAGTAATAATAATAATAATAATAATAATAATAATAATATAATAATAATAGGAATAGCGATAGTTATAGTAGTAATAGTAATACAATAACAACAATAATTCCACATACAATAAATTGTGGGAAATTGTCACAAGACTGCCAAATGACAACAACACAAACAATTTGTAATAATATAAATAATCATAAAAGTCATACAAATATTAACAGCATTCAAACACCCACAATAACCGCAATCATAACCACAAACACAACAACAGCATCAATAGCAACAACAACAATAACAGGAACATCAATGACGGCAACAACAATAACAATGAATAATCTTAATAATAATAAGAAAATTGTGAATGCCAGCAATGAATTTGTATCACTCTAGTATTTTGGTACACAAGTGTAAATGAAATTTATTTTAACAATAATAACAAAACTACTGATGATGATCATCTCTAAAGAAAAGAAAATAAAAGTTAAAAGATGAAAAACATAAAAAGTTTAATGAATATGATAAACATAACGTCATAATAAGATCAACAACAGCAGCATTAAATTAAACATTTTCTTCTTTTCTTATGTATACGTACAGCATACACACACACATATACATAATTTTACAAATAATTTATTAAACAATTTTCAATATTTTACATTTCATCAATAACAAAAAAAAAAAAACAGTTGAAACAAATTCATATGAAAATATATAAAAAAATCGCGAGTTTAAAAAGTTGCTTGACAACGTTTATTAAAGAGCTTACATCAAGCATGTCATAAAGATCAGAGGATTTTAATTTAACCAAAGATTTCAATTGAGCAAGAAATTTGCAAAAATGAAAATGCAAACAAACAAACTAGATAAAAGGAAAAATATTGTTTGTATAATTTGTATAAATTTTCATGATGAAATATGAATATTTTGAAATCTCAAATCTCTTTCCCTTAGAAAGATTAAATTTTCTATAAAATGAAATGGTGTGCAAAATGGATCTATTTAAAATATTTCTTTGAATGATTAACACACTCAAAATGATGAGCTATTAAAAATTGCTTAATTTCTGTCAGATAAAAAAAAAAGGTTCTTTTTAGTAAAAGTTCGATGAAGGTCATTTGCTTTAGCTTTTATACTTAAGTCTATAAGGCGCCTTCGAACACAATTTTGTCATATTATCTTGACTAAATTCGAGCTATAACTTAAATGCAAATATATTTACATGAATTTTCAATAGACAGACGGGCAGACAATCTTAAATATATTTAGTTAATGATTTTAAATCAATTACTATAATAAATTGTTTGTCCAAATCAAGCCCTTTGCATAAATGATGTGAGACATAAAATTGTAAATATAATTTAGAAAACAATATTAAATCAAATACAAAATTTAATCAAATACATAATTTTTTGTTTTGTAACCATCAGCCAAAATCAAGCAAATTATTTTGTCGATTTTTCCATAATTTTCTATATCAATATTAAATTTTGAGTTGATTTTATAGGAACTGTAAGTCAGTCTGTCAAGACGTTGAGGTCTTGTTACCATTTAAATTTAAAATTTAAAATTTTTAAAGTCCCTTGAAAAAAAGCAAAATATTCAAAATCAAATCAAATATTAGACATATGAATTTGGGCGATGTTTATTCAAAATTTGTCTTTATCCAAATATAATTTTCTTACATGTCGATTCTTATAATTAATACGTCTTTCATAATAACTCTTTCTTCTCGCTCTCTGTTTTGCTTTTTCATGTCAAATCATTACAATTAATATTGTGCATAAAATTTCTATTTTAAAAAAAGCACAAAAATAAGTTTAATTCTATATTTAAATATTTAATGTAAAATATATAAAATAATGTACATAGTTACATATATACACTCATATGAATATATTTTAATGTAAATAATAAGAATTAGTAAAAAAATTTCTTGTTTATTATTTTTTGGTTTATTGTCAGGATTCGTTTTGGGTTTTTCCTTTTATTTTTTCCTTCGGTTTTGTTGCGTTGCTTTGTTTGGATCTACAATTAATGAACGAGGCATTGAATTTAGAATTGGTTGATGTACTATTCTACCTTTGTTTATTTATCCATTGATCAATTTGTGAGACTGTCAATTGAAGCCAATAAAATAGCATTTCTGAATAAATATGCTACTGCTGAGTTTGATTTTATTATTAGCGACTTGTTCAAACTTCCATATAATTGATAAACATGATTTCATTACTCTTAAAGGATAAACTTCTATAGAGGAAATTATCATAGAAATTCGTTTAAGAGTTTTGGTTAGGCCTCAAAATTTCGGTACTCTTTGATATGCTATTCCATTCTTCTCTTTACTTAAAAGCCCTGCCTGTGGAGACATTTATTAATTATTACTGTTATGGACATGGATATGGATATATTTTTTAATTTTTTTTTTTTTGAAATTTAATTACTTTTAAATTAAATATTTAAAGTCCTGATGCTTGATCCTTGATATTTGGTATTTTCTCTCATTTCATTATTATTTCACGAACTTTTTTCACAAGTGTATCTTACTTGTACATATTTTATCATATTGTATAAGTAATACACAAACAACAACACATAAATCAATAATAATGGCAGTCCAAAATCAAAATCAGAATCAAAAAAAAAAAAATAAATAAATAAATGAAAATGAAAATGAAAATATAGAAGTAATTAAAAAGGAAATCTTGTGAAATTCTTTAAGGCCATTTAATAATGATAATTTATATATAAATCCATTTGGTTATGTATAAACATTTATATAAAAAAAAATATTTGGAATTTAAAAGAGATAAATATATTTAAAAATAATTTAAGTAATTTAATATAGAAATTATATCTCTTAAGAAAATGTAAACAAAGAACAATTTTAATAATAATAATAATGATAATAGAAATAATGTAATTAATAATAATATTAAAAAAACAAAAAAGAAAATTTTAAAAATAATGAAAATAAAATTTAATTTGACATACAATAAAACAAATTATTCATATATCGCTTTTATATTTCTGATTAACTCAAGAAAACGTATAAATTAACATTAAAAAGTTACGAAGGTATTTTGTGATTAATATTGACTCAAAATTTACTAGATGGATGGAAATTTGATATATTTCAACATGAAAAAAAAGGGTGTGGCAGTTATTATTTCAACTTCATTCTTTTTGAATTCATTTTTAATTTTAATGTATTGCATTTGAATTTGTGAGTAATTATCAATTTAATGCTTCATATTAAGCTAAAAAAAAGTTTGAAAAAAAAAATAAAAGAAAACTCTAGAGAATTAGCAAAAGAAGAACAAGAGAAAAGCGGCAAAATCCTTTTAGTAAAGATATCAACATAATGGATTTTTATTATTTTAGTTTTCGTAATAAACTGTGGCATTATTTTTGAGTCTTTTTCTTTGCATTGTTCTCCTTAGAGGCACGAGAGGAAAAATTGAAAATATATTTTTTTTTTTTACATTACACTAAAATCTCAAATATGGTGCATTATTTTTTGCCATAGATAACATTCTTTATAAAATATTTTTACATATATGTAAATACGAAGAAACTGTTTATTATACAAAAATGAAAAAGTTTTAAATAAAGCAAAAAGAAAAACTAAAGATTCAATAGCAAAGAATTTCACTTTTCTGAAAGTCTTCAACAATAGAAATATGTAAAATTGCATGCAAATTCAACGAAAATTTTTGGATTTCCTTTTCGCATTTCTTCTTTGTATTTTTTTTTTTTTTTTTTTTACATAAAACTTTCATATTTTTCCTTTTGATTTACGAAAGCAAATTCTATTCGTGTTTAATTTATGTGCGATGTGTGCTATTTAAAAACCAGATAAGGGCCAAAGGCCTGATAAAGCGATAATATGAATTTCATAAATAATTTCAATTTGAGTCTTAAAAGGAAATTTTTTTTATTTAGAAGTTAAGTAGTTAATTTAAATTTGAACTGATGTTCTCTTGATTTCTTGAAAATTCGTTTGCTACAAATAAGTACCATACAAATTATGAATCTCTATTCAATCAAATAGACTTTTAATAAAAACTTTAAGTCATTAGATTCTGCAGTTTTGGAGTTATGAGAATAAGGAAGTCTCCCATATTTTTTGCTTAAATCGCTTAAACTTATTCATCTGAGGTTTAGATTTTAAATTGATTTAAACTTAACTGTTTATAACTGTTTTTTACATTTATAAAAAAAATTCGTTCAATTTTCAATTTTTCACTCATTAAAAGTTCTGGAAAATTCAAGCAGATTAATTAGGCCATGCAAATTTTTTTATGTTGTTTTGATTAAATATAAAATTTTAATTAAGGGCTGCTCAGCTAACAGAGCAGCCTTGGCATAATTTACATCAAAGTATTTTTCATTTATTCATTAACATTTAACAATATTTTATTTTGCCTTTTCTATATAAATTAAACAATTTGGAAAGATATAACACGCAATTTCAGTTTAAACCTTAATTTATGCTAATTTGCTTTTATAACAGGAAGCTAATTAATCCAACTCCAAATTATGTTTATCCTTTTATATTTTAGTTTCTTTATTGCAATTCGTTTGACCATATTGGTTATTATGAAAATTCTGAATGATATTTTTATAATTTTAAGCATTTGAAAAATTAAAAAATACAACTTACGGCATTTTTCAGACGAAAAAAGAAATAAAAACAAAATCTAATGAGTAAAAATTCTCTTTCATGCAATTGTTGTGACAACTCTAAAAAAAAGGAAAACTTAATGTTTTCAGAAATACAAAAAAGATTTTATTAAAAATTTTCATTTAAAGAGGATCATAAAAAGTCCTATATCTTTATAAAGAAATGGATTTATTTCAAGTTTATCATTCAGTTGCATCATCATAAATCATCTTAATATTTTACGTTCAGATTTCTCTAATAAATAACAGATTTTATGCAAGAAACATAAAGAAAAGTCTAATGACAAAATTAAGAAGAAAATGTCGTGCGTTGAAAATATGGCGTGATATTTTTTATCTCTCACATCAATAGTCTGGACAAAGTTGTCATACAGCTTTGAATCTCATTTCACAAGAATGAATAATTTAATTCATAAATGTCTGTCTGTCTGTCTGTCTGTCTTTGAATACAACAATTTTAATGTCTGACTTATATTTTACAGAAACATTTTTGTACAATATAAAGGCCAAGACGATCATCAGTTTCGCTTGTATTTCAGGCTAAGCTGAGAGTAATTTAGATTTCCAATTTAGGTTGCTTTCTAGCAGCAAACTTTGGGAGTTATATTTTAACTTAAGGCTCGCAAAACCTCAAAAACTGAACAAAAGAAGTTCATGATAGCAATTTAAAACTTATTTATATTTAGTTCCAAAATAAAAATACACTTTTCTTCAATTTCTTTTTTTTTCTTGATTTATGTAAAATTCAAAACTTTGGAAAACAAGTTCATTCAATGAATTTACTACAAATTTACAGAACATAACCAACTGATTAAAGTTACTACATTATATCATGCAAAAAATTAGCGATGCATTTGAAAATTTTCACAAGCATATTCCAGATGGATTCATTTGACTACAGTTATTTCGAAAATCACATATATCTGAATTATTATATTTTCATAAGCTCAAAGTTTTTTCACAAAATTCCAACATAACTTAATTCAATACAAATCAATGAGCGAACTTAATTAAGATTTTTAGAACACCCATCACAATAACGCTATATCAGCACATCATCAAAAAAATTTTATCAGTGATATTAAGTGAAAATATGCGTAGTGAAGTGAAGTGAAGTAAAATGGAAAGAGGAAACATACGCAGAACGATACACTCATTAAAATTGGTTTTGCTTGAAAGCAATTACTTGCAATTTTTTTCTCCTAAGCCCCTGAACTCAACAAAGTTTTATAACCATATAAATTGATAGATACTTATTAACTATTAATAACTGAGATGTTGGCATAGTAAAAAAAAAAAAACAAATTACATTCCATAAAGTTGTGCCACACAAAGAGAAAGTCGTTTGAGTAAGACATGGAAATGTACTTAGATAGAGAGGGATATGTACTTAGGAGAAATAGAGAGATAGAGAGAAAGAAGTAGATGAAGGTAGTATCAAAAAAAAAAAAAACACATACAAGACAACGGATGGTTCATCTTATTTATTGCCAACTAAAATTTCAAACAAATTTTGTAACAAGTTTATCTTTGGCTTTCTTTCGTTTTATGTGACATTTTTACGCCAGCAGTGTTTCATTTTCCGCTTATTAATTTCCAATAATGACTTTGTTTATTTAATGTTTATTTCTTATGATCTATAAAATTATGATTTTGATTTATGCTTAGCATGATGAAAATTCACAAATATCGCAAAGTGGTTTCTAACGTTTGATTTTTATTTTCAACGGAATAATAAAAAGTCACAAAATTAGTTTGCCATTAATAATGTGACTATGATATTACAAACAATCACAAATGTTTAAAAATTATTTAAACTAAAAATTTATTTCCTAAAAAATTTCTTACTTCTTTTAAAAAGGCAAATATCTCTATTTTCTATGCCAAAGAGATAACTCAAAATCTTAAAATTTTCTTCTTCTAATTCATTAAAGAAGAAGCTTAAATCATTTGGTGAAAGTTTTGTAAATCACTGGCAAAAAGTATTAAAAAAATTTCCAACCAAAAAAACACAAATCGTAAATTTTTCACTTCTCAACTTATCTGACTCCAATGGAATTAGAGGAATTATATGTTATGTATGCATGTCTGTATAAAATTTTTGGAAAATTTTATATGTATTTGTAGTAGTGTAATAATCATAATGGCAATTGCTTGTCTGCAGCATCAAATTATCCATATGATTTCTATGGTTAAACAAACTCCGTGTTCTCCAACTGTCCCTTTGTCACCAACTTTCTTAAATTGTTTCTTCTACTTCTCTCATATTATCTCTATGCCTCTTGTGATTCTAAAGGCAATATTTCCATAAAACCAGAAAATCATTATAAAAAATTTATTGTAATATGAAAATAAAATATATTTTGTTTGACCATTTCATGAAAATCAAATTTCTATGTAAAGTTTTATATATCCATCTCTTTCTACATATACATTTTTCCTTTTCTTTCCTAGACTTTTCATCCTTAGTCCTTAGTCTCTAGGTGAACATTTAATTTGACATTTGTGATTTTGCTTGTCTGCATTGTAATGGCCTTAAGCCATCAATTTGTATGAAATTTTGAGCAATTTTGTTTTTTTATTTTGATTTTTATGATTTTTATGTCACAAATAAATGGCATAAAAATCATTATTATTATTATTATTATTATTATTATTTTTATTTTAGCAACATTTAGTTTTAGTGCTTTTTAAAATAAAAGCACTTAATTTACATGTCTAAAGAATTTAAGGCGATCAGATTTTCGTAATTTTGCTCAATTTGCAAAATTTTTGATTTTCATTGCTCATTTATTTAAGAAAATAGCAAATATATTTATTAAATGGAAGGAAACATTCAATTAAGCCATAAAATTTTCAATTCTCTGTTTATTTTATTAAATTTATGTTAATTTTGAATTCAAAATTAACTCTTTATTTTTAAAGTTTATTTGTATGATATTAAATTTAACAATTTAATTTATAATTTATATAAATCATAAAATTCTTATAGGAAATCACTTTGTTCAATATTTGCTTAGATTTTTATAATAAATAAAAAACAATAAATAGCAAAATTTATCAGCTTTGAATTTTCTTATTCTTGTTGCAATTTAAGGGTACTTACGGAAAGCCTGATTCATGCATTTTGACCTAAATAACAAAAAATAACAAAATTAATACAATTCAGCAAAATTTAATCTGAAGTCCACATCAATTGAATAGCTTTTTAATTATTTGTAAGATTTAAATGTAAAAAAAAAATGTGGCCGATCACAAACTTTCATGGCGTAATTTCTTCGAAAAGAAACAGGGAGAAAGGGAATGAAAGAGAGATGAAGAGAAAGATAGTGAGTGAGAGATTCACAGAGAAAAAGTTCCCGAAAAGAAGTTATGTTTAGTTGGTCCTGAAAAGAATTTTCTTAACAATTAAGAAGGTTTTAAGAATTTTGTTTCAAATAAAAACGCTATTTCTACTGAAAAAAGCCGCTTTTTGAAATTTCATATTAATTAAAAATTTTTATAAATTAAATGTACTTTCAACTTTAATGAATCGCATATAAAAGCGTGAATGCCGAAGAAATAATTTCTAAAAGATTTTACTTTTTCACTACTTTTTCTTTTTTTTCTTTTTTTTTTGGTTTACATTCTCGCCTTAATTTCTTTTATTTTTTTTTTGTTGTTGTCTGATTTTATTGTTGTTGTTAACATTACATTAAATGCATTGAAATTGAAAAGTGCTTATGGCACTCGATGCATAAGCAAATTTTACCTTTCTGTCTCTCTTATTCATTCAACAATTTTAACTAAAATTTTTATTTTTGGCTTCTGCATTTCACAACTCAAATTTAAATTTCATTTTATTTGTTCCTTTCAAAGATTATCTCATCTAAAGTCATTTTAAACCGCATTGTTTTTATGTTACAACAGCAGTAGGAGCAACAGCAACAGTAACAGTAACAGTAACAGTAACAGTAACAGCAACAACAACAGCAGCATCAGCAAGAGATTTGTAAATGCAAATTACATTTGTTGAAATTCAATCGCGACGGGTGTTAAGGTGTTGCATTAATATTCTCGTCTTTCATCTTCCCCTCTCATTTCCCTTCATCTCTTCCAACTATCTATCCGATCTATATCTATTGCCAATCTTTTTAAGCGTTTCTTTTGGTGGAAATAGTGAGCTAACCATAAGTAAAATAAATGTTAAGTTGTTGCTTCATGTGATTACTTTAAGCTTGTTAACGTTTTAAAGCGATCATTTGTAACATTTCTAATCTTTTTCATGTGGTTTTAATTTTCATTTGTGTTTCTATTTAATAAAATCCATATACACAAAGTGCGCTCAACATCCATGTGTCTATAAATTTTGTACTATGCTGCAGTTAATTCCATTTATTAGCAAAAAAAAAAAAAAAAAAAAAACTTAAAGCGCTTCCAAAGTCCTTTATTTATATTTTTTTCACTTTCACTTTTTTCTTCTCTCTCATTTTTTTTTTTTGCTTATGTTTAAGGCTTTAAATTCGTTACTTATGCAGGCTGCATAAACTCACAACAGATATGTCAAGGATTAGGCTTTTAAGCATTCGCTTTTTTAATCATCTCAAAACTTTGAGGTAAAGCCGAAATCAAAGAGCTTAGAAAATTATGTAAAATGGTTACGGTTGGCCATGCCCATGAGCATGATATTATATTTTACCTGATGTATTATCTCTAAAATGAAGAAATTTATTTTTCATTTTACCGACTTTTTCAGTTTCTTAATTTCTTAAATTTAAGTGCACTTGAAATCTATGAATTCCAAATAAAATCAAAGGCCAGATAATTTCATCATATTTTGAAGGCATTTCAAATAAAATCTAAAATATAAATTTAATTTTACATAAGATTAAATTGCCATGAAAGAATAATTGGCCCCAAGATATATAACATTTTATTCTAAGTTTTCTCACGGGCTTGACGGACTTTTAAAATTTCATAAATTTTCTTTTGGTTTCATTTTACTATCCTTTCAAAGTTTCGACTCTTTTCTTTTATATCAAAAAATGGTATTAAAAAGTCGATCTCAACTAAAAATTTACCATTTTCTTATTCCTTTTACTTACAAACAGAATAAATACAAATAAATAAACTCAAACTGAAATTGTTATAATTTTTTTTTTTTTTTGTTCAAAGGAATTTGTTTTGGATAAGTAAAAGTTAGACGAAAAATATAAAGATGGTTCATAATTTATTGTTTTTTTTTTTCCATTAAAAAATAGAAATAGAAGAAAGTGGAGAGAACGAAGTGAATTGAAATCCGCTTACAGATAATTAAAAATTCATAAGAAATGTAACAGATTTCAATGTCAAATTCAATTTCAATTTCAATTTCATTTCTTTAATTTTGTTTTATTTTGTTTCTTGAATTTCAATACATTTCCTGGCAAAATGCACTGCAGTAGAAAAATATTATTTCATTTATGTTATTAATTTTAATATTTAAGTACCCAAAAAGTTTTTTAATTAAAATAAAACAAAAAAAAACCCTTAAATTTGAAATGCGTTAAAATTGTTGTTAAGTTCTTAAATCAACAACAATAAAAATAGCAATAATATTAATTTTAAGAATGATAAGAAAACGAAGTAATGGTCTTAAAAATTGCCATAAACATATTTCCTAATAATTATATAAAAATATTTATCACAAGTATAAAAAGTGCCAGGTCATAACATTTAAATGCCAACTTAACTTAAAATTAGAATCAAATTTTTATTATAAGCGAACTAACTTAATTATTCAATTTAAATTAAATTAAATTTGAATTAATTTGAATTGAATGTTACTTCTACTTTTACTTCTCCTTTAATTTTCTAATAACCTTTTATATATTTGGCAAAATAAACAATAAAGAAAAAAACTCAAAATAACAAAAAAAAAAACGAATTATTCAGGAAATAGGCTGAAATGAAGGAGGAAAAATAAAGTTGGCAGAATATTTTAGAAGGTTCAACTAAAGTCAAATATTGATTAGCCAACGTTTGCAAATCCTTTTTGGATCTTGTGGGCGTGTTTAATAGAAATAAATCCTTAAATTTGTACTCGATAAAAAAGAAGTTATTTTAATGGAACGCTTAAATTTGGCCAGGCCATTTAAATGACTTAGCAACAATTTAGAACTCGAAAGGAAACGGACTGACAGACATTTCTTGAGATAAGTTCAAATCGTTTCAGATTTTAGCAAAAAGTTCTTTTCGATGTGCAAAAACTACTTTAACTTTAATTTTATAGATGAATCTTCCATTTAATAAGCTTAGCAAATTTAGCCTTATGATTTTGCTTTTGTAGAAGCAACATAAAAAATTCCAGCCAAATCATTGTTATGATTATTAAACAAGTGAAGTGATGTGTAATATTAACCATACTTTAAATTTTTGTTGTTATTTTATTTAATGAGTTTCTTGCTTAAGGAAACCGATCACATTTTCTAATAATAAAGTATCCTTCATCATCATCATCATCATAATAATCATAATAATAATAAAAACAAGATTGTTTGGCATTTGATTTGATTTGATATTCCATGTATATTTTTTCATGTACGTGTGTAATAGACTCTTATTTTTTCATTCTACTTCAAGATTTACTTTGTTTTTTCTTCTTTTTGTTGTTGTTTTTTTTTTTTTTTGATTTAACATAAAGTTCATAAAAAGTTATTTTTCAAAAATCTAAAATTACAGTCATTTGTTGGGATTTTGGGTTGTCTTATTGTTGTTGCTGTTATTATTGTTGTTGTTATTGTTATTGTCGTTATTGCCTAATACTTTTTTCTGCTTTAACCATTGATTTTTACTACCATTTTCTTTACTTATTATACAACAAATTATTATTATTATGAGATGCTTATGCAGATGAGTTGAAGATGGACTCAATTTTTATTAAAGTGGAGAAGTTTTATCTGGTTGTCTGATGTCTGTCCAAGTAAAAATATTATCAAGATAAAAATCACAAAAGAGTTTACTTAGCTTCAAAGATGAACGACTTTGATTTTAATTAAGATCAAACATTATTTATCGATACTGAATTTTCCAAAAACAATATATAAAGAAAATTTTGTAATAATCGATGCAGAGTAGTTACTTGTTATGCTTGGTAACACGACCAAAATTTGCTGCAGATTGGACAATTTTTTTGAGCAGATTTTTTGGACTTTTTAATTGTATGAAAGAATGTTGTGTAGGGTATTTAAGAGTCGCCTCTTATCGTATATAACATTTTCACACGTTCTTTTGTAAAATTGTTTGCTATAAAACGCCTTCTTAATATTCCACGGCTTGTTGGAGCAACGAATTTGAGAGAATCGAGTTACACGTAATTTATAAACTGCCCTACTTAAATATATTTAAATTTTTTTTCATATAAATTTTGTTATTTTTATTTGATTTTTCAATAAATATTACAATAAATGATTTTTATCTCCTTCAAGTTGTATTTCCATTTGAACACAATCAAACAAAAAGTTACATTAACTAGTGACCGATTGACAATAGAGAAACGGAGAAAAGGAGGTAATTAATGCTAAAAACAATAACAATATCCTCAGCAATGGTATAAATTTTGTGTAGAGACAAAATGTTAAACGTACAACGTGGCGTATGAGTGACATTAAATATTTATCTTTCTTCTTCTGTGGCAGTTGCTCAATTATTGTTATTATTATTATTATTATTATTTTTCATTTTTGTTATTATTTATACTTTACAAATGTAATGCAGAGATGACGGAAAAATAAGACGAAACTTTTACACATACATACACATAAAAACAGACAAATTAAATGGATTAAGATGAAAGACATTTGAAATACGGCCAAAGTGAAAAAAAGACTTATAATATAGAAATGTTTAGTTGAAAAAATTTACATATGCATACACATGTAAATGGGTTCACAAAGATATATAAAAAGTTATATATATTTTTATGAAGTCAGTCAGTCCATGGAAATGTGAACGGCAGCAGCGGCAGCAGCATCAAAGTGAAAAGAAACGAAAAATATTATAATATTAATTTAACCTTTCAAGTTAAGCATGCACTATATTTTCATGCTATCTCACTTTCTATCTACCTATCTCTCTCACTCTCTCTGTTTAGCTTTTTCTATGTATCTAGATTTCTTATTCAGTTGCCATTTTATTACATCAGTATAACTCTAAGTCCATAGATGTTTATGTACATATATAAACAGTATATATATATACATATATACATACACACACACACTCATATATATATATATATATATATATATATATATGTATAATGTGTGCAACAAATATCTACGGATAAATGACGCATTGCGGTTGTAATTTCGTTTGGGAAAATTTCATATATATTTATGCTTATTTTCTATCTCACTCACTCCCTGTTTCTGCCTGTATTCTTCTTGTTCATTTTTTCTCCATTTCTTTTTCTTTGTCTTCTTCCCCTTCTTTTTTTTTATCCACTTATACATCTATGGCCACAGTTTTTTGGCCTTTTTGTTTTTCTGCGTACTTTTTGTATTTTTTCTTGGTGTTTTTGTTTCTACCCACAAAATATTTGCCAGAGCAACTCATCATAATAGAGAATCTAGTAATATATATGTGTGTTTGTATGTGTGTATATGACTTTATATCTAAATATGCATAAATGCATTGAATATTTCAATAAATAAGCGAAAATTCGTAAACCACCAAAAAAATGTGTAGAATAATTTTATCATAAAATTACAACTAACAAGAACAATCACAATAACAACAATAAGAAAATGAAGGAGAAGAAGAGCAACAAACAATATCTGTTAAATAATAAATTGCCAATAGAACATTTGATTTAACAAATTCATCTCATTTTTTTTACATTCACATTTGCTCGTCTGCTTCTTCCTTCTGATTTTTTCTTCTGCTTCTTTCAACTTACATGAAATGACCAAATATCGCTCTCAAAACTTTCTAAACTAAAAGTCTATCTTTTATTGCTGCTGCTGCTGCTGCTGCTGCTGTTCTTGTTGCGTGCCACATTTTGTTGAACATTAAAATATGTTGCCTATTTCTTGGTGCCGTATAATTGTTTACAGTTATTGTTGTTATTGTTATTGGCTTAATTTTGCCATATTTATAAATGTCACATATTTTCAGAATTTCACTTAATTTTCTTTATGGCATTTTGTCTGCCACTTTCTATTTTTTTATTTTCTAAATGATTTTATTTTAATCTCATGATCCACCTTCCACCATCTTCCTTTATATTTTTCTAGCACTCCTCTTTCTAATTTCATATAAATCCATTTTGTTTTATTTATTCTTGTATTTAGTTTTCCGTATTTTATGGTTAGACCTTTCCTTTTTTTTTTTTTTTGCTCACAAAATTCCCAAAGAAATATTGCTAACAGCTGAGTCAAATCATTTTCGAACTATTCAAAATGTTATATATGTATGTTATGTGTTTGTTCTTCCCTATATTTTTATATCATTTGTGTTATGCAACAACAACTTAAAATAATGTAAACAACGGCCTGAAATAGTTTGATCCAAATGTTCTTTCAAAAAAAAATTTCCTGCTCTTTTCATTCTATGACTCTTTGGGCTTTCCATATCATTTTATGGCTCTCTTTCTATCTCTCTCTGTCCTTTGATGCTATCTTTTCAATTTGCCTAAACGAAAATATAAATTTAAAGCATATTTTGGTTTGCTTGTAAAAAAGGAGCATCATTGTTTTGCCATTTCAGACTTTTTCTTTCTGTTTGCTGCTGCCCCAAAATAGCTTGCTTTTACTGTTTGCTATAAACCATAACAAAATACAGTTCATAGATGTTTTTTTTTGGCATTGCTAAAGGAAGAAAATTTAATAAATTTTCCTTTTTCATAGAAATAAAATTATTTCTATGTTTTAGTTTTGTCTTGTTTTTGCGTGTACTCTCCCAAAATATTTCACAGATATTGGCTACATTTATTAATTCCATAATAAGTCAAAGTGTTTACATTATGAATATTAACCTTTTCCCATTCTCAATAAATGTTTAATGTTCGATTAGAAAATAGTGGGCAAAAAAAAAAAAACGCAACCAAATTTGCTGGAATTTCATTGAATTGATAATTATTTTCATAATTTTATTTTAATAGAAATTTTGTTGTTCTAAATTTTGTTATTTATATGAAATAATTTGTCATTGGCACTATAAGCTTTTTCAACGCTCATCAATTTTATTTTAATTTATTTTATTTTATTTGCTTATTTTCTCCGGATTTGTTTCTTTTTTTTTTTTCTTTGCTTACTCTTTTACTTATTTGCTTTGTATTTCTAAGAAGCTGCACTTCAATTAGACAAGTATTGCAAAATGTTAACTTTATCATTTTAGAAATTCTAATTAAATTAATTAACTAAATTTTTCTATTCGCAGAATATGATCTACAATCGTACAATCGAAATTCATACAATAAGAAATATGAGAAGTTAAGGAGTACGAAGAAGAAGAAGAAAATATACATTTGAGGGATAGAGGAGAAAATCATCATAGAAAATCATTGAAAAGAAAAAGTAGAACAAGTGCATCATTAAAAAATTTGTTTTTTTTTTTTTTTGCTCACTTTTAGAATTTCTCACCCTTTTTGGCTTATCAATTTCTCCTACCCCCTGCTTTCTGGCTTTATCATTCTTAAGTTTTTTTTATGTATCACTTCTTTTTGTAATCTATTTACAAAATATAAAAATTTCAAATATAAACAAGCATGTAAAAATTGTGCTTTATGATGAAAGTTATTTCTTTTTTTTTATAAATTTCATTTCAGTGTTAATTTAGTTTATATTTTGAAATACAAGTGCTCAAGCGTTACTATTAAACTTTCATGAGATAATTATAATCAAAATTCAGATAAATGATGTAAAATTTTCCATTTCTTTGTATCAGTCATTTTCTCTAACTTCATGGACGCCAAACATTATTCTTCATCCTTTGAACTTTTTGTTATTATTATTATTATTATAATGTAAAACTTATATTCTCCCACTTACATTTACTCTCACTTTTACTTTCACGCTCATGTTCAATGCTAACATTCTAATATAAATATTCCCTTTTTAGAATTCATTTTGGGCCAAAAAGCGAGTAGAGCCAAATAATAAAAAATTATTGCAATTGTGGCGATTACATAAAATGAACAATATAACAATAATAATAATAATAATAATAATAATACGAAAATTATAACTGATTAAAACTTTCTTATTTTACTTTTATATTTTCCGAGATATAACAGCGCTCTCCAGCACTTGAACTATAGACATTTCAAGTATTTCAAGCAATGATTTGATTTTATTATTCAAATAAATTTAGAAATCAATTTTTACAAACGCGCTTCAGACCTATGTGACCCTTTGTCTATGTCACCTATAAAATCCATTTAAATTTCTAAAAAAATCTTAGCACGCAAATTGAATCATATTTTAGGAAACTTCGGTTAAAAGAATTTATATCGGACTAAGGTATAAATAAAAAAGATCAAACCACATTTAACCGAAGTTTTCACTTTTTTTTTTTTGCCTCACTTACATGACAAACTTTTACTTTTTAAACATATGAATCACATTGATTTATTGCTTTGGGAGAAAAAGCTTTGAAGAAGTTTTGTCATAATGAAAAGTTAAAACTTTATTATAGTAAGTATTTCTAGTATTTCTGAATCTGAACTACTCAAATGATATGCAATTTTTCAAAATTAAAAATATAAAATTTTATAGCAATTGTTCTTATGATTTTGCTTATCAGAATCAAATAGACTCTATGTCCCCTCAAACTTTAGTAAACTCTACCTTTGCTGTAGAGTGTCTTAAAGAAATAATAAAGCAACAACAACAACAAAAAAAAAGTAATTAGGAAGAAGAAAAATGGGGCGACAGAAAACTCAAAATTTGTTCAACAATTTTTTTCTCGTTATTCTCACTTATTAGTATCGCTTGCTCACGTTTAACTAATTTGCCATATTTCTATTTGCTTTTTATATCTTGTCCATTCTTTGTAAAAACCATATAAGAAAAGTCTTTAAATTTGGAATTTTATGGCCAAACAAAGACGCCATCAATATTTTCTTAAGAAAAAAAAATATAAATAAAAAAAAAAAAAAACAAAGCAACGAGAATGCGAAAAATTCCCATAATAAGCATGAATGTTTAAAGTTTTGATAGATTTAGATTAAAGTTTCTAAAAGTTATTTTTTAAAGGGCCTTTCAGTTTTTTTCTTTGTACTCCCTGAAATGACAACAGACAATCCATAATTAAAAGTTGCTACATTTAATTGGAAAAGAAAGAAAAAGAAAAAGAAAAAGAAACTGAGACTCATCGATTACCACAACATTAAAAAAAGTAAAAGAGAAAGGAAGGTCTAAAAAAACTTTTTGAAATCTCAATGATTTAAATTATTTAAAAAGCAATTTAAATGAAATAAAGAATCAGTTCTTTCTTTTAATAAAGAAATTCACCCTCATCTTTCTACTTTTCTTTTCCTTCTCCATCTGCTTTTGCTTTTGCTTTTGCTTATGCTTTTGCTTTTACCAGTTTCATGAAATGTAAATTTTATCGAATTACATAAAGAGAATTATAAAGCTCCAATACAAGTTGCAATGAAAGATAATGAAAGGTTATATGCCAAAGAGAATTATCCCCACTAAAAGTTGTAATTGCAAGTTAAATAAGAAACAGCAGATATAACAAAAATGTTAATGCATAGAATAAAAACAAAAAAAAAAAAATAAATAAATAAATAAAGGACCTTAAGTAATATCGATATATCAACAAATTGCAGCAATCTTTAACTTTTCAAATGATTGCAAGACTTTTTCCATTCATTTCATATCATTTTATTTCTGTTTATTTTTGTAAGGCCTCTTTTATGACAAAAATTAAAAGAGCAAATGAAAAAGGAGGGCAAAGTGAAAATCTACTGTTTTCAGAATGTAAATGATGCATAAGAGTGAAGGAAAATATTCTGCTGAATTTATTATAAACATGAATATAAAACATTAACTGTTTATATCGCACAACAAACATATCGCCATTGAAATTTAAATATTTTTAAGATACGAACAAATTATGCATATAAAGAAAGTAGCAAGATAAATAGTAAAGAAACAAGAAATAAGAAAAAAGATGGACTATTGAGAAATTGCAGAAAAATAAATCTGTGTTGTATATAACAAATAAAATGAATGAGCCACGTAAAAAGAAGAAGATGAGAATGTTTAATAATAATAAGTAAATTGTTATTGGTTTCAGTTTAATTGTGGCATAAAATTCTTTTCTTTAAATCATCTTTTCCAAATTTCTTATGAGCTTTTTATTACATTTTTTATTATTTGACGAAGGATTAATGATGGAATTTTATGAAATTATGAGATTCTGTTTTACAGCATAATCTTTAATTAGACATTAAAAGATTACGAAAATTATGTCACAGAGATAAAAATGCAGCAGATTATAAAGAAAAAAAAAAAACAAAATAAAACAAAAGTCCAATTTTTTTTGTATGAGAAATCGCATTAAACAAAATTGGTTTCCATTATAATTTGAGCATTTTGTTGACTTGATATCATGAGGAAACTTAGCATACTCAAAAGTGGTTTCAAAAGGTGACTCCAAAAAGTGATTCCAAACCAACTTTAAAGTTTAGCGCTTGATTTGTTTAATTTTTAAGGCATAAAGTTGGCAAAAAACTTCTTTGATATTCGATTTGTTAAATAAATCTTTTTTTTATTAGTACTCGCTTATAAATTTAAAATTTTTTTGTAAAGTTTTTTCCTTGACTTACGGAAAATTACAAACATAAAGGCGGAATTTTCTCAAGGCCTCAAGTTAAATTAAAATAAATAAAAGACGCGGTTCGTCTTAAACGCTTTTATCAAATTTTAAATTTCTTATAACAGAAGTCCAGCTACTTTCTTCTTATTCTTTTTCACAACCAGCAATCGGCCAAAAAAAAAAAAAAACGAAAGGCAAAAAAATACTTTCAGCTTTTTGATTTCTGCCATTTTTAAACTTTTTAGTTTCAAAACACACATATGCACACTCAACCGCCCTTCCCACCCACTTACACACACACACAATCATATATATATGCTCTGCTTCCGTATTTGTTATATTTTGCAGGACACTTCACAATTAATTAGAATCAATTTTCAACTGCATCATGTGCATATGTGTGCTTGTGTGTGCTTGTGTGTGTGTCTACAGATATTTTATTGTTCATGGTAAATGCATGTTAAGATTTATTTATTATCGAACATTTATGCATATTGCAATTTTTCCTTTAATTTTTCCTTTTCTTTTTCTTCCTCATCTTAACCAAAGAAGTAAACTCAAACACTTTAAGCAAAGTTTAAAATGCAAACGAAAAAGAGACAGGACCAAAAGTCCTTTAATTAAAAAAAAAACAAAAACAAAAAAATTCTCTCCTGGACTTATTAAAACTTTGCTTTACAAAAAGCAGTCCAGGAACAAATATCAATATGGTCCAAATTTTGACATGAATATCACTTTCTCAACAATGTTTATATTTAGACCTTTTAAAAGGATTAAACAAATTGAGACTAATTGGACCAATGAAACAAAACTAAATTATCCATACGTGCTCCCCTAAAGTTTTATGATACTTGGCATAGATTAAGGAACTGTTGATTTTGCGAAAACGTAGACGTGAATGGCAGGCAAGAAAAAATAAATAAATAAATAAAACTAAAAAGGATTAATCCCCCTTCGAATGAAAGGGTATTATAGCAATGATAAAAACTGGATTAAAATACGTACTTGTGGAAAGGATCATCGATAAATATTATGAACCTATTTTTTAGAAGCGTCACCATAAAATGAAGCGATGCGGTTTGGCTTCGTGCAGAACAAATACTTCAAAGGAAATTTCAGTTAGAGAGAATGAAGATGTGTCTCAAATAGATGAATATCCTTTTAAAGATCCTCAAGACTTTTACGAGCAGCAAATGACAAATTATATTAGTATCCTTTTTCCCAGGACATTCTGAATAATTTGCCAAAACAATAAAGCAAAAAATAAAAACCCAACGAAGGAAAAGAAAATTCCACCGATGTAATAAGAAAGTTGTTACTCTTTAAAGTATTCAAGAATACTGATTGAAAATTAATTGCGTGCAGCTCTTTTATAGAAATAATTTTGACAGTTAACTCAAAGTTTATTAAAAAAATTTTGCACAGTTTTCAAATCAAGTATTGCTACGTTTGCTTGACAATTAAGTCAATGCTTTTTATAAAAAAAAAAAAATTACAATTTCTAAAGTTTATTTAGAGTGTTTAGCCTGTAAAATGCTAAATATTTTGAGTGAGTTAAAGTTCTTGCACAGTGCCTTAATAAAATTTATAAAAAATTATAATTTTAAACTTTTTGTTAAATGCCAGATTTTATCTAATAATTAAGGTAGAATCTGGCAGGCAAAGAATCATTGGAAAATTTATAAAATCTAAGAAACTTTATGGACCATGCCTTAAAGAACATTGGCCTCTAAAATGTAAAATGGAAGAGGAAGCATCAAATAAAACTGTTCACTTCATTTCTCTTTCATTTGTTCTTCTACGTTTTTATAATTTTTTTTCTTCTTTATTTCTAAAGATTTTCTTATGCTTTTATTTATTTATTATTTTATTGTTTCAAGCATTAAAAAAAAAACTTGCATTGCCATGAATTATTTTGCAAATATTCTATAAAACTTATGAAATGAAATACAAAAAAAATCGGAAAGAGAAAGTAAACGAAATGTGAAGTATTAAAAAAAATCTAATAATCCAATAGAATCTTTGGACTCGTCTGGTCTAACATTTTAGTTGTACGTTACAAAAATAAAAAACAAAAATAACAAACAAAAGAAAAAGTAAAAGAAAATCGACTTCTTTTTCTTATTCATTTGCAGAGTTTTATTCATTTTTATATTCGTTTTCTGCTTCCTCTTCTTTCTTGATCTCAACTCTCCTGACCATATTTCTTAACTGATAACTTTTTTTTTACTTATCCGCTCATTTGTTTTATTCCTCTTTTATTTATTTTTAATGTCGGTTTATTTTTGTTTTGTTGTTTGTTTTGTTTTTCGGTTTTTGTTTTTTGTTAAATTTATTTTAAAAAATTTTATGCTGATCACGTAAAATATATAAAAATATTATTTAAACCTTTAACATAAAATAATATTATATAAATATTTATATATATATATATATATATATTATATATATATTTATTGTGTGTGTGTTGTGTGTGTGTGTGTGTAGTTATTCCTTTTTATTTACCTTTCTTTTACTTTCCTTTGCTTTCCACGCCTTTCCTTTCTGTTCCTTTTTTGTTTTCTCTTGATTTATTTATTATCTCTTTTGTTTTTGCTTTTGTTTTTGTTTCGTTTTTATTTAATTTTCCCTTCTTTTTTGTTTATAGGTTTTTTTAATTCCTTGTTAAATATTTCATTTCAACACAAAAATGTTCATTGTTGTTCGCCACCGATAAAATTGTTGTCGCATAGTAAACATTTTATAAAGAAACAATGACAAACAAACCGGCACGAACAAATGTATACAACAGCAAGAAAAGAACAACAAAAAAAAAGAACAATCACCAAAACAAAAAAAAGAACAGAAAAAAAAAGAAAAAGAAAAAAAGCGACGTCCTGTTCAATGTACAAATATATTAAACATTTTTATAGATGCACATAAATAAAAAATAATACGGAAAATATGTGGAAAAATTAAGAAGATGGTGTAGAAGAAGAAAAAGAAGAAGAAGAAGATGCTGATGATGATAATGATGAAGGAAAAAGATAAAGCAACGTTTAATGATTGTAAAATTAAAATTCACATTCAATTGAGTTTGTTTGTTTGTATAAATGTGAACTAATACACACACCCACACACACAATCGGTTACATAAAACATAGAGGTTAATAAATTTCCAAATTAAAATTTAGAAAGGGCCGTACGTAACGTAACGAACGTACTCATAACGTCTTTGAGATAACACTAACAATTTTAATTAAAAGTTGTAGAATTTTCAAATGATATTTATCAAAAATTTCCTAAATAAATGTCCACTTAAAAATTTTTTCAAGCTTTGTTTAATTAATTGCTGCTTTTTTAAAACAAGAAACTAACGTTAGCAATGTAAAGGTCCACTAAAAATTTAACATTTTGAAAAGAGCTTGATATTTTTTCTGTGTTAATTATTTTTAGAAAGTTCGAATCCTCATAGAACACATTCAAATGGCAAGGCCATTTGAATGTGTTTAATGAAAATGGAAAAATCGAAAAGTAAAAGTCTCATATGAAAAAAAAAAATAAAGATCCCTTTAGCAAGTTTAAAAAAAACTTGTTTAAATAACTCAATTAAATTGGCTGGTAAAGCAGAAACTTTATAAACCAGTACACTTCTGTAAAGTAGAACCTTGATTTATGCATCTTTTAGAATTTTGCAGAACCACCTTAGAAACATGATCCAAGCAAAAAGCTTAAGGCTTAAGTGAAATTAATGACGATTTTAAATGTACAAATAAAAAAGTAACCTTTTTAAATGAAAGCGTGATGATTAAGTTTTAAAAAAAATTTTATACTTAGATTCTCAATTTATAGGCCGATATGTTTTATTTATATGCATAAGTAGACAAAAATTTCAGTATGTTCACATAAATCATAATTTTCTCTATCTCGCTTTACCACACTATCTTTCACTCTTTCTCGCTTCATTCAGCCTTCTATATATCTCTCTCTCTTTCAATATATATATATATATATATATATATATATGTATATATATATCTATATATATCTGTCAATTACGATTTTAAAAAAATATTAAAGTTATATGCAAAAAATCATCTACACGTGGGCGTATGTTTGTGTGTATCAATATTTTGGCAATGAGCTGTTTGTTATCACCGACATTAACTTATACGCTGAAAACTGTACACAATAACGTGTAAATAGACCAATAAATATAAAAATAAAATTTTTTAAAAAAGCAAAAAAAAAAACGCCTTGTTACTTAAACTGCGGCAAAAATTCTGGAGCTCCCTTTTTTTTTATTTCATTTTTCTTTTAATTTATTAATTTTTTGGTTTCTTTTTTTTTTTTTTGTAATGTTTCTTGTTTCTCGCATAATGAAAGCAAAGATATTTGGAATGTATATTAGGTTGTCTGAAAAATCATGCAAATTTTTATCCGAATTTTTTGAATTTTATCTTCATTTGAAATGAAAAATTCTTAAGTTTAAGAATGGTCAAATCATTTGTGTTGGCATTGTGATCGAAAAATTTCTTGCAAATAGCAAAAAATCGCTTGATTTTTAAAACTTTTGCCTACGTGGCATTAATTTAGTACTTTTAGAATCACGTCAAAGCATGATTATTGTTAAATTCTTTGATAGGAATTTAAATTTGCTTTCCAAACAACCAAAGAGTTTTAAAAATGCTCTTGATAAAAGTATTTTGGATTTAATTAAAGGTACAAGTAACTTCTGACAAAAGAGCTTCGTGTTTCTTTCTATCGCTAACGCTGCTGATGTTTCAATTATCTTACAAAATTTCCTGGATTTGCTGGATGCAATAGTAACAAAAATGTTATAAAATATAAACTAAAAAAGTGAAATGCAAAAAAAACAAGAAGAAGCAGAGATAGAGAAAAGATAGAGAGAGAAGTAGATAATGAAATAAAGAAATAGCGATACAAAGTACAAATAAAAAAGCCACAATTCAATGTAAAGCCAGTAAATTAGGCAATAACAATAACAGCAGCAGCAACAACAACAACAAAATAATAATAATAATAATAATAATAATAATAATAATTTCCCTTTATCTAACACGAAAATGAAACTGTGAGAATTAAGCGGAAATCAAATTAAAAATATAATGACATTTATAACAGACAACACACACACACTCACACATATATATACATACATGCATACATACATTCATTATAAAAAAAGTAACAATAAGAATAATCATAAGGAAAACGCCTCAACTTAGTAGAAATATAAAAATAATAATAATAATAATAATTCGAATAATTAGAAAGAAAGGAAGAAGTTGAATGAAATCTAAACACAAGAAAAGCAAAAAACCAAAAAGCCATAGACTGCATCCTTTCATTTTCTCCAATTTTTTTCTTTATGTCTTTATTTTCTTCCTTCCTTGCACAATTTTGAAAAAGTAATAAAGCAGAAGAGTTAAGCAAAAAGCAGACTACTTAAAATTAATTAGAAAAATTCCTTACAATAAAATTGCTTGGCCTAACAAAAAATGTAGAAAAAAAAGAAAGAAGAAAGCCATATAAAATAAAGGAAATAATGCAAATGATAAAAATGATAGAAATGTTTAAAAAGGACAATTTTTATGGCTCTCCATTTCAATGAGACAAGTACTCCTTTCATCTTTACATTTTACAGGTTAAAGACACTAAAAGAAAAAATTTATACAATGAAACAGAAATATGAACTTGAGCAGCTGATAACTGAAACCTTAGCTGAAGTTGAAGCTGATTGTTAACAGCTAAAGTTCAAGCTGAAAATTCGAAACCAAAACAATTGAAGCTAAAATTGTGATAGAGTTTTGTGTCTGGTTTTTATGTTTGAAATTTTTGGTATAAAATGTTCATGAAAATGTCCTTAAATTATGGTATCATAATAATATCTCATTGGACAAATTAATGACACTTCATTATCTGATATTATAATAAACTATTATTATTACTTTTACGTACCCAAATATATAAATATTTTGAGAGTGACATGGCAAACGTAAAAAGTGTTTACATAAACAATGACGAATGACCACTTGTCTAATAATTCGAGTGTTAATTTACTCCAAGGCCCATAATTAATGTTAAGGTTAAATGGAAAGCAACACAAACAATCCAACAAAGAGAAAAGATAAACAGCCAGGGAAATGTAAAAGTTTAAGAAATGTAAAGAATGGGCAGCATATTGAAATTTAACTATAATTAGACGAAATATAAATTGGAAGCAATTCTATTACATTATGTATTGTATGTACATTAAAAAGGATGTAAATCAATTAAAACGATTTTAATGAGTTGAAACCAAGCCAAGAGAGAAAGTCTCAAGCTTTGAGAAAAAAAATGCAACTTAAGGGCGTTTTAGGATATTTTTCGTATTAATAAATTCCTTCCATTAAGTTTTTTCAGAATATTAGACGCATTATTAATTAGTACTAATTGTATTATATTAATTTGTATAATTAATTTAGTACTTATTTAGTACATTTTATAATAAATTTATTTTAGCAATCGTATACAAGAATTAACAATAAAATTTAAGAGGCAAATCCATATGAAATATATTTTTAGTACTAAATGTAATTACACAATCAAATTTTACCACACTGTGAAATTTCAATATTTTAAAACTTAAATTTTGAATAGATCTATACAATCAAGTGGCCAGATTTTGAAATTTTTCTTGCATTTTTTCTTTAAAATGCCTAAATTGAAATGGACTAGAGTTTTTTTTTTTTTTTTTTAGTACATTTGTACTAAATTTGTTTTTATGAAATAACTTTATTAACTAAAAGCTTTAAAATTAAGTATATGAAAATTATTTATATAATTAACTTGATTTATGTGATTTTACTCACTTAACTTTTCTCCCTTCCTTCTCCTATCTTTCTCTACCCTTCAAACTCCTTTTCATACTTATACCCTTTTTTTACACAATCACTGTATCACAAATTATAAGCATGTGCTTATTTTACATGTAATGTGAGAGTCTTTTGTATATGAAATTTACATTAAGGCATGTGATTGAGTGTGTTCTCAAATGTGCACTTTTAAGGGTTATTATTGTTGATTTTATTTTATTTTAAATGAAATTAATGTGCATTGTTAAATTGTGACCGGTTTTTTTTTTTTTTTTTACTATTTTTAGTCCTTTTGCTTTTGTTTGGTCGCCCCTTCTTTTTGGCATTTTTTCGCCTTTATTTCCTTTGCTTTGCTATTGTTTGCATTTGCGATTTTTCTTTTCAATTTTTTTTTAATATATATTTCATTTATTATGCTTGAAAATTGGAGTAGTTTGAAAGTGAAGGGCAAAAGGAGCATATTTCGTCTGTTGGCACTTTCAACACAAAAAAAAAAAGGAATAATTGAATGAATGAATGAATGAATGAATGAATAAATGAATAAGTGGCTGTTATTATTAACTTGGGCTCTCGTTCTCTTACTCTGACTCCTACTTTTTATTTGGCCTTTTCATAACATTATATAAATATGAAAATGAATTAAAAAAAGAAAAAAAAATTTACAGTGGAACAAAAAAATTTTTATGAGAAGGTAATTATTTATTTTTGCAAACAAACACTTTTGATATTCAAATGCGTACATAAAATAAGTCAGAAGAAACCAGAAGTAACGAAAAATCTGTAAACTTAAAAGGAAGAAGAAAAAGAAGAAGAAGTAAGAGAGAAAAAGAAATACAAAAAAAAAGGCAAATTTGTAGGCACATTGTATTTACATAACAATACAACACCAATTTAATGAATGGTAATTTAATGCCTTTTGTCGTTAAACAATTGTTTAATGACCAAATGATAAAGACCAAGAAAAGCAGAAAGAAAAAGAAATGAATTTAAAGTGAAGAGTAAAACAGAAGAAATATTGTAAATGTAAGTTATTTTTGTGTAATACTTAACATGGCAAATAGTTCTACTTAGCATTTAACTTTTGCAAACAAAGTATTGTATTAATTTCAAGTAAAGGCCAACAAAAAAAACCATAAAAAAAAAAAAAATATACCACAAAGAAAAAAGAATTAACAAATAAATTCCACAAAGCAATTTCATGTACTTTTAATTTCAGAATAATCAGAATGTTCTTCTTACTTTGCCTTTTTAATTTTTGTCTAAAGGAATTCTATATCAGTTCTAAATGAATGTTTTCTTTCAGTGATTTTTTCCCTTAATACTTAACAAATTTATTATACAAACACTTTTAGTAAATGCTGCATTAATTTCTTGCTGCATTACAAGAGAACTCTAAATAAATTTCATTCTAATACCGAAAATAATTTTACACAAATAAATATGAGTCTGAAATTGTTGCTTTACATTTTTTATGGTCTTGGGCCAGAAGCAAAAACTCTTCTCTCTCTCTCTCTCTCTCTCTGCTTTCTCTGCTTTCTCTGCTTTCTCTATGTGTGTTACCCTTAAATGGAGTATCATGTCTGGGCGAAAGTGTCACGTAAAGCTTTTTTGGTGGTGTTAAAATCTCTAAACTAATCTTTCCAGCTCAGAAATCTATTAAATAAACTTTTGAATTTAATTTAAGCTTTGGACGACACAATAGTTTCGAAGCCTTTGATATTCTGTGACATCGGAAACCAGTTTTTGATCAGCCTGGGTTATTTAAATAAGTAAGGCAGAGGCCTTTTACAATTTCAAAGTAGAATGGTCCTGTGAAGTGAAGTGAAGTCCGAAGTCTTGATTTTCTCAATTAAACCGATAAAATTTAAGATTTATTTATTTGAAATTCATGAAGCATAATTAAATCGCTTCTTAAGACAATTTTCCATAGTCTCGATAACGGTATGTCATTTCTGTTAGAAATTGGAAGTCCGTGCTGAATTTAATTTCATTCAATTATTTTGATACGAATACTTTATCATTGGAATCCTCAAATTGTGTTTACATTTATAAATATCAAACATTAAATCAAAGGTAAATAATTTTTGATTTAATTGTTTATGTTAAACTGCCATAATAATTCACAAATCATACAAAAATTTCTATATATTTAATGGAAAAAACTTTATCTATTAGAAATATTTCAATATAATACATACAAATTAATTTTATACAGGGACACAATCATCTACAAACTTATACATATGACATACAATTGAATAATCTAGTTTTGGTTATATTTAATGTAATTAGATTTGTATGTGTTACAAATACATAACTTAATCTCTTTTGAATGAATTTGCATTGAATTGAAAGTAATATTTATCATATCAAAATTAGTATGCTTCATTATAACAAGTCTTATCATTCTTTATATTATACGTTAATGCTAAGTAAGATAAAGAAGATGAATATAGTTATTTTGATGTATTTTTGATGTCATATGTTGGGCCATTCAAAAAGTAATTCCGCCTGACTTTTTATATATCAATCATTATTTTTAGATAATTTTGGAAAAGCTAAAACTTTTTCAACAATAAAATTATTGTACTGAAAATGGAAACCAGTTTAGTAATGGCCTGTAATTTAAACATCACATTTCTTTTGATATTAAAACGACATTTTCAAAGAGATTTTCGCCAAATAAGTTACGCTGAAACAGTTGCGAAGAAAAGACATTTAATGGAATTTTTCTATTAAATTCACTTATCAAATGACTTATAATTTTGTTTCTACTTTTGGCCTTCTAAAAATGCACTAAAATTACATTAAAAGAAGAGCAAATGGTACAAGACTTAGTTAGTGCATTAAATAATCACAATAATATTTTCTAGAATATTTTTCAGAATTTTCTATACCAAAAAAAAAAAAATCGACATTTCAATACAATAGAAATGAGTTCTACTAAGGGCTAATTTAATCAAAATTCAAGACTTTGAAAGAAATCGTATGCAAAAAATGCTGATCCTTATTTTAATTATCTATCAAAAGATTTGTACTTAAGAAATTTTATTAGATTTATAAAATAATTGAGAGTATTTAAGAAAAAGATATTTGCAATTACTAATAATACAAATTTAAAGGCATTTGAAAATTTTAAACTTTTTAATATTTATATGGAAAAATTTATATCGAAAATCGTAATTAACAATGGCAGACTAACTAATGCGAATGCGAACGGTATTCGAAGTGCATGAGAATGAATGTGAAAATGTAATAATTTTTCAGCTACTTTTAATGGATAAAATTTCTAAAAAGAAAAGAAGGTAACAGGCTGGAAGTGTCAGCATGTCTAGTACCATTAAAATTAAATAAAAAAAAATATATGTTTAGTTGGAGATAAAATCTTTATCACCCGCCACATGAGGCTAGATATTATAAGTCATAGGCCTGAGCGACATTTTTTGTTACAAGAATAAACAATTAACCTTCAATTAGAATAAATATGGTGATATTTTCAAAAGGCCAATTCTTTTCCACCAATCTTTCGATTCAACTTTACTTTTTGGAGGTTACAAACATTTTGACAAAGCAAATCAATCTCCATACTTAATGGAAAAGCTATTAAGATTTCAAGAGAATACAATATAATAAGAAAAAAATAAAAAATAAATATATAAAAAAAAGCAACCAAAAAGCGAAGAAGAAATAAACATAAAACAATGTAAAATCAAATGAAACGAAATGGTAGTAAAAACCATTAAAAAAGAAAAAATAAAGGCTGGCAAAATGGCAACAAAAGGTTTTCCTTTTTTCCATTTTTCTGTTTCTTTTCTGTTTATTTGTTTTGTGTAACTATAGTTTGCAATAAGACAAGCGTACGTAACGCAAACCAAAGTGTAAAGTACGCCCCAAAAAATACATGTACTTGAAAGTAAAATAATGAATGAAATATTTTCGTAGACAGAGGTTGAAATGCAAATAAATAAACTGAAATAAAAAAGAGGCAGAAGCACAAAAAAGTTAAGCTGAGTGATAAAGTGGAGTGGAGTTGAAGGTGGGAAAAGAGTTTTAGACATTGTAAACATTGAAATTTTAATTGAGATGCACATTTGCTAGATAAGTCATGTGGATTAATGCTAACTGCTTGTACGAACATAACATTTAACGCATATGATCATACTTACATTATGATATGATATGCTATGCTATGCTATGTTGTTACATATGTATGCGTTTATTGCACTTATATAACAGCAAGGACCGCTTTCAAGCCTTCCTAAAATATTTCTAGGCAAAAATCATCGTTTTAAGCAAAGAAAGAGAAATTAAGCATAAGCAAATATTGTGGAAATATATTTCATCATCATGGTAATAAATATTACATACAAATTTATAGATTGTACTTCTTTAAAACTAAAATATTTCAATATTTAGATTTTCAAATGTATCCCTCAAATATAAAGAGATTTGGAAACTGTGAGTGTACAGGAAGACAAAGTAAACTTCATAGTAGAATTTTTTTTAATAAATACTCTAGCTCTTACTATCAAAAAATTCCATATTCTTACATATCAGCGGAATTGAGTATCATTAAAGCCATAACTATCCGTTCTGTTGATCATAAAAATATTATTAATAAATTCCCCTTTCACGTAAGTTTTAAACATAATAAGAAGTAGCGCGATATTGTGAAAGAATATAAATTGTTTAAATTTGGAGACTCCTGTAAAGTCAACTAAAACAGGACCCATTTTTTGGTTGTCCGTTTAGAAAATAAGGAAAATGCTTGATATGCTTCCCATTAAATCTTAATAAACTTCAACTAAAGGAGAAGAAAAAAATGGACCAATTTAGTCAAGCCCCTTTAACATTTTAAATTGTCTTAACATTATTTTACAATACTACAAATTCATTAATAAATTTTTGTGTTATTTCATGAGCAATGTAACCCAATGATTGACTTATTATTCTTGGCGTACACCAATCTCGCTATTGAATCAGGGTATTTGTAAATCTAAAGCAATCCCTTAAAATGGATCTTACAATTTCTTTTATGTCTATGCCAGTAAAATAATTTAAAATGCCACCAAGCCTTAGTCTATAGAAATATTGAAGTGCGTTAAAAATCCGTATAGCAGGGTAGTCTACACATCCATGAAGTCTGATATAAAACTGCACCTTTGTAAGATGAAAAATGTTTCAGCATTTTTATGAGGTTGACTTCAACTTTATTAACCTTCATCATAAAACGACTGAACTTCTCACTTCTACTTTTTTGAGATGATCTAAAATTGTGTAAATGCTTTAAGTTAAAATGGTTATGAATAATTTTACGTGGGTAATGTTGTGTTAAATATGCTACAACATTAATTTAAATATGCGCCTTCATGCACATTATACTTTTTTGGTTTTTTCAATGTTTCATTTTCATAAATTCATTTTTAATTATTTTTATCATTTTCACATTTTAAATTCTACATTTTTATTGTTGGTTTTCATTTTTTGGAATTTGTTACTGTTTTTTTTTTTATTATTGTTGGTTGATTCTACTTTTGCAAAGTATTATTAAGGTGATTTTGTAATAATAATATGAAACATTTCGTTAAACTAATTACTTGACTCATTTAAAGTTTTTTTTCTCTCATCTCTTTTTCTCCCTCTCTGTCTCGCTCTCTCTTTCTCTCTCTCTATTCCTTTTTTTCTGTTTGTATCGTGACATATTAATTTACCTTGAGTTCATAGAGTTTACATGATGCCAAATGTGAGAGTATTTAATATAAAAATCAATATAAACACGATTAACCTACAAACTTTAATTTTCATATAATTTATTGTTGTTCCTCTTGCCACATTTCACACATCTTCCACATATTGTTGTTGCTATTGTTATTATTATTATTTTAATAATTTCATAATAATATGTTTAAGCTGTTAAAAGAAGTAATTATCTGCTGATAACATTTATCCTCCCAAGAATTAAAAGCATGATCCGTTACGCAGAAAGCGAATAAAAATACGATTTTATTGAGACAATTTACTTCACAATTTTTTAATTTTTTATTTTTTTGTGCATGTGTAATTCAAGTGCACTTATTTACAACTAAAGTGAAACTAATGAAGCTAATTCTCAAATTGTGCTTAAAATTTTGCTTACATTGAAAACAAAGCAGTTTGCTTTACTTAAGCTTGCCAAAGTCTAGAGCAGAATCATGATTACCAGTTTCTTTATATAAGCAATTTATTTTCATATTGTTATGGAACGGCGAGAGATATTTAGTGTATCACACTTTAAGATCTTGAAGACTCATAAATTGTACATTTTTAGACTTCTTTTCTTAAATTTGCTTTATGATTAAAATTCCCGAAACCGTTCAACATAAAAAGACTAACTTTTATATTATTATCCCATCTTTATTATAAACTTAGAGGAAAGCAATCTATATCCAAAATATATCTGTATTCTATTTGAATCTTCAATCGATATCTCAAGATATTTTTAAAATAATGTGCCACATTATTATGATGGGCAATTGAGAAGGAAATTGTGCCTAAATGTGAATCATACTAATTTTTACTTAGCTTACTTAAAGGATTTTTATTTGAACAAAACTATTCCTATATTATTCAATTTTATTTAACATTTTCCATAATCAAATTTTCATAGAAACGATATCAAAAAGGGTTCTTACATTTTCATTTATTATATGACTACTGCTATTATTAAGGCTGCCATTATAACTATTTCTGTTATTGAAAAGTGCCTTGATAAAGTTGCTACCTGTTCACATATTAACAATATTTATATATAAATTTCTCTTTCACATTTTTTAAAGCAACTTGAGATCTACAAGCTGTTTTTTATATCATGCATAATAATTAAGCAACATTTAAAAAGGCTACAACAATAACTTAAAATTCATAATTATTAATAAGTTTAATAGTGGGCTTATAATTAATACAATTCCCTTTAAAAATTAAAAAAAATAAAAAGGAAAACTTTGGGTACATCAGGTCGTATGAGTGATATGAATTTTGTAGATAATATAAAGGTAAACAAATAAACATATAATTGGTATATTTTGCATAATTTACTTCAATATGATTAAGATTTACGGCACTCATTCCTTTATCATTTAAAAATTTTGTTGATTCGGTAAAATTTAAAATTTATGTCAAGCAGTTTACAGGAAAAGTTTTTGCATACAAACAAAAATAAAATGTGAATATGAAATTATAATAAACAGCCACATGATTATGTAACTATCTCTTAAATGGCAATAATAACAATAACCAAAAGAAATAACAACTACAAGAAATAGAAATTTTCAAAACTTCATCTTTAGATTTTAAAATCCATAATTCATTGCAAGCATGTTTACATTTTTGGAAAAACTTTAAAGTAATTTTCATCAAGCATTTTAATAAACATTAAATTACTTATAACAACAACAAATAATATAATAAGAGTTAGCAACATTAACATTAATAATGATAACGATAACTATAATAAATCAACGATATTGAAATCATCATCATCATCATAACATCGAAAATAGAATTTATACTTTTGGACTGAGAGAACTTTTCTAAAAGCAAAACTCCATAAAAATATAAAAGTTTTGTTCAAAATGTTGCCAAACTAATTATGAAAAAAATGTTTGCTCATTATACATTTTTAGCATTCATTAAAACTATCTAAATATGGAAGAATAATAAGAAGAAGAAAATTCATCAACAGCAATAACATAGAAAAATTACACTTTTAAATATAAATTTAATACTTTTCATAAATACTTCAGTAATTTTTAATATTTTTGTTAATTAAACAACAGCATATTTGTAAATGTCAAAAGTGACTCAATAAATGACTCAATAAAATTATTGTTTATAATATCTAATTAACTTTCTTTCAAATAAGTTGAAAAAATTTTCATTTCATTTCAAATTTTCTAGAAATTTTTCCTAACTTTTACTTTTTATTATTTTCATATAACAAACTTTTCCCTAAATGTAATGTGAGGCACTTTTATTATGGTATTATATGGAAATTGTAATGTGTCATCTTGCTTCTTTTTCTTTTTCCTTTTTTTCTTTTTTCTTTTTTCTTTTTTCTGAATTATATAAATAATACTCATTTATAAATAACAGTTATACTGTCATTGTTATTGTCATTAAAATATTTTAGCCATCTAATGGTTTTGTAACATTTAATAAAAGAATGAAACTAACTGAAAAGTGAAAAGAATGAAAAGTAAACAGACCAATACAACTTCATAGAAATCCAAGAAAGGGTAAAATTTTAAATGGATGATAAGATAAAGACATAAAATTAGTTGATTATTGTGTATTGTCAGTTGTTACTTGAGCAAACAATAGTTTAACTAGTTTGAATATATTAAAATTATTACTCTTTCTTCTCTATTTTATATGATTTTATATTTTTACTTATACATACAAAATATTCTTTCCAGCATATAGTTTTCTACTTTCAAATAAAACCAGAGGATATACAACAAATAACAAATTAAACAACAACAATCAATCAGCAAGTAGAGCATCTTTTTGTTGTTATTCCTTATTGTTACTTTTAGATTTCATGGTAATTTTGGTGAAATTGTTGAGGTTTTATTTAAAAGTTCAATTGCTACGAATCCTTTTTAGAAATTGCATTCTATCTTAAAATGTATTAAGATATTTTATTCTACGGTTCATCCATGGATTTCAGACCTCTATTATTTATATGCAATTTATATGCCTCAAGGATGAGCAGTGTGATGCTTTATTTTCATGTAAAGGACCTTAGAAAAGAAAAGCTTAAATCATTCGATTTTGGTTAAGAAAAACAAACCTACATTTAAAATCTCAATCGAAGTGAATTATCCTTTAGTTATTATCCACTTTCCACCATTCCGAGTCACTTCCTAATTATGCTATGTGATGTAGCATATTTAAGTGGTGCCTCCAATCGACTTTGATATTTTTACATTATTTTCAATTTAAGTTTTTCTTCTTCCTTCCTTATCATTTTTTAATGATGTACGACATTTTCTTAGAATCTCTAGTATATATCTTAATGAAGCAATGTATGTATAAATGCAAAAAAGCACAATCATCGAAAAGCTTATTCACAATCATTACATTTCGCCTGAAAAGGAGAGACTTTTAACAATCATGTTCAAATATAAACAAGAACTTTATAAAATTCTTTAATATGAAAGTGTAATAATTAACACCAAACCATCTTAATATAATATTTTATAAATAACAAGAAAAATATGCATCAAGGATTTCATTTGAATCATGTGAAGAAATTTATAGCAAAAATTTTCATTGCTCTTTACGTTTGGCTTTATTAATCTTTGCAAAACTTTTTTTGAGTTTCTGGTTTTTTAAATAGATTTCTCACATTTATTGTATTAATAACAATACATTGGACATTTACAACGTTAAGCCTGCTTATACAGCTTTACTTTTCTCCAGAATTATTTCGTTTATTATGCGTCTCCAACTAGACATTGGAAGTATACTCATTATGTCCTTGTGTTTGTAACGCGTATAGATTCTTCATCAGCCTTAAACGATTTAAACGTTACTCTCTGTCTGTCCACCTATCTGACTGTCCGCCTGTCTGTCCGTCTGGCTGTGTGTTGTGGGAGCAACTAGTCCCGAGAAGCACTTGCTCGACTTGGAGTGGCTCATGAGATAGTCGTTGGTTGCCGGCCATCGGGTTTCATCATGAGTCACAAGATTGGATCCAAAGGTTTAATTTGGTACTACGAGATCACCAGTTTTAATATGCCCATTGTGGTGCTATTGAGGTTGCCTTTGTAGGGGCTATGGTGCCCATATCACGGGCGTTGCTCGTTCAAACATATATATGCTTGTCGGGCAGGGTCCCATTTCCCGAATAAAATGGGTAGCTGAGTAGGCTTTTCAGACTAATTTTAAGCTAAGCCTAGGAGTAATAAGAAGGCTCCGAATCTATATACCAAAGATTAAGCCATGTATATAAGGTGCAATGCAGGCTTTAAATTGGAAGCTAGTCGTGATGGTAGCATGCACTCTGTTGTTTATTTCAAACCAGCCGCACCCATAAGAAATTATACAATAAGAAAATTTTATTGTTTTTAGTTTACATTTTCAATCTACTTCCGAAATATTAAAACAGGCTCTGAATTGTCATATCATGGTCTATGGGTTGAGATTAAATGGTGGGTATCCAAGACTTAGCTCCAGTTAAATATATCTTTCTTATTTGCTTTTTATTTATTTCCTTTATTTTTTGTGTTGGTTAATTTCGTGGATTCAGTGAATACCTCGGAGAACTTTTAGCTCAATTTCTATTACCAGCTACTGCGTCTATTCCTATTGCTTTTGTTTGCTGCTGCTGTTACTAATGCTAATCCTGTTACTATTTATAATGTTGCTATTTGTTGTTGCTGCTATTTGTTAACACTACAATTGGTTACTTTTTGAGCTCACTCTATTTGTGGAAGGTGAAAAACTTTTATTCAAAACAATTTTATAGCAAATGTTAGAGGTCAATTTTCTAAAACATTTGTTATATGAATTCATATGGATTACGGTGAATTTATTTGACTTATATAAAAAACAAGACAAAAAACAAAATAAAAACTAGAAACTTATCAAAAAGCAAAATAAATAAACCCCACAAAAAGTCATGTGTAATACAATTAAAGTAAATAAAAAAAAAAATAAAATACAAAATGAAATGAAATAATAAATTGAAGAAAGAAAAAAAAAACAAAGCAACAACAAATAAAGTTTAGTGGATGAAATTTAATATGCAAAAAGCCAAAAACCAGAGCAAATATAAAACAATGACACAACACAAAAAAAAAAATAGGATGCATAAATTTGTTGCTTTAGAAAATGAAACCAAAATTTGATTTGGTAACCTGTGATTTATTGGTCGATATCATGGTTATTTTTCAAATACTTATACACATAAATAAAATTTTATTTCTTAAAGGAAATTTGGAAAAAATTTTGCTAAGACTTTTCAAGTTTATTTGTCGGTCCGTCTGTCTGTTTGTTTCATTGTGTACAACTTACAAGTGGAAATGATTGAGTTCGATATACAAGTGGACCTTGATCCAGAAAACTTTTAAACTTTTTAAACTTTACCATTATTTCGATTTTATTGTTTTTTTTTACTTTTGAAATGCTTCTTGACAAAGTTTTCAGACTATCGTCATTTGAAGGGAAAGGTTTTTTACCTTTTGTTAGAAAACTCAATCATTTCCGATAACTTTGTCGAAAACACAATTGGCCATTACAACATATGGGCCTCAACTTTCAATCCATTTAAACTCACATAGAGAAATTAAGGCATAAATATTGATATAATGCCCAGTAAACTGAATTGGTGTATTTTACAAATTTCAACCATCGATATTAAATTAAAAATCATTAATTTAAGAATTATACATTACTTTTCGAACAATCTAACATGGCTCCCCACTAAAATAGTTAGTCAAATGTCATGTCATTTATTAGCATATAAAATTTAGTAATATTAAAAATAATAATAATCACAAGCACAGAGTTATTATGATTCATTACTTCTTAGACATAAAATGTGATGTTTACGTGATCGTTATTGTTTTGTTACCTTTCACTAAAAATTTCTAACAATTTCGACAATAACTTTTAGCTCTGTTGAATTTATATGAAGTGGAAAAATTAAATGATACTTTCAATTTATATATTTGCCCAATTTATTTATTGTTTTCTTCTTCTTCTTGCTTTCTTGTTCATTATGGCCAATTTGATTTTCATTTCATACGTTTATGACTTATTTATTTTTATTTTACTTTGGTTGTTTAGTTTTTTGTTACTTTCATAACAATAAACAGGTGATCTGGTTGTCATGCACTTGCATTTTTATTTATTTCACATTTTCATTGCTTTCAGATTTTTTTTTTTTTTTTTTGATTTTACGTTTCTCTTTTTCTTTTATTTTTCATTTTTTCATTTTTCATTTTAGAACGTTTTAGTTTATATTTTTTTATAAAAATTGCTCATATTTCCAAACACGTTTCTCCCAAAAAAAAAAAAAAAAAAAAAAAAAAAACAAAACTAAAAACACAGAGAAAAAACACTTTTGTTTATGTTCAATAATGTGGAAAATTGTTTTGTTAACGTGTTTTAGTTAAGTTAAAGCTTGTAGATGCATATGATAGGTGTCTAAATCTATATCTGAAACTGTTACTCACATTATTCTTGTTCTTGTTATTGTTATTGCTATTGTTATTATATTTCTATTCCTGTTATTTTCTATTTCTGTTAGTGGAAACATTGATTTTTCTAGTTACCAAAAGAAAAACAAACAAAAATTTCCTCCAATCAAAGCATAAAGCTTCATCTACACAGTGTGATCTAAACATCACCAAACAGAAGTTTATAACATTCCGAAATGCATAACATTATACATCTATTAAATATAAGTAGCGTTGATGAGATAATTCTGTCAAATGTAGCCCACTTCAGCGATGGTCAAATTAAAAAGTTGTAGACCATTTTTAAGAGATTGTTTAGCAAAATAGCTAAAATATCTTTCATAGCCGTTTTCGATTTTGAAAATAGCAAGCAATAATGCTTTCAAATTTGAGGCTAATATATTTAAAAAAATACGGAAGAAAGGCGGAGGAAATAAAGTTATGGTTTCATCAAATATTCTTTGACTTTTCAGATTTTTTGTAAATGATATAACAAATTTAAAGGCGAAAGCTTGGTCTTTCGTACACTTAAATCATCACTTAATAGCACATGGATTGATACCATATGATGAATTTAAATTATCCGCCAGTATGCCCATAAAACAGTTTGTATCAATAGAAAATATTTCTTGTACTTTTTCCATAAGTTTAGCCCAATTTAATGCTTCTGATCACCCAGAGCTTAGATTTACAGCGAATTTGCTACATTTGAAGTAGGAGACATTAACCTCCTTGTAATGTTGCCCATGTTTAACAGATGGCGCAATTTAAGTAAAGAGTTCGGTTTATTTCTAGCTCAGATCGTGTTTACACATAACTATTTTACAGTCTCAATATTTGTTACATAAGTTATATTTAGTGCTAGTTATTTACCTTTGATTCTCCCTTACCCTTTCATAGAAAGAATTTTGTAAATTGACCGCAAAATCTCATGGGTCCATAGACATCAAACAAAAAAAAAAAATCAAAAACAAAAATAAAAATAAAACAATAAACCTACTGCATTCATATATTTATTAAATATAAAGTTACATGTGCAATCATATTTATATTGAAAAATAACTTACATGAAGCAACAATACCAATAATAAAGAAATGAAAAGAAAAATGTGCAGTTTAGTATGACGTGATAGATATTTTTATATTGTATTTTGTGATTTATTGATTTCAATTGAATTTAAATGTTTTTATTTAGATAAGTTTCTTTAAGACAACAAGACTTAAGGGATTTGATTGTAAAAGCAACATGAAAAATAAATAAAAAAACATATCAAAACAATTTAAGTTATTTAAATCAAACAATAACGAATTTCTAGTTTATTCCATTGAAATATTTTTATATTTAAAGTTTAATCTTGCGTAAAATTTCTTATTTCTTTTTATACTAAATAGAAACTAGAAAACGAACGTTATATCAATTTGTATGGCATACATGTAATCAATCATTTATATTTCATTTATTACACATAAATATTTCAATGCAGTTGATTTGTTTTAATTTGATTAATTTCTCATTTAGATTCACAAACATAAATTCTTGAGCCTAAATTGCATTTCATAATTAGCAACAATTTCTAATTAACGAAAGAATGCCATAACTTGCTTCACAGCTATTTGACGTTTTCAAATTTTTAATTTATGAGTACAGTCATCTTTTCATGTAAATTTTATCAGTTTGGCCTCTGACTTCTTTCGCCATTTTAATGTTCTTAAATCATCACTTCAATTTAACATAAAGTTATTGAATATTGTTATTAGTAATGCTGTTATTGTTATTGTTATTGTTATTGTTATTGTTATTGTTATTGTTATTGTTATTGTTATTGTTATTGTTATTGTTATTGTTATTGTTATTGTTATTGTTATTGTTATGTGTTATTTTATTGTATTGTTATTGTTATTGTTATTTTGTTATTGTTATTGTTATTGTTATTGTTATTGTTATTGTTATTGTTATTGTTATTGTTATTGTTATTGTTATTGTTATTGTTATTGTTATTGTTATTGTTATTGTTATTGATTATTAGTTATTGTTTTGTATTGTATTTTATGTTATTGTTATTGTTATTGTTATTGTTATTGTTATTGTTATTGTTATTGTTATTGTTATTGTTATTTGTTATTGTTATTGTTATTGATTATTGTTATTGTTATTGTTATTGATTTATTGTTATTGTTATTGTTATGTATATTATTATTGTTGATGTTATTGTTATTGTTATTAATTATGTTGATGTTATTGTTATTGTTATATTCTGTTGATTTATTCTTATTGTTATTATTGTTATTTTTATAATTATTTGTTATATATTGTTGTTATTGTATAATACATTATGTTAATATGTTTATTATTATTATTGTCATAGATATATTGTTATTACTGCAAGTCCAACATCCTCCCATAAATATAAACAAATCTATATTTATATATTAAACATTTGCAAATTTCGTTGATCATATGCACGATTTAATGCATTTCTAATGAAACAATATTTATAAAGGTCAATCATTTTATATACCTACATTTATGTATATATATTTTATATAATATAAATGCAATTTTCATAGATGAATATGTGCTTATTATGCCTCATTAATAGTTTATATTTAGCACAAATATTACGCTTGAAAATATCAAAATGTATTAGAAATATAAATATCTCCTTAGGCAATATGTTTAGATATATACACTCTAATAAGAATATATAATGCGTTATAAATAGTTGACTTTGGTGGCCACAAGGACGGCCAAGGATATCACAACATTTGGCTATTACCAGTTTCAGTTCACAAATAGAAATATTCTCAAAAAGCTAAACTATCTTTCAATAATAAAAGTTTTAAGAAATTTATTTAAAAAAAAAAAATGCAAATTTTGAAACCTTCTTGTTTGAAAAAGATTTTGCAATAGTCTCAATTTCTAGCAAATCATTGGCGATTCCAAAGTTTTATATAAATTGGCGATTGCTTACATAAAGCGTTCATCGGAAGTAAACGATCAATAACTGGGCAGTTTAGCGAAGGTTTGTAGTCAAATATTTTACAAGGCAATAGAAATCGATCGGTATTTAGAAATCTAAATATGTAACAATAAATAGAAAGTTTTTCATATATAAATCCGTGAGTTACATGCGGCCAAATTTCGAGTCGGATTTTTGAATAGTTTTCGATAAATCTAACTTGCCTTTTTCCCATTGTAAACACTTCAAATTATCATAGACCTAAAACGCTCTTTAAAAATTTTATGCATCCCATAGAAGTCACTTTAAAAGTTTACGCCTTGAGTAGGCCCAATTTTACATATCAAATTCCAGTCAATCAAAAAAGGTGAAGCGTTGCATCAATGATATTCTTACAACGGTTGTTTATAACCATCAACAATTTATGATAATCGATTGATAAAATTTAAGTATCCAATTTATTCTATTTTTAACATTTTTTTTACATAAATTTAATTTTTTGAAACATTAAAGAAACATTATGAATCAAATGAAAATTTTCATTTTATTTTTCCTGAGTTTGGTAAAACAAACTGTTCAAGTGTTAACAGAAAATAGAATATAAAAAAAACGGAGTAGGCAAATGATAGAAAATTTATTTTTAATGAATATTAAGTAGCCTGCTTAGCTTTCCTGACTTTGCTTATTGTTTTGGTTGTTGTTGTTTGTTTCTGCTAGTGATTTTGTTGCCACACATGCCATTAATGCTATTCATTTCACTTTATTCTAGTTTTTAGCAATTTTTTTTCATTTTTCTTAAATTGTTTTAAAAAAATATGCCAGAGAATTTTTGCTCGCCCTTTCAATTTCAGTTTCAGTTTTATTTTATTTTCTGTACGGAAAAATATATTACTTTTGTTTATTTAATGTTATTTTTGATGGTGGCTATTTACTTTTTTGGAATTTTTTTTTTTTTTTTGAGACTTTTACTGCCTTTACAAAACATCAAACATATAGACACAGATACACACGCACATGGTTGTAGCTATTAGAAAAATGCCTTGTAAAAACAAAGAACAACAAAACATAGAGCATAAAAAGTAATGAAAAGAAATTATTGTTATTAAAAGAGAAAGCATCATCAGCATCCAACATCCAGCATCCAGCATCCAGCATCCAGCACCCAGTACCCAGCACCATCAGTACCCAGCAACATCGGCATCCAACATCAACATTAGCGTCAGCAACAAAAATTGCCATTAGCATCTGTATCACCATCATCATAAAACGTTAAATCTGGCATATTTGTATACATGTGTTTGTATGTGTTTGCATGTGTGTGTTTGTATGTGTTTGTATATATGTTCCTATGCATGTGCTTTATGAAATTCTGAATACAAGTTTTATCAACGTAAGCCCAACGTAATTAGTCGGTGTGTGTTGCTTTGCTCCGTTCTCATATAGCAGCTATAAAAGTGCTTAACACACCATTTCATTTCAATAAGAAGAAGAAGAAAAAGTAAAATAGGAAAAAGAAGGATGAAAAGGAAATATGCTTATGAATATCAACCATATGGCGTTTGCCATTTAGCTTTAATACAAGTAATAATAATAATAATAATAAAAACAAAAGCAAAAACAAAAACAAAAAGAGCAACAACAACAGCAACCGCAGCAACTACCCAAAACGACTTCAAACGACATGAAGTGCCTTCGCACGACTTTTGAAACTTGGTATGACTTTAAACGAATTTTTTTATGCTTTGATAAACTTAGAATGACTTTAACAGATTTAAAAGAAATTTGAAAATTTTGCCGCTACAAAACGATCATTTTAAGTCGTAAAAGAGTTTAGTTAAAAATCAATTGACTTTTAAAAAATAATCTCAAAGGATTTTACATAATTTGAAGGCACCATAAAATGATTGAAAACTCTATAAAAAGCTTGTAAAGCGATTTTAATAAATAGTTTTAAAAACGATACAAAGAAATTTAAGCACCCAAAATAAATTGAAATACTTTGAATTAGATTAAAAATGAATTTAAAAGACATCAAAAAATTTCTAAAGTTTTTTTTAATGATTTAAAGCGATTTAGAACGATTTTAGTTACTTTCACATCAAAAGAATTTCAAGAACTTTTTTCAAACTAATTTGAAAACATATTTATTTTAAAAAGCCCAAAAATTATTGAAAGTTTCAAATTCAAGCGTTTTAATAACGAGTCAATCGTTTTGAAAGAGTTGACAGAACTTCAAATGACTCAACATTTAGCATAAATTTAAACCATTTTAAATGATTTTAATTGAATTTAAAAAATTTTCAATGATTCCCGCGAACTTCAAATAAACTTTTTTATGAATCAAGATTTAAAATCACTTTAACGATCTTAAAATCGCTTTAAATTAATTTAATTTATGTTGAGTGAAGCGAAATGTTTTTTTTTTCTAATTTATGGCTTACGTGCACATTTAACAATTAAGAGAGTTCATAAAGAACAATAAAAAAGCAACAACAACAACAATAATAATAATAATAATAATAATAATAACAATAAAAAAAACATGAACATAAAAAAAAATAAAAATGCGCAATTTTTATGGTGAAATTTGTAAACGTTTCGAAATATTGTTACATTTATATAAAAATTGTTGCTAGTATTGCTAAAACTGTTGTTGTTTTTGTTATTTTCTTTTTTTAGTTGTTTGTGGTATTTAGATAAATAAATTATTTGTTGTAAAGTTATAAAAATTTGCTATTTCTTTGTGTTTTGTAGCTACAACTGAAATGTTGCTTAGTTAATTCTTTATATGTAACATTAGTTTTAATGCTACGCTATGCTATGCTATGCTATGCTACGTAGAACGTGCAATCTTTACATGTTTAGATACTCATAGAAATGTATGGACTTGTTAAAAGTTTTAAGCACTTTTACTTTATACATTTCACTACATTGCACTTTCATTTATCTATCTCTTTCTATCTCTTTCGTTCTTTCTGTTCCTTTAAGACACTTTTAAAAGCTTGCGTTTTTTTTTTACTTACCACTTACCACTTGCACTTTCGTTATCTTCTTCTATTTATATGTTGTAGATATTTTAAAACATTTTTGAAAAGCAAAAGGCAAAAGGCAAAAGGCAAAAGGTAAGTTGAACTCAAAGCAACTCTTCCATGAACTTACCCCCCATAAAACTCTGCTCTCACTACACTACTCAAAAATTTTTTACATTTTTGCTGAAAGTGAACACTTAATGTTGTTGTTATTTTTGTGTTATTGTTTTTTTTTTTTTTTTTGGGGTTTTTTCTCCACCAACTTTTGCTTTTACGATTCTTTACAAATTGTCATGAAATTTTTTTAACGGCCGCAACTCCATCATTTAAAAATTTAAAGACTTTGCGGTGTGTACGCTTAATTCCATAAAATCTATGAAGCTTTTTCTCTAAGATGAGTGGCCACATAAATCGATATAACCAAATATTTATTAATTTATATTCTTTTATTTATACAAACAGGCAGTTAAAATAAATGAAAAAAGTAAATATAAAAAACTTAAATAGAAATTTACAAAAATTTTTAAAAATTTTATTTTCATATATTTTCATCATATTTGGAAAATACATAAGAGAACTTTTCAATAATGGAAAAAAGTAAACGGACAGATTTTTATAACATAAAAAATTCTAAATGAGTGTGACTGGATTATTTCATTTTTCAAAGGACCTTAATTATTAATAAAATCAAAAGTTTTACTTAGAACGCACTTTTAGGCATTTTCAGGCTCTTCTTTTGAGCGTTACATTCAATTCAATGCAATTTAGTTAAAGCTCTTGCAAAACGTAAAAAAGCGTTGGTAATTTGTGCGATCATAAAAATATTAAGAATAAATGAACAAGAAAGCAAAATGGAACAAACAAAGCAAAAACAATTTAGAATTTAATGCTCCATATAAGAACTTTTAATGGTTTTTCTTGAATGTTGCAAAGTGTATGATAAAATGAATATACCACCAACTTCAAGATATAAAAATAATTGAAATGAGTTTCAACATTGACTCCAATTGGAAATTTGAAAAAACAAACAGAAAAGAAAAGAAACTGAGAGTTTGGTAGAAAGGAGAGTGGATTGCAGGAAAAGTGAAAGTTTCAATAAAAAACAATTTTATCAAAATCACACAAACATTTTTGTGTCATGAATGAAATCAGTCTCAAATATTTTAACAAAAAATATAAAGCAACTTTTAACATTTGTAAATGAAAATTTATTTAGTTTTTTTTTTACACTTTTTTATTTATTTATTTTTTTTTTTTTTTGGGTTTTTGTTGTCCCCACAAATACTAGAATAACCAAGCAATTTATTTTATTTTATATTTAATTTGTTCATATGAAATTTTTTATTAATAATAATAAATGAAATAAACGAAAAACAAAGGAAAACAATTCAATAATAGCAACCGGACGACATTCCTTGTTCCAAATAATAATGCATGAAGAAGTTTTTTTTTGGTTTTTGAAATCTCTAATTTAATACATAGGTCAATAAGTCTGCGAGTAATTCTAAGTAATTCTAAGTAAAACCAAAAAAGGCAATTTTTTTTAAAGATCTATTTAATCCGTTATATTTGCTCAACTTTCCTAAAGAGATGCAATGATTTTGAACCTCTTTTCATTATATGAGTTCAAATTAGGCAAATACTTTTTAATTTGAGTAATATTTCTTCTCTTGAATCAGCATTTTCATCTGAATTTACAAAAATTTACAAAATTAATAAAAAAGCACTTCAATTTCTTTTTAAATTTCATCGAGTTTTTACGCTTTTGAGGCCTACTTTTAGTATGAACTACCGATATCGGGCGGCCAAAGTGGCCTCACTGCTTTACTGATCTGTATACAGAATATAATTCTAATACAGATCCATAAAACTTACCAAAATACTTATTTGATATTTTGTTGAACAATAAATTTTATCCATGCATAGAATTGGTTTCTCTATTGTTTTGCTAAAATACTGAGGTCCCTCAAATTTTTTAGTCAGAAAGCACTGAAATCACATAAAGTGGAGTCTCTAAAAATCACGGAAATTAAACGTTAGTGGTTTAAAAAGTTTTGAAATATATCGCTTCAAAATATTTGTTGTGTGAAGCCAAAGACTTACTGACCCAGATGTTAGCATACAATATAGTTATCATTGTTATTTCAATTGTTTGGTTATATTGTCGATTCTTTAGACACTTGATCTTTTTATTCATATTTTCATTTTTTTTTATCATTTTCTTTTATTGTTTTATTGTTTTATTGTTCTTGCTAAAATTGACTTTTATTAAAATTGAATTTGATAAATTACTAACCATATACAAATCTATGTTATACAAGTGTAAATGTGCATGTGTAAGAAGAATGTATGTAAAATTATTATAACTAACTTTGATTGTTGCACATTTGATATTTTCCCAAAAACAAAAACAGGAAAAAAAAATTGCCAAAATAAAGCAAACATTTTATATAAATATTTCAGTTTGCCACATTTAAAGTAAGGCAAAGAAAAAAAAAAAAAGAAGAAGAAGAGGAAGAAGAAGAAGCAAACATTTATATTTACAACATTACAAATAAATTTCTAGGAGATTATTTCTAACATAAAATGTGTAAATGACATTATTCATTTATTATGAACGAAATCATTTACAAATTTCCTTCTTTTTTTTTTTATTTTATCAAAATTTTTGAAAATCTTAATTTATTAACTTTATATGCATTTATTTTTTAATTCTGTAATAACATAAAATAAAATAAAATAATGTTAAATATCAAAAACAGTTGAGGAAATTTTCTAAAAGATTTAAATGTACCAAAATAAAAAAAAAAAACTTAGAAATTTTATATGAAATTATTTCATTTTTATTACTATTTTGGCCACTTTAAAATTCCATTTATTATTACAAATCTTACAACTTTTTATAACCACAAACCAGATTTTTACTGATTTTGTCATTAAATTTGTAACACTTAAAAGAAGGCTTCCAAGATCCTACAAAGTGTGTAGATTCTTGATCAGCCTTAAATTCTAAATGAATTAAGACATGTCTATCTGTCCGTCCGTCCATTTATTCAAGTACTTTTAAAATTTCTACTAAGCGCAAAAAATGAAACAATCGTCTTTAAATTTGGCTAAAAAATTGAAAATTTTGTATATGGGTTCAATCGGCCAAAGGACACGCCTTTAGTGCAATATAAATGGAAAACACTTTTGTGTTTTTTAAGGAAAAATTTTTAAGATTTTCATTCTTAAATATTTAGATTTAAGTGTTCCAGTTTTGGCTGCAGCCATAAATATTTTTTCCTTACTTTTTAATTCTTATTCTTCCATTTTATTACTGCGTAATAATTTTATGTGTTATAAAATAACAAATAAAACACAGAGAAGAAAGCAAAATTTGTTATAAAAGATAGATTTTGATGTTTTATCTGTTTTACATTTTTTTTCTTGTTTTACTTTTTCGCTCTTTTTCATTTTTTTACCCACTTAACTTTATCTTTATCCTTCTGTTCATTCCGGCTCCTTTGTAATATTGTAACCATCATTTAAAAAGAACAAAAAAAAAAAAAAGAAATCAGAGAAAGAACAAAAAAGTCGAAGTGTTTGCGTTAGAGAGAAAAGATGAGGACACATTTAATTATGATTATTGTTGTTGTTGTGCTTATTCTTTTTATATGACTTTTACTGATATCGTTAAACTTTCCTTCTTCTCTTAGAGTTTGTTTTTCTTCATTTGAATTGTCGCATAAAATTATCGGACCAGTCAAGTAAGTTTCGTATTAAATCTCTCTCTCTCTCTCTCTCTCTCTATCTATCTATGCCTTACATTAATTGTGGTCGGTGATATTTTAAATTTACAAAATGATTTGTTACATTAAGAATTGGCTTTGAGATGGATGCACTTTCTTCTATAGATTTAAACAATTCCGTCCTGCCGTCCTGCCGTCCTTCCCTCCTTCCATCCTTTATAGCAAAATACTAAAGTAAGGCATTTCACATTCGGCCTCTAATGATTTTAATATTTTAACTTAATTTATAATTTACTTTTTCCCTTTTTTTTTCTCTTAATTTCTTACACATTCATGCTTTTCTTGGTTACTCAAAAATTTCCCTTTTTGCTTAATTTTAGAAAAAAAAAGTACTTTAACTGCCTTAAAACCAAATATCAGTTTCTTTGTTTTTTATATTTGAGTGTGATTTGAGTTTGAATTTAATAATTTTCTTATATAACACTTCATATTTTCCTTCTCAATATTGTTCTGAATGTTCTTGCCTTTTTTTATATCTGTAACGACTTCCTCTTCTTATACTTTACCTTCTGCGTTTCTTTTTGATTTCTTTTAATTTTTTTATTATTATTTTTTTTTTTTTTGATTACATTATCCTTTTGGTAAAAGTGAACAGTAGAAATAATAACAATAACAACAACATTATATTATTATCAATTGTTGTGCCCTTATTCAGTTGCATTTCGTTTATTTTTCTATTCTCTTATTTATTACCTTTCATTCACTTTTCTTCTGTTTTTCTTATTATTTTTATAATTAATTAATTTGTAATTTTTTAATTTTAATTAAAAATTTTTCATTTTTTTTCATTTTTTCACTATTTCATTTTTCTATGCTTTTTTTTTGCTATGTTTTTCTTTCCCATTTTCTTTTTATTTATTTTTTTGCTTTGCTGATATTGACTTTATTTTTTTTACTTTCTTTTAATGCAGAATAATAGTAATGTGAGTTTACTCGGCGAAACCGTCTTTTTATATTTTTTTATGTTTACATTTTTTGCCAATTTCTTCACAACTTGCTTTCTGCTTTGCATTTCATCTATCGTTTAACTCCATTTCTCAAAGTCGCTGGCCATAAAACATTCATGTAAAACAAACGAATAAGCAAAAAAAAAAAAAAAAGAAAAAGATTTGAAGAAGTGGAGAACTTGCCCTCAAAGTTTCTTATTTGTACATTTTGTCCATTTTATAGCCTTATTCAGTCAGGCAGCAGCAGTAGCAGCAGTAGCAGCAGTAATCACAGCAACAATAAAATAAAAATAAAAATTATCAGAAATTGTCGCAAATTGCCAGATAAGTTGAGTTGGCCGGGTCTTCCTCAATTTTTTTTCACTTTTTCATGGCAAACATTATTACTATGCTTATGCTTCTTCTTATATTATGCTACTTAATATTGTTGTTAAGTGTTATTGTTATTGTTATTGTTATTGTAATTAGTGTTACAGTTACTTTAAACACAAACAGAAATATTTACCAGAGCTATCAAATTTGCGCAAGATTCATGTTCTGTGCTGTATTTTTTTTCTTCTTCTTCCCATTCCATGGAAACACTTTAAATAAAATGATGAATGAAAATAAGTGAGAATAATAATAAGAAGCAACAATAAGGAGCAGAAGCCGTAAGAACAACAACAATAAGCAGTTTTCCAACTTTGAAGGGTAAACATAAACTTTAGTCCAAATATTCAAATTAAAATATTAAATATCATAAAACTTTTTCCAAGAGTTTTTATATATAAAATAATTTTGCCTAGAGGTTCAATCAGTTTAGTCCAAATTATCTTTTTCAATGCTACATCGAAATTCTTGCTTAATTTTCATAGTTTTTTCTTACTAGAAACTTATGAAAATGTAACTTCTTCAATTCAATTTGAGGATTTTAAATTCCTCAAGATGATTTCATAAGTTTTAATTTTATTGAATTTTCAATCGGTATACGATTTTCTATGACTTTGACTATACAAAAAATTGGTAAAGCCAAAATACTGGCACATTATTTAACACTTTGTCTAACGCTATTAAACGGTTTACGGAACACTTTTGGCGAGATAATCAAATTTCGATTTGTATCGTCCAAGTTGTTGATCTGTATTGCCTAAACAGTCGATCTATCTCAACGTGATTGTAGCAACTGAATTTTTGATAGATGTTCCACACACTTTGCATGATAATTTCTGATTTATTGTTTGATATAAAAAAACACATTAATTAAAGACAAAAAGTATCTAATTTTGATACTTTTATAAAGTAAATTTTAAGAAAAGAAAGATTGTACACACAAAATTATGAGCACAAATTCATTAATGTATTTGATTAAATGAACTGAATGAAATGATTAGCAAGCATTTCACTGCTTCAATAATTGCTCCACAAAATGAATTAGAAAAAAGCAGGTACTAAAACAATGGAAAAGCAGGCAAATAAGTAAAGAGACAATTAATCGACTAAACATTCAATAATTAGGGTAGTCTAGGAAAAGTACAATCAATTTTTTTCTGTCTTACTTTTTTTTCAATCCGTGCTTTTTTAAAAAGTTCCCTATAATTTTCTTGGAAGATTGAAAATAGAAGCCTTATTTATCAGAGAGATTTGTTTAGAAGCAGTTTGGAATTAAGCTTCCTTATTCAATTTCTATTCATGTATGTTTGCGCTAGTTTGGGTGCGTCTCCAAAAGCAAGCTACATGGAAATATTACAAAATCCATACGCCTTGCAAATCCCATCAATTCTAAGCTTTGGTTTAAAGAAATGAAATTTTCTAAACAACTTTTCATGAAGGGCCCTTTAACTATATAGAAAATATTACAAGATAAAAAATGTGCTACCTTAATGGAAATTGACTTAGAATTAAAGCTTAAATCCTTGAAATACTTTAAGGATTTAAACTGATTTTAAAGAACTCTCCACAGATTTCTTCAGAAATTTTTACAAAAATTTTTTCTAGATTTTCTGCTGTCTCTTAAAGTTATTTCATCGGAAATCCAGAAGAATAAAAGGAATTGAAATTGAAATTCTTAATAATAATTAAAAAATTAGTTGTATCCATTAAATTTTTGTATTAATCAATTTTAAAAGCTTTATCTAGTTATATTTATTAAAACTTATTACTTATTGTCATTGCTCCTGCATTTTATTTATTATTTTTTCAAAAAATCATCAAATGAAAATTTATTTAAAAATATAAGCAAAACAAATTTCTTGTTTACATTCATTTTGCATTATTCTTTATGGTTTATTTTTAAGTAAGATTTTTGCTATATTTTCATTAATTCAATTCAAACAACTTTAAAAATGATCGAGATAATTTTGAAATATGCCTTAAATTCAAATTTTTCATATTTTGTATAAAAATTTTCAAAAAAAAAATACAAAAAGAGAACTTCATGTTTGTCTCTAAATAAAAAATTGAAAAAGAAACTACACACAAACATTAAACATTACATTTTAAAATTTTTATTGTTGTTTATTTTGCTGTTGCTAGTTTTGCGGTTTTTGTTGCTGCTGCTTCTCTTGTTGTGATGGTGATTTTAAAATTTTTAGAAAATTATACGCAAACCAATTATAATTGATAAACGATTTTTTCAATGTGCTTCACAACATGAACAACAACACTAATAATAATAACAACCACAACAATAACAATCAAAATATGAAAATTTATTTAGCCAGATTCTCCTCTTCGTTGATAATTTTGCCGATATTGTTGATGATGTAAAGTATTTTAATAATAATTAATATTTTATTTGTTGTTGATGTTTTTGTTTTGTACATTTGTTTTCGATTTAATTTTCTATCGAGCATTCAGTAAAAAATTTGTCAAAATACTAACAACACTAAAACCGAAGCACTAAAGATTTAATGAAATGCTGAATCTATCTGGTAATGTCTGTCCGTCTTTTCTGATCTTAAAATGTCATATCTCAATAAAATTTCATAGTTCTTCTGGAGATAAAAAGAACCATGCCCATAAGGATGATCATGCCCGTTAGGTAAAAAACATTGCTTGAATAATGGATGAAAATTTTTACTGTAATTCTATGAATTTCTACTCTTAGTTCCTTATACGCTCCTTGAAATAAATGTAGTCGCCTTTAGGAAGGCAACGCCTTTTTTTTTTTGAAAATTAAACGAAACTTTCGTCGTTGAAATTTCTTTAATCGATACTCTTTGACCATCTCGAATTTGCTCGAAGTGCTTCTTGCAAAATATATGTATACGTATATTCCCAATAATTTCTTATAAAAAAATGTTTTGTCTTAGAAAATTTTTTTTTTAATTAGTTAAACAAATTTTGTTGCTAAAAATAGCTAAATATAATGAAACATTCAATTAAAATGAGAACTTACTTTATTATCGAAAACATGTACAATTCGGTCCTTTAAACCGTCAATTCTTCGTAACTTCAATTAAAATGTCTCTAGTTTAAAATTTTTAATTGGAAATGACCATAAATAGTAAAATGTATTAATTAAATGTAAATTAAAGCGTCACTGAAATATTTTACACTTGTTCGTACTCTGCAATATTTCACTCATGTTTAGAATTTTAATATATCAACACACCATTGGAGTGTTTAATGGCTATATATACAAAGCATTTGTACAAACATCAGCATCAACATCAAGAGTTGAGTTTACTCCTAGAAAACATGAAGGCCCCAAATACATTTTACACTTTTTCCATGTTTTATTGAGTTAAAGTGTAAACTAAACTAAATATATGAAAGTTTTAGGATATTGAGAAGCAGCTTTGTAATGTTAATGAAAATATGAAAAATTGTTAACTTGGATACAGTTATGGCAAACATTTGGCACGCCAAGACGTTTTTTTATAATAATTTAGCCGATTCATAATAAAATAATAATAATAAAATCAACTAAAATGAATGGAAATAGAAGAAAACTGTATTTGATTCAAATCATACAGGTATAACTTTTTATATAAATGGGCGTGGTAGAATATTTTCATTTTATTTTGCATGATGTAATGGCTAGTATATTTCCATTTAGTTTATGAGTTATGAAACCTTAAAAATCTAAAAAATCAAATAAAATTTCTATTTAAAAATTATTGTGGATGTTTTTAATTTACAAATTTTTATGGGCGTGACTTTTAATCCATTTTAGTAATTTTTTATATTAAACTTATAACAAGAACTTTCATTTATTTATGCCAAATTTGAGCTTTTTTTTTATTCAAAGAAGATTAATAATTTTAAAACTTTAAGAAAAGGCAAATGGACCCTGCTAAATCGCTCTAATCAAATTTATGGCACATTTACATCTAAAATTTTTAATTGAATTTGCCAGCTCTTTTTTAGATTATATTAAAGAAAATTAAAAACAATAAATATAAAATTCAACTTTTTGAACTTTATACATCCTTCTTCTTACTCTTTTTTGCCATTATGCATGTACAATTGGATTCAAAATTTTCTTAAGTAAATAAATTCTGCCACATAGATTTTATTTACTTCATTTTACTTTACCTCTGTTTACTTTAGTTTACTTTAGTTTCGCCTAATTTAGTTTAGATTTGGTTCAATTTACTTGAGTTTAATAACTATTGTTATATTTTGTGTAATTATTGTATTGATTTACAAAAACATAATACCAAATATGAGAAAAAAAAGATTAAAATAAATATGAGCAAAATTGAAAATCTAAATGAAAATGAAAACTTATAAAACTATAAAATATAAATTCATATCATATTAATCTGTTACAAAAACATTGACATGGAAGTTTCCTGCAATTATCCTTCAACGCCAAGATATTGAGCATATACTCAGTTTGTTATTAAGATTGTAAAACTCTCAAAAGAGAACTTCGGAAATCTTATTTTTGATTAAATTCTGAGTTAGCCTTGTTTGTTGATCCAAACGCATTTATTTTTGGATCAGCATTCTCCTGGTCTTAAAATTTTGAGATATCAACTTCACAGTGGTATAGCAAATGGGTAACAACTGAGTATATTTTGAATTTATAATTTTTTGCTCATAACTTGCAAATCAAAAGAGGCAAATAGCCGAAATTGCTGCATACAAAGGTCGTTAAGGCCTTTGATTTTACAAATCGGCCATTTTTATCTAAAATTATACAACTTCAAATTTTTTAACACATTAAGTAGCATTTGGATGGTAGTTTTCGATGATTTGTCTCCAGCTAAATAATTAATTTTTTCACTTTGTCTTAATAACTTTACGAGTTCAATTTATATATTTTCAATTTAGTTTGGTTTATATTTATCTAACTAAGAACGTTTCGCTTTTTGTATATAAGTTTTATAATAAAAATCAAAGAATAATGCAAACATGAAAAGATTTTGTATGAAGCCAATAAATGATATAATTAATGGATGATGGCATGGATTATAAATAATCACTTTTAAATAATGTATGGCCAAAAAGCCAAATTGTAATAATTGTAATTTGGTTATATGCGGCTTCCACCATAATATTCGATCCTTAAAAGATTCCAATGACGCTATAAAATAATACGTATACATAATCGAGTGTACGAATAGATTTATTAGGCCTAACATTGTTGAGTGACTTCCTACAAACAAGCACAAAAACAAAAAAAAAATTCATTAAAAGTAAATAATTTTAGAGAGATGTATTTTATAAAATATTTTTAAATCATCCATGTTACCTGGGAAAAAGTTCATATAAAAGTAAACAGCTAAGACCATGCCAGCATGATGATAGACATGCAAAAATGTTATCTGTTTATTTTTCTTACGTAACACAATAAATATCTATGAAAATATATAAAATTAATAAAATAAAAATTTAAGGGAACCCAAAAAAAAAGGAAAATTTGATAGCAAATTTTTAAATGGAAATCATTAGAATTTAAATGAAACTTTGAATTTTAAAAAATATTTCATTGTTAACAGTGAATTTTACCTCTGACCCATTAAAGTTAATGGACCCTTTCAAATATATACATTGACGATCAATATCAAGTATTAAATTCATCTAGACTAAATTTTCAAAATTTGCCCAAAGCATTGCAAAATTTACATGTACAAAATTTTATTAAAAATTGATTGGCTTGGTCCACACCCACAATAGAATATAAATTGATATCGTATCTACTTTCCTAGCGAAGTAATTGGTATCCTTTACTCATTAATCTTAAATCAAAATAAGCAGCAGTTTTAAGCTTTAAAAATTTTATAATCCCAAATCCATAAGTGGAGCCCTCTACCATGCCCAGTTTAATGTAATATCCGGGAGCATTGACTCATATGAAATTTAACTAAAAATCTAAACGTCTAATTAATAAATTGTAAGCTCTAAGTGATCTCTTAGAAAAGCTTAATGATTTAAGTAATAATTTTTCAACCAAATTTTTATAGAATTAAATGTAATTTAATCAAATTGTTCTAAAGACTAATTCATTTATTACGTTTGCAATATTATTTAATTTTAGAACTGATCTATTATGCTTTAAATTTATAGAATAAGGTTGAAGTTTAGTTTTAATTTCATTTTTCTTCGTTCATTTCTCTTTTACTCTTTTTTTGAATTTTTTGAATGTATTAGAAGTTCTTTCATTTCTTACACTTTAATAAAAAACAACTTTATACAACAACAACTTTCAATAGAAAATCATTTTCTGAAGGCGACATAAGATTATCTGCTTTTAAGTCAGTCCCTTCATCTATTGCTATGCTTGAGATATTTTGATTCATATTTGTAAGTAAGTATATTTTTTTCAAATAGAGATTGCCCAAACAAAATTGATTAGTAATTAAGAAACGATTTTTAAAAAATGCCCAATTTTAAACAAGTTTAAATTTTGTATAAATTTTTTATAAATATCATATTTTAATAAAGTAAATTTTTTTGATATTTTTGCCAATTAATAGATATTTAAAGTCTTACCAACGTTAGCGTTTTTTTTCTAACGATTTTTATTTTACTTTCTTACTTTGCAAACTTGACGATTTAGGGTATTTAAAAGTTAGCCTATATCGACTATAATTTATACATTTTATAACATACATACCGTATCTAATAGATCCACATATTTGGTTATATAATAACCATACGATATATGAATTAATTCCAGCATCCATGGCTCAGTATTTGTGGGGTCATGCGGTTGACAAACAAAACTGAATTTTGGATGGCCATATGAATAACCGAAACCCTAGAATATATAACATATATAACATATATATTTATATAAATATTGAATAAATAAAGAAATAAAAAGAAGAAAGTAAAAAAGAAGAAAGAGGCCTACTAAAGTTTCGTATTTAACATTCACAAAAAATTTAAGCATTCACATCACAACAAATTATCAACTTAGTTTATATGGCATAAGCATAGAAGCATCAATCAATTTGTCTAGGAGCTACCAAAAAAAAAAAAAAACGAAAAAATTGAAATGATAACAACAACAACAAAAATATATCAGCATAAATGATGGACCAAAAAACTTCTATACTGCATATTTATACTCCACAGCATTTGTGTGGCTATAGAGTTTTATAAGTTTGTGTGAATGTTCATAATAGCCAAATAAAGTTCAAAAAAGGAATTGCCATAGATCCATGTACCTTACAAATGACTAAAAGAGCGTTTTCTAAATCGATTTTAGCATTTCTGTCCATCCGTCTGTCTGCTTTCAAGTCATATATCACAATTTTTGAGATATTTCATTGAAATTTAGAAAATTTGGTTATGCTTTTAACGTCCCCACAAAATTTGATCCTTTATGGAAACGTCTATGGAAAACAAAGTCACCTAAAAAATGTTTATATCAAATTTGCTCAAAAATCTATTCTGGATTGCATATAAAGAACCTTTCGTATTACACTTGTCTCAACTCTCTTAATTTCTAATTCATTTAATTTATTTTTCAAAAACCTTAAGCTAAGTCGAGAGAGCCGACTTACTTTCTTAATATGCCTAATATTATATGTAAAATGTAAAGAGACAGAAAGAGAGATTGTTGCTTGTAATAAAGTTGAATAATCACTTACATATAAAAATAATGCAGAATTAGCCAGCACTTGTATTAAATTATAAATATGTAATATATATTTGAGATTGAATGGTTGACGTTTCGCCATCCATTTTGGACCATAATGTAAAACGAATAGCAAATAGAGCGTTATTATACCAGCGATGGGTAATGGTGAGCCCAATAACGGTAAATGTTTAATGCGAGGATCTAAAGTTGGTTTTTTTAGTTTTTTTATATTTTTGTTTTCATTTAAATCGCACAAGAAAAAAAATCATGAAAACGTAGAAAAAATGTAAAAAAAAAAAATAAATTTAAATAGTAAAAATTGATTAATTAGATGAAATAAGAAAAAAAAATATATTTTAAAATTGATATTTGGTACCTTCTAATTCTTTATAAGCTCCCTCAATTAAATTATATATACATTTAAGAACATACAACATTTTCTCTTTAGGATTTCACTCATTGAAATTTCAGATTACAAAACAAAAAAAAAAAAACGCAGAAAAAAAAGGAAAGAAGAACTAAACAAAAAGATGAAAAAATTTTTTTTTGCTTTTCAAAATAATAACACGATTAGCTCACTGCTAAATTTCAACTGTAACGCTAACAATAACTCAATGTGAAAGAAACTCATCAAAGAAATTTCAAGTGTCGCATAAATCGAGTCTACCACTAAATCAAATTCTATTTCAAACTGAAATTTTGTATATTCAACATTAATTTAATTAATTTAATTTTGTCATATTATCATTAAAATATATATACGCGTGCACGTGTGTGTATGTATGTGTGTGTGTGTGTGTGTGTGTGTATGTGTATGCATTCACAATAAAATTTACATTCACATTTGAATAAATTTAACGTTGCTGCTTTTAAAGCACTTCAAATTGACCCTTCTTTGAACTTGATACGTTTTCTTCTTCTTATTGTGATTTTTTTCTATAAATTTAGATTTTTGCTTTCTTCTGCCTTTCTCTACTTTTTTAAGAATTTATTTTACCAAATTATTTATCCAACGTTCATTTACTTTTTTGGAATAATATTACAATTAATCAATGAATTCACTTATTTATTTATTGCGGTTAAATCATTCACCAAAAAGTATAAAATTCTTTAAGGCAACTGATTAAACATTTCATTTTTGGACAGTTTAATGTTTCTTATTTACATAACCATTAGGAAATTGACTCAAAAAAAAAAAAAAATTAGCGATCTATATCGATTTAAATGAAGACCTTACGTTACCTAACAAAGGCTGATAAAAATATAATTCACATAGTAAATAAGTTATAAGAAAATATCAATTTAGATGGATAACAAGCATAAAAATCATGCAAATTTTCTTCAGAGATTTTTCTTCCATTTAGAAAAATGTTTCTTCGAAAAATATACAAAATGGATAATGGCCACAAAAAATTGTTCCTACTCTAATCAATTTTCATGGGGATTTGTTTTTAAAAATTAGAATTAAATTCCATCGAATTATATAAACAATTGCCAGTTTCCAATTTCCAATTTCCAATTTCCAATTTAAAACTTTATATACAAAATGCTTAAGCAGAAATTTGATGGATCAAGGTACAAAATTAATCAAATTAGAAATAATTTTATTATTAATTAAATTGTTTCTACGTCACGTCCTTCTGGTAAAATTACAAATATTTTAAATTTCACAAACTCATTAAAACGCTTCTGCCAAATAATGTCAAGTATAACAATGGAGAATTACTCAATGAAATTCCATATGCAGATGAATTTTGATTTTTTTCTTTTTTTTTTTTTTTTCTTTACTTTTTAAATTAATCGCTTATTTGAAGATTCATAGAATTAATTGAATTAATGAGACACGTGCATATATACATTTTTATTTATATATATTTTGTATATGTATATTTTTTAAATTAATTTTCAAAGTAAATTTCAACATGTGTGAACTCAGCCAGATTAATTCTCTATAACTTCCGTTTCAACTTTTCATTTATCTCGCATTATAATTGAAGCTTAACTGTCTCGAGACTTTATGACTCTTTTATTTTTCATTTTTTTTTTTTTTTTTTAAGAATTTATACTCTACACTACTTGTACAACTTGCAGTGCCAGGTATGATAAGTTTTTGTAGATGTATGAAGCAACTGGATAAGTTTAAGATAAGCTCAATGTCTCAGAATGACTTTTTGATACATTAGCTGGCTCTTGTAACTTTTTTTTTTAAAATTTTTGTGGTATATCAAAAAAATTCGTTATGTAAATAAAGATTGACTCAAAGATAATTTGCAGTAAAAATGAATAAGTCTGGCCCACATTTATCATCATTTCTCATATAAAAGAAGTGTGCCTACTTTAAAAAATTTCAATACATGAAAAAATTCCCATTTTCTTTATGTATTTCAATAAGAATGAGAGCGCATGGATTATTTCGTATATTAATATATTTTTGCCAAATATGGAAAAGATCGATCCACTTTTTGGATTTTCTTTCATATAACGAACTTTACTCATCATTCAAAAAGTAAACTTTTTCAATTTTTTAACTTTTCATTCATTTAGAAGATTTTTTTAATCACATTAAATAAAACAGTGTAGAACATTTAAAAGTCGACATCGATCGACCAAAACATTTCCACTTGTTTATTTTCATTTATACCTTAAATTTTTATTTATTTTATTTTCATGCAATTTCTTTTTAAGCTAATTAAAATTCATTAATCGAAATTTTGGAATTTGTATAATTTACTTTATATTATTTTTTTTTTTTTAATCTTTTATGTGCAGGAATTTTCCTCTATAAATTTTTAGTTTTGTTTTGTTTGTGTTTGTTTTTTCTTTAAATTATTTTATCATGTACTTCTGTGGTTTTTATTCTTCTTCTTACTATTATTTGCGTTTTCTTTTTTGTTTTTTTTTTTTTTTTTTTTTTGTTTAACGGCTTCCGTTTCCGTTTTTATATCCAGTCTGCTCTTGATAGAACAATTACTTAACTGTTTTGTATATAACTACTACTATAACTCTTGTAGACAGCTGGTTATGAAAAATTTTTCATGAATCTTAATGGATTTAACACTCGAAATAATCTCAGATCATTTTCGAATAATTTCAGCTTGTTCACTTTCTATTTCGGCCAATGGCCAATTTTGCTTATATTTTTATTTATGAAGATCAAGGGACAATGAATATGCCAAGCCTTATTATATTAAAACCAAATTCCAAATTCTTTTAACAAATTAAGTTCATTTGATACAATAAAACAGAAATTTTAATTATATTTTTTTTAGAAACATTTAGGTTTCTGTGTAGCAAATACCTGAAACAAATTGGAATCAGATCGATCAATACTTTTTACCCTTATTATTGATATTTTAAAGTACTTAAAAGTCGTTACCCGACCATCAAGAGAAAATACTCTTACACAATTTTTTTTCTTATTTTCTTGTTCTTCTTTTTTTTTTATTTCTAGTAATCTTTTTTAAAAATACAATGAAATATTCTTTTTAAAAATGCTACATTACTGTTAAAAATTGTAAAAATAAATTGTCTAAAATGAATTATTATGGATTAAATTAAATAGTCTATTTGTAAAAATATCGCAGGGCTATGTAAAGCTTGACGATTTTTATTTTATATTTTTATTGTTATAAAAAGTAAAAATGAAAAGCTAAAATATAATTCCAAACGTAATTAAATTTGAATTGAAACAATTCAAATGTAATTTATATTTTTAACTTATTGTAAAAAAGAAAGTTCAGAAGTTAAGTAATTTCATCCAATAAGAAAATTAGCCTGCAGCATTTACAGCATTTTCGCATGACCGCTAACATTTTTAACCGAAGAACGAACAAAGAAATTTGATGTATTTTTTTATTTTTTTATAAAATTTTGCCAACTTTTAATGGATTTAAGGCATTTAACCTAAACACTTAAGCCATAAAAAAATACAAGATATAGACATAACGGTCAAATCAAACCAAAATAAAGTAAAGTAAAGACAGCGACTGAATTGAAATGAAATGAAATGAAAAGAAAACAGAAACACATTTCAGTAAATTACAAAACGGCGCAAACGGACATTAAAATAATAATAAAACATAAGACAAAGCATAAGAAGCAACAAAAAAAAGCTGAAATTGCAACAGTAGAGATAAAAAAATAATAAGAATAAAATAAATGCAAAAACCAAAAAGAAAAAAGGAAAACAGGAAAATGGTTAAGAAAAAAAGTAAACAAAACAAATCAGATAACCTTTTTAAATACAATAAGATCACCCTTGAAAGGAGCTTTCCATAAAATATTTAAATAAAATCTTTTATTTAAGTTTATTATGGAAAAAAAAGAGCAAAAAAAAAAATGGGGAAAAACAAGCAAATTAGGGCTTTAAAAACTTTATTTACTCCTTTAAGGCTACCTGGTAACATATTTTTGACATATTACTGTTATCGTAAGGAGAAAGGTCTTATGTTTTATTCTTCTAAACTGAAAACTCATAATCAAATTAGGAAATCTAGGAAATTTATTGGGCAAAAGCCGTCAATTTTGAAACAATAAAAAATGAAGCTTCGGATCTCAAGTAACCAGATTTTCGAGCCCTGGCACACAACTCTTGTTTATGTGATATGTAAATTATGAGCAGTATAAGTTATCGGGAATCTTAATATCATAATTGATTTAGCAATTTTTGATACTTACTCTTACTTAAGATAAATGAAATTTTTACGAAATGGGGAACCATTTATTTATTGTAGGGGCTTTATGCCCACTTTGAAATATCGCGACTTCTACAAGATCACTTTTAAAGCAATTTAACTAAATCTTTGCCATATCAAATAATATGAACCTAAAAAAATTAATAAGAGTTCTTGTAATTTATTTGTTTAGCTATTTAATAAGCTTGCTTTTGAAAGATCCTTTTGCATAAATAACTTCCTTTTTTTTTCTCTTAAGAAAATTATCTATAGAAAGCGTTTTCTTTTTCTAGGATATGACTGCATAACAAAAATTTATACAAACTCAATTATTCATTAATTATAAAAGTGATTAAGAAAAAGGGAAGAAGAAATGTAAAATAATAATAATAATAATAATAATAATAATTATGAGGATAAAATAATTCAAAAAAAGTTATTTTATGAAATACTTAAATAATCTCTTTGATTGGAATAATAAGCAAAAATTGACATGAATGTAAGATGGCGAATAGTTGAGAAGGAAAAAGTGCTAATTGCATGCTTAAAAATTATTACAATAATAGCAAAAGGAAAAAGAAAATATTAACAAAAAAGTGTTAAATGAAATTATCATCATCATTAATTTTATATCATCAACAACCACGCAATGAGTTAAGTCAACAGGCGACCAAGGCATCTACAAAGGCAAAAGGCCAGTAATAAAACTAAGCTGAATTAAACTGAATCAAAAAAAAAAAAAACTAATAAACAATATAAATAGACGGACTAAATATTAGCAATCAATGCGGCATGGCAAGCGGCCATCTAAGCGAATTAAACTGAACTGAACTGAACTGAACTGAAGTGAAGTGAGCAGAACTGAACTGAGCAGACCTAAACTAAACTAATTGATTAGTCAATGAGTTGCCAGTATTAGCTAAAGTATATTACAACTCATCTAACAGCTGTGTCAACAAATAATAATAATAACAACAACAACAACAACAACAACATATAACGATATCAGAATCATTGTCAACACTCATGGTCCTTATAATTTTTGCTCATCACCACAAAAATATGTCGATTTTGCAAAATGCGTAATATGTCATTAGTCTTATAACAAACAACACCAAGAACAACAATAACAACCACAACAGCAGCAACAATAGCATCAACAATAGCAGCAACTGTTGCTATATAAAAGGTGAAATTATAATATATCAAAAATTAATGCCACAAAAATCTTTCCCTTGCACTATTCAACACATCCGCCTTTATTTATTGTCATAATGCAATTTAAATGTCAAATGAAATTTTTCTGCTGATGTTGGGGAAAAAATTCATGATGTTAATTTTGGAAACTCATGATTCTAAAACCAAAACAAAATGGCAAAGAATATAGGAAAAGCCTAAATTCACTTTTAAGCGAACTCAACATTTTGTTTACCTTGACAATTAATTATAAAATCCATGATATTAAACTTTTTTTTGTAATCATAAGAAAAGAGTTATGTTTATGAGTTAAAAAGCTGTCGAATTTTTACATGCCTACAAAATCAATTATCTAAAAATAGGCTTAAGAAAAGTGAAGTCATTCAAATTGTTTTATATGATTTTTCTCGTTCCATTAAATGTAAACAAAAAAAAAAATCAATCGGCTGATTGACCCAGCCACTTAATGATCAATAGATTATTATAAGGCAAATGAAATTTACTTAAAATAAAGTCATTTCAAAATGAAACATATTTTATTTTATTTATTTTTTTTTTTTTATTATTTTTACTAAAATCTATGACGCATTTTGTTAAGTGTTTTTTCTGTTTTTGGCTAATTTTTTTTTCTTTTTTGTATCTTGGGCAATTAATTTAATAGTAATAATAATAATAATAATAATAATAATAATAATAATATTAAATTGGAATTTAGAATTTCGAAATTTCAATAAATCACTAACATGATTAGTGTGTAATGGTATTGTAAACCTGCATAATACGATTAATGGTCAATAATGCAAACAAATCAAAATGTATGTTAAAGAAGAGAAAATAATACTAAAACCAACAATACTAACAAATATAATAACAAAAACAATCACAATAACAATAACAATAATAATAATAATAATTGTAATGAAAAAAGAGAATAAAATAGAAATCAAATAAGTGAAAATATTTTACAAATATATTGACATTATAATACATGCATTCACACAAACATTAACACATACATGTATGCATATATTCATTGATAAATATATAATATTGTATACAATTAAAATATTAATCAATTTGAATAAATGTAGAGGATTATTTATTTACTTTATTATCCTTTACATCGCTTGGTAGTTGTAGCGTATCGTAAGTTAGTGTAAATGCTTGTAACCAGCGAAATGGTTCTGACGTTCATCTATTCTTTTAACTGTCCGTCCGACTATTCATCTGCGTATCCTACCATCCAACCGTCCATACTATTGTCCATCCGTCCATCCTATTGTCCATCCTACTATCCATCCGTCCATCCATTTTACCAAACGCCCTGCCCAGCATACTAACGTCCATTCGTCCGGCCATTCTTTCGTCTGTAATTTTCACGTGTTATGTTTGTCTACTTCTTAAAATATCGCATAAAACCAAATGGCGTAGAGCAATTTAAAAAGTCAGCACTGACCGACTATAAATATTTTCAATAGTTTCATACATTTTTGTATTATTTTATTCAACAAATTGAATTATTATACCATAAATTTTCACATATAAATAAGATATACATGATATGTATATATAATATCAAAAAAAAAAAAAAAGCAACAATAATAACAATAGTAACATTATTAAATATTTGAAATTAAATTGAGAATGAAGTTTATTGTGAGACATCAAATATTTCAATCTCATTCAATCTAAACATGAATTTTGAAAATTGAAAACAAATCCATCTGTGTAAGTATGAGTAAGACCAAAATGAAATGAGAAGAGTAAGGACCACAAAAAAGAAACATACATTGATTACATAGCTTAAGGAATTTTCATATGCGTTATTCGTGTTTTAATCAATCAATCAAAAAAACAACAACAACAACAAAAAACACAATGACAAATAAATTCTCATACATGTGACATTTCTAAGATTTTAATTGATCTTGAACTAATAATCTCTACTAAGTAAATAATTATTGTGAAATGTCTTACATACCAAAAATTATTATTGTATGCCATTTGAGCATAGAAAATAAAATTCTTTCAATTCTTACAAATTAGTTTTTGCGATTCTTAGATGACTTTATTAATCACCCTAAAATTTTGCACCATAAGAATCTTAACAAAAGTAAAATTTTTTATTAGTAATTATAATTATAAATTATAAATAATTATAATTAATAGATAATTTTAAGTAATTTCTTTAACTCTCTTTTTCTCCGATGAGTACCACAAAATGCCTTAAATACTCTCACTTGTATGCGATGTCTCCCGAAGAACACATAAAACTTTCCTTAGTAAAATGTGCTCACGAGATGTTGAAGACATTAGAAATTCTCAAAGTGTATCGTCAGATGCTTTTAAATTGTTCAAAGTCCCCCCTTTTAGAAAAAAAAAATGAATCTTTATTTAAACATTCTACACATTTCACACAAACTTAAAATTTTATTAAAGGTAATTTAACTATTTGTGGTCTTTGCTAGAATTAATAATAAAATAATAATAATCATAACTAATCAAGTTGAATTTACAATTACATTTTGTAACATATTTAATTTTCTAATTAATTTATATATATCTTTGAAAATTTCATAAGCACCATACAATTTGTACAAGTAATTTTGATATCATTACTGTTATAATTATTATTGAAATTACAATAACAAATACACAAAATGATAAACTCCCTATAACATTTATTTTTATTATTATTTGTAATTTAAACTGATGTAATCTTTTATGAAATTACATTCAAATACTTAGTATGATCATTAAAATTTTATGTACCATACGATAATCTATGAAATTTTGAAGGAAGTACGATACATTTTTAAAAGCAAATGAACTCAATTAAATAAAAATAAATGAAGCATTCGTAGCAAATGATTCTTCTGATCTTATAAAATGCACGAGAAAGTTAAATTTTTCAGTTTCAGTTTCAAGTTTTAAGAAGCTTTAAAATTTCGCTAAACAAAAACTAGTTTAAAAAATTTATGGCGTTAAAAGTTCAAAAAATGGTGTGGCTGAAGTTTTCCATTTAATTCAAATGGCCAGAAGTCAGATTCAAAAAAACTTTCATTTCATTAAAAATAAATTTACTATGAGATGTATTCATAAAAGTGTCTCCTAGATCAGTCTAATCAAACTTTGTCAAAATATTATTAAAATATCCAACTTTATTTTAATAAACAAAATGCAAGAGCATACAGAATGCAAAAATCACTTGGCCAAGAAAAAAGTAACAACAATTACCAAAAACTAATCAAAAACTAAATTAGAAAGATACGTTTAGTAGAACTTGAATTCATCTCAATTTTTTCTGCTTATTAACATGCATTTTAAATTATAATTATATCTTATAATTCAAGAGTTGCAGAACTAAATCAAATATAAAATTTTAAAAATTTAAGTAACACAAATTTTAATGTAACACAAATTACTATTATTATTATAAGTGTGGCCGTTTCACCTCATTAAAGTTTATTACAGCAAATATATAAAAAATAATTTTTATTAAAATAAAAAATAAACTACATAGAATGCTAGACATATCTGTCAATAAGTTGTTAGTCTTATAATTCAGTTTTCTTGATTTCTAAATTCCATTATTCGCTTTCAAAAAATGCAATTGCAATCATCATGTTAAGAATTTTCTATAATTTTGGAAGTCGCTGAAAAATATGCAGAAAAAAATTACCGATTTTCAATTTGCTAGAAATGAGAGAATAAAATACCATGGAAATGTTATTTTTAAGCTTTAAATTGAAAAATTCTTGTAACGTTGAACCAATAATGGAAAATATCAAATATGAATTTGAAATATTTTTATACATTTATAATGTAATTATTTTTTGGCATATTTAAAAGAAAATATTTTATAAAAACGCTTGATCAATTCTGCTTCTAATTTGACATGTGTACATGCCCAAATACATTTGACCTCACATTCCTCATTTAATTTTTATGCTTTATTATATTTTAAATATTTATTTCATTAAATATTTGCCCAATTTCTCTCTCTCTCTCTCTCTATCTCTCTGCCTGTCTCTCTAACGCATTCAAAATCTCTATGACAAATAGCCTTTTTGTAATTGTGGTTCAATGCTTTACCTTTATTTACTTATATTATACATTTTCTATATGTATTTTGCTGCATATTTGGAGGGCACATTGTCTGCTTTGGGCCATTATCCCAACACTTTAATGAGAATATTCCATGACCCTCCTTTTTTATTTTAGGTTGTATTTGCTAACCAAAATTTAATAAAATCAGATTTTAAAATTTTACATTAAACATTCACATAAACATAAACATAAATATATAACTTACATATTCAATCGTTGGAAAAATCTTGATTATCAAGCATGGTGCCGTGAAAGGACACAATTTTAACGCCAAATGGAATTTTTGCATTGCTTTTTTATTATTTCGTAAAATGAAAACAAATGACTTTCCAATCAACCTAATACATATATATATATATAAATATATATATATATATTATATATATATATATATATATATATATATATATAGAAATTTTTTTCACTATTATTAGATTTATAGGCAACTGATTTTTCTGATTAACTAATAATTTACTCTTAAATATATAAATTCAATAATAAATTTTAGATAATTCATGACTAATGGAAATTTATATTTATTTATATTATTTATTCTGTCTGCTGCTGCTTTGTAAGATTTGTATCTAATAAAATAAAAATAAAACTCACTTAATAAAGCTTAAAACTAAAAAATTAACAATCATTAAAGTTCTATTTAATCAGCATTCGATTTATAATTGAAACATACAGCATGGCATACTTTCAGGCTTTATTAATACAAATAAATACACTTGAGATAAGCAATTAAAGAAAGATAAAGATTAAGTACATTCAGAACATATTTTTTCCAATAAATTACAATAACAAAATATTCTCAGTAAATTCTTAAGAAATACACAAAAAATAATCTTGTAAAATTTTTATCTCATTTCTTTCATTAAAAAACTTGAATACACTTACTAAGTTTCATAGATAAATTTATTATACAAATTAAAAATTTTATAGATTTTGCCATATTTCATTCAAATACAAATCGATCTAGTGACATGAACATGACATAAATAGTGGAGTCTAAATTGAAAATATAACCGTCACTTAAAAATCTTAGTTGTTAGCAGTTTTTATTGCTATTCCCAACATGACACAAATATATTTTCTATTGAATACATTTTTCAAAATAACATTGAACATATATAAAAATCATTCTCACTTTCCACCATCATCATTTTCAATATAAATATAAATTTTCTATGAATAAAATAAAATTTCTTTTTAAATGAATTTTTACCTTATAAAAATTATGTAATCCTTTTTCCTTTTTTTCCACTTTTTTTTTATGCGTGATAAGCAGTAAAGTTTTTTAGATAATTAATAATCGTTCATCTTAGTGTGTTGTACAATTTTAATTTTAAATTTTAAATTTTAATTATCTTTAACAATGTTATTGATGATGAGTACAGAGAAAATCTAATGTCAAAGTTATAAAACATCAAAAACCCCAAATCAAGGTATTTCATAGATTTTGCTTTTTCTTTTTCTTTTCTTTTTTTTTTTTTTGCTTTTGCAAATACATTGTTTATAATTACTCTCAGATAATCGAATTCTATCACAAAAATCATACAAATGATCATTAATATATGTATAAATGTAGATAAACGCACACGAAATCCATAAAAGCAATTTATGATAAATTTTACATTTAGTTTATTACATTATTTTTTTTTTATTTTTTGTGTATGCATACTTTATATAGGTATATATAGTTTTACATTTGTTTGTATGTATGTTAATGCATCTGTATACAATTTTAGATGTTTTGAAAAAATTTTTTGTTTATAACAGAATCTATGATTAAATTTTATACACATTTAAGTTCATCCGAAGCTGATAATTTCAGAATTTTTCAATTATTTACAGTGATAATAAATAGAATAAACTGACAAAGAAAAAAAAAACAGGAAGCTAGAAAAAGAGAGACTACAGAAAAAAAAAACATAATTAAGTGTAAAAAAAATTTTTAATTCATTGGCATTAACAAGGCCTAAATGAAATGTTGCCATAACACTTTATACATTTTCGATAAATATTTTTATGATATTTTGCATGCTTATATTTTATATGCATAAATAATTAGTCAATATTTAAAGAAATATATAATAATTATTAAAGTTAAAATTAAAATTAATTAATTTAAATTACAGTTAATTAATTTGAATTAGCTTAAAATTTACCAGCATATCACCATCCAAAGACGCTATGAAGCCCTCAATTGCCACTAAAACATTAAACTAAATGTAAGATCTAAACTCATAGAACCTCATGGAATTACTACTACTCATATCTCATATCACTACATCTCGCTAGTGATAGCTCCCATATCGCTCTAGGCAATATAAATTTCTTAATTGATTTAGTAAAGCCCTTTCTTGGTGGATCTTGAAACTTTTTCCACCTTTAGCCAAGAGAATGTTTATTTCATTTGATGAAGTTCTATATATCTAAAATTTTCCAAAGAAACTCTATAGTGGACATTTTGAAACTGTTAATATGCCACGCCTATAATATATATGCTTCATTTTATTAAAAAAAAATTCATTTAGAATTCATGAAAGTTTTACAATTATTTCCAAATTTTTTACTTTATTTACGTCCAATTTTACTTGAAGAAAAGCAAATTCTAAAACGGTTCCATGAGAAATGCTATAAGCAATGCCTTAAGTAATGAAAGTAACCAGCTAATATGTAAATCTATTTATATGATGTATTCAATACAAATAAATTCTAAGTTAAACATTCCATTCAATTACTTAACATCATTTATTTACAGAGTAATTTTAGGTTATACAAATTTTAAACAACTGCTAATACCACCCAGATATTTTCCTAATATAATTTACATTAAATTTAATTAAATTAATGTATAAAACCAGAAACGTGCCAAGAGACCGCAAGCAAAAGCCACATACGCGCAAAAAGAAATTTATAAAAATAAAAGGAAAATTCTTAGTTAAACTAAAAAAATTTTGAAAGAGTATGAATGAAACTCCATAAATAGATAAATTAAATTAATGTACTGCAAAATAATTTCTCCATTGAGTGGCTATAAAAATTATAAATAATGACAAATGGATAACAAAGAGATGCGTAGGAATATGAAAATTTATAGAGGGATGCAAAAATATTAAATGTTCTAAAATACAGGAAATGATCCGCTAAGTACTCGTAAACCAAGATTACACATTTCAGGCTATAGAATTTCTAAAAAGTCTTCTTCTCCAGCAATCTCCAGTAGACGTACATTTTTATCATAAAGTATTGCAAAAAAAAAAAGAAACCTATGCCGCTTGACTTTTTATGATAAAAATCTTACAGGCATTATAACTTTGAAAATCGATCTAATCAATAAAAACTCAACATTTTTTACATACAATTTTTTACATACAATTTTTTACATATTCATTTTTTTATTACTGCGGAGAATAATTTTTAAATATATTTATGTAAAATTATAATAAACGAAAATCATAGTTTTGCTTTTCAATATGACTGCTGTAAAATAAAATAAATATTTAATCCAATATATAACATAAAGAAAAATCTCTAACAATTCATAAACACGTACTTTATGCTCTTTCTTTTTTTTTTTTTTTTTGATATAATCTGTACGAAAAGAGCTTCCCTAAAATTGTAAAACTTGGCCAGAGAGAAAGAAAAAACGTAGAAAAGAAGTTTTAAAAATATGAAAATAAATAAATAAATAATAAGATAACGATTACGGTCGACCATTGATGGACTATTAAAACGTCCATTTGTAGTATCAAATATTTACATTGTTTAAAAATTTTAAAAATATTAAGCTAAAGGCGATTTAAATCGTACTATAAAAAAGAAAATTTTTCTTAAATGTAGAAAAGATATTTTATAATCTTTTTCTGGGAGATTTTCAAAAAAAATAAATTATTACAATCAATATCTTTCATATTACTCAAGTCCAACACAAATATCTGAAGATATTTTAGTCTTACACGATTTGACCAAATAAATTGTTACAATTAAATATTAAGAATTAGATGCTTTCTATTTATGTTACCTTTGAAAGAAGCCTTGACATAATTTATCCATTTTAGCTTGACTTATTTTCCATGAAGTTGATTTATCTTAATTTTTATCTTCATACGCCTGCAGGCGTAGATAAATTAATTTACAAAGGAATGATGTATAAAAAAATTGGATCTCTAAAGTTTTTTATAATCACCAAGCTCTAATAAATAGTAATAGACAAAAATACAGAAAATATTTTGGAACATTCGAAAAGCAAATATTCCAAGGATAAAAACGATCGAAAGACTTTATGCGCAATTAATAAAAATCTAACCCATTATTCGTCATAGATTTGCCTATGTCACAGAGACCTACATAAACTTAACACTTTTTATGGCATAAAAATTGTACAATAAAACAAATAAATGAACATGTAAAATCGTGCTACCAGAGGAAATTACCCATTTTTTTTCGGTTCCCTCTAGTTTTTGCAGTTTCTTTCAATGTATTTCATTTTAAAGCTATAACGTTATATTGCCTTCGTATTGAGCGCAATTGCTCTATTGTGTTTATGTGTCAAAAGCATTTAACGTCACCGCAGAAATAAAAAAGAAAAAAACTACAAAAAAACTATGAAAAAAAATATTGTTAAAAATTGTGTACGCGCTACTTGGCAATTTGATGATGGTGTGATGGCGGCTCTTGGATGTGTGTATGTAAATTTTCTATAAGAATAAAAAGAAGCAAATGAAAGTACTTTTAAATCATATTCTATTTCAGTTTTATCCCCTCCCCATTTTTTATTATTTTACTAAGAGAATAAAAAAAAAGACAAATCAAATAACACGAATCGAGAAAAAAGAATATCAATACTTATTCTTCTGTTTCTTCTTGTTCTTCTTCTTATTATACGACATGTTGTAGTTGCAGGAAAATTTGTATAAATCTGAAATGGATGAATCGGTTGGAGAATGTGAAATGCTTGCTTAAAGAAAAATGTTTTGTTATTAAACAGCTGAAAGTTATATCACAAATTTGTGATGATATTATTAATATGACATTATTGCTATTTGTCAAAATATAATATCAAATGGATGAAAAGAAATTAAATGTTATTTTTATAACACAAATTCATTTTAATTCTGTTTTGCAGAATGTAGGGTGATTGAGCCGTGAAGGCTCAAATGCATGGTACACAAACGTACATAATGATCGCTAGCGTAGGTAGTAACGTCACACAAGGTGCATGCTACCGTCACGACTAGCTTCCAATTTAAAGCCCGTATCGCCCGATAAGCCTACCCAGCTACTCATTCTATTCGAGAAATGACACCCTGCACGACAAGCATATATATGCTTGTACGAGCGACGCCCACGATGTGGGCATCACAGCCCCCACCAAGCCAACCTCAATATCATCACAATGGGCTTTATTAAAACTGGTGATCCCGTGGTACCAAATTAAATCTTTGGATCTGATCTCATGAGCCACTCCCAGTTGAGCAGGCGCTGCTCGGAACTGGTTGCCCCCAATGTAGGGTGATAGCGGATATTATCCTTTGGATTTCTTTGTTGTCTAATAAACGCCTGCATGCATTACGCTAGGTCTCACTTTTCTCTTTATGGGAAATTTATTACTTCTAACCAAACAGAAAAGTTATGAGAATCTCTATTTTGCCTGAATAACCGTTTCAACTTTTCCAAATCGAAATCTATCTAGCTCAATTTTTCTGTTAAATTGCATGTTTCTCTTTCAATTTGCTGCAACTTTATTTTCAAAATTGCACAAAACCTGATGGAAGTATATTTTGATAGTTCGACTTTAGCCAAATGGAACTTTTATACTTTTTGCTTTTCTGCTTCTTTATTTTTTTCTTTTTGTGATAGATAATTGTATAATTTTTAAACTAGAACGATAAAAGCAGCTATAAAAGGTTCCATTTATTTTGGCTTTTTGTTAGCAAATTTTTTTGAAGTCTCTTAACTATTTCATAATAGTTAGGCTTCTGCTACATAGGAATTAATAGTCAGGCAGTTAAATATGTTGGGTATATCTAAGCCTACAATTGGAATGATAGTTTGGTAGATGATTTATTGCAATAGTTTGGAAAAATATTTCACTCTCAAAGAGATGACAAAAAAGTAATAAAGCGCAATACTTTTTTCTAAGTTTTATTTGGGCACAAAATTTTGTTAACGCACATTTTAGTTAGTACTTTTGACGAATTATCACTTTAGTAAAAATATATTGTCGCACAAAAACAAAAAAAAAACAAAAAAAACCAAAAACGAAAAAAAGCAAAAACAAAATGCATATAAAAAAGAGGAATATTTTTAATATGAAGCAGACTTTTTTCAACTAACAACAATGACAACAACAACAACAATAAAGACTTAAAACTTATAAATTATTTGAGATTTTTTTTATACTTTTTGTGTTTTATTAAAGTTATAAAATTTTTATTAACATTTTCCTTATAAGTCTTTTATAATAAATTGAGATTGAGTAAATATTTGCGTTAGGCAATAATTTTCAAAATTAATTTGCAGACAAAATGTATACCTTGAAAATTGAAGCATTAATCAATATTTATAAATATTAAATTTAAGGAAGGATAAATTATGATTTAACAAAAGCAACAATAGCAATAAATTATAATTATAAGCAATTAAGACGCTAATAGCAACAACAACAACAACAAACAACAACAACAACAACAACAAAAAAAACAAAAACAAAAACAAATCAGACAAAATATTGTACAAACCAAAGAGTTTTGCACGCTGGTATTTCATTGCCTTTATCTCTCAACGGAAATACATTAAAACATTTGCTCATAAATCATAATTGAACATGAATCTATAACAAATTGAAAGGAAGAGGTCAACAACATTTCATTTTTTTTTTTTTTTTTTTTTTGGTTTTTCAATAAGTCATGGTAAATGTAAAATGATTGCTATCAACATCCGCCTTCATAATAGACTTTTAGTAATTTAGAATAAATAGAAAAAAAGAAAATAGAAAATGAAAAGAAAATAAAAAAAATTGTACAACTTGTTGATAATTTTGTAGAATAAACAAATTTGACAATGACATAAAGTTTTGCAAACAATTTTATTCTGCTTATATTTACCTAATTTTCCTTTCTCTTTTTCTTCTTCTTAATGTTTTGCCTTATTTAAAGTATATACACGATATTTTGAGAATTCCCTTATCATGTCAAAAGTTTTGATATAACCAAAACAAAACAGCAAATATCTTAAATTTTAATTCGTTCTGTTTTTATTTGATCAGTTGTGGCAGTTTGTTCATCAAAATATCCTTCATAATCCATTTATAGGCATTTTAATTTACAAAATTTTTTTTTAGATTTAGAAGAAAGTTCTTGTAAGATTTCGTAAATGGCAAATATACAAAAAAAAAAAAAAAAGTAGGCGTAGCCAATATATCTAAAGTTTAACTTATAATTCGAAAGGCGAAAATTTTCATGTATAATTAACATAATGGCCATTTAAAAATGAAAGTAACAGCACCAGCGAAGCTTTCAAATGATCGTATTCAAAATTTAACTTTAACTTAATTGATCTCTGTCTTGATTTGACATTTTGCTTTACGTCTAGAAACTTTTTAACAGGAAAAAGTTTTCTTTTGTCCAAAGTCATTTGAAATTTCTAAATCTGGGTGATCAATGAACTCAAAACAGTTGATGATTGCAACATGAATGGCCATTTCCTTAATAAAAAATAATTTATATGGTAAAGTTTATACAAAATATTTTAAAGTTTAATTAAAAAGCTACATGAAAAATTTATTGGAAAAAAAAGGGGGAAATGTGAATCATTTGTTCAAAAATTTTGTTTTATAAATTTTATAAATATTGTTATCAATAAAATGCTAAGTCATGCACTTTCGTATTATCATAAAGTATCGATGGATTCTTAAAGCACTTGGCTCATTTAACAAGGCACTATTAAAGCTCGTTTTAAAGAAAAAGATTAAATGATTCTCCTCTAAAGAAAAACAGCTTAAGATCACAATGTACCTTTCATTTATATTTACCATTGAAAAAAAGAAATGTATGTACTTAAAGATCCAAGAATAATTTAAATTTAAATGAAAAAAATTCTTCAATATCAATATCAATTTCCATCAATTCATGTTATACTTTTTTAAAAATAAAAGTTAATATTTGATTATATTTTATTTAATTTTATTGAATTTTCCTTACAATGATTTAAATATTTACAAAAATATATAGTTTTCTTCAGTACTCAATTTACATGTATTTGTCACCGCATGAAAAACATGAATAAATAATTTATTTTAATTAACTGCCAACATACATCAACGCCGTCATAGTCATATTCTCATGGTCGTACTCGTACACAATTTCTATTCTGCCTTGACAATACTTAAATGATTGTTTAATAAGTTTCAAAAAGTTTTTTTTTTTTTTTGTAATTAGCTCTTTTCTTTCAACACACTTTTCATTTCAATTGCATTTTTCACTTTACATTTTTAACAAATAATTTCTCTGATCATATTGCTTCTCTAACTTTTTGAGTAACCTATTTTGATATATATGCATATATGTAAATGTAAAATAAGCATTACCATTCATTTTCATATACATTTACATTTACATTTAAATATAATTACAGGCACTCAAAGTAATTTATAACATACATTTTCAAACCGCATTACACAGGGCTGTTGTTTATTTGCACTTTGCATTGGCCTGCATTTCATTTGGACCCGTATTATTTTTTTCTCTCTTTTTTTCTGTTTTTTTTTTTTTTTTTTTTATAAATATTTATAATAAATATTATTTTCACGCATTTTAATAACTTTTGATGATATTTTCTTCAAATGCACGCACATTTTATGATAATCAACATATTTATTTTTTAAAGTGAAGGGTTTACTTTTGTTTTTGCAAATTTCTTTTATTAAAGACACGCAAAACAAAAATTATTAAGGTTTTTCTTTATAAAAAAATTTCATCATATAAATATAATATAAATTGCCACACTAATTTGCCTTTCGCTGTAGGAGAGAAGGTTCAAAAAATGAATCGATTTGGATGAAATTTAATGTACATATTTTTCAAGTGAAAACATAAAACAATACTAAATTTCTGAAACTTTTGTTCATATAATGAAATTTTTTCCATATAAAAATTTAACTATTTTTAAAAGGATTCTTCTCTGGGCCAAAACTCAAAAGTGTATCAAATTTCATAAAAATTTATCTTAAACACACACAGATGGATAGACAAGCTCAAATTGAATAAGAAAGTAATTCTGAGTTGATCGGTGTAATAAAAGATGTTTCCAGCTCAACTCGTTTTGGATTTTACAAACTTCTTCACAAACTTATAGTAACCTGTACCATAAGTAATGCAAGATATAAAAATATAAGCAAAAAGCAAACACGCCTTCTATTTATATGTATATGTATGCAACATTTATTAAATTCTGACATTGACTTCATTTAAAATGGGTTAAGATGTCAACAAAAAATGTCATTCAAACGTTTGAAATCACGAACACATTTAAATGTGTGTACTATTTTTAATAAAATAATTATAGATTTTACCTAAATCTTTTAATATTATTCATACATTCGATTAGTAGCCCAAGTATCTTAGAGATATCCGCTTCATTCTCTTATTGCTCAATTTTTTATTTCAAATATTGCTGAATGTCCTGAACTATTTAGACGCTACCATTCACAAGCTGTAAAAACTGGACATTGATTAATGAGAAACATCATTTCTTAAGGGCCTTACTTTGATCATAAAATAATTGAAGCAATGAGTCCAGATAAACATTAATTCAACTAGCAGTAGATTTATTTATTAGATTTTATTAAGCATTGCCTTAATTGAGAGTTCAGTATCTCCGAAGATCGATATTAATCTGGCCTAGTTGTACTATAAAGGCCCCAATACTGACCAAATCAGTGACTAATTTTCGCAGTAATTTATAATAAAAACTTTGAATAAACATCTATTGAGTTTACGTAAATCATGTTTGTCATGACAAGTGAGCATGTAAACTCACAGGGGTGATAGGCCCAGGGGCCTATCAACCCTGGGCCGCACACATATAAATATTGCATAGAGTGCGATTTACTTTGATACAACAAGCGTTTGAAACATTAAGCTCTTGGACTCAGAACTCTCTGTCTACTGTTGAGAAGCCCAGGGTTCCAAAAAAAACAATTTCTCAGAAATTGGTACATAAAATCTAGAATTCACAATAAATATAGTACGATAACAATCCAATCTGCATGTTTTGAAAAAGGCACTTTTTATTTAAGGTTTTGTAAGCATTTACATAAATTTCACATAATTTTTCTAATTTCCAAGAGTATCAAATTGGAATCAGTTGAATCAGTTGAATCACTTGAATCAATAAGCCCATAAAAATTTATCAATAATTCACTACTTTTAAATGCATGCAAAATTGTATACGAAGTTTATGACATTTGTGTAATACGAATAAATGCTGGAAGTTTCTATTTAGCATATTGATATTATTTTTCTTTTCTGCTGCCTTTATTTTCATTTTTACTTTTATTATTATTGTTGTCATTAGCTTGCCCATAACCTGACCGCCATAATATTTCTTTCATAACATGGTTTATTGTAAATGTATCATTTACATGCAAAATGAAAAAAAAAAACATCTTAATACTTTTAGGTTTTTATAGGTCCTTTTATTATTAAATAACGCATACATTACCTTGGATATTAAATAGTTACATATATATGAAAAAATTGTATGGCCAACACATTTCACAATTTTATTTTACAATGCAACCAAATAAAGTGTTATTTCGTAATTTTAGCATTCCTCTTTAGCATTACATTGAATGCATGAGTATGGGCGTGTTTATATGTAAACATGAATGGAGCCTTTTTGTAGGACAATTGTTTAATCAACTAACCGACCAAATAATAAAATAACAAAACGACCAACTGTATCACCATACATAAGTTGTAATCTAATAAAACATCTATGAATGAATTGTCCTATATTAGAATATCCCATTTCATACGATACCATTCCATAACATACATATATTCTCTTGTATTTGTATTTTATGGCATTTACATTATACTTATAATACGTGTTATATAAACATGGAGACAATTTAGATAAACTTTCAGTAGTTGTTTGGTATATTTCCTAATTTCTTTTTAAATATTATTCGTTACAAACCAAACAAATTAGAATAGTTAGATAAGACTGACTAGAAAATTCTTTAACTATAACTTTTACTTTAACTAAAATAACATTTAGGTCAAAAAGTCTGAAAATGGAAAACAATTCCAGAAAGCAGCTAATTTTCAAGCAAATTTTGGCATATAAATTACATCTAACAATTTTCTTTTAAAATATAATTAAAATTTTTAGAATTTTCTTTTGGACAATGGGAAAACAAGTTAGAGGTGTTACACTTTGAACACCGATCGAACAGAATAAACTCATATAAATAAAATTCTATATATAATAAAATTTAACAAAATCAAGATCTATCTTGTGAATATAATTAGTTTCATGTCAAAAGCATTTCCTAGAGAGTTGAGTAGAATGGCAAACGAACAAACTGAATGGCCAAATATTGGTAAATAGAAATATTTGGCAAATATAATCAGAAATGTAAAAGTACTTAATTACATTTAATTAATACACTAAAATTAATTACCATTTATTTAATTACTTTATGATAATTACATAAATTATCATATGAATAAAATTTATTATAATTAATTATGTAAATAAGATTAACTGCAAATTACTTAATTAAAAAATTCAATTGTTATTAATTTAATTAAGTAAATTGTAATTAAATAAATTCTTTAACTTAATCAATTCTTATTATCATTTAATTATTTATTCCTAAGTAATAAATAAATAAAGTAAAAAAAAATAAAAAAAAAAGTACTTAATTACATACTTTATGTATTATGTAATTAAGTATATGAATGAAGAGAGATATATTTTGTCGAGACAACAATTGGTTGATAAACAATTCCATTTACTTTATAGATAAATATAATTAATTGCAAATTATTTAATTGAAAAATTAAATTGTAATTAATTTAATTAAATCAATTATAATTAAGTTAATTTAAATTAAGTAAATTTTTTAACATAATCAATTCTTATTATCTTTTATTTATTCATTTATTTCTAAGTAATAAAATTATTTATGTATTATGTAATTAAGTACATGAAAGAAGAGTGATATATTGTCGCGACAATAATTCATTGATAAACAATTCCATTTACTTTATTGATATATCTACCTAATTTTAATGCTTTCTTTTAAACATGCCCAGACACATGCGTACGCATTTATGCGTGCTCTGTCACTTTATAATCAATTTCCGTTATATTTTAAAAGTTTTGTGTACTTTGGTCGGAAATAGAAAATTTCTACTTAAACATGAAAATGTAAAATTCACACACAGACATACATACATACAGTCATACAGTCATACAGTCATACAGTCGTACCAATTATATATTTTTATAGATGTATAAATGTGTTGCTTGTATGTACATGTATTTACATGTATTTATACATATATAACCAATACATTAACCGATCTATATGTACAAATCTATGTTTCATTATTAATATGAACGCATTTGTATTTTTATTTCCTTTTTGATTGTTCTTATTATATTTAGTTTTGTCTCTATGCCAATTTGTTAGTTAATTCATAAAGCAACATCATGTGTAGCCCAGGCACACAAGATACATACATATACATATATATATAAATAATTTTTGTATATAAATTTTTTGGCTGCATTTTCATTTTATTTTTGGTTTTTTCCTTTTTTTTTTTATTTTGGTTGCTCTTGTGTCTATTTGGCAGATATTTGCCAGGTAGATTAGTTTAGATGCAAACAGCAACAAATTACCTACAATACGATTATAATGCTATTTTTAATTTTCATTCATTCATTCAGTCATTCATTCGTTACTCGATTCTCATGTTTGTCAATTATAGAGAAAATGAATTTCTCTATTACGAAAATAAGCAAAGTAAACACAACAAAGTCAAAAAGAAAAAAAAAACAAATAAACAAACAAGTAGATAAAATATTGATTAAATGCCATGACTAGTTGAGATGGCATGTGTTACCATTTGGCCTTTGATTACATAATTTTGTAATTTTGTAAAATGAATCTGAGTAAAAATATCTAAATCTCTCAAGTTAATGGTAATTGCCATTTTTGCATATTTATATGTATTGGCTATTTTATATTCAATTTTTTTTATAATCAATAAAGCTTTTTATTATCATAAATATCATGTGGCTTAAAGATTTTATTATAAAAATTGTCATACAATTGAAATACAATTGGAATTCATTATTTGCCAGATTAGTTTTTGTGGTTTAACCACAAACATACAATTTTGAAAAAATGTCCTTCATTATATTTATTTTTTTTTTTTTAAAGATTTACTATTCCATCTAAAATATTTTGAAGAACATTATACAAATAAACAAAGGAATGTGCTGAAGAATGCTATTTAATTAAAGTTAACCACCATGGCTTTTTCAAGTAACCCTTGATTTGATTTTTCATGTTAGTCCATTCAATCCAAATCAAAAATTAGTAGAAAAACACATCACAAAATTAATCATAAGCAATTTTTTCAAAAATATTAATATACATCCAAATGCAAATAATATTTAAAGTTAGAAAGGACAATGACAACATTAACTAAATTAACTAAGTCTTTGTTTATTTCATTATTTTATTTATATTTTGATTTGCTTAGAGAATTTTTTATTTATTAACTCATTCATTATTATAATCAAATTTTAGGAGCTTAATAAAGGAAAATGACGAAACTTAATTGCCTTGCTATTTCCATGATACCTCACAATAACAATATTTTTATGACATTGCATTTTATGACTTTTATTATTATTTTATTATGCTTATACGGTTTGTTGTTGTTTTTATATTTCTATTTTCCCATAAAATCTTTAACGCTAGCAATAACTAAAACTATCTGAATATGAAATTTATTACACAATTGTTGAATAGTTTTTATGGTCACTCTTTAAATAAATGATCTTTGAATATGCTAGCTAATGAGCCGGCCAACCAGTCAAATGCTGTTGTTATTCGGTGAAATATTATGCTCGCCACCAATAATAAATTTCATGGTTGTATACATTATTGTCCTATAATAAGGAAAACTAAGCGGCTCATAATAATTTCTCATGTACAAAAATCTTGCCTAAGTCTACATTTAACTTTTCTATAGAAATTATATAACATAAAATGTATATGTAAATATGTAAGTATGCTTTATTGCAAAATAGTAAATATGAGTTTACAATTCATGTATTTTTTCTTTTTTTCCATATTCCAAAAATATTATTTTGCATGGAAGTTATGCCTGCCTCAAAAATACCAAAATCCAAAAGCCAGCTAAAAAAAATATTTATAATTTAGTTAACAGGGCTTATCTATACAACTATGTAATACTAACATATATAATATATATATATATTATGTATCTCTCTCTGTCACTCTATCTCTATTTCTATCTCTCTTTATCATTAGTTAATTCTTGTAAACGATTTAATTTTAATTCGTTACAAAGAGTAAAAATTTTATGTAAATGTAAGTGCATTACAAGTTGAGTTGACATTATTAAATAACATTTTAATAATAACTGACATTTGACATATTTTACAATATAAAATAGGAATAAGCATGAAGATCATTGTAACAGTAGCAATAAAAAAACATATTTATAGTAACAATTGTAATAAGCTTTTAAATTATTTATGCTTAATTTCATGTAATTTTTATTTATTTATTTATATATTTTTTTTAATGTTCTTCAATTTTATTTGGCTTGTTGGGTTCATTTCATAAAATTTCATGATAATTACATAAAATTTACATTTACACCCTACAAATGGCTACAAATTTTTATACAACATTAAAAAATCATTTTCTATATTTTTGTTCGTTTGTCCGTCTGTCCGTGCTTCTCATTTTTTTTTTTTTTTTTTTTTTATAAAAAAAATCCCAAGTGATATTTGGTCTTAAGATGGTACAATATGGAAAATATAGGCCAATTTGAATTGATAAATAAATTTTGTATGAAAAATTTTTATAATTCTTAATATTTCCCATTAGTTATTGATCATTAATACAAATCAAATAAATCTACTTAATAAATTTTATCTAGATCCCATAATTTCTTTGAAGATTTTTCTCATATAACAGATTTTTCAAATTTTTTCAAATGTTTCAAGTGTTTTCAGTATTTTGCAACGACTTTTCAACTTTTGATTCACTTTCTCGATCTTTCTTTATAAAGCTCTAAGTAAAAGCATGCAAAGGATTTTAAAAACGTTCTTGGGCTAACATAACTTTTATACTTAACGTTAGTGATTATATTTCTATGAGTAAGTAAACAGTCCTTTATTTTCCTTTCGTTTTTTTTTTTTTTTTTTTCTTTTTTTTTGTTTTCTATGCCAGTTTAGAATTGCGAGACTCTTGTTGCTGGTATTTTTTGCTTTTTCAGGTTGTTATTGCTATCGTTTACTGTTGCTGCACTCACCATAAAATTGTTGGTGTCATAATCGTTATTATTTAATTACTATTGTTTGTGTGTTGAGATTTTATTTCATTTTCTTTTCTTTTTTTTTTTCTTTTGTTTTGGTTTTTTTTTTGTGTTTTGTCTAGTTCAACAATGATTTAATACCTTTTTATACAAACCTAATGATTTTTTTATATATAAATTTATGAATATGTAAATGATAACAAAAATTTTCATTTGTACAATTTCATTATTGAATAATTTATTTATGGTAAAAGTTCATGGCATATGCCATGGAATGTGGCATAAAATATAAAGAAATATGTTGACAATTTTACATATTTTTTTCTTCTTCTTTTTTCGATATCATTTCCTATCAAATAAATATTATAAAAATTTGATATAATAATATGAAATAGTTTGGTAAATAATATATAAATTCATAATTTTCTAATGATAAATTGTACAGATAAAGCAAAAATAAAAATAAATTTATTAAAAAGCTAAAAAAATCATTGAAAAATTCAATAATAATTGAAATTTAATTAATAATTAATTTTTCTTAAGTATATAATTTCAGTTAACTATTATTAAATCATTTAATAGCAACTTTTATTTGTAATTTTTAGAATTAGGCTTCACTGCAAATCTGCAAACTTGTTTGAATTTTTCATTTACAAAAGTTCAATTTAAATCATGCTTAAAAATATTGTTAAATAAATTTCGATTCAAGGGCAGAAACATGAAATACACACTTCGATTTGTTATATGCATCTTGTCTATGGATCCAATAGAATTTAATGTTTTTGAGGTTTATTCCATCGTTTACCTTTCCATCAACTAACAACGACCAATTAAAAGTAACAATTTACTAAAATTTTCAATTGCAATCTAATCCAGTGAATTTTCGTTGATTATACCAAAGTTGCCTTTGAAACTATTATATGTACAATACTCTCAATCATGTTTTATATAAATTTCCTTCATAATTGCTAAATAACAATTTTTTTCATTGTCCCAATTATTAAGCCATCACTAAACTCACTAAATTCATAAATCACAGCAAATAACAAAGTATTTTCGTTAAGCAATCAAGCAAACAAGCAAATCAATAAAAAAAAAAAAAACTGATAAAAACTAACTGATTGATTGATTAATTCTACAAGTCATTATTTACTTAGTAATTGCAGTGATAATGTTAACTAAATTTAATAAAAACTTCCAAACGAAATTTGTTTTATAGCAAATGAAGCAGCAATAAAAAAAAAGGCAAAATGGAAAAACAAAAATTCCAATTAAAATAAATTTAATATAAATGGACAATTATCTCAAATCATCAACCAATTTTTTTTTACCTCTCTCAAAAATCTCTATCTCATTTTTTTTTTTTTTTTGTATGTTTTGTGTTTGCTTGGAGAAACTGAAATTAAAATATTTTACAAATATTTACTTAATAACTTGTTTCACTCAATTCAGTAAATTCAATGTATGATTTTTCATGGCCACATATCATTTATTATTAGATCATCTACGAAAATCATAACGCAAGCAATTGAATTTGTTAAAATTTTAACTTTTAAACGAATTTAATTGTTACTCTAAAATGAAAAATTCTGTATGAAAATTTTGCAGAGCAGTTATGACACAATGATTTCACATCTCCATAGACATCGTCTAATTTTCTTTTTGCTTAAACTCTTAATAAGAAGAAATTAAAATCAATGAAAATAACTTTCCAAACGATTTAATAAAATTTTATAGGCCAAAAATAACAATAATATTTCTTTAAATTATTAAATGTATAAATAAATATCATCCATATAAATGTACGTATTGCATTGTGCAACCAAACCAAATCATCACTGTAACAATTGAGGCTATTTGCAATGCAACAAAATAATGCATCCAATAAACAAATGATGGCCATTTATTGGTTACGGTTAGAGCTTTAGCAAATGGCATATGCATTTATTGTTTTCTTTTTTTTTTTTTTGTTTTTGTTTTTGTTGTTTTTGTGTTTATTTTTCTGCAATAGCCTTTTTATCTTTATTTACTTATTTATTTATTTATTGATTATTTTATAAAATTCATTTATTCAATCAATTCATACAAACATTCATACAAACATTTATTGTAATTCATTCATTTGCCCGCATACACTTTAATTTCATTCATATTCAATTTTATTTCTCATTCTCATTCGCATTCTATTCAAATTTCACACTTTTGAAGGTCAAGCAATTAATTATTTATATTTTACGTCAAACTTAGTTTGTGATATCATAAGTTTAGGCAGATGTATTATCCGGAAAAGAGCTTATCATCTTAAATAAATTGATGCAGTGTCATCTTTCCAGATAAAATTATAATTAAACTAAAAAAAATTTTTTATAAAATTTGATATGCAGACTTCTATTGGCCTAAAAAAGTAGCTTATTGAAAAAACTTGGAATCGTACTACTTTTACGATCGATGTCATTTTTCCATTCCATTTTTCCAATAGAAGAAATAATTGAAAATTTCTATGTTCAACTTTTCAAATTAACGTTTCATTTTTTTGATTTTTTTAAGGCATAAAACAAAATAGTGTAAAGTATTTCAAAGTCGTTTAAAAAAAAAACTTACTGTAACACTTTTAGCCAATTGCTTATTGTTATTGTCTTTTATCTATAGCTGCTTTGTGGTGCTTTGTGGTGCTTTGTTCTGTTCTAGGTTTTTCATTTTCTTTTGATTTGAAATAAATTAAAATTGCGGTCAAATATGCTCATGAATTAATAAATTTTACGCTTAAGCAAAATGAAATTCTCTTCTTTTACATTTTTCTTATCTTCATATTTATCTTTCATTTTCTATACCAATCATTTGAATTATCTGCATTTTCTTTCTCTTTTAATGCAGCTGTAAAATAAATGCCTAGAAAAGTCCTTAACTTTCAATTTTTCATAATTTTTATTTTTTTATTTTGATAATTTATTTCCTTCGATCTAAAAAAACATTGTTCATTATGAATAATAAGGTACCATCAATTTTTACAATAATGACCAAAGTTTATTTTAGATATTTTTATTAATTATGCTACACTTTTACAAACTTCCATTTTTTTTTTTTTGTTTTTTTTCTTTGGAAAAAAATTTCTAAAGATAAAAAGAACTTTTGCCACGCTTGAAAAAACATTCGGTCAAGGTTAAAATAAATTCACTTAAAACGAAGTGTTTATTCTTGCAGAAAAACAAAAGAAACTTTTCAAAATTCATGCTATTTAAAATTATAAAAAATTATTGAATCTACGTTTGAAAGCCTATAAAGTTTATCGTTTTATTTTGTATACGTGGCATAAACTTTAAGATAATCATAATAAAGAAATAAGTGCCGAAAAAGCTGCTTTAAATTTTGCATTAATTAAATTTACTTTTTCACAAACCAGCCACTTGATTTTAACTTTAAAAATGTCAAAAACAAATTTCAAATAATTTGAAATAACTTTTCAAGCAAACCAATACACCTCAATAATATATTTTTTTCATGTCATATTTAACCCTCCTCATAAAATGCAAGTTCTCTATTTCAAATGTCATTATATATTGGCCACTTGTTTTCATTAAACATTTTTTCAATAAATTTTCCATTTTTTTTTTTTTACCTTCTGCCTTATTACGCAACATTGTATGCCTTTTTTCTGATTTTTCCATTTTTTTCTTTTTTTGTTTTGTGTTTTTTGTATTTTTTGCAGGCATAGTGGTTGACCCATGTTCTTTAGGTATTTTTGTTTATAATGCATTTTTAAACAATTCAATTGATACGTTTATTATACAATGCCATAATAATAAATGAATGAATGAAAGAATGAAAAAAAAGAGTGTGATAGAAAGTTCAATGTTTATACAAACAAAAGCGGCTTACCGAATGCGGATATTATAAACAATAATAATTTATTTGCTGCCATGCTACTACTGATGGAATTCGTGTGACGTTGAAATGACATGGCATCATTTAAAATATTTCAGTATACTATTTTGAGCACGTTCTCTTAACTGATTGATATATAAATACTAATCAAAATGTTTATATGAAATGAACTTATACACAAATGTACAAATATAATTTTAATATTTGTTTCAATTTCCTCATTATGCGGTTATTTCCTTCTTATGAAAGCATTTGCAATAACCGCGAAAGGAATGTATACAATTCATGAGACCAATATTATCATTAAGTTGTTCATTTAGTTTGTTATATCAATTTATTCATCATCCTGTTTTCAGTCTAAAAATACTGTTTCGCATAAAATAACAGATTATTCAAAATTTTGTTCAAAACTAATTGTCCAAAATATTGAAAATAATTTAGAGCTTTAAATGAAATTTCATTTGTCATAAGAGAACAAGCACTTTCTTCATTAAAAAAGAAATATTTAAAACAAAAATTATTATTACCATCTTCTTCTCTTAGACATAACAAACACATTAACTCGCATAAATAATCAATATAAAGCTCTTTTTTCTTTAAGGCTTTTTTTTTTTGATTTTTCTCACTTCTTTATTCCTTATGAACTTTATATGATTTAATTCATATTAAATTTTTAGACGTGATATATGTAATGTATTGCGAATTATTGTTAAACCCTTAAAGTAGACAATGCTTTATTATAATTTAATTTCCTTTAGGCTGTACATTTCCCAGAGGTTTATGGTTTTTTCTCAGAACTCTTGCAATATGCAGATAAAAGTTTAAGAAAAACAATTAAAATTTTCCTAGCATTATTTTCTAAATGGATCAATGCCTCTATCTACCTGTTTAGAATTAGAATAAAAATTGGACAAAAAAAAATTGGATTATACAGTTCAAAATTGACAGCAACATTGTAGGTTGCTAATGAAAATGAATTGAATCGCTTAAAAATTGGCCCACAGAATACTCAAAACTGAAACTTCATTAATATTTCAAGGTGAAAATTTTCATTTTAAAAAGTGTACCAAATCGGTCACGCCTATGTCAAAGAGTTTTCTCTTTTTATGACACTTTGATTTTATTCTTATTTTTTTTTTTTAATTACCCAATTGTTAGTCACTTATTTATTGACTAACAATCACTTTACATTTCTCCGTGTCCATTTTCATATAAGGAAATAAGGGCTTCTCAAATTTATAGCAAGGCTGGAATATTCAATAAATATTTAGAATTTGGCCTAACTCGCTCAAACTACGCTTTTTTATTTTTGTATAAATTACACCAAATAAATTTAAGCAAGTAATTAAATTTTTATTTAACTCGCAATATGTATTTAAGCTGTCTGTCCTTGGGAATATATAGTAATATATATATAATACACACACACATACATACATAAATATATCAAAATTAACTTATACATAGATAAATGTGAACATAAAGGGTACCATCTGTTTAGTTTCGCGTATTCAAGTACATATATATAAATGCGTATGCGTGTGTTGGAGGTATGTATTTGTGTATTTATTTATGTGTTATACTCTAATTATATGCTAACTATTATAAAATCATGATAATAAAGGCTAACTTAATGTTAAGGATCAACTGTGCGAAAATCCAGGTGATACTGTTTGGTGTAATTGCATTCTATGGCGCTTTTCATTTTTTGTGAATGACTTTGCATATATATATATATGTATGTATATATGTATGTATGTATATTCTTTTATGTATTTACTTTAATTTTATTTACATTTTGTCCGTTTATTTTTTCTTTTCGCTACTCTGATTTATTTTTTTTTCTCTTGCTTTAACGCTGCAGTTAATTAAACGGTTAATTAAATTTTGTGTAAAAAAAAGTAATTTATCGTATAAATTTAATTAAAATTTTTTTCATTTTACAATTTTAATTGACTTTGGAATTTTAAGTAAGTCGTTTAGTTCTTTAAATTGATTTAATTAATTGGAAACATTTTATAAAAAATGTTAATAATTAATAATCATATAAACGAATTGAATTGAATTTGAATGTCAATAAATAAACTTAAGTACTATGTAAATACGAAATATTGTAATGCATATTATTAAATGGATTTACATTCCTGCTTTTATGTGTCAGATTACCTTAAGTATTTAAAATACAATTTACATGATTAATAATTCAATTTCTAGAGATCTACAGCATTTTAATGCTTAATCCAGCACTAAAAAATTGTTCTACTTGAAATACTTAAAATTTAGTACTTTAAGTAATTAATTTTTTATGTTGATAATGGATTTACTTAAAGTTACTTTAAAGTATATATTCTGAAATCGTTTGATTTACTGGTGACTGCCTTCTCCTGCCAACTTGAGCAACTTTTTTGCTTAATTTTGTATTGAGGTCCTGGCCTTTGGAAAATTCTATCCATTTTTACTTTAATTTTCGATAAAACAATTCTTTAGGTAACGCTCCAGAAAATGTAAAGTTTTATTTAATTATTCAGTTTTTAGAAATTAATTAGTAGCTTTATAAATTGTCACAACAAAATTTTGGTTGGAACAATTCAATTTTGAAAAATTTTGATCAAGGAAGCATCTTTTAAATTTTATCTAAGAACTTTACAATTAAATGTAAATAACAGAATAATAAATCAATCGAAACAAATCATTGAGAAAAAATTATGACTACTTCTGCTTCTATTTTTTTTTTTTCATACTTCGATTTTCCCTCTTATTTTGCTGTTTGCTTTGATATTTTATTGTTAATAAAAATATCATAAAAATTACCATAATAAATCAATGCATAAATAACAATAGAATCTTCTATTGTTATTATGCATTGATGTGGACGAACAGGCTGGAGCAGGCAACTAAATGTAATGTAATAAAATTTTAACTATGCCAGATTTGTGTGGAATAACAATTTTTTTTTCATTTGGCAAGAGAGAATTTGCTTTTAAATTTCCTTTCTTTTTTTTTTTTCTTTTTTTCTTCTTTTTTTGTTTTTTGCAAAACACTCTGCGTGTCAACATTGTAAATTGTCTACTAGTTGTTTGTTTGTTTGTTTGTTTGTACATTGTGACATGTCAGTCAACACTTTCTGCCTGCCGATGGCAAAATATCATTATCTATGAATTTAGATGTGAATGAAAGAGTAATAAACGTATAGTTAGACAGAGAGAGAGAGAGAGAGAGAGAGAGAGAGAGATAGAAAGAGTTAAATATGTATTTATGTATATATGTCTATGTCGTACTAATATTTTATAATCTTTCACTCTTTATGGCCTCCTTGAGCTATTTTGAAATTATCTTCCCGTTCAGTTCAGTTCAGTTCAGTTCAGTTCAGTTCAGTGCAGTCATTTCAGAAAACGGAAAAAAGGGTACACAATAATCGTCACTTGTACATATACTTTAACACTTTGATGAATGTACACACAACACACACACACACACACACACACACACACACACATGTATATACACATACATTTTAAGTGTAATGGTATGAAACAAAACGTTTATGCGTTCTTTGGCATTTTTTATATATTTATGTCAAGCTTTTCCATTCCATTCACACTTAATACACATTATATTATAATAATAATAATAACAACAATAACAGCAACATTGTTGTTAAACAGCATAGAAATGAAATTTCAACTTTAATGTAGAAAAGTTTTTAGTTTATTTTTTTTAAAATTTTTTTTATAGTTTTTTCTTCATTCTTCGATTTGTAAACTTGTGATTTCTTTTATTATTACTTGTTATTGTTGTTTTAACATCTCCATAAATCGAATTTGGAAACACATAATGTAAATAAATAAATAAATAAATAAATAAATAAATAAACAAGCAAATGAACAAATGAGCTAAAATAAATAGAATAAAAAGCCAACTAAAACGAAGTGACTTTTTCTGTTGCCATCATTGTTGTTTTTAATGCTACTATTGTTATTTATGCTATTATTTATATTATTATTGCTATTATTGTTAATGTTCTTTATTATAACAAAAAACAATAACAAATAGTTAAAATTTTCTGGAGAAAATGGATGTAACTCATACGCAAGAATATAGATCACTTAACCTTCAATGAAATTATTTAGATATTATAAATAACATGAAAATTTTCAAAAATGGGTGTGGCATATATCATTTAGTATATAATATATAAAAATTTCGTTTATATAGAAAAAAACTTAATAGAAAATTGGTTTGAAAATATTGCGCTATAATTCTTTCAAAATAGAAAATGTTGTAACGAATATTTGTTGGATCGAAAGGCTTCAACTTACCCATTGAAAATATAAGACTTATTAATAATAGGGCCATATTTATTTTAAATATTAACGCTCTATTTTTTCTATTTAGATTTTTTGTGTTATTTTAGAGTTTACTCTGAACATTTTTTTAAGAAGTTAAATTTTATTCCAAATAGTTTTATTTACTATCATCTGAGCTTTACTTACTCTAACAACAACTTGAAATTTCAATGATTTAATGATTCAATACAAAAACGTAATTTCATTGATTCCAATAATTAAAAATTAATAATAAATTTCGTTATATGACTTTGGTTTAATTCGAATGATCTAATGATTTTTATGCTCTAAACTTTTGAAAGCAAAAGCAAACATTTCCCTCAACAAAAAGCATGCTAATTGTTGTAATCTCTTCCAAAAAAAGATCTCCTTTCTCATGCGATTAACCATTTTAAAATTAATAGACAACGAAACAAATTTATAGTTAACTTATAAAGTCTTAAGCCATAATTTCCTTGTCAGTTCGTAGGTGTGGCAACAATTTCATAACATGGATCAGCTAGATCTATTTTTAAAACATAAAAGAAAAATTGTTACTCTTGTCAGTGAAATAAACTATTTAATATGCTGGCTTCAGCAAAAGCGAAGAAATATTCTCGAAAAAAAATAATAATGAAATTGTTACGTTTTCACACAATTTTTTTTTTCTACAATTTTCTTCATTTCTTTTTTGATGTTTTCTGTTCTTTTTTTTTTTTTTTTTCTTTATTTCATATAACTTCTTTGTGCCCACACACATGTGTCCATGTGTGTGGTTACATGTTTCTAAATGGATGAAAATGTTTTTATAAAAATGTTAAAAAAAAAATTTTTTTTTTATTTCTTTGTTTCCTATTTGTTCTTCTTGTGCTTATTCTTATTCTTATACTTATTTTCATTTATTCATTTTGTTGCATTATTTTATTATTAGTATTTTAATTATTATTATTATTATTGTGATATAAATAAATAAGTTTCTATGTACAATTGAAATCTGGTACGAAACCAAAAAACCCAAAATATATAAATTGAATATAAAAATAAATAAAAATTTTTATATGAAATATTTCCTTTAAAATCTTATTTTCTTCTACAATTTTTATTATTTACTTTAATTGTTGTTTTTTGTTTCTTTGCTTTGTTTTTTTGTTTTGTTTTCACTGCTTTTGTTTTTTTTTTTTTATGTCTAAGATGAAAAACGTGTCAATTTGTTATATTTTTGAAATTTTTACGTTTTCCTTCCACTTTAATAACATAAAAATATAAAATGAAATATAAATAGAAGAAGAAATCCATATATTTATATTAAAATTAAATGCGTGTTATATGAAATATTTTTCTTTCTTTCATTTTTTCTAATTTTTATTTTTCAATTTTTCCATAACGTGCCTGCTTCATTCAATAACTAAAAAATAAAAGACAAAACTGAAAAGATTTTGTGATATTTTTTTAAAACAGTTCACAGAATGATTTTTGAAAATCAATTTAGTGTTGATATTGAAATAACTGGATTTTGAATTATTTAGATCACACAAGCCAATAATAATCGTATTTAAAAATATCTCCATCTTAACAATGCTTCCATGAAATTAGTGATTGAAAGGAAACTTCCAAAAAAGTTTTGATCTAAAGAGTTGAGAGAGAGAGAGAGAGACAGAGAGTTTCAACGAGTGCAGCAAATCTAATAAATCCCGCCAAAATTCTATAAATTGCCATCCCCATAAAATTCTTCAGATTTATCTGCATGAATCAAAATATTGACTTTAAAATCAGGCATTCATCTATCATTTTACTTGAAAATATTAGACGTAAAAGTACCTTTATAATCTTAGAACAGATTTAAGCAAATTAAAATATAAGGTCTCAATTGAATGGGCCATTTTCGTATCTTCCATACTTTTCAATAAATTATTTAACACGGTTTTTTTTTTCTAAAATCATTTAAAACGTTTTAGAACTTCTGCTCAAAGTACAACTCCAATTATCATCCTTAAAACATAGCGACTTTTTTTTTTGTAAATATTATAAAAATTTTCAAACGCACCACAACTTTTATTTAAACAGCAAATTTCTTAGGGTATTTTGTCAACACTCTTGATTTGTTTTATTATCGTTTAGTTGAATTTTCTTTTTTCCAACTTCAAATTTTTAAACATTGACATTTCTATATTTTCTTAAAATATTCTGCTTTTCTCTTCTTTTTTTTTTTTACTTACTCTTCTAGTTTTGCTTCTTTTTGTTCTTTTATTTTTCTATTTATCTTTCATAATATTTATTTAGTGTAGAGTTAACAATAATTCTTAAGTGTATTATGATTGTGGTATAAAGCAGCAATAAGAATAATCATAAAATATGTTTCTTTGATTTGAGTTTTTTCTTTTTCATTATTTCCCACACATTCCAATGAAACAATTGTCCCTACAATGCCCCCTATTTATTATAATTATTTTTACTCTCTTGTAAAACGTTTATTTCACTTTAACATATTTTGCTTTTTTTCTTTTTGTTTTTTTTTTTTTTTGTTTGCCATACTTCATTTTTATATTCTCTTTGTTAAACTTTCAGTGATCACGAATTTGCACTTATTTGCCACAAGTCCAACTTACTTTCGCTTGATTCATATGGTTTGGGCATTTTGTTTTTTTTTTTTTTTTTTTTTGCTTTTAAACTTTTCTTATTGCAGCCATGGACACGAACATGAACATGGACAAGATTGCAAGCATAAAAGTTGCCATGGTTAACGGTATTTTTGTATGTATTTTATGGAATGCGAAAGAAAATGGATAATTTTTTTCATTACATAGTATAACTATTTATATGTACGTTGACTTTTATATAAACAGACATGTGCATGTAATTTTTATTACAAAATGTTATTTTTATTTTATAAAAAAAGAAAGGAAGATACAACTACATGGCAACTTAAACCTGCCATAAAAAAATTGCACTTCATGCACTTTCATATAATTTGCTTTGTTTACTTTCTCTATCTCTATCTCTCTATCTCTCTATCTCTGTGTCTCTCTTTCATGCCATTCCACTCTTTCGCTTTGTCATTTTCTGCCACACTTTCATTTTGTTTTTGTTTTTTTTTTGTACTCTTTCTGATTAAGTTTACATGTATCTTTATGTGACCAACTAGTGACCAATCCAGTAGGCACATTCCCTCAATCCTATGAAAGGTCTTACAAATAATACGCTTCCATTTTTTTGCTATTTGTTTGTTGTAAATAAATTCCCTTTATGGCATAAATTTTTGCAATCGGTACCAATTGTTTAAACCAAGGACATTTCAAACTATTTTCAAGAAGTTAATAAGAAAATGAATATTTTTTTGTAGATATTTGGGCAAGTCCAAAAATCGAGTAGTTAATTGTAGAATTTTTCTTGGTAAAATTATATCTAAACTCAAATCTTTTACTCTAATTTTAATAAGCAGTTTTTTAAATCAAGCAGAACATGAGAGCTTCAGATAGACCTTTCTCTTAATATAACGATCTTTCCGTATCGTACTTTACTTTCGGATGCAATTTAAACCTCTCATTTGCTATAAATACACAATTTTTAAATCCTTTTTTGAAGTTTATAAAATTTATCCTTTTTTTTTATTACATCGACTTTACAGGAGCACTTTCTGGAACCCCTTAAGTTTGCCTAACTATCAGACTTTCTTTTAAGGTCAATCTTCATTGTAAAGTTTTATTTGAAAAGAAAATTCTCCGGACAACTTTTATAATAATTCTTGTTAACAAACTTTTTAAAGGCATACCTTTTGGTAGACCCTTTATTATAATATATTTATATTTATATATACATTCGCATATATAAAAGATTTTCCAAACAATACAAAGCAATTGTAAATAATCACATACAGAATCAAACGAAACAAACTGCATCTTTTTCTCTCCTTTCATTTTTCTATATAAAAATATTATCGGCTTTTACTCGACATGTTTATGGTTGGTTTCTTTCTACCTTTTCACATGCAAACACATTTATATGTAAGTATGCTGCTTCTTCTTTCTTTTTTGTTCTTTTTGCTTTTAAATGAATTGAATTGTCTATCAATTTATAATTAAACTCTTGTAACTCTTCAAAGGGAAATGTTTGTGGTTCTTAGTTTCAGTTTTTTTTTTTTATATTTTTCCTTTTTATTTTGATTTTTCTTTTTTTTTTTTTTTTATTTTATAATAGAATTTATAAATAAACACAATTGTCATTGTAGCCTCGTTATTTTATTGATATATTATTATTTCACAGAGAAATTGCACACTTTATTTTACTTCTATTTATTTTGCAATTTTTCTATTTCTAAAATGTTTAATTTAGAAAAATTTTTTATATTCATTGTAAAAGTATTTAATTGAATTTGTACTTTTCATATTCATATTAAAATAACCTTGCAAGTTAGGTCTTTAATTTAAAGAGCATATGCCTCAAAGTAGGCAATATTTTTTTTTATAATTTTATTTTTTATTATCCTTGAAATTATTACCATTGAGTTTATTCAATTTTTATAATTTAACGATTCTTCTTCTCTTTTTCAATTTTTACATCGATTAACGATGAAAAATAAGTCAAAGAGACCTTCTGCGAGTATCTTCTCATTTATTGTTTACTACTCTTATTATTTAAAACCTATTATATCAGATATCTTTAGAAATTAATTTAATGGCATTTTTTCTATACAAAATATTATTATTATTCTATGCTATTTCCTCATAACTCTTGAGTTACTATTTTGTTTACAACGTATCTTTTTATTTAATCATTTTTAATTCAATTCACTTTTCTCATTTAATTTTGCTTTCTACTTTTTTATTTTTAAGCAATACTCTATCTTTTAATAGCCAGAACTCTTAGTAATTTTTTACTTATTTATTATACTATACTCGATCCCTACTCGATTACTCATTTTTTATGATTCTTTCGCTAGCTTGTTATTACAATATTTATTTACATTTTAAGTACTTGCCTTACGCTTTGTAAATTATTATTTCAGGTAATTTGCCATTTATTTTGTTACTTCAGAGATTGAAGTTACATTAATTTTTGCAAAATATTTGCAATTTCTAAGAGGAAACTTTAGAGATCCCTTAATTCTAATTAGAAGAAAATTTTGTTCTAAGTTTACCAGATCTAAATATTTGTTCACTTTATTGTCTGTTATAAACATTCCGCTAAAGATATTAATTTAGATTAAGAGTTTAAAAGTTCTTAGAAATATTGAATATTCTTAAAAGTAGCGTTATATGATAAGGACATACCAAATAAAACAACTTGAACTGAGCATACCACCATTTTTCTAAATAGTCCAAAGCAATTTTTTACTCTAAATAAAACTGAATTATTTTACAATAAGTAACTGAATTATTTTACATTTTTACCAGCCCTAATGAAGCCATGATAAGGAAATTTTCTATACCCTTAGTTTAGTATCTGTACGGTGGGTATTTAAGTTTTGACCTAAAACTTCTAAAACTTTTTTTTTTTTTTTTACTTATTCATTACATTTCTTCTCTTTTAGTTTCCATTTACAACAGACAATTATTTATGGCTACTGAAATTATTCCACAATATAATGAATAAATGAGTGCGTATGGATATGCGTATATCGATGTAAAAGCATATAGTGAATGCTAAATATGAAGAAAAATAAAATAAAATGAAATGAAATGAAGTAAAATGAAATGAAAATGAAGTGAATTATTGTAAACAATCTCTTTAGATTTAATTGGTTATTTAAAAATTTTTTAAAAGTCTTCTGTTCCTTTTATATATTTTAATTAATTACATTGTATGGAGGCCAAACAATCAAGTACTTGATAATACGAAACGATTTTCATTGTTAAACATATAAGAATTTTTTCTGAAAAACCAAAAAAAAAAAGAAAGAAAACATTAAAACCATAAGAGAAATATTTTATATTAATAAGAAACTTTATAAAATATGTATTTTGGCCAGGTAAATCAGTAAATGGGCCCAAAGGGTTAAGAAATTTGTAACTTATTCTTTTCAAAGAATGATACCAAAAGAAAAAAAAAATTAAATAAAATAAAATTTATTTCATATTACAAGAAAACTAAGAAAATAAAGAAATTGAATAGTTTAAGAAGTTGATATTAAAAACTTGAAAATATTTTTGTAAGCAAAGTGAAATCTATTAAATTGTGGTAAAAGTCATTTTTTTGTTTCATCCAAAATTGAATTTTTTTTGCTGCCAACGTCACAGTAAGTTAAATAATCAAAAAATTGTGCTAATTGAAATGACAAAACTTCTCTATAAAAAAAAAATCGAATAATTCTGCCCGTTAGGTTGAATTGATCCCAGCCCAAATTAAATCTTCTTACTTGATTGGAAAGACTTTTTGTAACACATTTGCCTTTTTTTTATATGTTGAAATTCTACTTAAGCTAGAAGAGAGAAGATCGTTGTGCCTGAAAAAGTTATAAAAATTTAATAAGAATATGAAAATCAAATGGGAAAATTTGGAGTCAGCAGAAGTGGCGGGCCAATACAAATTGAAGAAGATATAGTAAACACTTGGTTCGAAGGGGGCGTCTTAAGTTCTTTATTTTAATCTTTCATGCTCAATTTTTTTATTCCTTGGAAAAGAAAGTCTTTTCTTAATTTTGATTACTCGGGCGAACATTATGAAAATAAATAACTTTCTTAACAACTTAATATAAAATTAAAATCTATTAGAATCTTTACAATTACAATAATAATAATAACAACAACAATAATGATAATAGAAATAATAGCCCTAAATATGGCATTTTACAAAACGCATGAAAATAAATTGAAAAAGCCAAAAAAATAATGACAATGACATAAAAATCACTCGATAAAAAGTGTTAATTTTCGTTAAAAATATTGCCCAACAAATTCATTTTTTTATGAGGAATTTTAAACTTACATTGCTCTCTTTTAAGTTTGTATTACAAAATCGTTCGAACTTTGCCTGCCATTACAAGAAAAAATCAATATTTAACTAAATGGTACAAATTATTTTTGCATTAAATGTGGATGAAGATAAAGTTTATAATTATATTATATAATATATATATATATATATATATATATATATGAAAATTTATATCCATGTATTTGCTTGGGTTTAAAATGAAATTTTTAAAAACAAGAAGATTAAGAAATAATGTTGGATAATTTGTACGGTTGTAAAATGATAAAAAGCAGCACATTTATTATTATACCTTAATGTGCTTTAGTATAAGTAAGTATATATATATATATATGTAGATGTTTATGTATGTGTAGTTATAATGAATGAATGAATGTGTAAGTATGATTTAGTTATAAAATTTTATGACACTGGCATCTGTGTGTTGGTGTCAAAAATGAAAATATTTTATGTCTTAAAGTCCAGTCGTTACCGACATAATTTCACTAAAATACTCACACACACACACACACAAATACATGAACACAGGTAAACTATTTAAGTTATTTAACTTTTTGAGTTTCTCTTTTAATAACCAAAATTAAAAAAGCAAAAAATCAAAATTGTTGGAGTGCATTGACTTTATAGAAAGCATTTACTGATTGTTTGAAAAGTTAAGCTGACTCCAAACTTTTGACACTCTGCTCAGTTTCTTTTGAATATAAATAGAAATGATCAATTGACTGAAGTAGTTTTATTTAATCGTTTATAAGGCGAACACTTTCTTATAAAATGCGGCCTTAAATGTAAAATAATCCCATGAGATTACCCATTAATGATTACCGAATTTGGCCACTTCGTATAACCCGATTATCATTTTGTTTTTTACAGCTTATTTATACAAATTTTCAGTCCTTACTTTCGGTTCTCAGTTGCTAATTTTTAGTTACCGATTTTTATTAAACGATTCCCGATTTGATGATTGCTATTGGCGATTCGTACTCCAGCTTAGAGGCTCTCACTTACTCATTTCCAAATACCAGTTCTCAATTGCATTTCTATTTAGCGGTTCCTCTTTACAAGTGCTCATTTACCAATTCTCATATACAAGTTCCAAGATTCAATTTAAAAGTTTTGGGTTTTAATTTAGAAGTTGAACCTGCTTTACCAATTCCCAATTATAGCTTTATATTGTCTAGATATTTGTTGGCCACTTTTCATATGGCGACTCCTATTTGCCAATATTCATGTGCCCGATAAATTTTACGGTTACTATTAATCGATTCTAACTTCCGTCTTTCACGATTTGCCAATTACTGGCTGCCAGCATTTAAGTAGACTTTTACAAAAATTCTAACACAAATAATCGGCATCCCGTTTACGAATTAACGTTTACCGTTTGTCGCTTATCGTTTGTTGTTTGTCGGTTGTCGGTTGTCGGTTGTCGGTTATCGTTGGCCGATGCTGAAGTAGTCAGTCCTTCACATATGTTGGCAAACAATAAACAAACAAATAAAGTATTAAAGTTCTTTTTTAAATAGTTCTTACTCTTATTAAAACACATTAACTGTTACCAAAATCTTTATATACATACATAATAATAATTGTTCCCTAAGTATGTTAGTATTCTATAATTTATGCTCTTTACAATTATTTCTATACTTTACACATATAAAAGACCATAATAAAAAAAAGAAACAAATACACACCCATACATACACACACACGCCACACACACACACACACACACACACATACATATACAAACATATGCAAACATATACAAACACCCACATACATTAAAACAATAATAATTTATAACATTCATATTATTTTGTTGTTGTCTCTGAGAATAGAAAATAATATGAAATAAAATGCTTTTTTTAGCAGCGTTGCAGTCACAGAATTTTTTATGTGTAAAGTTTAAATATGAAACAATGACATTTCTCTAACAACACCAACAATTATCGTTCACCATAAAATTATTTTCATTTTCTTCTCTTCATATTTTAATATGCATTCACACTTGATTATCTCTAACTCTGACCTTTTGTCTCGTCTCCTTCATTCATTATCTAACACTATCTAATGTCATTGTATGTTTAGAATATTTGTTTAACATTAAAATTAATTATAATAAGTATTTTCTAAAGCACATGTCAACTCCTAGAAAAATGAAGATGAGAAAAATTTGTTATCAAAGCAAATTCTTGCTGGCCTTCACTTTTAGTCTAAAATTTTTGAAGATACTTTCAAACACTAACTGAATAACTAAATTATCTAAAAGGTAAAAATGATACGATTTTAATGAAAAGTGCAAACGAAACTTCAAATTATTTTCTTAGCAATGAATTCAAAACTTAACTTAAATTCTTTGCTCTTCACAATTTTTATATTACACATGTCTAAGAATTTATTTACATTTTGTTTGTATGAAGTTTTAAAAATTTTCAAAATTATACTCATCTTTTGGGCAATTTGTCGTTATGATCAAAAAGTTTAAATAAAAAGATTATCAAAATTCTTATTGAGAGAATTTCTTTAGAAAGTATAATTTTTATGCATTTTATCATTAAAAATTGAACTGTACTTAAAACACTTGCCATCTTTTTATCTTTGCATTTAGGACTCTAAATTTTTGTACTTCTCTTTTTAACTTTTCAACTCTCTCAATTTATATATTTTATTTTATTTTTCATGTCTTAAACGGATATCCGCTTGAAAACATTAAATATATATATAAAATTATATTAGAATACATACATACATATATTTTTATATACATATTTAAGCAACATACATATTCTTACATAAGTGAGAATATTTTGTATTACAGAAAAATTTTTTTATGGCATTTTTATTATAATAGTTTTTTTTTTGCATCTCTAATGTTTCCGTATTTTTAATTATAACAAATTTTTATTTGTTCTTTAAAAGCATGATGCTTAAGTGTATACTAAATGTTATTGAAAGTTATTAGAAGTAAATGGAAGATTTATAACAAGAATATCATATTTTGAATATTTCTAAAAAAAAACCATTTTATGAAAACGCATTATAATTCTAAAGAATTTAATTAATTGAAGTCGATTCATAAAAAACCCAAGAAAATTTTAAATAAGACTAAGTTTAATTAAGTTAAACCATTAAATAACATTTTTGAAATCGCTTTGCATATAACTTTCATTTTCCAGAAAAATACCTTCTTTTTTTCTTTGGCAAATCAATACCGAGAAATATTTGCAAAGAAATTTTAAACCTCTTCTGTAAAACTATTTTATAAAAGAGCACTTAAAATGTTTGCTTATTTGAAATTTTCCAAAAAAAAAAAAAAAAAAAAAATTAATCAACAATATTTTACATTGATGTAAAGACAATCGTGAACATTTAAGACAAAGACATTTAAGATATTTAAGCATTAGCTGCAAAACTGCAACATTGTAAATTATTTATGGCATTTATCTTAATTTAAAAATTTTTTTTTCATTTTGTCACATTAAAAATCTTCATATTAAACAACAATGTGTAATGCGACATGCGACACATGATTTTTATAAATAATGTTCATGTAAGAAGAAGCCATTAAAAAAAGAGAAGTAGCGAAGTACTTTTATATTCACACCTTTCCAAAAATTCTTATTATTACATATTTTTATATTTACATTGTATTGTTTTACAATTTTTATTACAATTTTTATTATGTTGCATTATACGCATACACTCGAAACTGCATGCCTTTATATACGAAATTTATATACAAAGCTTATAAGTAATACATAAGTCAATAAGTCTAGACTTGATCATTTATATGGGCTGCACATTATCAAAGTCATATGACTCACAAGTTAGGCCACAAGTTTTAAGTATGCTTGAAAACATTTTCAGGGACAAGACAAGACAAGGTCTGCCAATATAACGTTGGAAGTTCAAATGAAAAAAATTTGTATATAAATTATGCCTCAGGGTAAAATATGAACTCATTATAGCACAACTAAATCAAAATGAATGATCAAATGCTAATGGACAGCTACTTGCATTTCTGAGTACAAATTTGAAAAGTTTTGCCATCCTTTCAAAAGGATGAGAATTTAAAATTTTGCCTATAAATTAATTTGAGTCAAGTAAAACTATTTCTGAACTATTTCTACAAGATATTATTGAATCAACTTTAAATCATAAGTTAGATCATTACAAAGTTTTATCAATCACAGTCACTTGAATCAATGACTTATTGAGTCACATGAATATATTTACAATTCAGACGATTCATTCGCTTCTGAAATATTCATAACTTTTATTTGAAAATTTTTTACTTATTTATTTGTCTGTTTATCATAATATTTTGCATAAATTTCTATTGAAATATCTCTACACCTAAACAGGATCATTCTGCCCATGACTCGCTCTATCTCTCTCTCTATGTCAATGATCCACTTAAAAAGTGCTTTCCATTTTCCTTAAAACAATTTTAAAATTTTATCTAAATAATTCGTTCCTAAGTCTCTTTGTTTCTCTTAACTTCTCGTTAGTATTTTTCTCACATGAAGTTGGAAGCATTTTTGTGTAACATTTTCAAATAATTCCATGACTGCAGATCGCGTTAAATTAAAAAAATTTATAATAAATGGCAGCGATAAACTCTTGCACATAGAAAGTAATAGATTTTTTTATTAAATTTTTTTTTGTTTATTTATGAAAGCAAACATTAAATAAATATAAAAAATTTTTTTCGCTCTAACAAAATCTAAATTTATATGCATTTTCAAACAATTAATACAAATGAAAAAAACATTAATAAAATATATAAATAAATTATATAAAACTAAAATACATAAGTCTACTCTTCTTCTTCTGCGTATTCTTATTTTTTTCAATTAAATTTAGTGATTCAGGTCAGGTCAGGTCAGGTCAGGTCTTAACTAGAAATGAAATGCTTAAATTAAATTGCTAACCTAAGTAAATTTGATGGCAGCTTAAATGTGATAAATAAAAAAAATCAAATGTGTATGGATCAATAAGTTCATGGACACTAACTTTCTTACACTATGATAGCTAATTTCTAATATTTGAATCATCAAGTAACTCTCAGTGTTTAGAAATTGGGAGTAGTGAAATTCAAAATATTAATCTAGTATTTGGAAAAAGATCTTAAATAATCTTCCCCTTTCTCCACTTGACAGATCGTTTAACAGTTACACCAATAATGAAGTGTACAATTAGCTCAAATTTATTTCATTTAAAAATATGCAGATTTTGCCACATTAATTAGAAAAGAAAGTTTAAGTATAAATATTTGTCGTAGCATACTTTGAGGATGCTTTTATTTCATTCAGCTATCACACTCTTTCAATATCTAAACTTTTACAATCGCTTTGCATTTATAATGTTTTATAGCAAAGCAAACAATTTCATTACTCTAATTAACAATAATTTTCAGTCCTCAATTTCAGACCAGTTTAGAACTTCTAAAGTTCAAGTAGTAAAATTTCATCTAAATTTCAATTACAGTTCATATAGAATCTGATATTTTATAAAAGAAAGAATCTACAAAATTCTTTATATGGAAAAGAAAATAAATGGATTTTAAGCAAAATCATATAATTAATTTTAATTAATTTTTTGGTTTAATTTTATTTTAAACTTAATTTTATTGAAATGATGTCAAAATGTGTTTCCATTGTCAATATGAAGCCAATAGACATCATAAATTAAATAAATGTACTTCATAAATTAATGAATTCCATAAGGATTTTATAATTATTTACATGCCATTTTTTTCTTCTATTTATTTTTAGCTGCTACATTTCTTCTTCTTTATTAAAATATTTACTTAATTGTTATAATAAATTTCTACAAGTGAAACATTTAAAATATTTGTTACTTCAATTAATGTCATTGGCATGACATAATGACGTTACTGTTAATAATTCTTTTAATGATGAATAATAATGATAATAATGATAATAATGATAATGATTGTTGTGACAATGGCGATGATAATGAAAACCTCACATTAATAAATTGCTTACAATATCTTGATATCTTTATATATATAACGAAGATATATGCTCTTATATAAATAATGGAAACTGTATTTCTTATTGCATGTTAAACAATTTAAATGTTAGTATTGTTATCATTATTTCTACTATTATCCATATTTGTTTTTGTTGTTGTTGCATATTTGCTTTTATTGTTGTTGTTAATGCTTTTATTGTTCAAGTATAATCCATATAAAGCCATATAAACAATCCACGCGAGTTGTAACATTTTTATTATAAATCTTATTGGACAGTTTTATTAGTATGCGGTGGCATTATCTGTACCGTTTATCTTTTTTTTTCACATACATTTGAAAATACAATATAACTTTTACAATCGTATTTTTATCTTTTTCCATTAGACATATCGCATTTATGTAATGTAAATAACCATATAACATATTGGTCTTTAAGTCAAAGGTCATCTAATCTTTGCCATACAATTTTTGCTACTAATAATTTTAACTGCCATAATGGAGAAGCAAAATAATGGAGAAGCAATTTTTATGAAGGGCATTTCAACTAAAGGAAGCCGTAGCCTTTTTAGGTTGGCTTTCAATTTTTTATAACGGCTTTTCATTCCTTATAAAGAAGGCTCAATTGTTTATCTTAAGAGCTCTCATAATTTTATAGATTTTTTTCCATAATTTCTAAAGTTTAAAATTATTACTTTGGCCGCTCTGCCTAAACTTGTTATTGGTATAAGCACCAAAGATTTTAGTAAAGAATTTTCTTAACCATTGCAATCAATCGCTTAAAGTTCTCATCATTCATCTTCATTAAAACTAAAGTCCTTTAGATTTATAGATGAAGTTTGTGCAGAAAAAAAAAAACTATTTTCAGTGGCCATGAATTTGCCTTATTTTCAGTTACCCTTAAAGCTCTCAAAGTAGTTGATTTTTAATGATTGAGAAATATCTATTAAAATTTGTAATTTGCTCAGTTTGTAATAAAAGTCTCTTGTAGTTCTTTACTAACCAGAAAATTCATAAAAATCACAGAGTTTGTAAACTCGTTTTGGAAATTAGTTTAATTAGTTTGAAACTGATTGTACTAAAATTGATCAATATTGAATATGGAATATTGAATCCTTCTTTTAGTTTTTTTATATATAAAATTAGAAATTAGGCAAATTTTCATAGGATCATTTATAAAATAAATTTAAAAAAAAATCTATTAAAATAAAGTTACAAATCAAAAGTTTAAATAATTTAAATTGCTCTTAAGATTTTTCAAGTGGAGTTTAGTTTATACCACAATAATTTTTTTATATGAAAAGCATTTATAAAATCTATTTGAAGTTTATTAAAATGATAAAACTTAATTTAGTAGATTTTCCAAAAACAAACGCAGTACACATTTAAACATTTATATTTTATAAATTTCTTAAAGTTTTTCCATAGAAAAAATTTCATTTATATATGAAAAAATTCTTAGAAAATTTTCTAAAATAAATAATTTATTAAATATATCTCCATAAATATCCTAAATTATTTTGACTTACAATTAAATTTCATATTAAGAAAATAAATATAAAAATAACAAAAAAAAAATTTTTTTTTTTTTGGAAAAATCAAAAAAACAATAACAAGGAAATAAACCACAAAGTTTATATTTAAAAAAAAATTGAAAATGTTATCAATGAGCATAAAAATACTTAAGATGTAAATGGAAATTTAAAATGATTTAGAAAAAATAAAAAAGTTAATGAAAAAAAATGCACAGAAATCTTAGAAAAATTTACCAGAATAATAAATTTGTTTGGTTTTTTACAGTGCTTAATAATAATTTGGCCTTATCAAAGCAAAAAAATTCAGTACAAAGAATTTTGTATTGATTTCAGTGTAATAACAATAAAATTACTTTTTTAATTTAATTCTAAATGTTATTAAAATTTAATACAAGCATATATATAAATTAAATATATATATAAATCTATGTAATAAAAATAATAAAATTTAAACGTTAAAAAGTAGTAAAAGTAAGTTTAAGAAGGCAAGCCCAGAGATTAAGTTCATACTTAAACAGCAAATGTTTCATCAAAGACTTCACATTAACCTGCATTCTACTGACTCACGAAGTTGTTTCGCTAAATTTTAATAGAAAATAGATGCCAAGTTCTTGCTTATAAATCATCATTGATTGTTTGCCAAAATATTCAAATAATACGCCTAAAGATTCAATTTTCGACGAACAGAAACAATTTTTACGAGCATGCTTTGCCACGTGGCTTAAGTTAAAATAATATGCCAATATGAGCTAAAATTTTTATGCCATTGGCAACCTCAGATATCTAACTGATCAATTTTTAGGCATTACATTGAATTCTTCATGCTCTAAGTTTGCTTGCATTTGTGAGGTTTAATGATTTTTAATAAATTTATGATTTTTAATAAATTTATGAGAGCTTTAGCTAAAAATGTATATAAAGATATTTACACTTAAAATGCATTACAAGTCCAGAAGGGGAAAGCTATTTAACAAACAAATATTTCAAAAATATTTCAAAAAAAAAAAAAAAAAAAAACAAAGCAACAAAAAAGAAAAAAAATTGTAAAAATACCTTAGAGATAATTTCTGGCCTATTACTCACTCATTCGGACAGATATTTAGATAAATATTTCTTAAAATTTTTTTTTTATTTTTGCTTCTTTTCTCATTTTACCTTCTGCTTTATAGTTTTCATTATGTTCACTTTCATTTTATTGTACATTCTTACAAGTTCTTCCATTTTTTTTGTTTTTTTTTTTGGTTCTTCCATTTCTGTATTTGTTGGTTTTTTTCGCAGCAATTTGGATCGCAGATAAAGTGAAAAATTTATTATACAATGGAGTAGGAATAAAATTGGAATATAACTGAACGAGTCAGATGAAAAATTATATATTCAAATATACCATTTGTTGTTATTGTTGTTATTGTAGCAATTGTAAATGTTATTGTATGCTGCTGAAATTGCATCTAACCGGATAAAATCTATAGCAATAATAAATGAAGAAACAACAATAAAGCAACAAGTTTTTCATTTAAAGTTTGGTATAATGGAAATGAAATGCAAAGAAAAAAAAAAGAGAGAAAAAATGTTTGCGAAAGACGATAAAGGAGGCAGCAAAGAAGAAATGGCATCGATAGACAAAAATAGCAGTAACAAATAACACACAGACAGACAGACAGACAGACAGACAGACAGTCAGACAGACAAAAAGGCATTTGAAGTGAATTATACTTTACTGCATTAAATATTTGTTATATAAACATTCATTTTTAAATGTATGGAATCCAAACTTCCTCCGTCTCATCTTCATCTTTGTTATTTTTGCTTTTACTTTTCTATTTAGTCTCATATAAAATAAAAATACATTTATTTGACCAATCAGTGCGTAACACGTAAATTGTTATACTTAGTTACCGTAGTTTTAAAAAAACAAATAACGAAAGTTATATTTAGCTGAAGGCAAATCATTAATATCCTTCAAGGAGGCGTTATATATATAATGTACAAAGGATGTGGCTAATTCTTTCCAATTTGTATTATAAAAATTTAAAATTATGGCCACTTATCCTTTAACCTTAAATTTTTGCTAAAAAAAAAAAAAAAACGAACGTTCTCCTTTTAAAGTACCAGAAGGCACTCGATATAGCCCATTTTTAATATCTAGTCCTTTTGCTTCATGTGAATAATTTCAATTGTCTATTATTTATAATTTAAAAATAATGAAGTTTCTACTTGAGAAAAATCGTGGTATTCCTTACCTCAAAGGGCGTGTCCTTTAAACGATTTAGTTTATTTTCAATTTAAGATTTTTACTCACTTCGAGATGTCCCTTAGCTTATTTTCAATATCAAACTTCATAAAAAGAGTTTCACTTCGTCTACGAATATTAAAGACAATATATCAAATTGGGCGATCTATAAAACATATGAATCCTACAGATAAACAAAACAAATGGACAAATATTGCAAAGTCCCTTTGAGAATTTCAGCATTTTTAAAGCATCTCCAATGTTTCTGTTCTGAATGTTACTAAGTTTTCTATTAAAATAAATATGCTCATAAATCTTTCAGTAATACATACATACAAAACTTTGTTTGCAGAGAATGAAAGAGCTAAAGAGTATTTAGGTAAGAATGAAAGTTGGAATGAAAGAAAAAAATTTATATCTAAAATCATGTAGAACAAATGCAATTATTACTTACATTTACATTACTTACGATAAAATAAAATTGCCAACATATCATTACACAACTACAAATACTTCAAACATATTCTCTTTCATTCTAACTTGTATTAAATCAATTCAAATATATATTCTAAAGGATTTTCCTTAATGTAGCATGTACATTTATATATTTGTATAAAGTGAAATGTTTTTAGATAAGTTTTTGTAGCATGCGAAATATTTTTTCAGCTTCATTTAAAAATTGTAACATTTTTCAAAACTGATAAAATTTATCAGGGCATAAACTTATTGAGCAACCCTTTTATTACCATAGAGTTGACAGGTAAATGTAAAGCAATTAATTTCATTTAGTTTTTTAGTTTTTTTTTTTTGTTTTTTTTTTTTTTGTATTAATAGTCATTTGTTTTTTATTCTCTCACTTTCATTATAAAATCTTATTATTACGCTTATTTTTGTTTTCAGTATTTTTTACATTTTTATATTGTTTTTTGTTTTTTTTTTCTTTTTTTTGTACATTTTTAGCTTTAACTATTAACGAATCAAAGTATTGTAAAATGGAAATATATTAATCAAAATCAAATGGCATTAAAGTGATGAATGAGTGAGTGATTTATTTAGTCATTCACTCAAGCGATCATCAATTGAAATCATTTTCTATTGGATTTAATTTTATTTGCTAAACATCTCATTTTTTCTTTTATTTTTTTAATATAAAATTGATTACATTAAAATGGAATGAAATGAAATGAAATGAAATGAACTAAAATGAAAGGAAAACAAAGGAAAAATTCGATTCTCTCTCTCTCTTACAATTAGTGGAAAATTTTATGTTCACAAAATTGTGTCAATTCGTTGAGATAAGACACGCCCACATTTTAAATTTTATCTCAAAATCGTAATGGACAGATGGACAGACAATTTTCAAAGATATTTATTCAGAAAGTGATTCGAAATTTAACGAAATAATAAAAGTTTCATCTATCTCAAATTCTTCTGGATATTATCACAAGTGACTCAAGATATGCCAAAGGCCCTTTAAAAATATAAAAAATTATTCTTTGCAAAGAAAAAAAAAGGAAAAGAATTGTTGCTTACCTTGCTTTTTTAGCAATAAAACACCATAGTAACAATGGGAAATATATTTCAACCAATTGATATCCTTGATGCATTTACTATAAAATTAATAATGTAATTAAGAAAACATTGAAAACATGAGAAGTTTAATTAAATGCGGCCTACTATTTTTTATAAAAAAAAATTATCCTGAAATTTATATAATAAAGCATTAGCTTAATTAATTAATTAATTTTATAAGTATACATTTCCAATATGACACATTGGTTCATTTACAGTTTTACAATATTTTAATCTTGTTTATCATTTCACAAATTGACTGAACCGAAGTTCATTAAATAATTAAATGTTAAAGTTAAAAAATAATGTCAATTAAATTGTAAAACTTATTATGAAATAATATAAAAAAGAAAGCGAAAAATGTTCATGACAAATAAAACAACAAAAAAATGTAAAAGAAAAATTTTTAAAAATGAGAAAAAGAAAGTCATACAATCGAAAAAAAATAATTAAGTTAGAAAATTAAATTTGGCTTAGATTATATTTTAAACGTGAAATTATACATTGATCAGGACCGACTATTAATTATCCTACACCACTTTTTTATAAAAAAAATACTCATGATTTTACTTTTTTAATATAAAAATTTTTTACAAAATTGGTTGTCGTATGAGGCTTGGTCGTACTATAATCTTAATTAAAACCATTTTCGGACGTCTTTGGGCAAATAGTTTCAAAATTTCCCTCTGTTCTTATATAACAAATTTATAAGAGCAGAAAACAGGCTGAATGACATGATCAGAAAGTGATTCTATGCAAATCGATATAATAATTGACATTCATCTAATTTTTTTTTTTTTAATTCTATTTTTCGCTTCATTTGAAAAAACTATTAAAGTATCTTAAAGTTTTGCTTCTAAGAATGTCATCTTTTCCTATGACCAATAAATCATTTTTTTTAAATCTCTTTACGTTATACGATTGAAAATTTTCTTTCGCCAATTTAGACTCCCATTAATATGGGAATGCTTAAGAAAATCAACCAAATTTTATTACTTCAATGTATAACCTAAATAATTTCACTTAAAAATTTATAATCAATTAACCTTTAAATTTAGTGAAATGCGCCATTTCCATTAAATCTATAAATTTTTTTGTCAATTTTGTCTTTTGTAAAATGCAATTTGAAAAAAATTCGCTTAATTACATTTACTTTATTTATTCACTATTAAAATTCATTAAGAATAACCATGTCTAATCCAATTACGAATGTATAACATGTCACTTAATAAGTCTTCCACTCAAAACAAATATAAGAATACTCTTAGCAAATTTATAAAGTTTCTTCAAGGGTTATCTGATAAATATAAAAGCTTCTGCAAAAGGAGCAAACAATTAAAATTCAATTGGCCGGAATATGAAATTCAAATTCCTTTTATGAATTCTGTGAGAAAAGTATGAGCAACTGTATCGTTTAGAATCGAACAAAAATTTATCAGTTATAGTTTCAAAATATCGCCGGCTTTAACTTTTAATTAGCTTTTTTAATTTCATAAAATTTTAATAAAATGTTAATTAATTTTGAAAAGATTTTGAAAATTTTTCAAAATTTTTTTTTTTTTTCAAAAATTTTTGTAGATTGATATTATCTATAAATTGTATGCATGTTGCCACATATGTGTGTCAGTTTAGAGACTTATTGAGCGATATATTGAAAACTCATTAAACAATTTGTTATCTATAAATTAATTACAATTTTTTATGGCTTTAAAAAAAACAATAAAGAAAAAAATTATTGAATTTTTTTCTTGATTATTTTCTGTTTAATTACATTTATATTGGAAATATTTATTAAATAAATACTTTTAATATAGAAAATTGACCACACAATAATCAAGCAGTATCCATTAAATAATTATTGTAATTATAATTTTGATGGGGAGATAATTTTTTTTTTTTGGTTTAAACATAAATAAATAATAAATACATTTTATTATATTTGAATCAAATACTTTATACTTTTACGTGGCCAAATCTATATATATAAATAAACTTATGAATAAAATAATTCGTTTATTATAAATTTTATTAATTTCTATAAAAAAAAAATCAGTCAATTTACTTTCCCCTATTTAAATCTTTTCAAGTATTTCATACTTCAATCTACATTTAAGATACTTTAAATTAAACAGAAATTGGATCGACTAATTATACCCCCCTAAAAAACTTAACTTTTAATACAAAAAGGCCACCACATGAAAACTTTTTTAATATCTTTAAAAAAAGTTCGTTCCTTAAATATGTGAAAACTACAATTGTAATTCGAAACTTTTAAAGTAATCGCTAATGAAATTCGCATGAAATTTTAAAGTCCAATACGGTTCGATTAATTTTATTGTTTCAAATTTGGTTTAATTATTCATTTAATCATTTATTAATGAAGAAATAATTTTGAAAGGAAATTATGAACAAACATTTAACAAATAAAATCAATTTGTGCAAATACTTCTTAGTCTTTCATATATGGCTAATTGCAACAATAATATTTCCCAGGAGTCAATTTTTTTCAGAATCATTTTGTCAAGCAATAAAATACTCGGCTAAAAAAGTATCACATAAATCTAGAGTAAAATAAATTAAGAAATATTAAGATATAAAAATGATCATATTAAAGCAGCCAGATTAAAAATTCAATCCAATATTCTAAGCAAAAAATTTAAACGGAATTTTACCAATCAGTTAGACAAGTTCAACGACACGACATGTTCTTTTGTAACGAATAATTTTCTTTCTAAAAATCTGAAATGGTTTTCTGATTTTTACAAACGTTTCAACAAAATTAATGTAACACTAACTAAACAAACTAAACTGAGTATAGAAATGTTTCAGTTTATACTTTGTGCTTCCTAATTTTTATACCCTACACCACTTCTGGAACAAAATATTACAAATTTGTGCAAATGTTTGTAACACACAAAGAGAGTTGAGATAAATCCTTTTTTTATTACAATGATCGACTCAGGATCATTTCTTTATTCAATTTAGATCTGTCTACCAAATTCCGCCAGATTTTTTAGTGAAAATTGACATTAAAAATGTTTGTATCATATTGGTCCAAATCAATCTATTTGGTATAAATCTATCCATTTTTTAAACCAATTTCCTTCAGTTCTAATTCTTTTATTTTTGATTTCAATCTCATTAAATAAAGTTGTGTAGGATATTTGAGAGACGGCCTTGACCGTCTATATATTCTTAACTTTCTGTTTTTATTTTTATTTCATAAATAACTTGTGACAATAAATTTTTTATGCCACAGAAAATCAATTGTTCGCGCTTTAATAAAAAAAATTCACAAAATAAAGACAGACAAAAAGAGAACGTTTGATTTTGCCATAAAATATAATGGGTTCATTTTAGATAGGTCCACCAATTAACTCAGAATCATGTTTCGAGCCCACTTAAACCTGCCTGCTTGTTCATACATTTACTACTAAATTTCAGGCGGCAGTTTTATTGATATTTTAGTGAAATTATGTAGATGGCAGCCCAAAGACAATTTTTCAGATTTCACAATTTTGACAAGTACTCCTTAAATAATGGCTTTTTTTGCAAAAAATCGATATATGAAAAGAAGTTTAAAAAAAAACAAAGCACTTTGATTATTTAGCAGACTGTAAAAGAATGACTTATATGGAGCAGATCGATCCATTTTTTTAGACTAACTTTCATATAAAAAAACTTCTCGCATCATTTGAAAATTTAAACTTTTAACTTTTTTACTTGTACTTCATTTACTTGGCTCTTTCAACACATGACTTTTTAAGCAAAGTCGTGCAGCGTACTTAAGAGACAACTCCGACAAATTGCGTGCTTTATTTTTATACATATTTATTTATGACTTACTTCTATAGTCAATATTTTATTATTGCATAAATATATTTTTCACAAATTGCTACAAAACGTAAATTTACCAAATATACGTGTACATGACAGTTTTTATTCGATTAGAATGCAAAATTTATTGGATAAGAAAGTTTAAAGAAAAAAACAAGAAGAGGACAATTTTCCAATAAAGTGGATGAGGGCCGACTCTATAGATCTATTACGCTTAAGAAAATACCAAAAAAATAATTAACAATGAAAATTATTAATCAAAAATATAAGAAGGTTCGAAACATGGATAAATCAAATGCAAATACTTCATATAAAAGTTCTGCTTAGTTTTATGTCTATGCATCAATGAAATCATTGAAATTTCTCAGAAATTATTCACAAAACTTACTTTTGTCAGCAGAAAACTTTATGTGAGAAAGCATCTTAAAGCATCATCACTTAAACTTACAATCCACACTGAACCATGATCGTCTTGATTAATTGTATATCAAATTTAAACCGTTATGATTGAAGATAGAAATGCTTTAGACAGACAGACGGACTGAAATTGTTCAGACTAAAAATTCTATTAAAATATTTCCTAAATTAATTAAGATCACAACGACCTTATTTCAAGTTCTTTTTGCTAAAAAATTTATATTTCAATTAGTGTAGAATATAAAAACATAAATTTATGTTAAACAAAAAAACCAAAAATATTAAATAAATTATACAATAAACGTTATTAGTTCCATTAGCTATTGAATTTAATTGAATTAAACAAATGAGTATGAATTTGTTTTTTTTTTTAATTTTATTATATTTAAATCATTCAACTAAATATTTTGACGTTTGTAAATTTCTATTGTTACACGAATTTTAATGCACCAGCATCAATTTTTATTATTAAATAATTAATTTAAAAAAAATTTTATAACGAAAGGTTTTATTGACTTAGAGAAGTCAATAAGACTCACTTAAGTCCAATGGCCATGCTATGGCATTCTTATATTCAAACAGGCCTTTTATTTAAATATCTTGGAAAAAGTAAAAACAATTGTATCTGAAAATCGAGAAAAAAGGCTGTTAAGGTTGTTAACCTTTTTCGAAAAGCGCTGCAAACTATGCAAGGAATTCTTAAATTAATTTCAAATCAATTATCAAATTGAGCTGGTCAACATTTTATATGGATTTTACGTTCAGCATTAAAACCTAGTGACATATTTTATCATAAGATTTTTTTCTTTTACTCATTTTTATTAATTCTCAAATTAAATGTTAAAAGTCTACAAAAACAAATTTTTTTTATTCTTTCTCAATCATACGATTTCTTTTTTCCTCTTTTTAATGTAATACTTCAAGGCAACAAATTGTTAACATTAATTCCTTTTTTTATATGAATAACAATAAAAAAGATAAATAAGCAAATTGATTAAGATGAAAAACTTAAGCCCAGCGATTTGAGTCAAATAATTTCATTCATTTATATTTCATTCAAAATCAATTTACCTTTTACTTAACTTTTTGTTTGTCATATCTCTTTCTCTTTCCATTTTATTGCCAATTCACATATATAGCATATAATTTTGTATCGTTACCCATTAAGCAGGGGCTTATTTGAAAACCGACAATTAACTTTTCATTGAATGGCGAACTAAAGAATTTCTTAATTAAAAAATAACTAAAAATCTACATGCGTACATAAAACAAATGTATATAAACAAATGAATGCAATCTACGAAAAATGTTTCTGAAGCAAACATTAAATATACAAATAAAAAACTGTTAAGGCTGAATATAAACTGACAGAATAAAAGAATCAACAATGTCAAATGGATACGCGTGTTTGCAAGTGTGACAAACAAGAATAACAATAATATCATTAAGTTGATACTTAAAATATCATTATTATCATTATCATGAATCATGGAGCAGAAAACGTTCACGAAGAAAAAAAAAAGATTTTTCTTTGTGTGAACTTTGAAAAAGTAAATCTTCATGCTATTTGACCATTAAATGCTGGTGGAGAAAATGAAAATTATAGCAAAAAAAAAAAAAAAAAACAGCAACAACAAAAAAAGAGAAAGAAATTAGAATGAAACGAAAAAGATAAAAGTTAATTTAAAAGTAAGATGCAAGGCAAACATTAAGCACCCTACAATAATTCATCTAAAATGAAAAAGAAGAGATCTAAAAAATATGAAAAAAATCGCTTATGGGAAAATTCCAGAAGGGAAGGGATCTTAAAAAAGCAAAGCGATATGCTTCAAATTGTTCAAGTCCATTCAAAATAGTAAACTTTTTTTAGTGTTACAATAATTTTTCAAAATAAAAAGAAAAAAGTAAATTTTAAATAAAACATGATCGATTTCTTTAATCTCTAAAGCAAAACATGATGAAATATGTGATAACAAATGGACAGATGTACATTCGGTTCTATCTCTTGATTGTCCTAACCACATCAGCTTTAGCGATTTATTGTCCAATTTACTTAACCCTCACTTGATTTTAAAGCGTAGCTTGAACGAGACCTCTAAACAAAATTTTGATATAGATCTATATAATTTGTCTTACTTTAAGGAATATGAAATTTCCCTTGATAGTTTACTCGCATTATTCCATCCCGAACCAATCTCAAGGCACAATGTTATCGTAATAATCCTTCAGCCGATTACATGAATGTAAGCACAGTTGAGATAGTAATTTCCTTTAACTTGTATTTTTTTTTAGATCGAAAATCCAATAAGCAGAGACAATCAAACAGACAGATAAACTTATATTTCTTTGGAAAATTGGAAAATTCTCTTGATTAGTTCGTTTTAGTAAGAGGCGTATTTATATAAAAGTTTTTTGATGTTACGCAAATTAACACAAGCTAACACACATACATAACCATAACACAATCGCATAAGATACACATTTATACAAATCTATATGGGGATAACAAAATGGAATAAAAAAATTCAAGTTAAGCGAATGGTTTGATTGTTTTATTTATATAAAAATAAATATAAATGAAATTAACTGATAAATGCAAAATGAAAAAGGCAAAATGAAATTAAAAAAAAAAATCTGCTTTAATTCTAAGTACAAACAAACAAACAAACAATGATATCAGAATGATATATAACAACAATATTAATAGCAACAACAGCAGCAACAACAACAAGAATAACAAAAAACAAAAACAAAAGAAAAGGTTAAAACAGAAAATTAACTAGAAAAGCAGTAAAAATGTTGATAAAAAATGTTGAAAGAATATCTTGAATAAAGTTATATAAATACGGGTAAGTTGTGGCGGTTGCGAAAAGAATTTCCAAAAAAAAAAAAATAATAATAATAATAATAATAATAAACAAAAAAAATCTCTCTTAATTAAAATTCTAGAGATTAAAAGGCAAATAGACAAAAAAAAAAAATAAAGCATAAAAAATATTAAAAAATAAATGTTCCAGATAATCCACAGTGCATGTATTCGAAAATATATATATAAAAAAAGTTAACTTAATTAAAATAAGTAACAAGTTACAATGTAACGAAACGGTTACCATTAGATTTCTCCTAAATATGTTTGGATCTTATGCAATTATTGTAATTTTATTTTGATATTTTATTGCAGGAATTTGATTCATTCAAATTCTTTGAATGTGATCTAAATATAATTTAAAGCCATTTATAAGTTTTTATGATAAGGGCCATTGTTAGAAGCAAACTATGGCTAGAGATCCCAATGCAGTTACCTCGTGAATTTTAAGCGATTTGTAATGCTGCCATTTTTTCAGGCGTACACTCTTAAATAGCCTTTCGGAAAATGCCCTTAATTAGATGTGATTCATAGGGGCAATGAGGCATGACTTGGATTCCCTGTTAAATAATAAAATAATCTTGACCCTCTTACTTATTGGCTTATAGAGACCAAAAGAAAAGTAATAATTGTGCCCCACTTTGGGCTAAACTGAGCCCATCTTCCTCTTTAGCCCCAGGTTTAATGTAAAAATTAATGGCATTTTTCACAAATGCAGCATTACGGTTTTGTCTGATCAAAAACAGATACTTAAGCCATTTTAAAATTAATGTGTTCTCTTCTTATAAAAACCATAGAGAAGTTAATAGTTTAGTTACTTTATTTAAAAAGTTTACAAAACTTAAAAGAAAGCTCCGAAGATCATTAGAACTAACTAGAAAATTTGAAACAATGTAGATCTACTTGTCCATTCGTCTGAAAAGCAATAAATCGATCAAGATACACAACTACAGCACTATTTAAACTGATGTCGCAACAGCGATTTTAAAGTTTCTTAGCGTAATAGAAAAAAGCAAATTAGAAGCCTAAATCGTCATAGTTTAGACGGACCTTCATCGGGTTATTGACCAAAAATTAATATTAGAAAAATTTTTAAATTTCCATGTGCTTAACTTTTTATATACGCTCTTTGGTCTCTTTGTACACCACGCCCATTTACAGCAAATCAGGTATTTAAGTTGTAATCATCGAAAATATCTTTCTTATTGTTTAAATAATCACTCATGCATTTAATAATAATATTAAGATAAATTTCTTAATAAAGCCGTATTCACATCCTTTTGAAACATTTTGAGGATTTTCATGTCATCAATTAAAGAGTTTTTATACGCAATATTTCTGTATAGATTTTATTGTTGTTCATATCATGTTTAACTAAATTGTTATACATGAATTTATCAGAAAAATATGTTAAAACCACAAACCGCATTTATTTTGTTACATTTCAAAAATAAATGTGTTATGTTGAAATTTAAAGCTTCTAAAATGATTATAGCTTAGAGAGAATCTGGTTGATATAAATAGTTGAGAAAATTGTATGTGGCTGGAAAGAAATTTTTAAGTACTCACCGAAATAAAAATTTCATTATACTTTAAGGTATGTGCAGAGAGTTCAGTTTCTCTATGGAAATGTGCTAGGATTAATTTTAAAAAAATTTCAAATAATGGAACTTTATAGCCGGTCCGGAGCCTCCTTTTAAATACTTTACATTACTTTGCTTAATTTGATTAAAGTTAGATACGAGAATTACTAACCAACAAAATTGAAAAATTGTAATTTGAATTTATTTAAAAATTTTGTTAGTTAATCAAAAATTCAAGATCAATCAAAGGAGTCCATCAGTATAATAAAGAATGGATTTATGTCAATAATTTTTGAATGTTACAAACTTATAATGCCCTGTATCGCAAATCGTGTAAGGCAGTCATGAGAGCTAAGAAACTTTTTATGTAAAAAATTTTAAATTTCTATTGAGCTTGATTCCATTATTTTTAAGATTTGAAATTGCGTAAATCGAATAACTTTTGATGGCTTCTTTTTAACATGATAATAAATTTTAGGTGCATTAAATGAGACTCATACATGATCTAAGCAAATTCACACACAAAATGGGTAAAAAATTCATGAGACATTAAAGTGATATTAAATTTGATAAAGCTATAAATTTTAGTATTAATTAGAAAAAATTGTAAAAATTTCACAGGCTTCCTAAATCAACGATTTACTAAAATAACTTTTCCAGAAATAATTGTAGAAACAAAGAGAGAAAAAGAGAAAGAAATAACTAAAATCATATTCATAGAAATTTTGTATTTAATTCCCCTCATTTTTACATATCAAAATGTTCACTAAAAATTTACATTATTCAAAAGCTAAATAAAAGGGTTCAAACAATAATTGAGCAATGGAGAGTAAAAGAGAGTAGAATAGAGCAGAAATCAATGAAATCAAATTCTATTAAATAAAAAGAGAATGAAATTAGCTTAGACTTTTCAGTTGTATCGAAGCATTTAATTCTTATGATTGGATGATTAAGAGAAAAAGAAACGCTATTTAAAAACAAATTGAAGGTTATTAAAAAAGAAAAACAAACAAATAATAAATAAATATGGTGCAAGTGACGGAAGATGTGTTTGGTGCAGGTTTGTCTGGTTTACTTTGGTTTTACAGGAAATCTTTCCATCGAAATAGAATTCTATATCGTTTGTCAAAAAGTCGAAACTATTTTAAAATTTTATTCTAATTATTTAAAATTAAAGATTAGAGTTTGCAATTGATTTGTAATTATTCTAAATGCATTTAGATTATTTCGCAGAAAGTTAGAGAACGAATCATATTAAACTGTTGATAAAATAATTACTCTCATAATTACTCTCATAATTACTCTCAGTGGATATTTGTGGATCGTAAACTGTGTGGACTGTACAAATATGACAATGATAAAGAGTTTAACAGTTTTATGGCAAATACTCAGGGAAAAAGTAAAAGATATCGCGCGACTGTTTACATTTATTTTTACGTATAAGAAAAAACAGACTGACAGACGCTTTGCACTATCTTATATTTTAGTAATCGAGATCATTAGATGGCATAAAAAAAATTCACAATTTTGTTTTAAACCTTTTTATTCAAATTTTTACATTTTTAAATTCATTTAATTTAGTTGCTTTCTATTAACTTACGGAACAACCTACCATTTTTAGAGATCCATATAAAAAATTTCTAATAATTATAATTGTTTGCTTTAATTAATAGTAATTAACAATTAATTTTAATGATATTTTAAATGAAAATTAAACAAATCAAAATAAAGCAACGGCTTGAAAACCAGAGAAAAATTTTCAGTCCTCTAAAGCATTTTATATTTTCATTTTCACTAAATCCTTTAATTTAGAATTCGTAATTTTTCCTTGGCAATTTAATTAAATTTCCCTGACTTCAGACTTCTTTTCCCTGTGCCTTTTATTCATCCATTTCTTTTTTTTTTTTTTTTTTATTTTTTTATTTTTAATATTTCTAAGACGTATAAATTTAACTCGTGCTTAACTGAAATTTTGAGTGTTTAAGTTTTACGAATAAATGAGGAGGACCATACAATTTTGTCATGCCAACATTTTCACGTTATTCATGACATGCACTAGTTTTCAAGTATTCTACAGACAACTCTACTCTTTTCTCCCCTTTGTTTTGTACCCTATTTCTTTCACATCTGCTACGTTATCACAGTGTAAATTTTTTGTGTTTTGTTATGGCAAGGACAAAAGGCATTTAAGGCTCAAGTGGCCTTTTTTTTTCTTCTCCCTTTTTTTTTGTGTCTTTTTATTTTTGTTTTGGTGTTTTGAAAGATTATCACTTTAGGTGCAACTGTAACCGCTATCAAAGTACCGGATGCAAATGGTCATGTGGATGATATTGTTGCTGGCTATGATGATATGGCAGGTTTGTATAAAAAATTTTTTTTTCATTTTTCTTCACTGCTCTTCTTCTATTTCTTTTTTTACCTTTATTGCTTTTGTTTCGTTTCTTTTTTCTGTTTGCTCTACTTATCTTTTAATATTCCTGTATTTTTTTCATCTTTCACTTTATCTTCTTACTACATTCAATTTCCTCCATTGTAAAGTTTTTACGTGTTATTAAACATTAGAAAAAAAGGGTAAAAAAAAACCAAAGAACAAAAAATCTAATGTCTCATTGAGAAAATGTCACACGCATTTAACATGTCAATGATAATGATGATGATGAATTATCTCCATCTACGTTCTTACGTTCTATATCTCTCGTTTTTTGTTTCTCCTTTTTAACAAAGATTATATTTTAGATTGACATTGATTTAAAAGAAGCAACTTCAAAAAAACAGTAAAAAAAAAATGCTTTAAAAAAAAACCACTAAAAATTTCCATTGAAGCTCTTTAATTTGAAAAATTTCAATTGACATTATTTTATAAGAAGAAAATTCTATAAATTTTATTGCGCCTTAATAGAAATGGTTCATATAAAAATGTATCCGCAATTCTAACGTACCCATGCGGATTATGTTGAGTCAACTCATTAAAATACAAAATAGAGAGCATTTTAGATCACATTTTGTAAAAATACGGTTCTGTAATCCAACGCCAGTGAAAACAATTTAAAAATCTGCTGAACATCTGAAGCAAAGGGCTTAGTCTCTCTTTATTATCCTAGAAAAAGTAAAATTGATACAAAAAGTTGGGGGAAAATTTGTGTACTTTGCTATAAAATTATTGTGCAATAAATAAAAGTTCACTCGCAAAGTAGTTTGTTCGATTTCACTACGAAAATTTCGATATCAGGGATATACATCGCCTTAAACGGCCACTTACTAAAAAAAAAAATTGATAAGAGTTGTCAGGTGGTAAAGAAAAATTGACAAGCTAAAAAAGTGAGGAGCCCGAACTTATAACTTAGGCAACAGTTTGGCATCTTTTCTTAGGCAGCAATTTCGGCAGTAACAGTTTGTGTTTAAGGGGCCACATGAATTAACTTGGATCTCAAATCATTTTTGAAAGCGGATTATGTTGGGCAATGGAAAATGTATTCTATGGGAGAAAATTAAGAGATTGTGAAAACATTTCATATGACCCAATATATTATGATTATACTTCAATTGGACATGTCTGGTTATTCTGTCATTACCACCTTCAACAATCAATTATTAATTCATCTTATTCATTTTTATAACAAATGTAATTCATTCACTTTACTTGAAAACAACCAAACCCCAAAAAAAGACCTTTAACTTTAAAACTTTAACTTTAAAATAAGTTTGTAGGTTTTAACAAATTCTTATATTTCGTTTACTTTATTTCGTTTCGTTCATGGAATAAAATGTGAGAGATCTGTTTCAGTTGCTATGACCTTTCGGAATCGTAGTAGCTGCGGTTGGACACTTGAAGTCAAGCAAATTTTAAGTATCACTTAGTTCATGTTAAAAGGCTAAAAAAACTAAACCAAATATAACAGTTCTAGCATTTCATAAAATTTATAAAATGATGCAAAATAAAATTTATCCAAAAAAAAAGGAGAAAAAAATTCTTGAAATTAAATATGACAGTAAATGAAAATAACATAATTGTAAAGGATAAAGGAAAACAGGAGAAATTGAAAAATGAAAAAAAGATGCTTTCAAAAAGGTTCAAAAAGTGCCAAAGTGACTGAATTAAAATTATAAAAATCATAAAAATTTATAAAACTTTCCAAAAATATCTAAATAAAGAGTATACGAATAAAAAGAAGAAGAAGCAATAGAAAAATGAAAAAATATTGTAAAAAGATAAATTTAGGTTTTACTTTCTACTTTCAACTTTTTCTTGTTCCTTTTTTTTCATGGCGTTTTCGTGTTTTTGATTTTTGCCGCCAAGTTATCAAACTGTTTCAAATCCATATTTGGGTGCCATAATTGGACGCGTTTGTAATCGTATTGCTAATGGCCATTTTATATTGATGGGCCAAGAGATACAAGTGTAAAGTAATTGGAACAACAAACACCACTTGCATGGCGGCTTCATTGGTTATAATAAAGTTCATTGGCAATTGTTACAATTGCAACAAGATGGCATAATTCTACAGCATTCATCTATTGATGGTTATGAAGGATATCCGGGTCAAGTGACATCAATTGTCAATTATAAATTAACTGAGGACAATTGTCTGCATGTTTCAATGCAAGCGAAAATTGATGAAACTTCAACAACAGCAACAATAAAATCATCACTTATCAATATGACAAATCACACATATTTCAATTTGGCTGGACATGTAAGTATTTCCTGTATTTATTTTTACCTTATACAACAAAATAACATAAGCAGAATGAAAGAAATTTTTATACAAAAATTATCCATAAAGATATAAATAATTCTCATTTGAGAAAGAATTGAGAATTGAAAGTAAAAGTGTTTGATATTTCTAGAGGAACTTGGCAAACTTGAAGTGGCAATAATTTTTTTTTTATCTAATAAAAAAATAGCGATATTATTTGAAATGTGTTATGTGATATATTCTCATCTAAATATATTTGGCCAAAAATGCTCTTCCATTCCAAAATGTCCAAAATGTTTTGTTCGTTTCTAGAATAACAGATTTCATTTCATTTCATTGGAAATGCGAACAAATATAAAAGAAAAGGAAGAAAAGGCAAGAAAGGAAATTGAAATTGAATTTGATGATTGTCACATGCAATAACAATAACACTAACAACAATAATAACAACAAAATTTAATAGAACTTCTAACAAAATATTCTACACAAGTAGATAGAAATTTATCTGTTATAAATTTTAATTTATATAAAAAAATAAGGAAAAGTAGAAAGGTCGTCTTTTATTTATTATTTGAAAAGAAGTGCAAGATTGACAGAATAATATAGAGATATTAAATTATAAAATATCAATATTTTCTTATACAAAACATTCGTATTAATCGTACAAGTTCCATGTGATTTGCTGATAATTTTCTAGAAATTAGAAAAATCGAAAAAGAAAAAGTAGAAAAAAATTAAATTAATGAAATTTCCAACAAAGATAAAGAAAAGACGCGCCACACAAAAATAAATTATTGTTTAATAGAGGCGTGGCTCTGGCAATTTTTAAGGTCCTTCACAGTTTTCCAAAAAAAAAAAAAATACCCGATTTATCTTACTAAGAATTAATAGAATTATTAGAAAAAAAATTATTCAAAAAAAAGGAAAAAACGAGAAAGTGCTAAACGAAGAATTGACGTAACTTAAAGTAGAAGCAGCTGTTTTTTTTTAAATCTTTAGACGAACTTTGTAGGACCAATATAGATTACTATAAGTATTCTATTCCAACTGGGGAATGGAAAATTTCATTTGAGAAACCTCAAATTTTTTTTTACTTAAAAAGCGAAGATTTTCTTAATTCTACTTATTTTTTACCAATTAGCGCTTATAAATTCTCAATAATTTTCACAATTTTAGGTTCAATATTTCAGAGCTATTTAGTACAGAGACACAAACAAATATTACGCCACACATTTCGATGACTTTAAAGAAATTTGGTGCTTTCTTCTGATTGTTATAAACATTTTGACAAATTGAATGTACATCTAACTTTTAAGTGACATGTGTAACAATTGGGCTTCCACCAAAAAAAGTGACATAAAGAAGTGACATAAAAAAGTAAGCATAAAACTGTCAGTATTGTGCTTATGAATTGATGATTGAAATCTAATTCCAAACTTTAAAAATGCTTTGAAGCTTTTGCTTTCTTAACCATAAAATAGAAAATCTTGTTAGATAAAATTTTATGTTGGATGGCAATTAAATGAAAACAGCAACATTCATTAATTAAAATGCTAAAAACGCATGTATTGGTCAATCATATACGTAGTAAAAACAGAAGGACAGAAAAACAATCACCAAAGAAACGATTTGCATTCATTTGTTTTTTTTAGATGACAAGACAACTAGACAATAAGACAACAACATGTTATCCCCTAATGAATTGAATATATGCTCTATTTTGTTTATTCACAGATGCAAATCTACATAGAGAGCCATGTATAAACTTGTAGATAGATAGGTGCTTGTAAATGCCATAGCAATCATTTTTCTTGCTTGTTTCTCAGTTACTTCTTCAGTTTTATCTCCTTTTGTAACTTCTTATATTCTGAAAGCTATTTGAAAATGTTGATTTATATTTGTCTTCCTTTTATATATATGTATGTGTGTAATAATTAGCAATTGTATTCCGAATGATTTTCAATATCTTAATCTCCTTAAAAAAAAAAAAGGCGGCCGGCCAGGAAGCTATTTATGATCATTCAATTATGATTAAGGCTGATAAAATAACTGAAACGGATGATGAATCAATACCAACGGGAAATTTTCTGAAAGTCAGTGGTACTCTTTACGATTTAAGAAAATCAGTAAATCTGGGAGAACGTCTCCAACAATTGAACAATGGTTTCGATGATAACTTTTGTGTTCAATTAAGAAATGACAAGGATATTACAACAATTGCAAGGTAAATCATGCAAAAAAACTTATTATAAAACATTTTTATTATTAATTTATTATGATCTCCATATTTTTTACATGTCCTTGAGATAGACCCACGTTTTATTTTAGCGATTACAGGCATGTCCTAACAGATTTTAAATTGTCTTTTCGTCCAAGCCACCACCGATACCAAAAAGTATTTGCTTAGCTGAAAGTGAGCTATGAAATCGGTTCAAATATTTAGTTTAGTTCCGCTTATTTGTCTACGCGAGAATTGTAATGCACGGTTGCAGTTGAATCTCTTATTCAAATATGAATGTCATTAAGCTTAAAGATGAAATTCGGTAAACTCTGATATTTAATCAAAAAGTGAATTTCTATGTAGACTAAATTAAGAATTCTTTCCCGGGCTTTAAGAAAATTTTCACAACTTAGTATAATAAACTCCATTTTAAAAAGTAATACTTCGAAAAGATCAATCTACATTTTGATTCCCCTTCCCCGTCAATACCATCAAAAACTTTTCAAATCAAAATTTTATACCTTACAATTTTTTTAAGTCACATCCTTCAAGTCAATATTTTGAAAATTTGTTTCTTAAGTCATTTTATAAAGGCAAGGATTTACAGGACCTTTAATAAAGTTCACTTTTTTTCTTTGTTGCATTTCTTTTATTATTTAGAGCGCACCATCCATTAAGTGGTAGATGGTTAGAAGTAGCCAGCAATCAACCGGGCATACAACTTTATACATCCAATTATTTTCCAGATCATACAAAAGATGAAGTAAGTTAAGAAAGTCAATTTTTCTTTCATCTTCTCTTTCTTTAATACTCATATGAAAAAAATCTATAAGTTCAGTGCGGGTCAGAATTGTTTTTCTCGCTCTAGTTTTATTGCAAATAAACAATAAAACTAGAAAATTGTTTTAATTAACACCAACATGAAAAGAAAAAGCAAAAAAAAAAGGAGAACTGTGATAAATCGACAAAATTGTGAAATGAATGAATAAAAGTTCTAATATAAAATTTTATTTATTTCTCCTCATATAAAAACATTTTCTTTTTCTATATTTGAATAAAAAAATTAAATAAAAACAAAACAAAATAATAACAAAATACAAAACAAACAAAATATTATAATAGTAATCATAATAATCCTATTATTATATTATTGTTTAAAAAATATAAAAATAAAACTAAAAATAAACAAAAACAAAAACAAAAACAAAAACAAAAACAAAAAACTATGAAGAAACTTTTCAGCCGTAAACTCCAATCAAACTAAATGAATAAAACCCTTTTTTTCTGCACTGACTCTTCATATTTTTTATTGTTGGTGTTGTTTTTATTATTATTATTATTATTATTATTATTTTATTATTATTATTTTGTTGTTGTTGTTGTTGTTGTTGTTGTTGTTGTATATTTTTTATAATAAGTGTAATAGGGTAACTAACAAACAATACCAATAAATAGCTTTAGCAACAGATATGAAATTCCAATAATGGAAAAATGTGAGATTCAAAAATTTTTAAACTTTACTGTTGTTTTAAGTTTTTTCTTTCATTTTTTATAATAAAAGGCAAAAGTAAAACCATAACAATAATAATAATAAAAATTACAACAATAAAAAAAAATTTTAAAGGGAAACGTAATTTCTTTTATAATAAACCTGATACTCAAACCAAATCCCAGTAAAACCCAAACTCAACCACGGCCAGGCCATGGCTACAGAAATAAATGCGTATATGAAAAGTTTTTAACATAACATTAATTATATTGTTGTTGCGATTGTTGTTTTTAGAAGAAAGGACACCAAGAAAAAAAACACATAAATTAATAATAATGATAAAGTTACGAAATGAGGAAAAAAAGACAAAAACCAGCAGCAGCAAAAGTAAATGCGATTTTTATTGTGCAATTATTATTCTAAACTCTGTACACACTCTTTTTTTTTTTTTTTTTTTTTTTTTTTGTAAACTAACAAACACAAAAGGGTCATCAGTTCATATGTAACACTCAGTAAAGTTTTGTTTTTAGAAAGGCCAATGAAGTTGATAAAAGCAAGTTCTATATTGTCCAAATCCATTCATGGCCTTCAGCAAGTTCATTCTACATAATTTTGTTATTAGATTTTGCAAATTATCATGATGAAAATATAAGGACCGTCCTTGATAAAAACAAAAGCCATGTCCAATAATATTAATCAACCATTTTAACAAGAACAAAAAAAAGCAGCAGCAATAACAATAATAATAATAAAAATAATAAAAATAATAAACGATATAACTTTTAAAAAAGCAAAAAACTTAAAAATTTATTTAAGCTGAATTAATAGCAATTTATTGATCATTGAGGCCTGTTCTGTACTCGTTCATCATTCCTGGCTTTTTCCTTTTGTTTCATTGTCTACCTTTTTGCTTATTTGCTTACTTACTTAATTGGCTTCTTAGGCTGCTACTTGAATGCTTGAAAAAGTAAAAAATTGTAATACAAACAAATTAATGTAAAAAATCTTTTAATTTTATGGAGAAAGCAAAATTTCCGAAAGCTCTACAAAGCCCTAATAAGGTCTTTACAAGTCTTAAGATAAAAACGTTAAGTTCTGCAGGCTTAATGAAAGTTCATGAACTACAGTACATGTAGTTGAAGTATGCAACAAACGCCTTTTAAGTCACATAAATTCATAGATTTATAAAAATAGTTTTGGAAAAAAATTCCCGTTTTGTACTTAATTGTTGTTATTTAAAGCAAAATTTTAAACTCTAAATCTCTCACAAATAACTGTAACTTCTTTCTTTGCTTCTCTCACTCTTGCTAGCGCTCACCTTCACGATATCAATCGTGTATTATCGTTTTAATTTTATTTTGTATACACTTTTAATGTGGTTTCTTTATTTAACTTTTTTTTTGGTTTATTTTTACCTTTATTTTTGATTTGTTTGCTTTCATTTTGTTTTATTTCTCTCTCGTTTTTTTTTTTTTTTGTTTTGTTTTGAAGGCACCATTGCTGGGCAAAGAAGGGGCCCATTACGTAAAACAAGGATTCTTTTGCTTGGAAACTCAAAAATATCCAGATGCTATTAATCATGTAAGATTATCAATTGTATTTTTATATACTTAAAAGTTGCATCTCAAAAAAAAAAAAAAAAAAAGAGTCGCTATCAGAAATTTCTGCTAACAATTTCATTCTGGTGCTTTGTTTTTTCTTGAAATTTGTGTTAATCAAACTTCAGCTCTTTTTTTGTAATTGCAATTTTGTTAATTGCAATTTCCAATTTAAATCAGATAAAATAATTTATTTACATGAAAATTTTTTTTTCATCTTCTTTATTCTCTATGTTTTTGAACGATATTTTTAAAGCCTAATTTTCCATCGATTATATTAAATCCAGGAGAGATTTATCAACACGATGTCATTTACAAATTTGGCATTTAAAGCCCAACAAATGATACCAACGTGTTTCTAACATGAAACGTTGAAATTATTTTATTAAAATTTCCCTCCAAAATTCCTTCTTCCATGAAACTTCAATGCGTTATTTTTATACTTTTGAATGCTGCTGCTAAAATTATTTGTCCATTGCAATTGCTTGGGTGTATATTTATAATGATAGCACCAACACCAACAGCAATAACAGCAACAACAACAACATTAGTAATTATAATAATAATAAAAATAATAATAAAGGTCATGCCAAATAACACCAAAAAAGGCAAGTGATTTAATTATACGCAAACTACAACATTTTTTCACAACAACAAATGCAATTTCAACTGGTCAGTTTGGATATTTAAATGGATTAAGTGAGTAATGCGGTCAACCTGCGTATTAGCAATTAATTTGTCAATAGTTCAGGTATAAGCAAAAAAAAGAAAAAAACAAAAAAGCTAAAAAAGCAAAACAAAAAAACAAGAGAAAACACCAACAAATGTAAATTATATGTGAAAATACGCAAAATACAAATGGCATGTTCATTTGTAATGGATACTTCTGATAGATAAATCCTACAAAAAAAGTTCAACTGTCAATGATCTTAAGAACAGACTTTTCGGAATTAAGTCCTTAAATCTAAAATAAATGAATAAATGAATGCATTTTTCACCTGAAGAAACTTAACTACTGGAAAGAGTCGGCTCCCTTTTAAAAATATACCATATAAATTTTCGAGATGCAATCACAGTGATTAAGGACTTTAAATTGACCTTTTAACATTAATTTCTATTTAGCATAAAATGCCAAATTTTATACAGCTAAATTATTCATTTAAAACTGAGTCGTTTAAGAATTAAGAAATCGCTAGAAAAAGCAATAAACTCATCGCTTTGACACTTCTAACTTGTGATTTATTTTAGTGATATTTAAGTTTTAGAGACATTTAAGCTTTACAAACATTTAAGAAAGCTTTAACTTTAAAGTTCTGTAATTTAATGGCAAGCTTTTACACAAATCTTTCTCTAAATCCCAACTTCAAACAAAAAACTCAAGAGAGCCAATTAAATATCAACCGAATTTTTCAACGTTTATATACAAATCTCATATATTTTTCTCTTTATAAACGAGTATACGCAACATAAATATTTATTTCTTTCTCTTCTCTTATGGTTTAAAGACGCAATTTGGGTATAACTTAAAACTTTTAAGTTTTAAATTTCTTTTTGGTATTTCTAATAAGTTTTTATATGAAAAAGCTCAATCAATTTAAAAGTTTTCATACTTAAATTTGAAAAGAAAATCAAGTTGAATCGAAAGCATATTTTACATTTATATTAAATTTTATTGTTTATTAGAAAATTTATGTTATGCAAAGCACGCGTCTTTTATTAAGAACTTTGCGGCAATATAATTTTTCATTTGAAACTTTTTTTCGTTTCCTAAATATAATAATAATTGAATATAAATAATAAAAAAAATAATAAAATGTTGTTTTTAAAAGGGAAATAGAATTTTTACAAATAGATTTTATATAGAAACTTCTCTGCCAAATTTTAGATAATGGAAATTACTTAAAAATAATTAAAAAGTGCATTCAAAAAAAGTACAAATTCATATTTATTATGTGAAAAGGTAAATGAATAACATTCAGACATTAAATCGATTCATGTTTTAAAGTTTTACAATTTTTTGAAAGTACGTAATTAGTACAAGTTTCATAAAATAATTAAGTCCATGGACTGAATTAGAATTAATTGTACTGATATGTAATGAAACTCCAATTGAAATATTCAGAGAAGATTATTAGAAAATTACAATTATAGATTTCCTTAAATTAATATTTTACTTAAGTATCTTGTAATTTTTTTTCATTATTCAACAAAAATTGTGTATGAGAACTTTTTGCCATATAACATACTTAAATTTTTGAATCTTCTTCAAAAATACATTTAATCTGTTTATAAGATTCTCATTACTTTATGTTATACCGTCATTTTAATGAAAATTACATCCAACTTATTACAATTTTTATAGAAGCAAAATAAAAAAATTAGCACTTGACATTTGAAAGTTGATTATTTCCTAGAGAATTTAGTAATTAAGTGATTATAGCAAAATTATGAAAGTATTCAATGCTTTCACAATCGTTGGTCCACTTCCTTAGAAATATCTCTATTTATTTTATAGTTTTCAGTAGTGTCAATCAAATGTCTTGAAGGAAATGTCTTTTTGATATATTTTCTCCTTTTCTTTTGTTTTTTGGTTTACTTTTAATGAGAAATCACATGATAGAATAGAACTTCATTATTAATAAGGTCAACGTTTTCCAAAACATTGCTCAAAACATAAAAAATAAAACACATAAAATGGAAAGATATTTATGAAATAAAACGATTAAGAAATATTTTCCTTTTTAATGAGATCTGGACGCAGAAAATTATTACAATATTTTTCAAATGTTTTTATTTCATATATTTTCTAAATTTATTTCGGTATAGATCGCACATAAAAAATATAAATCGTAAAGGTCTGACATAAATCGCATATAATTCTAAAAATATTTAAACAAGATTAAGAAATTTTTGGCAGGTACTTCACTTTGAAAGGGGAGATTTTTTTTTTCTTTAATATTTTGTTAAAAGTAGTGCGCCCTAAAATGATAGACCGAAATGGTATAGAATCTAAAATGGTACGATTAAAATGCAATTATTTCAAAAAAATATCTATTAAAGTCTCCAAAACTACTTTTAATCATTAACATAACTTCAGACTATTTTAAATCATGTATTGAACTTGACAAGGCCTTCTCTTCTGATCTGGGGAAATTTAACTTTTTTAAGCCTAGTTTCAAACCTTTTTCAAGCAAAACTTACAAGAAAAGAAAAAGCTTAAAGGAAAGAAAGCTTACTTACAATCGACCCCTCCAAATCCTAAAAACATAGAAAAACATCGCTTCGAACATTTCAACTATAAGTGAAGAGCTACAACAAACGGTTACATTTAGCTAATAAGAAACAGGAAACCCAACAACAACACAAATGAGAAAACTTAAACTTAAATAAAATAGAATGAAAATAGTGAAAGTTTTTCATTCATACTTTGCGTTTACAAAGATGATGATTTTGGTTGGGCAACACAACAAAACAACATAAAATGCAAAACGAAATCGAATAGAACAAATGCCGCAATCAATGAACGAACATTTGATTATGAAACGTTGAAATGTAAACAACTTTTATTATTGAAAGACGGAGCGGAAATTTTTATAAATTATGAAAAACACATATAACAAATGTGACGGCAAATAAATGTATAAATGAAACGAAAATCTAAGCAACCTGTTGAGTTATTTAAAGGGGAAATGCTTAGTTTACATTTAAAAAGAAAGGTTAAATATAAAAAATTATAGAAGAAAAAACTATAGATGTAAAAAGCATTGAAAATTAAAAAAAAGATTCTTACTTTTCAGAATAATTATCATTATCATTATTATTAATTATCATTAATAATTAATCATTTAATTATCTTCGTTAATTGATTTTTTCTAATAAATAAACATTCTAAACCTCAAAAGCAATACGACTGTGTAAGTGAAAAAGAAAGTGTTTAGAGTAAAAATAAATTCAAATTCAAAAATTTTTTATTTACATTCAAAAATTTGAAAGGAATTTTGGTAGCGCAACCAAATGGCATAAAATCTTTTACCAAAGATTTTTCTTTAAGACAAACAAACAAATAACAAAAGTAAATAAGTTTATTAGTAATTAATTATTAATTATTAACAATATTAATAATTATATAAATACGAAGTAAAAAAAAAAAACAAACAATAAAAAAATTAATTGTAAAGAGTAAACAATTCCAAATTAAATCATTTGTTTAGAAATGTGCATTAAAGACCAGGAAAATGTAAAAAAAAAAATTAAAGAAAATTTATAAATAAATAGCGTGCAACATGCGATTTATTGTAATTTATGATTATCCATCACTTAATTAGTGGACTTTTCTTGTCACTTGTAAATATTGCGTACGTTAATTCTTTACTAAAAACGAAAAAAAAAACGCGAGATATCTAAATTGTCAGCAACAATAACAATAACACTAAATTCTATGGATTCATCAGTCAATAATGTACGTACATAAAATTTAACAATAATTCATCTAAATTAATGAGCTGCCACATTAATTACAAGTAAATCTTTTTAGGCTTTGCCTAATTTTCTTCCTTTTATTTTTTTTTGACGTTTAGAGGTTTTGCATTTATCCAAATAACTCTAAAATCTTAAAATATAAAAATCTAATTCTAATGTGAACTGATTATTAAATAATTTGTAATACTTTGACCACAATGACTAATAAATCAGAGCAATTAATTAAAAATCAAGGTAAAAAATTTAAGGTAAACACTTTTCACAAAATTCGAAAAGATTGTTCTGGGGAAACAAATCTAAAAAATGGTCCAAGCAAGTCCATAACAAACTATGTGACAGTTAATAGCGAACCAGTTAATAGCGAATCAGAGACATATATAGAAAATTTCATGAAACCATTTGAAAGTAATTACAACTTGTACTTTAAAGTACTTGAAATAGATTTTAAGCAGACAGATAGAATAATAAATAGTTAGATAACTAAATTTTATATATAATTTTAAAATGATTAGGATTATACCTTATGGGAAACTTTACCTAAGTTCTAAAAATTTCTTTTTAATATAAAATTTAGTTTGATCACTCTTAGTTGAAATTATGTGACATGATTCATACAGCACTCTCTGGCATATTGATATCATTTTAAGATTCATAAAATTTTTATACAATTTTCATTGTATAATTATAATTATAATTATTTCATTAATAATTATTGGCAGACATTAGATGAACTTCTAGTCTTGCTTAGAAATATTTACATAACTCTTTAAAGGCCAAGCTTTATTCTAAAAATAAAGACCGGTTTGATAGAAAATGTCTATAAGGCCATTCGGACAATTTTAAATTCTCAGTTATATTGGAACTCAAAAAGGCCGCTTACGATATTTGTTGTCTCTTAGTTGAGCTTTGTGAAGTTCTTTGTATAGAAAGAAGATGTTAAAGTCACAAGCGTACTAACATTTTTCTATAACAAAAGAAAAAGCAAAACTGATATAAAAAAATGTTGAGTTTTTAAAATGTTGCTGAGTTAGCTCAAAGTAACATCTGTTTCTAACAGTTACTTCATTATTTTAATTTGATGTATTGCCAATGTCTAAAACTAAATGAAATCTTAAAAAATATGATATTAAAATGTTAAAATTTATGAAAATTTTTGAGTCATAAAATTACAACAAAATCAGATACAATTTTTAAATACAATTAATATTACAAAATTATTTAAATAAACGTATAATAAAATCGTCAAGTCTCGTGTCACAAAGTGACTAACTAAATGATTATATGATTAACAATATTTTACAAAAGTTTCATAAAAATATTTCACAGTTTCAGATCTTCAAGGAAAGAAGCTGGAATCAGGGATAGAGAAGGAGTTACATGGAATTTTAAACTAATTAAAAGACTTTTGTTGTTGTTGGTTATACCTTGGAGTATACTTTCACTTAACACTTTTCTCATAATTATTACTTATTGTTTTTCTTTCCTTATCTGTATTAATATTTTTATAATTTCTTTGTTGAAAACTTACAAAATGAATTGATTTAGAAATCGATTAAACTAAAGTCCTTGAATGTACTTTAAAAAGATCTACTAGATTTTATGGTGAAGAACTATAAAATTTAATTTTATTTGCTCATCTTATATCTCCTTCATTCTCATTCTCTGTCAAATTGAATTGCTGCATTTTATGTGATAAATGATAAAGCGAATGTTTGTTTTTTTCCCCCTTTTATTTTTGGAGAAGTAAACAAGTTTTAAAATTTACACTTAATAAATTCTCATTTTTATGCTCTGAACAAAATACAAATAATTTGTTGTTATTTTTATTATTTTTGTAGTTTTTTTTAGTCCTGTTTTAAAGGCAAATACTTTCAAAATGAGATGAAAATTTTGTAGAAAATGAATAAAAAATAAGAAAAAGTAGGAAAAGTTAAATAAAAATTATCAAGTTCATTTTTCACTTGATATTAAAATTCAAATGACTTATTAACTTATTTGAAATAAGCATTTTGTACAGTTTTAAATTTGTCCGTCCATACATTTTTCGCTTTTATCGATTTTAGTTTTAACTGTATATTTTTGTGTTTGAAGCCACAAGAAAGAAATTTGCTCAAGATATCTGTGCTTTTTTTTCCCATAACGAATACTTTTGGAAATAAATGAACGCCTTGCCAACAAAAATGAACCGAAGTAAGCTCTCAAATACCTCACAACTCCTTCTACGATTTCCAAAGCAAATATCAACGAAATAATTTAGAACGATAAAAATATCATAAAATTCAAGCGCAAAAAATTTCTCGTATAGGAGGGACTTAAGAAAAGAAAGTTTAACAGACGTGTTTAGTTCAGTATCTAAATAATATTTTGTATTAAATTAGGTTCCAAATTATCTGAAAGTGTAAATTTGTTTTATATAACAATATTTTTACAAAAACGGAGCAGCCGTCCAACTCTAGCCACTGTCAAAAAGATTTTCTTTTAGTAAAAATACGACTGTATATCAAAATTGGAAACTAATTTATATGGACTGACTTTAGACGGACAGACAGGTTTCTATCATTTCAGATAGTCGGTCTCAGTCGATTGCTATAATAAAAAAGTAGATTTATCTCAACCACTTCTGAGTGTTACAAATATTTATAACCCGCTATAGCATGAGCTATATAAAGCAGGAAAATAAATGGGTAAGAGTACCAGATGTAGGGACCCACTTAATGAGTGGTCTTGAAGAAATTACTTACAAGCACATTTTGACTTTTTCCCAAAAAGAATCGTTGTAGAGTCGTATAAGCATTAAATTATTACTAAAGAATTTTCTAAAATGGAACAGATTTCTGAAGCACCTTTTTTATGTAGAAGGTTTTCGGCCCCATTCATCTACAACAATATGCTTCATAAAGTTTAAATTAAGTTATTTTATAATTTCATGAAATTTAGAGTTAATTTAATTATAATAAAATTTCTTCAACAAATAAACAAAAAATTTTAATTAAATTTAAACTTAAACAATTATTTAATTTATTTATTATTGCACACATTTAATTCTATTAATATTTGCTTTCTTATATATATCCTTTAAAACTTTAATAGAAATTGTTTGTCAAGCAGCCAAAGTAAATAACGAAAAATCCATAAGAACGTAACAAGATTAAGAAAAAAAATGAATGCAGAATATAAATTGTGGGCTTCTTATTTCAATCTGTTTGCTTTAATTAAACAGACATGGTATAAATGTTATTGATATCTATATGACCCAAGCAACAATCCCAAACAATTTGTGTGAAATTAATTGTTGTTGACATTTTAGAGGGAGTTTGTAACTAAAACTGTTACCGCAATCTCATAAAAACTATTTAAACAAGCTGGAATGCAGAGAAATGCAAGCGATTAAAAGCATATGTTTTAAAATTTTCTTGTTTTCTTCATGCATAATGAACAACAATACTTTATCCTTTTATCCTTTTTAATGGTTCAAGATTTGTAAGGATTTGTAAGGAAAAGCAAAAAAAGGCACCGCCATTGAGGTTGTGCTTATATTCTAACTATTATTAAGAATTACAACTTATGATTTATCCCTAACAAATCCCGAGATTTCTAAAGTCTATGAAATTTTTTATAACCATCACTGGAAAGTGGAAAATGTACTTATTTTTTTATAAAATACTTTAATCACATTTAAAAACGCTGTTGGATATTAAGGAACATGAAATCCAAGCATACCTGTCCATCCGTCTGTCTTCTATACATATAAAATGTCTCCGTTCAAAAAATTTGTCCACTTTGTTGCAAAATATTCACCAATGGCCTTGGAATTTAATTCAAATTCAAATTACAAATTCTAGTTTGTATATCTAATGTTAGCAATGTGCCAAGTCCGTCAAGAATGGTGGTTTCCAATAGATCAAAAAATACATGACAACATTTCGGTTTTGTTTTTTTTTTTTTTTGAGCAGTTTTAAGAGTATGTTTGAAATTGCTCGCCATAATTGTAAATCTTGAATGAATTATTTTTAAAAAGCAAATAGATATAAAAATATACTTATAAAACTATTAAGAACACATGAAAAATTAACAACGAATAATGGCAGGAAAAATTAATAGTGAGATAAATTGACATCCCGCAGTGACCATTCAAATGGCTCATGTAGTTTTCTTTTTTTTTCCCCTTAAAAAACAAATGATATTAACAAAGTGTGCACTTTTCAGCTTCTCCTGCTTCTCTTCTTTTTGTTTTTAATTCTCTATTTTATGATCTCTATACGAATCGTATTCTTAATTTCTTAAAAACATAAAAATTATTGTACGTTTTCTGGTAAATGAATCTCATTCAATTGTTTGTGCTTTTTAGTTGGCTTATTTAATTAATGATATTTACTTTATAGAGCTTGAAGATTAATTTGCCGTAACGACATTTGCGACATTTCAAAAAAAGACTTTAAAATCATTTGGAATAAACTTTATTTCCGATTAACTTTGAATTTTGAATCAATTTATTTCGTTTTATTAATGTTGTTGAGTTCTTTAGTAACAAAAACTCAGATATTGTAAATAGATAGACACGCCTACTAAATACTTTTTAAAAGTATTTTATTTCTTGAGAAGAGAAAATTTTTGCTTTTTACTTATAAAAAGATCTAAAGATTTAATTAATATTTCACGTTTTCATTCATCCGGAAATCTGCGACAACTGCTTTGAATTGTCTGCATATCTTGAAAATTATAACAAAAGTATTTAAATGGTCAATTCCAATATCAATCGACTATTTAAATTGTTACTTGCTCTTAATTCAATTATTTTTGTTGCCATTTCCTTTCTACTCCTACTTTTTACTATTTCTGTTTTGTCATATCTTTCGTAACTTCAAAGTAGCTAAACTATTATTAAATATTAAACCGATATTATAAACATACGTCAAACACAATAACAACAATGGCAACAACAACAACAATAGCAATAGCAATTGCAATAACAATAACAATAAAAAAAAAGAATGATAAGGAAAGAGAACTCTTGACTTTATTTAGTTTCTTATTTTTATCCATTGAAACTGATTACCGAAGAAAAGGCATGACTAATATTTGACTTATATAAAAAAAAAAAAAACTATACCAAGAAAATAATATGTATATAAATAATTATTCCCAAAGGTGTTTATGAATTTATTGTAAAGTCTAATCAAAAAAGTTTCCAATTTAATTTCTACAATAAAAAAAAAAATACTCATTTTCTGCATTTATTTTTAAAACGATTCAACAAAGTTGTTAAGAAATTGCACGAGTTTTAGTATTAAAATTAAAAAAAAAACAAAAGCAAAATTATATTAGGTTGGTCGTAAAAATCATAGTGTTCCGCAGTGTTCTTTCTATCAAAAATATGTGATATGAAGAATTTTAGATCAATATCAACGATTTTTCAAAGTAAATCATTTTATGAGGCATAAATGTTCATGGTATTGAGGCTCTGATCTACATCATAAACTTTTTGGGTCAATATCCATCGATATCGATTTCGCACTCAAAAAACTTGTGTTAGAGCATTTTAAAAAGAAAGCCTTCTAATCCTTTCTGCATTTTTAGTCTATCGTATGTCAAATGCAAATTTTAAATAATTCTCAATTCAAGTAAAGTAAAAATATGAAAAATTTGAAACTTTTTCTTAACATTTTAACGAATCTTTTATTAAACTGATTTCTATGAATCTGAACTTGAAAAATTGAAGGTACTAGTTTTACTATTTTTCATATGATCAATATTTTTACAGAAATCAACTTGCACTTTACTTGAAATACATAATTTATTGTCAATTTATTTAAACCAAAACACATAAATTTTTAAATCCTTTAATTTTATTTTACTCTGCAAAAGTGCCTTCAAAACTTCATTGTAAAACTAAGGTAAGGTAATTTTGAACAATTATTATACAACAACTTTTAGTTTTATACATTTTCTATATACAATTAAATCAACATATAAAAATTATAAAATAATTATAAATAGAATAATTAATATATTAAATAAATTTTAATTAATACATCATAAATTTATTGCGGCTCATTATGAAATTCTCATTACAATTTATTCAAAAGTAAAACCATCAAAAAAAAAAATTATTTGTAATTTTAGAAAGTGCAATTTGAGTAAAGAAAAAATAAATATTTATAAATAATTTATAACTAATTCCATTATAATAATTCAATTTCTTTAAATCGTTTTAAATTAACTTAGTGCACTTTCAATTTTCGTTTGAATCAAAAATCGAAATAGAAATCGAAAAAGTTTAAAAAGTTCATATTTATGTAAAATTTTGCTGGTGAGAGAGAGTTCAAAATTCTATGAACTTATTACTTAATTTTCAATAATAATAATATTGCCTTAATTTATTTAATTTTATTTAATATTTCGTTTAATTTTTTTATTAATCTCTTTTTCTAAAAATTCAATACTCTGATAAAATAATAGAAATCTTACTTTAAACTTTTGATATGTACACTGGAAAATTCTCAGTTTACCAACATCGCCCAGAGGTGGCCTAATCAAGAAATGATTAAAATAATTATCAAACCCTCAATCACAAAAGATTCTTAAATATTTTAATGCCAGATGAAACAGCTTGATGTGTCAGTGCAGTCTTTCGCATGAAAAATAACTAACAAATTTTTCAAAATGATTTCATTACTTCTACTTGAATCTGCAGGCGTCAACTAAGTAGTTATATTATGAACCTTTTTTTTGAACTTCAACAGGTACGGCAATGTCATTTGATAAACCAAAGAAATATAAAACGGTAGCAATGAGAAAAGTAAAGATAGAACGACAAGTGGAAAATTATTATGAATTTTTGCTGTGGCTCATTTTATAGCAAATAATATAAATTAAGTAATAGAAAATTATTAAAGGCCATAAAGAGAATATAAAAAAAATTTCAATATTACGACATTAAAATGATTTAAAAGAACAGGAAAATTATAAAGAGAACATAGAATTTCAATATAATGAAAATTATCTAAAATAATAGGAAATGAAAAATACAAATCATTTGGAAAATATTTTGAAATAAATATTTCAAATTTAAAACAATTAAAATAATAAGAAAGAAGAAGTATTTTGTATAAAATTTTAAAGAATTAATGGAGTAACACATTTTGACATTTACTTTTACGCATAATTTCTACATAAAATCTTTACAAAGATATAAAAAATAAACAAAGAAAGTTAATTCATCAAAACTGTCTCAGAATCTTTAATACCTTTTTGTCTCACTCTCTCTCTCTCTCTCTCTTTCTTTTTACACACATTTATATCACTCTCTATCGCTCAGAGTCTCTTTTAGTCTTTAGATTCATATAAAAAAATTGATTAAATTATTGTTGACATTCATTTAATTTATTTCATGCCTACTCGCTTAAAATGTGGGTTTGCTTCTAAACAAAATGTGCTCTATACCCAAAGTAGGCCTAGAAAGATCTGTGTTCTTTCATTTTATATATTGTTTGTAATGTCAAAGCAATCGTTTATGTCTCCTTAACCATTTCTGTAACAATACATTAAGGCCCCGTTAGTTAGAATCCCCTTAAAGCTCCATAATGTTAAAGCACTTTAATAGGAAATAAAAAATTTTCTTTTTAAAAATCCTTAAATGCTTATTTGAGGGACATGATTTCAAAACTTAAAGGAGAACTTTCCCTTCACATTAAAATGTACAGCAATAAAACTTTTTTCACCAGAAGTAATCAAAATATCAAAAGCAAAAACGAAAGTCTTACAAATAGTACTTAGCAATCCAAAATATGGGCGTAACTTATCAAATCAGTTTACTAATGAAAAAGCAAAGATTTGTCATGTCACGATTGTCATACATTAATAAATTGTTATCATTTTAAAAGAGGCCTTATTTGGATCTAAGGCATTTGTAATTAATACATTTTTCAATTGGCTTTTGTATGGAAATGCTCTGATCTGTCCGGTATAAAAGACTTCCATTTAAAAAAATTTGCCACACAAAGGTAAATCACAATTTGGAATATTTTTGAACATTTAAGTACAAAATGTACAACTTCTGAATCAAATTGGTAAATTTTTCGTAATCCCCTACCCTAGAAAAGATATTTTCATATAAACCAAAATTTTACATTTTATAGCATTTTTCTTGCCTTCATCAACCTATTTCGATAATTGGACGTAAGTCATCTCTAACTGAATATTATTCATCCATTCAGATTTTCATTTTCCAGACTAAATAAACAACAAGTATGGTTTCTTTTTGTTAACTAACAATTTTGCCAAGACAAAATAAAGAAAATAAACAAAAAATTGACAAGATTGAAATAGATGAAGAAGATGAATACATATAATGAAAAATTGTACCATTTCGTTATACATGCATGCATACACATAGGCACATATGTATATATACAATCAAATACAAATTTATATTTAAATTCAAATATGAGATATGAGCGTGTGTACATGTGTTTGCATTGATAGTCAATTTATACAGCAATTGTTTTCCAACGCTTTTATTCAGTTTATCTGATATCTTGTCATTTTTGTTGTTATTATTATTATTATTATTATTATTATTATTATTATTGTTATTGTTATTGTTGTTATTATTATTGTTGTTATTGTTGTTGTTGTTTGAAAATTTCAATCATACATTCATGGCACGTTCATGCTATTTGGACACTTTATTTTTACTATTGTTATCTACTTGATATTGATCATTGTTGTTTATTGTTATCACTGATTTAAAATGATTCCATTCAACATCATTAAATTTTATTATTTTTATGGATGCAGTGCATTTTATTTGCAAATACAGATATGATAATGCGGAAGATCATTCATGGGGACATTTTTCATCATACATAAGCCTTAAATTAGATACAAATCATTATCATCATTTTCAGCATAATTTAACGTTAAATTCTTTGTCTAAAAAATAATGAAATTCCATTGAAAATTTGTACTTAAATTTCATTAAATTTCAAATGATTCATTAAATTTATATATCGAAAGTTCTTAGAATGGAATAATATTTAATTTTTATTATTGTCTTTACTTACAGAGCATTAACTTTTAAGCAAATTCATTTTGAGAGACTTAAGAAATTAAATGATTAAAGCATGAGATGCATTGCAAACCTTTTTGCATACCACCAACAAAAATTTTATTATATAGAAAAAAAAGAGTTAGATACGAGTGTAGTTTGATAAGTAACAATATCAAATGCAACTCTGTGTTCAGAATGCAACTCTGCAACAGAATGTAATCAGAAAGGAAGGTAAACTTTTAAAAAGCAAATCTGTTGCAACTGTTCAACAACTTTTCGTAAGATGAAAGAAATTATAAACAGGCAGACAGACAGACATATAGACATTAAAGAAAATCCTTAGACATAATAAAATGAAAAGTACAAAATAGAAATAATTTCAATTATTATTACAAAATTACATCAATTTAAATGTGTAAAAATTTTTCATTATGAAAATTTGTTTTTTCTTTATCAGCAAATTGCAATGATTCATTGCTCATTTAAATTTATTTATTATTTACATTTACATTTTACATATTTGTTATGTATAACTTTTATTTACACTAATTAATATTTTTTGCGGCCAATTTCGCTAACGTTTGCGTACTTTTTACATTTTCGTTACTTCAATTGCTAATTTGTTTATTATTTATATTATTATAAACAAAAGTGAATGTCAACTTTAATTGAATGTTTGGTTTTTACAAATTTCATTACTTCAATAGAAAAATCTACAATTCTTTTACAATTCAATTAAATTGAAATCAATGATTTTTCAATGTTACGACGCATTTTTATGATGATGGCCAATAAAATAGGCATCATCAATCAATGTTATGTTACATATAACATAACATTCATAATAATAATGCAAGTGTTAAATTTAAAATTGAGAGTGCATGCGTGAGCGTTGGGCCGATTTTTTCCCATACCATATCGATTTTGCAGCAGAAAGCAATTGCATTCAACGCAAAGTTATCATAACTGTCAAGTTACTTGTGATATATTATTACACATGTATTTCATTTTGCAAAGATAAGAAGAATATGAAAACCTAGAGAAGACAAATAGAAAATGGAACAATGTAAGAGACACATAAATATGTAGGCGTTTTATAATAAAACTATAAAACTATTAAAACTAAAGTGTAGATTAATGTTAAGACTTTTCCATAGAGAATGAAAAAATCTAGTGTCATCTATTTTTGTCAAAACAAATTTAATATAAATTTTGATAGATTTAAAGTTTTAAACATTTTATCATCATTTGGTGGAGAACAATTGTTGATTATTTATTAAATTATAATTAAGGGAAATTATACTTGAGAAATAGAAAATTAAAATAGAATGAAAGCATAATTTTGTAAATAATAATTGAAAATAATTCTGATAAAGGCAAAGAAAAGTTATTTAGAATTTTCTTTAAAGAAATTCAATTATAAAATTACTTTAACAAATTAAAGGCAAGATTGGCAACACTATTCTTTTGAAAGGTAGTTTTAAAGTGATTTAAAATTTAAATTGTTGAAGATTATTTGATTTTTTAGACTTTTCTCCAATTTAAAAATAGTGTAAAATATTTCTTTAACTATCTGAAAATTTTGTAAATATTCAGAGTATTATAAAGCTCCAACAATTTAGCTTATGAAGACCTCTTTTTCAAGAACTACATTAGAGAGAAATGTCCTTTCAAAAAAAAAAAAAAAAATTTTAAATCAGAAATTTTTAAGTGTCATTTTAAAACTGCTGTCTAAAGAAAAGAAGATCCTTTACTACTTTTCTGACATTTTTTGTAACATTTTATAATATCAAATAAATTAAAGTAAATTGTGTATAAAAAAAATCATTCTGCCAATTTCTATTTTCAATTTTTTTATAAATATTTATAATATGACAAAATATTTCAATTTATGTAAGAAAAATGAAAAAAGTCACAATTTCAAATTTATCATGAACAGAGTACGTAAAAGAAATTAGTTCACGAAAAGAAGAAAAAAAGGAAAAAATTTCAAAAATTTCTGTTAAAAACTACCCACCACATGTCAAAAACATGAAAAGTGAAATGTAAAGCAAAAATTTTAATGTAAAATAAATTATGTACAGTCTTAATATAAAATATGTTTACGGTCGACTTTTAAAGAAAGAAACACCATATTTCATGTAAAGTGTTTAGAAAGTCTAGAAAATGTTTCATTTGCGATAAACTATTTTAACGTAAAACTCAAATGTCGACTTTTTAGAAAATCTGTTTAAAATTTATATATTCAAGGTTATTATAAAAAATAAATAAAAATTGAGAGTCTAAAGGACATTAAATAAAATTTTGGGAAATGTTACCCATCACATAATTATTATAGAAAATGATTTGGTTTTATCCAAAAACTTTAGATAAATTAATTATAATAACTTTTTTTTAAGTCTTGTCCATCTAAAATTTTTTTTGAAAATATATTTATTATATAATATATAATATAATATTTATTATATATATTATAAAATTTGAGATTTAAAGCAGGCTTTTATTATAGAAATAGACATGAACTAAATAGGATTTTCTCCATAAATAAATATATAAAACGAATACGATACGTTCTTTTTTAGATTCTTTCACGTTCCTTTAAATTCCTTTTTTTTCATGCATTTAAGCGTACAGCATGATTTTGACTTTGCTGAGCAAAACCTTATATAAAAGAAAACCTTTATGTTAGAGATATCATAAAAATTTTATGGCAAATTATTATTGCTTTTTAATATCCTTATATATTTATATAAATATATTTATAATAAGGACTAATGGCAGAATAAATGTATAAGTATTATACAAAAATAAACATATGAAAATAATCCATCGTATAATTTAGATATCAACCATAAATGAATGCTTTTCTAACAATGAAATCAAATCAAATTACTTCAATTTAAACAAGAAACTGTTGCTACCTAAATATCAGGATTTTATAAGGACAACATGTGACAACAAGTAAGAAATTGAACAGGATCGATTCTTAAATACTTTGCACAATTTTGCTTGATAGAATTAAAATTACATAAGAGAATTACAAGAAAATAAAATTGAATCAAAATTTTTAATTTACTTAATAAATTCATTATGTGAGGGGGTCAACCCAGATTATCATTAAGGTTATTAATCTTCGTTGAGTCATCTGGTGCTATTCGAACAATTTTTTAATGGTTTTCTCAAGATCTACAGCACATTTTACCCGCATAACCATTTTGTATTCTAATAAGAGAAATAACCAGATTTACTTTTGCAAGAGCTCTTTTGATTTCAAGTAGTACTTTTTGATTGAGGGCCACTTTAAATGAGAAGTAATCTCTTGGGCGCAATGTCATTATTATTTTTCTTTTTTCTATTATTGAAAAGCTAAAAAATCACTTCAAGCTAGAAAATAAATAATGACTTTTTACTGCCCTCTCATTGGGTACCTTTTTATAGATGATTCTATTCTAATGATCAGGGTTCATATGATTCGTTATAAGTAGTTTCTTTCTTAATCACCTCAACAAGTCAATTGCTGTAGAGACAACAATTTGTTTGTAACAAAATATTGTTCTTAAGCCAAGATATGACAACAATTTCTCTTGTGTTAATACTTCTCAAACTTTGTCAAATTCCAATGAGTGGTGATGTACAGACCAACCACAAACATCATGTATCAATGTCAGTCATTTGCATCAACAAAAACAGAAATTTTGTTAAGAGATTCTCTCTAAACTGAATGGAAAATGAATTCTCTAGAATGAATGAAGAACTCGTGCTCTAAAGGCCTTTGTCAAAAAGTCTCAAGACTTATTGATCTAAGCAAAACTACTTTAATAAATTAAACTGAAAGTGTAAAAAAAAAAAGGAAAGAGTAAGCTAAATGATGAAAAGTGAGTGAGAAAAAGATATATAAGAATTTCTATTGTGTTGAGTGTTGCAGATTATTCTCATAAACGATTATCCCATCAATTTCTTTCCTATTTTTCTTGTTTGTTTTTATTGTAATTGAATACTGAACATGCGGAAAAGAGTAAAAAAAAAAAAAAGAATAAATATAACATAGAAATTCCATTGGGTGCAAAATTTTATGTATTCTTGTTATTTCAACAGTTTTTGTGTTTCTTTTTATTACATTATTTTATAAAACTGGCCTTTTTCACTTTTCTTCCATTGTAGTTCTTTTTTGTTTTGTCTATAATGTTTCATATTAACATGCAAAAGGGCGATATTTTATTACACGGTTTCCTTTGTTTTTTCTTTTTTACTTCTTTCTTCTCATTCCAACTTTCCCAGCGACTTTATAGAAAGTAACAGAAAGCAACAGAAAGAAAGGAAAAATAGAAAAATTTCATTTGACTTCTATCTATTTAAAATTGGACAGAGGACCTCTGCAACTTATAAAATTTTCAATGCTTTTTAATTGTTATTTCTTTCTTTTTAATTTTATTTCGTAAATTTTGTTTTTGGCTTTTTCGATTCAACACAATAGTCCATGATAATTAAGGCAAATTGTTTCCGTTCAAAAAATTACGTAAATGAAAGAAATCTTTTTCAGATTAGAAGTTGAAAAGTGTATCAAGGAACTTTTAGGTTTATGGATAACCGAACTTTAATTTACACACCAAAAAAAATATCCAAAAGTCTCAAAACTCTAGTGCTTTAGATTTTTGAAAGTTCTTGCATTTATTGCTTCAATGAAATTTCCTTACATGACTCTATACAAATAATCAAAAGGCGAATATGCCCTTTTCCAAAAAAAACTATTAAAATATTCGATAAACCCTTTGCTGAGAATGTAAAATGAATGATTTCGAGAAAATCGAATACAAAGAGTTTAATCTTCCTGAAATCTTTCAAGCTACCATTCGAATTAAGTTCTTCATTGTGACTACATCAAAATCATCAGCTCTTTCAAAATTTAAAACACTTTTGACAATCAAATATACTGAATCGAAATTTTAGAAAATCATTTAACAGAATGTCAGCGTTATGGACTGACAGCCATACAATGCGGATAGGTTTGAAGAGCGGTTTTTTAGATTTCCGCTAGTGAACAAAGTAAAATGTAATTCGAATGATAATTTTCACTTACATATGAAAGCCTACATAGAATGGATTTGACTTCTTCGCAATAAGATCTTTTCAATATCAGTTGTGACCGCTTTAATTGCAAAAAATTATGTATAATTTTTTAAAATGAATTAAGTTACTAGAAAATTTAATATTTTAATGCGACTAATTTATGCGATGAAAAATGATCATCAGGTGGCCACAAATTCAATGAATAATTAACTTAAAGCGAATTTATATTTTATTTTATTTTTCTCTTTAGAAGGTAAATTATTTGAATTGCCCTGAATTTACATTTAAGTTGGAACAATTGAAATTTCATTTGAATTTTGAATAATAAAAAAAAATATATTTTTTCATTTGTATCCTTTCCAGCACCATGAATGATGAATATCATAAGAAAACAACAACAACAAAATTTAATGATGAAAATTAATTTTGCCAAAAATTTAGAGAAGCAGAACCAAATAAACAAAGAAAATTTCACAAGAAATGAATGAAAGTGATTTAGTATGAAAAATTTTAAAGAGAAATTTTAGGCTCAACACCATCAACTTGAATCCACCAAACATTCTGTTAAAGTAGAAGTGAATATTAAGATGGAAATTTCTCAATAAATATTGAAAACTCTTAAAAATAGAAGCCAAAGAAAGAGAAAATTAATGAAAAAAGAATTTTTCAAAATATGAATGAATATCAATATATTTCATGTATGGATTTTGTATACAATTATACCGACAACAACAACAACAACAACAACAACAATAGCAACAACAGCAGCAGCAACAGGCTCTATGAAAATCTCAATAATAGAATCAGTAAAAATTTTGATAATAATACACAATTATTAACAATATCACTGCCATTATCGTCGTCATCATCATCATCATCATCAATAACAATTAACACTAATTATAGGAGTAGCAACAGCAACAACAACAACAACAACAACAACAGTAACAACGTACAACAATATCCATGTAACGATGGCATCAATTTTAATGATGGCCTTTCATCCGCAACTAACGCTAACATTGCTACAGCATTCACCATTACATCCGCCACAACTTCCGCCTCTTTTACCGCCTCCAATACCACCTCCATCATTCCCTATGAATTGAATATCCCTTACGTAGTATTAGAAATATTGGTAGCCATTTGTGCTATCATTGGTAATCTAATGGTTATAATTGTCTTCCAACGTGAACGTAAATTACGACGGCGTACCAATTATTATATCGTTTCATTAGCGATGGCCGATTTTTTAGTTGGCTCACTGGGTGTACCATTCGCTATATTGGCCTCAATCGGTTTGCCAACAAATTTATATGCTTGCCTATTTACCGTCTCTTTATTAGTGGTTTTATGTACAATATCAATATTTTGTTTGGTAGCCGTTTCAATTGATCGCTATTGGGCCATTTTATATCCAATGGCATATTCACGGAATGTACGAACTCGTACAGCAATCGGTATGTACAAGAGACAAATTATCAACTTTTTAAAGCATTCTAATTTGGGATAATTCTAGAATTTAAATTTTAACATTTCCTATTTTTTTTTATTTCATTTTTATTTCTTATTAATTTTAATGAAAAACAAAAGAAATTCTTAGAATTGAAATATTTCTAAATCAACAAACATTAAGATCATTTTAAAACACGTGTTTTCTTATTCTTCTGTAAGAAAAGACAAGTTCTTATGCAACTTATGCAACTTGTTCGATCATGCTTAAGCCGAGGGTGGTCAAACAGTTCTCTTAAATGCTTCAAAAATTTTCATATAAATTTAAAAAGAAAAAAAGCTTATACAAAAGGTGAAGACTCACTTTAGCATAATCTTGCTCATAATTTAGATATCACGAATAATGTTAGAAGTATTTTAAATCTGAACAAAGTAAGCAGGGAAGCAAATTTTTCTGAACAGGGAAGGGAAAAAAGTTCAATAAGCTTTCAAATTAGACTCGAAGCTTTAAAATATTTAAAATCTTATTTTTGTAACAATTTGCCCTAAAAAAAAAATGCCCTAGAAAATAGACTAAAGCAGTTCTTAAAGGATCCAATTAAATCTCAAAGGAAATGGCGTTTTATAAAAAAGTTTTATACAAAAAATTTAAAGAAATGATAAATTACAAAGGAAAGTCTTAGGCCTAAAAGAATTTTGTAAAATATTTTGAATGGAAATATTATCGCATAACGATCTATAGATCTAAATCAAATCTAAATTTGTATCTAAGTCTTTTTAATGTCACAAAAATAACACGCTTTAATTAATCTAAGAAAAAAAAAAAGAAAAAAAAACTTTACGTTAAATTTGAGGCTTAATTTTGTGGTCATCTCTTTTGCGAACCTTGACTTTTCTTTTTTGTGGCTTAGATTTTTGGGATGAGTAATTAGACCATTTATTTATTTTAAATTATTAGAAGACAATCCCCTTTAATTTGTGCCAGTTTTTTTTTTTTTGTTAATATTATTTTTATTATTTACATAAAAGAGCAATAAACGCATTTAGTATGTTTGTGTGTGTGTACATATATGAATTTTTATGAGTCCTTTTGAAGAAATAAATAGAGGAAACAAAGAAGACTAATTTTCAAAATTCAATTATAATTCTCATCATAAAAAAAAAAGAATATGATTCTATTAAATCATTTGAAAAGTTTCTGCCTACTTTTTCATTATGGCAACAACAAAAAATAAGAGAAAACAGCAAATAGAAACTTTGCGCACTAACTGATCAAGGTTATTTTAAAAAAATAATGGAATTGCAAGATTTTTATAATTGAAAAGATGAGAAATTTCAGAATTTGAGAAAGAAAGGATCAAAAGAAAGGAAGAAAGGAGGAACGGAGGAGAAGGAATTATGATTTACACTTTTTCAAGAATAAACAATAAAAAAAAACAAAGAGAAATAAGAAGAACATAGATTGAAAAATAAGAGAGAAAAAAAAGAAGAATAAGAGAAGAATTAAAATTTCTTTGTGATCTAAATCGCAGTTAAAACGAAGGGCCTTGTTTTATTAAACGAACATCTAATGGCAATAAATTTACTTTATATTTTAAATTTTAAATTTTTTTTAGAAGCAATAAATACCTTAAAGTAAATTTGAAGTAATCTTGTAGCCTTCTAAAATCCTTGAGAATACTTAACATACATTTTCTAAATTTGTCTTCTTCTCTGAGGCCCTTGAAAATATTTTGAATACATTAATTCAATCAATTTTTTTTTTTGAGAGATTCATTAACTATTTCTATTTTTATCCAGGTATTATATCAATGTGCTGGTTGGCCGGTCTAATTGTCGGCTTCTTGCCATTATTTGGTTGGCATGCTGTTTTAGATGAACCTCAGCATGGCTGCCTGTTTGTTGAGGTTATGGATTATAGCTATTTGGTATTTTTAAATTTTGCCACAATCATAACGCCCGCCTTTTTAATGTTGGCCTTTTATGCTCATATATACAAAGTTATTATAAAACAGGTAAAAATTATAGAAATACATTGAAAAATCCTAATTTTATTGCCCAAAAATTCTTCCCGGAATATTTTCTTTATATATATATATATATTTTTTTTTTGCCTCAGGTGCGACAAATTGTTACAATGAATCCCAGAAATACATCTAATAATAATAATGAAACAACAGCCACATCACCAACACTAACAACAACAATACAAAAATCAAAGAAATTAACAAGAAAATCGACTGAAGAAATGCCGCATAAATATCAAGGACAACGTACCCAAGCTAGTGGCACAATGTTAAGAGTTTTAGGAGCGGCCCGTAAACGGGATGTTAAAGCTACACAAAATCTTGCTATAATCGTTTTATTTTTCATGATTTGCTGGATACCATTGTATACGATAAATTGTGTTAAAGCATTTTGTCCAAGTTGTAATGTCCATCCAAAATTAACATTATTTTGTATAATTTTATCGCATTTAAATTCGGCCGTTAATCCTATTTTGTATGCATATCATTTGAAAGATTTCCGTTTAGCATTGAAGAATTTAATTTTACGTATGTTGGGTATTGAAGTGACTCAACCATTGAACACTTTGTATCGCTATTCTATGGCTAGTCAGAGACGTTTGCAGCCCTTGGAAATAACTGCACGACATTTACATTCGCGCATTTATATTGATTCACCGATATGGTTGCGGCAACAACAACAACAATTGCAATTGCAATTGGATGAACAAAAAAAGCAGCAGCAACAACAACAACAACAAGCGGCAACAACAGGCAGAAAATGATGAAAATGGTGAAGGCGGCAGAGAAGAAAAATCTAATAATATTGGTCTAATTAAACCCTGTTTAAATAATATTCATCAAAATGTTGTGGCGGCTGTAGTGGCGCCTCTTATGGAGGCCGCAAAATCTGGTAAAGAAAAAAATGGTGAGTGCCTTGTAAGGGATGCGGATATGGATATAAATATGGATATTAATATGGATACAAGGAAAATATCAGGTGATGGCATTACAGAACATTCCTATGATAATAATCTTATACGCCCAGTGTTGATGATTTAGGATTTGAATGGCCAAAAATTCAAATGGAATATTCATTCAGTGATTACGAAATCGCCTACCATAGAACTTCGCCATATAAATGCGATAATAATAATGAATGTAATAAAACGGTATATTATGCCACACCCCCTTTAATAAAAAATAGAAAACGTTTGATAATGCATCACAGACGGCACACATGGTCACAATCAACATCTTCATCTGAGGAATGTTTAAACGATTCACAATTATACATAATTGCTAAAAATCAAGATCAAAAAATTGAAAAATTAACATCTCTGGCATTTATGGGTCATAAACCGAAATTTAAAAAGCGATTACATCGAAAGGCCACGAAAAATATACCAGAAAGTTATACGAATCATATTGGATCACAAGAATCACCAAAAATGGTTAATGAACAAAGTTCATTGCAAAGTGTGGCAACTTTTGAAAAGTCTGATCATAAAAATTGTGTTAAAATAAATGCTGAGATAAATTGCAATTTCAATTATTATACATTACTACAACAAAGATCATCACGCAGTCATGAGAAATTTAGTCCATTCAAAAGTGGTAGCAATTTGAGTCAATTAATCGTTACAACAAAAAAACATTCCAGTTTATTTCAATTATTTCATGCAGAACCACAGATCACAAAACAAGTGAAAACAAAAAATAACAAAGTACAACAATATCAGCAACAACAAGAAAAACAACAACAACAATTAACTAATGATAATAATTTGAATAATAAAAATATCAAAACTGTAAACGATTGTAACAGTCATGAAATTTCATGTTCTCTGCTAATCGATACAGCGCCATTTATTAGTAATGATTCATTAGTTTGCAAATCATCATATCAACACAGTCATTTGTCGACTGTTAATAGTTAAAAAAAAAAAATTGTATATATGTTAAAAGTTAACAGAGATGTAATTATGTCAAAAGTTATGAATCGATGTTGTTAATGTTGTTTATAAAGTACAAATTATATGTATATATTTATTAAGTTAAATAGTGTTAAAATAATATTGAATAAATCATAAATGTTATATATTTGCAATTTACATATAATTGTCATAAAAAAATAGAAATGTTAATTCAATTCATTTACATCCGTATTAACAAAATATATCGAATGCATTACAGAGAACACTTCTTATTAGTTAGATTATGCAAATGCACAGATATAAATCATAAATTCCAGTTGCTATAATTTTATAATAAGCCATAAAATTTATAAATAAATAATAATAACTATAATTTTGTTAACTTTAATATTATTAATCGTAAATCATAATAACAGATTATTGACTAATTACAAATATACTTTTAAAGTTAATAATCATTGTGAATGAATGAAATTATTAAAATAATACACATGTTAATTAATGTGTCAATTCACAATGCATAACATAATTATCACGTGTAAAGATGTACAAAGATTTAGCTCTTAAAGTAAAATCACCAATTTTATTCAAAAAAAATTAATTAAAGTAATAAAAATAAAAGTAAGTTATCTTTTGAAAAGCAATGTCTTCATCATTCTTCATAAAAAATAAGCGCAGAGTGAACAAAACGAAGCGAAAAGAGAAGGCGCAAATAGATAAGTCAACAATAAACGCTAAGAGAAGAAAAAGGGATAATGATGATGAAGAGATTCCTAGTGATGATGAAGATTATGAGATTGAAGGCATTGATAATGTACAACATAAAAACGAATGTTTAGTGTTTGCATCGGATGATGAAGTGAATGAAGAGACGCCTCAAGATAAACGTGTACGTTTAGCTAAACAATATTTACAAGAAATTGAAAAGCAAGAAGCAGAAAAAGCTGAAGATCGTGAATTACATGATAATATATCACGGCGTTTACAAACTGAATATTTAGATAGTGTTGGAAAATTACGTAAAAATATTGCATGCACCATAGAAGGTTATGATTTAGATAATGTAACTAGACTGCAACATCGCAAACAACATTTACCCATTTGTTGTATGGCTCTAACATCGGACAACAAATATCTTTTTACGGGTTCTAAAACTGCGTACCTATTAAAATGGGATATAAAAAAGAAACAAGTGGTAGGATCATGTAATGTCCAGCCCACAGCAAATGCAGAAGAAACAAGTAATCCAGAAAAGAAGCAGAGACGTTGTCATGTTATTGCCATAGCAATTTCCAGTGATATGCGTTATTTAGCTTTGGCTGATGGTGGCAAATTTATACAAATTTGGTGTCCGCATGAATTAAAACATTTGAAAACATTTCAAGGTCATAGAGATATTGTAACATGTTTAGTATTTCGTAAAGATACCCACGAATTATATTCAGGTTCAAAAGATCGTGCTGTAAAAATATGGTCACTAGATGAAATGGCCTACGTTGAAAGTTTATTTGGCCATCAAGCTGGAATAACCGGCATAGATGCTTTGGCACGTGAACGTGCCTTAACGTCCGGTGGACCCGATTGTACATTACGTGTTTGGAAAATAACCGAAGAATCCCAATTAGTATTTAATGGTCATAGAGATAGCATTGAAAGTGTTCGTTATTTAAATGATGAGAATTTCGTATCAATTGGACAAGATGGAAGTTTATGCCTTTGGTCGGCATTAAAAAAGAAGCCATTGCATACAGTGCCACTTAGTCATGGTAAACAAGAGAATGGTGATGCTAATTGGTTGACAGCCTTAACATGTGTCATCAATACTGATTTAATAGCAACTGGTATTTAAGTTTTTCAATATTTTTCTGTTTGGCCATTTTGTATTCTACTCTACATTTGGGCAAGATTCAATTAAAATTCAAAAAGTTTCCAACTCTTATTAAACCAAATCATTTAGAATTTGCCTTTGAAAGCCTTTCAAGCTTGTCCATCTCCATGCCTAAAAGAAATGAACTGCAACTTTTTATTCATATTTCTTGTTTTGTTGTTGTTTTTTTTTTTTAATATTTAGGTTCCTGTGATGGTTTTATACGCCTTTGGCAAGCAGTTGATAATTATCGCAAATTGAAAGAGATTCTTAAAATTCCTGTTAAAGGTTTCATTAATAATTTATTATTTAATAAAGATGGCAGTGTCCTTTTTGCTGCTATTGGACAAGAACATCATGCCGGAAGATGGTGGCGTTTACCGGGTATCAAAAATCAAGTACTTATCTTTGATTTATTAAAAGCAACGGCAGCAGCAGAAACAGATTCTGCGGCAAACTCATGAAAATTTCTTAAAACAATCAAAAATTCTGATTCCGAAATTTTATTTAATTTTAATTGAAAAAAGTTAAATATAAAGTAAAAATGAAATTACTAGAGATCACTTGTATTTTTATATAGATTTGGAAATTATTTTTCAAGGAGTTTTGATTGATTTTACGATTTGCCAAGTGCTTGGCTAATTTCCATATTTTGGAAATCAAAATTGATATATGAAAAGTCTTTTAATTGGGAAATGCGTCAGCAAATAATTGCTTGCCATTTAAAATTGATCACAATCACCAATAACATCAGCAATTGTGGCCACTAATCGTCTGGCATGCTCCAAAGCACATGTGGCCGTCACTAGACCCAAATGTATGCAAAATAATTCATAACATTTAATTTTCTGTGGTGATAGTTTCGGAAAGCATATTTCAATTAAATGATGATAATAATCACCAGCCAATAGACCCGGCTCAAAAGATGAACTTGATCTAATGATATTTGAAGAGGATGATGCCAACAAATTTTGTTGCATATCTATAGCTTTAACAATATCATTTGCTTGATCCTCAAACCACACAAAATAAGCATAATTGAATGTTTTATCTTTCCACATCAAAGAGGTATGACCTTTCTTCAAATAATTTCGCGTAAATTCCAACATATACCACAATTTTTTATCTGTTATCGATTTTTGAGTTACTTTCAAATCTGGCATTATCATTAAACCGGAAGAACGATTTATATATATAAAATGAACTAAACCGGGAAAATCTTCCAAATAGGCTTGTATGGAAATATTACGCTCAGCCTTCACCATTAAAAATTCTGAAAATTCTAATAATTTCCCTTCGACAAATGAAGCAATTTCCGGTAATTGATTGAAATTCACGGCAGAGCTGTCACAACAAGCCAATGTAAATAATTGCCTTAAATCTTCAATAAAAGCTGGTACATTGGATTCCAAACGTAGCAATAATTCACGTTCGAATGTTTTCAAAAATTCTCCATACATTTTACGTAAATTATCCCATTTAATGGTAAATTTTTTCTGCACATTTTCCAAATCATCACCTTTCAATTTGGCTTTTTTAATCGCCTCCAAAGTATGCCTTACAAATATCTCTAAATTCTCGTAAGCTGCTTTCAAATTATCAGAATCTCCTTGCATTTGAATGGCAATGATTTTTTGTAAAGAGAAAAATGTCTCATACATAACACTGGACACCATGATATTGGCATATTCTACGATTTGTATCAAATGTAAACCCTTTTCCAATTGGGACAAATGAGCTATACATGGCACACAACCGGCATAAGGTTCATGACTAAGCCCAAATAGAAATATTGCCACAGAACGATTTAAACTGTTTGGAGATTCTTTGGCTTGTAAAGTGTGTAAAAGTAAAGTTATAAATAATAAGTCACTGGGTGATAATTTCATTGATGAACGGCTACTTTCAATGGCCACAAATTTTTGATGTACAAACATAATGGCATGGCCACGATTATGGCCAATATCTTTCAATTTATCTAAAGCCGCTTCTAAACTAAATTTAATATTTTTTTTTAATTCTTGGTTAATTAATAATAATGGCATTGCCTCAAACATAATACACGAATCCAATTGATTCGTGAGATATTCTTCATAGCATTCCATGCATGCCGTAAACAATTTTTCTTGTACTTCATTGGCTTGTTGTGAAAATAAATTCGGGCCATATAGATGCTTCGCTAAAGACATTATAACGCCAATGTGACGTTTAAGCAGCTCCACAGGTTGTTGTGCCATTTTAACGAATTGATAGCCTAATAAATCTCCAAAAACAAAATTTAAATTTTCCATACATTGTAAACTGGCATAGGTATTATCAAATTGGCAATGCATTATCCTTTGCGAATTTATGATGGGACTAAATATTTGTAAAATTACATTATTATCTAATGCTTTATTATTGTCATTTTTCTCATCATCATGTGACAATAATCCCTGTGCTTTGGCTATGTTATAAAGATGTTCATTAAGTTTATTATTCAATCTTTGATAGACAACATCATTAACACTATTAAAAACAATTAAACCGTTCATCTCGTTATTATAAGAACCTTTTAAGTTCTTCTTCTTTTTTAACTTAACCTACCACTCACAAACGAAACGTTGCGTAAAATTAAAAAAAAAATACTAAACTTTTACGGAAATACCAGCTGAATGAAAAAATTCAATTAATTGTGAATACTTTGTAATTAATTGGAAATATAAATCAAAGTATTCTTAAGAGAATATAAATTACAAAAATTATTAAATTAATTTCAATATAGAATTAAGAAACAACGATCATTATTAAAAAAGTAATAGACCAGCTTTTTATAAAGTTCTTTTATTACTTTACATTTACATTTATATAAAGCACATGCACTCTTTATCATTCGCCCAATTCTTCTGTAAACAACTGTAAATGATTATAACGAATAATAAAAATACTGCGAAGTAAGAAGGTTTTTTTTTTTTACAAATGGCTAAACTTTTGTGCGAACATACTCTGGAAGGTCATAAAGGACGGGTTTGGTGTGTTGCATGGCATCCCAAAGGTTATACATTTGCCTCTTGTGGCGAAGATAAAGTTATACGAATATGGTCGTTATCTGGCAATACTTGGTCCACTAAAACGATATTATCGGATGGTCATAAAAGAACTATAAGAGAAGTTAGTTGGTCGCAATGTGGCCAATATTTGGCTTCAGCAAGCTTTGATGCCACTACAGCAATTTGGTCGAAAACTTCAGGTGACAATTGAAATTCTCGAGATGTTTATTTCATCAATAGAATAATTAAACTAAAAATTGTTTGCTTTTCTGCTTTTTCTTTGGATTCATAGGTGAATTTGAATGTAATGCTACATTGGAAGGTCACGAGAATGAAGTGAAAAGTGTTAGCTGGTCTAATTATGGTAATCTGTTAGCAACTTGTTCTCGTGATAAATCCGTATGGATTTGGGAAATGGCCGATGAGGATGAATTTGAATGTGCTGCTGTTTTAGCCGCCCATTCGCAAGATGTTAAACGTGTTGTTTGGCATCCAACTAAAGAAATGTTGGCCTCTTGCTCTTATGACAACACAATTAAATTGTACACGGAAAATGCTTTAGATAATGATTGGGATTGTTCAGCCACTTTAACAAGTCACACGAGTACTGTATGGGCTGTTGATTTTGATGCTACTGGCGATAGATTGGTATCGGTTAGTGATGATCGTTGCATGAAAATATGGCGTTCATATGCTCCGGGTAATCCTGAAGGTATTGCCACACCAGATAATGTCCCAGTTTGGAAATGTATATGTACAATATCTGGTGAGCATACGCGGACAATTTACGATGTAACATGGTGCAAGAAAACCGGTTTAATTGCAACGGCATGTGGTGATGATGCCATAAGAGTATTTAAAGAAGATGAAGAAACATCTACAAAAAATGAGCCAGTTTTCATGTTGATTGCCTCACAACAGAAAGCTCATTTACAAGATGTTAATAGAGTTAGTTGGAATCCAATTGGGTCAAATCAATTAATTTCTTGTAGTGATGATGGCACCATTAAAATATGGAAGTATATGGAATGAATTTTAAATTTTTTATTCTTACTCACTTAATTTGTTCACTTATTCATTTATTCATAAATGGTTCATGTAGAGTTTTGTATAATTTATGAGCTTTACGTGGCCCCAAACCAATTATTTGTGATAAACGCTCCTCTCTGGCATTTATTAAATTCTCTAAAGTACCAAAATTTTGCAACAATGTAAGAGCATCCGTTTTATTTATTGGCTTTATATTGGTCAAGGCAGATAGCAACTTTTGATGCGGATTAGAGTCCACTCTTTCCATTATTGAATCGGGAGACTTTTTCTCCAATAATTTATACGATTCAATAATTTTGCCAGCCTCTTCAGCATTCCATGCTAACATTAATGTTAGATCAGCTAATAAACTAATGCGTGTCAGACTCTTTAAGGCATTATGAGGCTCTGCTGTATCAACTTGCACCAATAGAACTCTTAATTCATATTGTTTACCCAATTCTTTTATACGCTGGCAAATATAATCAGGATTTAAATTGTGATATCTCAATGATAAATATAAAATGCAATTTGTACGTCCAACCACATAATCTGGAATAATATCATCACGAAATTCTAATGGACAATTGTGTATAGCTTTTAGTATAGGATTCGTTCGCTGTTTGGGATGAACTAATATACAATGTGGATTTGTGGCAGCACATTTTGCTAAAGGAACTGGCGCAGCATTAACACTAGCGCTAGCACTGGTGCTGGCGCTAATGCTAGCAGGCTGTTGCCCTGTATTTACTTTTTGGTTTGATTGTGTTTTAACTTCATCTAATTTAGTTACTTTTGCCGCTGTGGGTAATTCCATTGTAGCTAAAATCACATCAAACGAATCATCATGTTCTTCACTCATTTTAATTTTTTTAATAAATTAATTTTTGTATTTTTAGTAAAACTTTAAGAAAGCGCAATTTTAACAATTACAATATTTATAGCGCACTTTACCAGAGTTGCAATTTGAATTTTTTCTTTTCTTTTAGTAAAAGAAGTTTTTTAATGGTTTACAATAAATTTTTATAGTTTAATGAACTATTTAAAGATTTTGGATTGATTTTATTCGATTTGCAAAAAGAAAATGAATAAAAAAGATCATTTATTAGCGGACAATAATGAATTTAGAAACTTACGTTCATTGTTGCAACAACAAATTACCAGCAGTATTATATACACATAGCAATTCACAATAAAATTTTTCGGTAAGTTTCATAGAAAAATTTCATTAAAAGTGGCAGTTAAATTAAAATTTTTTTTCAAATATTTATTTAATTATAATTTAAAAAAATATTTACTTTTAAACTCTCAAATTTTACTTGAGCATGCCTTGAGTTTCAAAAAATATTTATCATTTGTAGATTTTGATTTCGTAGGCCAAGCGCCAGCGCAAGGCTACAGAGTCACCCTCTTTTTTAAATATTAACTCACAAAATTAATGAAATTCAATTGATTAGATTATAGCGAAATTTATTATGTGCAAAATTGAAGCCATTCGATTATGGATTTATGTTGCATATACTTATACATATATATATATAAATATACCTATACATATATATATGTATTTGTGTATGTGTAAGTTATGTTATGTCTGAAACAAGTTTCTTCAGTTAAATTTTATAGAAAATTTTTAAAGACGTAAACTTTTCATTGAAATTGAAAGTGAACTTCAGTTTTTAAATAGCTTTGATACGAAACAGTTCATAATATAAAATAATAATAACGAAATAACAACAACAAAAATAATAAAGACGCGCACATAAAATAAAAATCCAAATAAATTTTTGCTTTTTTGAACAATAAAACAAAACCAAAACCAAAACCAAAAAGTGTTTTAAAGTTAAACAAACAGTTTTGCTTTAATTTATCTTATTTTATACATTTATTATTGTTGTTATTATTATTATTATTTCTTGCTATTATTAAAAATTGTGAAACCAGTAAAGCGTGTAAGCCCACACAATCATCATACAAACCGTTTCAAACGATTTTGTAATAAAAGAAAACGCAAAATTTTAAAATCTAAAAATAAAACCTAGTTTATTATTAAAATAATAACAACAATAATAACAAATAACAACAAATGTATAAAATTTTATTTACTTTGATTTTTCTATGCATTCATTTGGCACATTCAATCGAAATGTTATACAAACGTAATCCAAATGATATTTATGAAAGAGGTGAAGTCCCTTAAGGATTACAATTAATAATGTCATTACGTCCATCCAATCAACCCACTCTCCAACCATCAATTACAAATTCTTCCATACAAAAGTAAATTAATTTTTAAAATTTTTTTTGTTTTCTCTAGAATTAGTGGCCGCCTCTTCAACTGTGATACCTTTAAGCGTTTTAGAGGTTAGTTACGGTTTAGGCGGGAAACCGAGTGAAGAATATAAAGAAGCATATTTGAAAAAATTGCGAAAAAAGATTCATAATAAAGTTGATGCAAATCGTTGGGAATATCCAAAAAATCCAGATACTTTAATAACAAGTAAAAAATTAAAATAGAATAGAAAGAAAAAGAAAAGAAAAAAAAATGAAAAAGAAAAGAAAGATGTAGAAGAAAAGGAAGAAGAAATTGCTCTATTCCTTAAGAGGTCAGATTTGATTTCATATTCAATTATAAAACGCAGCATTGCATCAAAAGATTCGTGACTCTAAATTAGATGAAATGAATCGCGGACCAGACTTTCAATTTTAGTTATTGAATGCAAAGCAAAAATTATGTATCTTTTATAGAAAAATGTTTAAAATTGGAATCAATCAATTCGATCGCATGGAAATGGATCTAATTTGTTTTGTATAATATTGACGGGCGGGCCGATGTACGAGCAGATACATGGACAAATGGACAGACAGATATATGAACAAACGGACGGACATATATATGGGCAGACGGACGGTCATTAAAATCATTTAAAATTATTTATCTCAGAGAACTCTGCAACAAAGCTTGATTTTTTATTAATGCTTCTTCTTCCTTTTTTCTCTTTACATATTACAAATATTATTTCATTTGTTAAATTTTCTTTTTTCTTTTTCTTTTGCATTTACAAAATCCAAAATTTTCACTTATAAATATTATTCTTTAATTTTTCTCTCTTTTCGTCGAACGCTTTTCTCTTGCTGTCGTTCTCATTTACACAAGTTAAAAATAATGGAAAACGTTACGAGTCTGTAAATAATGGACAACAGGAAACTAAAGTTAAAAGTACAACATAAAAAAGAAGAAAAAAAAAATACTAAAAATAAAATTTGAATTGAAATTTATGCTTGAAACGATAAATATAAATACAAAAGTATAGGTAAATGTGATACGCAAAAAAAAACAGCTATAAGAAAAAAAAAATAGATAGAGAGATAAATTTTATATAAAAAAAACGACTAATACATGAATAATAAAATAAATTAATAAACAAAAAAAAAGAGAGATGGAAAAATTTTATGAAGAACAAAAAAAAAATGTAAATTTATATCATTTCATTTCAATGTGGTGGAAGAAAAGATTATGTCACTGCCATACACACCAACACATACTCGCCCACCTATATATTAATGGAAATTTGTATTTTACATACAAATATATCTCTTGATATTTTTTTCGTACTTCCAGTATAGAATTTTTAGCAAAGTACTCATGAAAACTAGTTTATCAAGGGAACTTGAATTCTTTAGCTTCTTATGCGATTACTGCGCAACTATTACTGTATAATCCCCAGGCATGGGAACTCTCTAAGTGGCAGCATCATTTATCATTCAGATTGAGACTGTTTGTTTGAATCGATTTGAGCATGTTTGCTTAATTTTAAGCTGCATAAATTTTTATTAATAAATTTTTTTGAAATTATTTGTATAATATATGAATAATTTTCTTCAGTGGAAGGCAAAGGCAAACATTGTGAAAAATAGTCGTGTTCAACTTTAAAGAGTTTTTTTTAAAAAACCAAATCAAATTTTCTATCATGAAAATTTCAAGCAGATTAATCAATTAATTAAAATGAAATATCAGAAATTGATTAAACCAATTTCTTGTTAATATTTGGGTGAATAACCAGTCCACAAATTGGTTGAGGCTTTTGGCATATTAATTGAAATTTCCAAATAGGCGATTTATTATACAAATCTTAAAAGATCAATTTCCCATTAAAGCGGTATTGAAACTGTTATTGCCCGATCCCCTTCGATCGTCTGATAATCAAAAATGTGATTCAAAGAAATTTAACTTTCGGTTTTGCTTAGAAAACATAACATAATTTTAGAGATCTCTTGATTTCTCTGCTACAAAATGAAACTTCACTCGAAGAAGAGGAGACCACTTAAAAAAGTTTGGAAACTTCTGCCATATAGAATAATATTAGAGAAACATGTGATGGCTGTCAAATAGTGCAATGTTGCAATGTCAATAATTCACTTCAAACTTAAAAGGGGGAAAATGTAAAAAAAAAATTAATAAAATTATTTCACTACTTAACAAGAACAACAAACAAAACATACATAAAATGTACACATTCATATCTGTGTTTATTTATATTTATTTTTATGTGTTTGTGTCTACATTTATCTAGGTGAACTTTTTTCAATTTCCCCATCTTTTCCTCTCTCCATCTTTTGGTTTTCACATACTTTTAAAAATTTAAGTATGTCGGTTTTTTGAATAGAATAATCATATTATTATACTGAAAACCATTACCGAGATCAGGGTCACCATTGACACCTCCATGAACTAACATCAGATCAACATTAAACCAACATCAAACCAACATCAAACCAACATCAACCAACATCAGCAGTTTGCTCTTTTGTTGTGATGGTTAGATTAGTTAAAGTTATGTGTAAATTTTTAATGGTACTAGATGTAAATGATGGCATTGTACATAAATGCATATGTAAATGATCTGAATAGTCCAAAGAAAGAGGCAGCAGAGGAAAAGAGAACTTCAACTTGCTTGTTTCAGTTAAACTTTTTTATGTCCAACCAGTTGGAGGTTGATTGAAATGTTTGTAACACTTAAAAGGAAACTTCAAAGACTTTCAGAACATTTAACTTAAAAATCTTAAATGTCTGTCTGTCTGCCTGTCTATCTATCTATCTGCCTATTCCCCTATCACTCTGTCCATACATCTATTTGTCTAAATTGAAAATTTTTACTGTAAATTCTTGCCTCAAAATTATTATAAAATTATTATTATGCGAAGTGGTTTCAAGCACACGCCCACTGGACTGCTTAAATACTTCTGAAAGCTTTCGGTTGTTTAAAAAAAGAATGCAAGGGCTTTTTTTCAATGATTTTCTTAAAAACTTCTGTAGTTCTATATTTATGTTTATTCTTATAAAGGTCTTGAAGTATTAGTTCAAAAATGGAAGCATTACTTCAAACAATAGAATAAATTAAACATGCCTACTTAAAATTAAGGGGCATCAAATAGTTACTTCTCGAATTGTGCCCTAAAGTTTTTTTTTTGCTTTCTAAAAGAAATGGCCCTATTTTAAGTACATTACAACAAAAAGAGCTGATGGAATTTAAAAAATTTGATCTAAGGTCAAAATAAATTTCTTCCTACATGTTTTTTTGTTGTTTCTTTTGTGAAAGTAAAAATTCAAGGATCTCAAAAAGAAAAACCATATGAAAAACAATATAATCTTACTTCTGCAATTTTTTTCTTATTATTCCTTCAAAAAGTAAAAAAGGTAGATGATTTTAAAATAGAGTAATAAATTGGACATGAAATATGAGTAAATTTTGTAAATTTTCATTTAATAATTTGTTAAAAAAATAACTTATTTAGATAAAAAGTGTAAGCGTTTTGTTTAGGTTTAATTTTTGCTATCGGGGAAAAAAACAGAACAAGAAAAAGAAGCAGAATAATAAGATAAGAACGCCGCTTAAGGCAATTTTATAATAAATCCTTAAAAAGTCCGTCTATATTCAAGAAAGGAATGGGAGAAGAAAGTAAAGATAATATAACAAAAAAAAAAAAAACGCTTAAAAAAAATTTTAAAGAACATTAGATTTAATTTAGCGAAAAAATTCTTAAAAATTAATAAAAATGATAATGATGATAATGATGCTGAAGGCATAAAAGCTTAGCTGTTAAACCATCATCATCACACAAATCATCACACATTTTGTTAAATTAGCTGGACGTAATATTCGTTTACTCATATAACAAATGGATTGATAAGTCTCCAGCATGACATGACTTTATCAAAGTTTTAAGATTTCTGTGTAAAATCAACATTTAACTTTTACAAATTTGATGCTGAACATTCTAAACTGATTCCAATGCCTGAAAATTGGATCAAAAACCTAAGAAAAAAAATTATTCAGAAACTAGTTTTCAAAAATGGTAAAATCAACTTAGGAAAATCAATTGTCACCTTAAAAATATTAAAAGAACTTTTTATACACTAAGCAAATGGCGCTGAAGCAGGATTAAAAGGAACAAGGTCTTAACAAGATTTCGAGCTCTATTGAAAATAGCTTAAATGACATGAAATCAATTTATTGCATCGATTTTTTACAATGAATGAAATTTCAAGCCATGACTCCCCATCTAAATCAAAGCGATAGTCTAACATGAGGGAAACGGTCTCAGAAATTTGGCTAAGATGGCAAAAAAGGCTAAGCTCGGCCAGCGTGCTTATAGCGCTCAACTTTATGTTTCGAAAATATTAAAATTATCATCATTATCGAATCGTTTGAATACAAAAAATAAAAAACAAAAATCGAACAATTAGTCCATGGACTTAATGATCGATATGTTAGAAGCCTGAATTAAAAAACATATTTTTATTGCACAAAATACAATCGCCTTAATAGTTTTTCTTCTTCTTCTTTTTTTTTTTTGGTGCACAAAAATTTTTTTTTTTTTTTAAATAAATTTCAGATGATAAAATTAGGCTTCATAGGACTTAAAGCGATATTTCCATTATAAAATTTAGAATAGCAAAATTTAGAATAAAAAAGTGAGAGGAATAAAGCAAACAAAATAATTAGAATTTTGTTTCGAACAATTTTATGGTTTTCATGTTTGTAAAAAAAAATTCGCCTTCATTTTACTCTATTAAAATTGTTTGTAAATAATATGAGGCCTCTTGAAGTAAAATGCTTTATCGAAAGGAAATTTTTGTTTTCTTTGTTTATGTAAAAGTAAAAAAACAAAAACTTAAGGAACAAATAGGAAACATTAAAATTTGCATTACTAATTATTTAATTATTATTTCATACTTTGTAATTTCATTCTCGCTTTCTTTCTCTCTGCCTTGTTTTCTTTCTTTATCATTTTGCCTTTCTTTGACTTTATTTCGTATCACTTTTTCATCAAAGAATAAAAAATTGATTGTCTTGTTTTATTTCTTTAGTTTATTTTTTTGCATTTAATTCATTTTTATTTGATTGGCTATTTTTTCTTTTACTTTTTCTTTTTTTCGAAATTGTTTTCATATTTTGTTATTCTAAATATATTTAATCGAAAATGCATGGCACAAGCATGAAGAAAATGCTTATTTTTTTACGCTTTTGTCGACTTCTTTGTTCACTTCAAATGATTAATAAGTAGATTCTTTCAAGGGAGTCAAGTTTTTATAATGGAACGTTAGAGATAGCAATTTATCTATTTTAAGAAAATGCGAGAGAAGAAGATGCCCATTTTATCCTTTAGAATAAATGAAAATTTGTTAAGTAAATTAAAACTAAAATAGATAAATTTCTTTGAGACTTTTTTGATCTAAAAATGCTTCCAGTTTAAAAATTGCTGCTACAAGTAAAAAATTTCTCAACTGAATAAAATCCTGTAGCCTGCTAGCTAAAGAATAAATGAAACAAAAATCTTGAATCACTTTTGGACAAATAAAATATGTAAAAATTGAAACACCCCAAAAAGAAAAAATAGGAAAAACGATTCTTTTGCATATTTGCAACAGTCAACTTTGAAACAATTTGAAAAATGCATTTCTAAGTTGCCTTACAATTTCAATTTATAAATTGAATAATTTTGAGTGAATTTTTTCGAATTTCTTTTTTCAAGCAAAATGATTGATGTTTGAAAGGTTTCTTAGAAATTTCCAACTTTTCATTGATTGCACGATCTTATAAAATCTAACTTTAATAATTACGATATAAATGTAATAAATTGTATGTGTGCGTTTGTGTGTATGTGTTTTGATAAATGACTTAATATTATTAGATAGAAAGACGCTTTAAGAAACATTTCACTGATAAATTGACGTGTTGATGTTTAGTGTTTATTATAAATGTAAAGTGTTATAATTATAACAGCTTTTTGACAGCATAACTGACATAAAGATTTATACACAGAAAACACACAAAACACACAAAACACACAAAACACATAAAACACACAATTTTTAACGACAATTAAATCAATTTATTATTTTTATAATTTACATATTTATAAATAAAATATACAGCGTTAACAATTTTATTTATGTATGTCTGTCCATATAGATAGATAAATGTTTGTATTTCACACACACACACACACACACACATACATACACACACACCTCACACAAAAACCCACATTTCTATAAATATGTAAAATGTAACGTAACACGTTACGTTACGTGATACATTTTTCATATTTCTCATATTTTTCTTTACTTTACTCTTCTTTTTTATTTTATGATATAACGTAATGTAACGCTAACATAACGGCAATGGTAAAAGTAACAATAACAGTACAAGTAACGGTAAAGTAATAGCATTCAGAGACGCAATTCATACACATAAATGTAATTTATAATACGTTACGTGTACAGTTTACTAACGGTACATATACACACCATACAAAATATATATACATACACATACATATATATATATATATATAAATATCCCTATAAATATACATATATACATATATGCAGATATATAAATAAAGTATGCGTATTGTAGAGTCTCATAAAATATTAATGAGTATTTGAGAATGCAAAATTTTTCGCAATTTCCTTCTCTTTCTCTCATATCTTTTTTTGTGATTTTTTTCTCTAACATCATCTAACATCATCATTATTATTATCATTATTATTTTCATTATTATTATACAGAATATATGGAAGATATGTTAATATATTTGTTATTGTTTTTTTGCTTGATTTTTGTCAAAGTTTTGATGCATTTGGTGTATTTACATTCAAATAAAATGTGAAATGTAATGAAATGGAATGAATTGCAATGAATGAAAGAAACCATTTTGTGATAGTTTCACATTAGAAATTGTTGGTCTAAGTATCTATTTTGCTTAATCAAAATCATTTAAAAGCAACAACCAACGATCAAGAAATATTTTATATTCATTACTCTTTCCTTTAAATGGCCAAAGGATAAAACAAAACAAGAAATGCTTTTCGAAAAATTAGTAAATTTCGTAGAAAAAGAGAAATGTCAGTAAATAGATCTGCCCAAACAAATCTCATATAAAGTTAAACTACTGGTGGAGGGGGGTGGGTGGGTCGGGGAATACGAAAAAATAGACTTTTACAGACCAAAATTTTCAGTAATTTTAATGTAAATGGAACAAAAATATATAAATTTCTCTTCGTCAATATTTTGAAAAAGAAATGCATATGGCCAAATGTAGGGTGTTTAGTGTACAATGTATTCAAGTTGTGGAATATTTTATGCCAAAGTTAAACAAGTTGTCGATATCTATTTAAGCAATGAAATATTGTAAAAGTTTAAATTATTTGTTACTTTAAATGAAGGTTAAGAAAATATTCAAATATTTGTAATATCATCGATCTAATAAATCTATTGAAATATTTAATAATAAAATATATCTAAGGATTTATCAATATATTGATTGATTTGATTGATTTTGGGAAATATATACTTTTACTTATTTTTTTCAATGTAATGATCTAAAATGGAAGCGTACGAAAAGGGTTTAGCTTTTTTTTGAAGACAATTTTGAGCAACTGAAAAAATTAGAAAGAAATTGCTATATTCAAATTATTTGAAATTATTTAAAATTTTTTTATAGTAGAAATTTAAAGATTTTTTGCGTTTTAAGCACCCAAAGAAAAGTATAAAGTTTATGTGAAGTTTTTTAGAGTTCACTGATTATTTTCTCCAACAAAGAATCATTTTATCTCTACGTCTATTTCTGTTATCAGATTGCAATTCTTAGAATAGTTTTAATAATGTTCATATGTAGGAATATTTCGGCCCATGAATTAAATTTGAAATCGCTAAAACCAAATCACCTTTCAAGAAACGTTCATTCAATAAAAATCAGCATAGTTTTTTACCTAATGGCAAATTTCGATCTAAACAAATGCGTTCGTTCTTTATCAAGGGGCGTAAAAGATCTAGCGAAATCGTGTACATTTTCTATCTACTAAAAAACTGCTGATCTCTTGCTTTATTATTGTAGTATTGATCTACTTAAAAATCTTCATGACAACTGCGTCCAATCGCTTCCAAATCGATCTGAATGAATTTTGTTTGAAAAACTGTAGGTCTACAGCGATTGATGATTCTATCAGAGGAATTTCACAAGTTTCCAGAAGATCAAAATTTTCTCTATGACAATTGGACAAAATTATCTTATATCAAATTTATTATATAACTTCAGCGAACCGGAAGATGCTTAAAAAATTATGAACTTCATATGTAAAAAGCAATCTAAAACAACATTAAACGATTTGGGGCAGAAATGTGTTAAACGAAAAACAAGCAAAGAAAGCAAAAAAATATATACAAAAAAGTAAAGAAAAATAGGAAAACTGTTAAAGAAATGTAAACAAGAGCGATTCGCGTGTAATAAAAATTACTTTCAAATGATGGCTTTTCTGTGTCATAATAATATTTTATTTTCATACCTACCACACACTTATTGTGGTTATGATTAGTTAATCAAGCATTTTGTTACAACTATAAGATAAACTCACAGATTACCATAAAATTTTGAAAGGATTTAGAAATTTTTCTATATGTCCTTACGTCTGTCTCTCTTTCTACTATTAACATTATGATGGCCCCATAATTTAGATATCAAGATGTATATCAAAAAATTGTCCAAACCAAAAAAAAATTTTTGCTACATAGTAAGTTACTCAAAAACTAACTATCAAAAGGGGTGTGGCCCCTATTTTTTAATGAGTTTTGCTTTGGCCTCAAGCACGTGAATTTCATCTGCGAAATTGCCACAAAATATTTCCATCTAAGGTTTTTTAACAAGGTAACATGGATCGATCTAAAACAAATAGATAGGCAAATAGATATAGGAAGTGGTAGAGAAGCTTAAATTAATTAAAAAAATGATTCACTGTTATAAGAAGCAAATTCACTTGAATTTTTTGCTAGATGTTACAGTCTTCCATATAAATTTATAATACCCACTACTTCAAATTGCTTAAAGCGTTGAATTAGAGCAAATGGAATTGTGCGATAACAATTTAGTTTATACATGAAAACATAGCTAGTGCAATAATCAAAGCGAAACAGTCATAAAAGAAGCAAATTATGAGCCAGAGAGATTTTTTTCCAATTTTTACTACATAATCACTATTGATGGAGCAAACTGTAGATAAAGGGTGCATTAAATCGGATCTAAATATATATTAAAATGTTATATATAAATATTCGGCAATTGTAAGAAATTATAGCGTTGAACATAAATCTCTAGGCGAAGGGTTCGCTAAGAACTAAATTTCATTATGATAATAATCGAGATTTGAATAGATTTTTTCTTATTAATCGATATTAGAATAAGCCTTGTGTATATGTAGGAATAATATGGTTCAGGTTATGCTTGATAATTTGACTCAATAATCTTTAAAATTTAGCGAGAATAAAGTATCTAAAAATCTGTAATTACTTGAGGGGACCTTGGCAGCCCATTTTTTATTTATACTTCTTGATATTTGTGCAAAACCATTGAATTTCAATTGTTTGGAACTATAAATCATGTTCTGACATATCATGGTCATATAATTTGTAAAAAAAAACAAAGATTTCATAGAACATTTTGTATATAAAATGAAATAAAAATGGCGGAAAGGCTTATGATGCGATTGCAATGCTTAGATTTCCTTAGAAGCCTTTTGCAATATCTCACAAATCCTGAAATCATAAATAAATGTAAAACATGTAGTATAAAGGCAACAACAACACAAGCAACAACAATAAGATATATATAAAAATAAAACAAAAGTGAAAAGCAAAAAAAGAAATCACAGCGCTTGTCCCCAAATAAGCATAGAAAACAAAACACAGAGATATAGAAAATCCGTTACAAAGGATTCCAAAACTATAAATTACCATTATTCAAAAGAAGGTAAAACCTTTTTGAAATTGCACAAAACATTTGCGTATTATGCAAAAAAAAAAATTAAACACTTTAACAATGAAAACAACAAAATAAAATAAAAAAAAAGGAAATTTACTAAATGGACAATTTAAATTAATGAGAAAATTGTGAAACGAAACATGAAAGTGATTAATTCGCTAAAATCAATAGAACAGTTATACACATATAACTATCTCTTTCTATCTTACTATTCTTCTATTATTCTATCTGTCACATTCCCTCCACGGCTTTTTCAAACAGCTTTTACACTTTGAGTTTTCGGATGATTTTTGTTTAAATTTAATATTGGAAAATGTTGTTAACGAGAGCGAAAGTTACGAGAAATTTATGTTGAAGCGTAATAGTTGAAAGGCCTTTGAAAATTGATACTCTAAGCGAATTGTATTGGTAAAATAATAAATGGGCATTCAAAGGTAAGGAACTGTGGACTAATTCTGTGGTAAATTGGTAATGCCAAAAGTGAAGATTGGGCTCTGAGGTCTTTTGGGGAGCATTTAAAAAAGTTTTAAAAAAGCTTTAAAAGTTTTAAGGAACCAGGATGACCAACATTTTGTACAGATCCAAGGTATAATTTCGCACCACAATTACAATAAGAAGCAAAGTTCAAGTGCTCATGTACCTCTTTTAGGTGTTATCTCTAAGAGATTCTTTCAAGAGACCAACGCAAATTATAAAAATATGCGGCCCTCTCTAAAATCATTTATGAAGCACATAGGCAAAAGTTCTAAGCTGATCGAAGGAAAAGAAGGTATGAGGGTTCATTAAAAGCCTTAACCAAAAAAACTGTTAGTCTGAGTTATTCCTTTCATTTCCTTATAATTGAATTCTCTAAGTGTTTGTTTTTTTTATGCATTCTCTTTTCCCTTCCACCTTTTAATAAGTTTAAACCATTTGATCTTGAAGGTCTTGACAAAATTGTAAGAAGAACCTCAAATTATTAAAAATAATTTTCATTTATTGAGCAGAATTTTTTTCTTTGTGAAATTATGAGTTCTAATATCTTGTTAAAATCCTTAAAGGAGAAACGTTTAATGAACTTTTAGTGTATTTGTATGAAGTTGATAAATTTTTGCAAACCTCTAACCATCATTATTTTTCAAAATGCTTATATTGAAGGATGAAGTACAAACAAATAACTAATTGAAGTAGAATATTTCAACAGACAAGTAAATTGATTATTATTCAAGAGATAAATAGACATTTCTATTCGGTTATTTCCTTCTTAAGACAAAACAAAACTAAATGACATCAAGATTAAAGATAACCACACAATTTCATATAGAAATACGTAAAATTATGTAAAAGTTAAACCGAGAAGGATAACAAAAAAAGTCACATAAAAGATTAAAAAGGAAGTGTCAATAATATTAAGAATATATTGAAATTAGACTGATAGACAGGCCAATAATTCAAATCACTTATACTTGGATTTTTGCTTAACACAATATAAAATCTTCTCTGTAAAGGCCTTCTTAGTAATGCTCTCTCCCTTTCCTTCTTTCTGTGTAAAGATGTTGAATTGTTTTTATTAACAATTATTTATTATGTATTTTGAAGAATTTTCTGTGTATACTTAATTAAAATTAATGGTAAAAAATTTTTAGTGTCAACTTAAAAATCTAAAAAAGTATGAAAAACGTTTTGTAATCATTTTAAAAATGAACAAATTAATTAAATTTCTATATAGAAAGATACTTTTCTATTCAAATAGTTAACTCAAATTTACCTAAAAACTAAGAATAAAATTGATAGGCCTGATTTTCTAATGGCAACCCATGTAAATTTGTACTCAAACGAAAAGCTGAAATTTCGAAGTAATTTAGATTGAATTTGATAGGCAGACATGCTTTATCTGAAAAATGAATCCAATTGAAAATAATTAAAAGTACAAGTTTCTTGGAACTATGGCCCAAATAATGGCATATTTTTAAGAAACTTGGTATCTTAAAAAAAAAATAAAAACGCTTTCAAACTGACATAATGAATCTGTTTACTGTGCGTAAAGTTAATTCAAATCGTTATAATTTTTGGGTCCTCTCTCATAAAAGTTTTCAAGTATTTCAAGTATTTCGAAAATAATGTTTCAGTATCAGCCACGATCCAAAGTTACCGGGTTTTTTTTATTTTTGAAATTGTTATTAAACGAAAAGTGACCCATCAGATCAACTAGAAAGTTAAGCTTCTGCGGAAACATTCAAAGTGTTTGTTCTTCGAAACTTTAAAAATCTTAAAGTTGTTAAAGAGCCAATATTATAAAAATATTAAATATCTTAAATTATAACTTCTATGTATAATATATTGGATTGGCATTTAGTTGATTTAAAAAAAAAAAAATAAAACCCATTGACAAAGTAACATGAAATTTCCGTCAGCCATTTCTTTGGCAAAAATTTTCAGTTAGTTAATTGTCAATCTGAACATTTTAAATGCTTAAATGAATGCAATCAAATAGTCCATCAATAACATCAGTAGAAATGACAGTTTGTAAGAAATTTGATGATTTTAATGATGTGGTAGTAAGTAATATGTAACAATAACAGTAACAATAACAATAACAGACGATAAAAAAAAAATAGAAAATGTATGACATTTCTGAAAGTTGATGACACATAAATCTATTGTTTAAATGACTGATAATGATAATAATGTTCCATCAAGTCACAGCACTAAACGATGGCAGCGATAATGATGTTAATAATAATCAGGAAAATCATGATAATGATGATGATCATAATTGTGGCTGTAGAAATCATTATAGAAAGTAAAAGTTATGAAATGACAAGAAAAAAAAGGAAATTTCAAAAAATAAACAAATCAACAATAACAATGAGAAGGAGAGTACCAGGAAATATATACACATATATTTATACACATACTCACACACACATACAAATATATATATAAGTATATTTATTAAGTGTTTCTAAAAATAAATTGTGTGCAGTTATTGAGTAATACGGAAATAAATTGCCCAAACGTGGCAAAAAGGAGCAAGCAGCAAGAGGAATAATGAATGATTAAGAGGAAGAATGATGAATCAAAAACATGTGCGCATAATTTTTAGTACAAGCAAAGAAATAACAACAAAAATAACTTTAATACAATAATGGAAAAAACTAGAAAAAAAATAGAAAACAAGTAAAAGCGTTCATTTTTTCTCTGGGAGAGAAATAAATCGACTAAAGAGAAATTCAACCCAACCCAAAATTTGTAAAGTAAAAGTATAAAGTAAAAAGTGTTATATTTGAAGGTTAACTTGAAGGCGCACGCGTAAAATTATTACATTATATCAACACGTGGTTTCTCAAATTTCATCCTTCTTCCTGGCCCTTTCTAGGTCTATATTCTATGTCTCTCTCTTTCTCTCTCTCTTTCTCTTTCTGTAAGCATCGCAGGGACCTTCCTTATGAACAACGAGAAATGCAAAAATATACACAATTTAATTCAACAATGAACAGGGAATGAATGGAGAACGAATGGATAAAAATAATATGAACAATAAATGTTAGAATTGAGTAAAGCGATCATTTTTATTGGGATTTTTATAGCAATATAATCACATCATGATATCACAACATAACTCCATCATTGGAAAAAAGCAGCTTTAACTAAATTTGCTAAAGAAAAATGGAAAAGTAAACTTGAGAACTGTTCAAGGAGGCAGGAAGAAAATGCTTACAAATTAAAGATTTTAAAATTCATATAAAAAGAATTAAGCATTTACTTGAAAAAAATTCAATAAGTGATATGGACCCTTGAAAATCGATGGACTTTTGAAAATCGATGCAAAATTCTTTCCTTATAATTAAATTCTTAAGAGAATGCATAAATCAAAAGTCGAAAGCAACAATGTTTGATGGAAGTTTGTAAAAATCTCGTTTGAAAAAAAAGATCCATAAAAATTTATTGGTTTACTCTAAATTTGAGCTCAGCAAGTCAAAATATCATTCTATAACAAATTTCGTGAAGAAATATTATCCAAATTAGAGATTAATTTTTTATTAGACCTTTTATTCAGTATAAATTATTCTATAAATGGTATGATTTCACAAAATTTTTCCTTCATTTTATGATTTAATATTCAATCATAATCAATAGAAACATATCTGTATTTTTTACCCGTAAATGGAACCAAAATTTCATGAGCGGATGCTAAAAAAGTCAATGCCAAAAAGACCATAAATCGAGTTTAAATAGATGCAAGAAATTCTTTCAAAGGGACTCGTTTTTTTTAAACTTGCCTTCAAGTGGCCAAATTATTTGAATCGAGCAAATTTTTAGTACCGTTATTTTCTTATAGCAACTTATTGGGCAGATTTGGATAAAATTTCTTCAAAATATTTCAATGAAATTTCATTGCCAAAACAAGAAACTCTAGTCCATGGTTAAACTGCTACGGAAACAATTTCAAAGAAAATTTTGTAATTTATAGAAATTATATCATAAAAAATTTGAAAATTTTTGACCTTAATTCGATATTGGTCCATTTTTTTGAACATTCGATTTCAAAAAAAGCATTTTTCAGAAAGCTACGTTTTTTTATTTGCTCAACTTTTTATTCACATTTCTCTTTTTTTTTGATTTTTTTTGTTGAAGATTTAAGAGTTTTTACTTAATAAAATTTTTTTATTTTGAATGATATTTTAATATTTAATTATTGCATAAAATAATAATTATGTCAGATGCTCATGCGTCATGCAACAAGATAAAACAAAAATAACATCAAGAACAAGAATAAAAAAAATAATGAATTTTTCATAGAATTTTTACGAAATTATTTGGCACGCAACTCTTCTTCTTCTCATCATCTTCTTCTAACGCTTCTGTTTCTGTGCTAGTGTTCTTTGTAGTTGTAGTCACAGTTGTTGTTGTCGTTGTTGTTGTTACATTTCATTTTTTTTTTGCTCTTCTCTTTTCAAAGTAAAATCAAAGAAATTTCTCTTCCATCATTTATCCTTAGAATGATTTTATATCGCATCATGCTTTCATGAGTTTCATTTTCTCTACAATTAAATATATGTAAACACACACACACACACACACACACACACACATACGTACACATATCAATGTATAATAAAATCAAATATCTTACTTTTGAATAACTTTTCAATTCTCTCTTTTGCATATTTTGTATTTTTGTTTTGTTTTATGTTTCGAGTTGAATTTTGTGTTACAGGATTTTTTTCTTTGTGCTACATTGATGATATAACAATTTTAGTATATGAAATGTGCTCAGTGGGAGCGGTCGCATATTTTAATTTGCTACAATTATTATTATTTACAAATTACAAATACAAATTTTTGAATGAGTGAACCAAAGCAATAACAAAAACAACAATAATTATCAAAATGGTGAATAAGTGAAATTTCTTGCTATTAAGAATGAAAATTAATTTTTGTAAAATGTAATTAATGAATGTTATTAGAAAATTAAGAAATTTTCAAGAAAAATATAAAGTAAGCCCTTAATAAAAAAAAAAAAAAAGAAGAATGAAATTAAACTTAAAAAAGAAAAAAGAAAAAGGACAAATTAAAAAAAATGTGCTTAACAGCAACAACAACAGAAAAATTCTGAAAAAAACATCTCTAGATCTTGTTTGCCTTTTTTGCCCGTACATTTAATCCTGACACTTATGCTTGCTACACTTAACAACAACAATAATAATAATTGTGACAACAATTTAAATTTGCTGTTACTATTATTATTATTATTATTATTATTTTCTTGTTGTTGTTGTTGTTGTTGTTGTTGTTTTTATTGCTGCTGCTACCGTAATAATTTCATTGTAAAATTCAATGTTGTTGCTAAATGTTGTTGCATTGTAATTTTTGGTTTACTTTTCGGGCTTAGTTGGCTTCTATTTGCTTACGTCTTTTCAGTCTTTTACACACAATTGAATAGTTCACACATACGCACACATACACACATATCCACTCACACACAATTTAAATCAATTCATTGGTAAGAAGTGTAAAATTTAAAATTAGAATTGCATTATTCATGGAAATAACAATAATAACAATAAAAAGAACAAGCAAAAATGTTTCTTTTTTATAACAATTTTAGTTTTTTTGTTTTGGTGGGGGCCAAAAATCGTGCACCAATTGAATAAATAAGGAATAATATCATAAAACATGAAACGATTTAATAAAAAAAATCATTTCATATGTGTGTGTGTGTGTATAAAAGTGCTAAATAAGAAGATGAAGAAGAAGATGAAAGAAGAAGATGAAAGAAGAAGATGAAAGAAGAAGAAGGAAGAAGATAGAAGAAGATGTTGAAGATGTTGAAAATATCCTTTATATACAAGCAATTTGTTTGCTTTCTTTTGTTTTTGCCCTTCCTTTTTTTTTTTTTTGGGTGTGGACTTTTCCATAATTTTCTACACAACCAAAACAAAAAAACAAAAAACACATTGCGTGCGTTATTTATTATTGGATGACACTGACGATGATGCTGATGCTGATGCTGATGCTGATGCTGATTCTTATATCGATGTTGAAGTTAAATAATTGATGCAGTCAAATTGAATTGAATTTTTTACTACTGGCGATAACATGGCCATTCTATGTGTTGTGTCTTTTCGTTATATAAAAAAGCAATTATATGAAAATGTAATGTGAATGTGTGGAAATATATACACACAATAATAAAATAAAACCCAAAAAAAAAGGAAAAATTAAAATTGAAAACATTCTAGGGAAGAGGAAAATTGAGAAGCAAAAAAAAAAAAAAGAATCATGAAAGAAACAATACTTATAAAATTGTCAAATCCAAGTTAATTTATTAATCATTAAATAGTTATTTCAGTTTTAAATAAACTATTAATTAAATTAATTCCATATCAATTAAATTAGATTAAATTAAATTAAGTAATTAAATTAAAGTACGAGTTGTATTAAATTAATTTAATTAATAAATTAATCAAACAATTAATAAGTGCATTAAATTAATTAAGTGTTAATTAAATTAAATTAACTTAAATTAAGTGGTGTGCTCGATCAATTTCATTACTTAATTAATTAATTAATTAAACAATTAAATTAATTTAAATAAAGTGTTAATTAAATTAAATTAACTTAAAGTAAGTGGTGTGCTCGATCAATTTCATTACTTAATTAATTAATTAATTAATTAAACAATTAAATTAATTTAAATAAAGTTTTAATTAAATTAAATTAATGAAAATGTAATTCCATCTTTTTTGTTTTTTGTTTTTGATTAAACTTTTTTTTTTTAACTTACTGTATATCCTGGGAAAGTATCCTTAACAAGTTAATTATCAATAGAATAGCCACAAGGTTACAAAAATATAAAGAATTAAATAAAACAATAATTGAGTAAATTGTAAAAGTAAACAGGCGTTTTATTTTTCGGTAAAACTCTTGTTAAAATATTTAAATGAACGAAAAATGCCTGCCAAAAAATTTTTTAAGAAGCTGCTGCATTTAATACTCTTTTAAATTGTGATAAAAATAAAAAAAGTTATAAAATCAAGTTAACTTTTCGCAGATAGAAATAATGTTCTATACTTATGGCTTTCTAATACGTATATTTAAAATAATAATTTAATCATAAAATCCTTGATTTACGACTAATTATGAAAGAAGAGTATTAATATCTTAAAAATAACGTTAGATATATAAAAATAGATGGTAGATTATAATAAAAACTATTAATAAAAAAAATAATATTGTAAAGTTTAAGGCGATCTTTTTTTGGGGAGATTTCGATATTTAAGCGATTTAATAAAGATCATATAATTTTCAGTTTCCTAAGTAGAAATAGCGTTCCACAATAGACATTGTTTTGCCTGTTTCACCTTATTTTACTAATCGCCTTAACAATTGTTAGATTAATTCTCAATTTGTGAAAAACTTTGAGATTATGTAATGCATCGCTTTGGAGAATTATATGATTCTGTTGTGTTTTACTCTAAAAGATTCATGGATTTATTTATTAAAAAAAATATATAAAAAATCTTCTTAAATTATTAAAAACTTTTACTTCAGTAATAAAGTACCTAATAATTATTTATACGTAATTAAAAATTTTTAATTAAATCTTAATAATTAACGTTAATTTTTTAATAAAAATTAATATATTTGTTACTTATTTATTAACCCATTAAATTGCTAACTAGGAAAGAAAGCACAAGAAGAAAAAGATTTACAAAATTTTACAGAATATGTTTATAGTTATATTTAAGTACTGGAAAGTATTTAAAGGATTTTTATAACTAGTTGTGGTGGTAATTTAGCAAGTAATGAAAAATAAAATTCTTTTATTTAGTACTTAATTCGCGGAGCATTAAAAACTAATGAATTTCCTTTTACTTTTGTTATTTTAATTAAGTACACAAGAAAATATACTTAATTACAGAGAAAAATTAATTAAATACAAGTAAGAAATTATCAATAATAGTTAAACGAATTTACCAAGCACAAGTAGAATAAAATACATCCAGAGCTCCTTATAAGTTTAGTACAAAAAAAAATCCTAAACCTATCTCCAATTCCATCAAAAGAAAAACTAAAAAGAAAGCAATAAAAAAATTAAGTATTTAAATAGTATAATTCAAGGATCAAAGAAAACCAATAAAAGTAAACCAAATTGCGAATAATTCGAAAAATAATCTTCTAAAGCAGGAAAAGGGGCAATTTTCTTAAAATTGTTCACTTTATCAAATCTAACTTGCGAAAATTTCTATTTTTTATAAATATCCTTATCGTGGCTTTTTATCTTATTGTAAAGCATAATCCCTACAAGATACTTTTCGTGAGATTATTATGCAGTAATTGGCACAAGTGAAGAGAAAAAGAAAACAACTACTTTCATTCTTAAGTCAGCTTATTATCATTATTTTTTCTTTCTTTTTTTTTTGTGTAATATTGTTTCAGTGAAAAAGCGTGCAATAAAAGTATAATAAAATAAATCATAAAAGATAAAAAAAAATAATAATAATCAGTATAAGGAAAATTGAGGTTAAAGTGAAGAAAAACACCAAAAAAATAAGCGCCCACCAAAATAAGTTACCAACCAAAATAACAGTTTAATTCGGAAGAAAATTGTTTGGTAAATAAAGTTAAAAATAAGAGAATAAATAAAATGAAATGATAAAGTAGTAAAATAACAACAACAACAATAACAACAATAATAGCTGCAATAATAACATGGAGTAGAAAATTTAGCAAGCATAAAATGGCAAAAGGCTTAGTGAAGGAAGAAGGATAAATAAGATGAATGTAGAAGGAGTGAATTAATGTGAAAATAAATCAAAGTAAAATAGAAAAAAAATTACCGTCCACAAAAATAATAATGCATATATATATATAATAACAATTAAATTAACAACAACAACAACAACAATAATAATAATAATAATAAATGAAATCAAAGTATCATTAAAAGAAATAAATGCGTTAAATCGTGCATCAGTCGATTTAGTTGACGAGTGTGAAAAAGTCCTGGCGACTTTTACTTATTGCATTTACAGAAATAATTATCCCATCATGGGAATGATGATGATAATGATGAGAATGATGATGATGATAACAAATCTAATAACGCTAAAATCAAGTGTTTATGTTCATTTATTGAAGAGAATAAACAGAAAAGTGTTAAATTGATGGCAAAGAGAAGAACAGGCCAATAATAATGCAAAATAATCAAAAGAGAAATAATAATACAAAAATTATGCGAATAAACATAATAAAGCTTTTTTTTAAAAGAAGCATAAAAAAACCAAAATAAAAAAATACAAACAAAAAAAGAAAAACGAAAAGGAAAAGGCAAAACTAAAACAAACATGCAACGAAAAATTAATAGAATGTGATGCAAAAAATCAACACTCTTTGCCTTTCTCTCTTAATTAATCTCTTAAAATTTTTTTTGAACTCTAACACAATTTGACTTTACTAGCAAATTTGCCTTAAAATTGCTCTTTGGAAAAATTTCATGGATAAGCGTAAACAAAGAAAAATATAACAGAAATAATTTCATAAGGCATTTGCAAAAACAACTACAACAACAAGAATAATAATAATATAATAATAATAAATAATCCTTACAAAATTAAAAGGAAAATATTCATTCAAATAAGTGAACAAGGTTCGTACTCCTTAAGCAGTTAATTCATTATAGAATTTTATAAAAGAAGGAAGTAGATGAAAAATAGAAAATTTCTAAAAATAGAAAAATAATGTTTAATAAAAGACTTTTAATAAAAAGTTAAGAATAGCAAATAGTGCTGTAAAAAAGGAAAAATGTCAGAATTTCTTGTTTATTTCTGGCCAATTTAAAAGAACGAAAAACGTTGATGGTAAATATTTTAGCAAATATATAAATCGCATTCGTTAGAATTAGACAAATTAGCAAGTCTTTTGGCCATGCCCGATTTGATAGCTCTAAAAAATAATCATTAACTTCTACATAAACAAAATAGTTTCTATTGATGCTATTATTTTATTTATTGTTATCAAACAAAAAATAGAAAGGAGGAAAGTTTATTTTTACTTAAGTTTGTTCGTGTAGAAATATAATCTTACTAATTCTTATTAAACTTTAATTTATTACTTTGTTATGAACACTTAAAACTTTAATGTAATTAAATACTTACTTAAGTAACAACAACTAATGAGGAAATATTATTGTTGTTGTTCAAAATAGATTACAATCATAATCAATATATATTAAAAAAAAATTATTACCAGTTAAGTGTTAATAGGCAGCACGTAAAAATTTATTATGAAGGGAAAGTTAGGTGAAATTCTATTAAACAAACACTTGTTAAATTTTTGTTTTTTTTAAGTAGAAATGTATTACATTTAATTATAGAAAAGTAGAATTAGTTATTGAAAAAGGAAGAGTTCGTTTAAGATAACTTTCCTTAAATATAATCACAAAACTGAAAATACATTAACTTAAGAGTTAAGAAAAATTCGCGAAGATCTAAATTAAAGAAAATTTTTAAAGTACGGTTTGTCAGGTGGTGCTTTTTAATATATCTATAAATCTATGTGATTTATATTTCATGCTTAAACTTGTCTTATTAAAATCTAGCATTTTCCTTAAAGTAAACATTTCATAAGTTTTGTAAAACTTATACAGAGAAGTGTCGTAAAATTTTGCTCATACTAAAATTAAGCTAATTTCAAAACTTTAAATTTTATTCCGAAAATTTATAAATATGCATAGATTTCTAATAGGCAGAAAAAATACTTTTTAGGCTTCTGGGTTTTGAATAAGACTTTGATCTTAATCTAATACACCAAACTTAACTTGATTTATAAAGCAGCTTATAAGCACAAGTTTCACACACACAAGTTTCATATGCACTATTGGGCCAAGCTTCTTGGCCCAATATGTTTGCAGAATAATAACACAAAAGAAAGAAATATGGAGAAGTAGATAAGAAATAAAGAAAACGTAGAATTCAGTTAGTTTGAAATTGTTGAAATTGCCATGCTATTAAAGACAATGGAATGCAATATATATCGAAAATGTATTTTCAATAATCCGAAACTATTTTAACAATAAAAGAAGAGTGACACATTTTAACTGAAGCTAAAGTAGAAACACAATAAAATACTGCCATAACAATAAGTGTTAGTCAATTGATAATAAAAAAATGGCAGCAGCAATGACAAATCGAACGCGTCTAGTTTTAAACAAGAAATTTTTACAAGTATATACAAAACAATCGAGAGGCGTTTATTAAATACCCTACACTACATTTTTATAAAGCAACAAGCGAAATTATAAGTTTTTCCACATAAAAATCTTTTACACAATAGATTGTTCTTTAGAGCGTGGCCGTAATAATGGTTTCATCGTATGCAAAATTATTTGCGAGAGACTTTGAGCCAGGACACGCCTATATAACATATTTAAGGCAAATAGCTCAAATATTGCGATCTATTGCGCTTTGATAACAAATTTATTTGACAAAAAACAGACTTCAAAGAGACGGGCAGGGGGATACACAGGTTTAACGTGAATCATAAAGCAATTTTATGTGGATTATTATAATAAAAAGAGGATCTATCTCAATGGTATAAGATATAAAAGCACATTTCTTCTCTTAAACAGCTTTGTGAGTTTATAATTTTGATAATTGGAGAGTTCTAAGGATTAAGAAAAACAATGTATGATAAATTGATATATTTCCAAACGCCAAAGAGAATTGTTAAGGCAAATCTGCAAAGAAAAAAAAAAAAACAAAATTTTCTTATAATTATAAACTATCAAGAAAAATGTCAACAATTTTCAACATTGCTTGGAAAATTATCTATGAAATTTAAATATTCGACTCCTTTAACAAAAGTTAAATTATCATGGACAAAATCTAAACAGAAAATTAAATTGAGACAACAGCAACAAGAAAAGCAACAACAACATGGATACAAACATCATTTCAGCCATTATAAATCTATGAAATCAGTCGAAAAGTTGAATGATTGTCAGTCCAGCAACAACAAAGCATTTAATAATAAAAATATTGAAACAATAAAAAATTTGCAACATGTTTGCTTCAATATATTGTCATCATGGCAACATGTATTGCTCTTATTCTTAACATTTTTATTCTTATTGTTGCTGCTGTTGCTGCTGATTAATCAACGAATATCTTTTAATAAAATTATGAATATGAATAAGAAGCGAAAAAAAAGAAAATGGATAAAACAAGAAATTAATGAAAAATGTTACAATTCAATAAAAATTTACCATAACATTTATAATATTTGTCATTTAATACAAAGTAATTTATCAATGTTAATTCATGCCAATAATCAAGCATTGTTTTTACAAATAAAAATAATAAAAATAAAATTGAATGTTAAAAATTTTCAAATTTTCTTCAACTTAACTCTTTTTGAACTTTTTACTATTAATGATTATCATGATAATGACCAGGATGATAATAATTACATTATAAAAAAAACTAAACATAATAGCAATAACAACATCTATAACACTGCCATTGTGTATATACAAATAACAATAACAACAACAATAATAACAATAACAGTAACAGTAACAGTAACAGCAACAGCGACATCAAGAGCAACAAAATTTTTAAGAAATTTTTTTAAGTTAATTACTGAACAACGTTTTTATAGTGAACAGCAAATTGATAATGATAATTATGTTATAATTCATCATTATTATGATGATCGTTATCAACAGCAACAACATTATAGCTGTGATCATTCTACTGAAAATTGTCCTAGCATTTGTGCAAGAAAACGGCAGCAGAAATTATATCAAATAAATCATAGGCCAACAATTATAAAATCAAGAACAGCATTAGTAGCAACAGCAGCAACGTTAACAATAACAGTAACAATAGAAATAATAGACATGATATTTGAATTGAAAAAATCACATCAGCTATTATTTGACCAAAACCATAACAAGAGCACTGAACGAAAAGACAATTTACAAGTATCAGCAAATAGAAGGCAAAATGTCAATTGCAATAGCAATAGCAACAATAATAGCAATAACAACACAATTATCAGTTTAATTATCAACTATGTTGGGACTAAACATTCCAGTAACAGCAACAGCAACAGCAACAGCAAGCAACAGCAACAGCAACAGTAACAGTAACAGTAAGAGCAGCACAAGCAGCAATATTTGTCCATTTGTATTAAGGCTTGATGAGTCCGAACGTTGGCGCTATTGGAATTTAATGTGGCAAAAATTAAATTTAAGATTATGTTGTTATTGGTATTGGTATTGGTGTTGTTGGGGCTGGTTCTATTTCTGGTGGTGGTGGTCTTGCTGGTTATTAAATTTAATCGTAACAAGAAAATCAACGACAAATGCAACAAAGGCAACAGCATACGCAGCAGCAGCATCAGCAGCAGCAACAACAACAACAACTGATACCGCAGCAACAATCTGTTGTAACAATTTATCAGCAACAGGAGCAGCAACAACAACAATACCAGTATTAACAACAACAACAACAACAACAATTCTTATACCATTAAAAGTATTCAATTTATATAAAATATTTATTATAACCGTTGGTTTACATTTATTATGTTGTTGGTGTACACATACACAAGCCATCCGTTTAACCAATAGTTTAACGAAAAGTTCATCGGGTAATAAAGAACAATTGTATATTGGTTTAATAGCGCCACATACAAATTTCGGTAAACGTGAATATTTACGCGCCATACACACAGCTGTCGCTGGTCTCAATAAAACGCGCGGTGCCAAATTAACATTTTTCAAGGATTATCAATTCGAGCCAAGAAATATACGTTTCGATATGATGTCATTAACGCCATCACCAACTGGTAAGTAAACAAATTAATCACAAAAACGAAAATGTTATAAAAAGCAGGAGGATTTTTGCAAAGTTTTTAGAAAGCTTTCTTTATGAAAAATGTCGTTCGGTATTTGAGAAAGAAAATGCTTCAAAATAGAGCAATTTTTCTAAAATATTATTTAAAAATTGCTCTTTCTGAGAAAACAGGCAAAATTATTACATTAAATATATTAGTGCAATACTTTTTATATATTTTGGAATAGACCCTATAAAATACTGTTGCAGTTAAAAAAGCAATATGAACTTGCGGTTTAAAGCAGCAAAGGATTAAAGTTTCGCTTGGGACAGATTCTTATTTATTATTTTATTTATTTTCTGCTTTCTACTTGATAAAGCATCAGCGCAGTTTTGCATTTTAATGTATTTTTCCCTGTAATGTCACTCATACGTAGCGTAAGCCAGAGTGGATTGTTTGAAAAATCATTTCTTTATTAAAAGATGAATTTTTCGGCATATTTTTTATTAACGATTTTTCATATTGAAACTTCTTTATTGCTAACGTTTTAATATATATAATAATTATTAATAAAGTTTGCTAATGAAATAGTTTAAGAAAATTTCAGAAAGTACTTTTTGCATAAAGTGAAAGGAAAAATTTTCTAGTTATTTTACTTCTCCTTAATGATAAGATAATAATGTTATTATCTTGAATGATTATGGGCAAGCAATGCCTTTTTACTTATGCAAAATTTTAGCTACCCAATTTTGCTTAAAAAAATGAAATGTTCTCAGTTTATGTTGCACTGTGACCGATTTGGTTCGTTTTCAATACCAATCTGCATGCAAGAACTTCTAATGATTCTGTCAAATTTGAACAATTTTACAACGCAGAAAAATGTTAACAGCACCTGAATAAACGGACAGACGAAGAGATATCTCTAAATCGATTCAGAATTTAATACTGATCAGGAATAGAGTCTCCAATACTTCGTTTTAGGTGTTACAAACATTACGACAAAGTGAATATATCCTGTAACCTCTAGGTGGTGGGTATAAAAATTGTATGATTGTATGAAATTATTGTTCCATGGCTGAAAACTTTCTTAGACAACTCTTTTGAGTGATTATGTATGAAAATGATTTTTGTGATTTTCTTATATTTCCTTACTTTCAATTAACGTAGCTTTCTATTGCATAAATATAATCTTGGAAATAAATTACAATTTATTTTTACTGAAATGTTATAAATAATAATCTTGCTGAGAATTGCATACAAATTATTAAACATTTTAGAGATTATGCAATCGAATATTAAATTGTAAAAATTCTATTTGCCTGAGAAATGTCTAGAACAAAAGAAGAAAACATGTTGATTGCAATTTTAGAAATCATCTTAATGACTGATTGCTTTGAGATTGATAAAAATATGATAAATGAAGTAGTCGAAAATTATGAAATATAACAACAAAATTAAAATATATTTCAAATAATAATTCATATTCAAATGTAGCTGCTTTTCTCTTCTGCTACAAGAAGAAAGTTAAAGAAGAAAGTTAAAGAGAGGTGGAGAATAAATGCATTAAAAAAGTATAATTTATATTTAAATATATTTAAATAATATTAATGCAAAAATTTCTACTTTTAATAATTACACTTATTTTATTGCCATAAATATTAGTATTGTTTATGCCAAGCATTACATAAACTAATGTACTAAGAAAATTAAGCACACAAATTTTTGTTAGACTTTTATACAAATGAATATAATGAAATAGTCACTCATACGTTGCATATGCCCAAATTTCATTAGCTTAGTGAAATTTTTAAAAGCTTTACGTAATGAAAAATTGTAATAGTTACAACAAAAAACTAATGAAAACCTTTTAACCACGTTTAAAACCACGTTATTATTAAAGCTTTTTTTAAGCAATGCACTAGTTTTTTAATTGGTATAACAGTTTGTGTAACAGTATAACACTTTGTATAATAGTTTATCGAAGATTGAAATTATTTCATACAACAATTTGTACAATAGAGTAATGATTTGTGATATTTTTATGTGAGTATAACAGTAAGTATAACAGTAGAATAGTCCTTATAACAATCTTTGTAATAAGTGAAATAGTTTGTTTAACCATTTGAATAATTTTGTGATCATTTGTGATATTTTTATGCCATTTGTAGAATATATAGAAAATTTTAAATATCACTCATACGACACGTGTTACCTGAGAATATCTTTAATGGCATGTAAATAATAATATTATTATGATAAACAAAAAATCATTAAAGCCCATTAGTGTGTTTCTCTCACTGTCTCTCACTCTCTCTCTCTCTCTCCATTGTTTTGCGCGCCTTTCTATATGTATAAGTAAAAGATAAATTGAGAAATTAGCCTAGAGAAAAAGAGAGAGAAATAAAACTTATTAATAAATTCAATAAAAATTTTTACATATATATTTTTGGATGGAATTTCATTATTATTAATAGCAATAAAATAACGTTTTATAGTGTTATCAACACTTCATGCATATTGTTTATAAGTTTAACGCTTAAACAATGAAAAGAACAATAAAACTTCTCTCTTTTGGCAGTTGTTTTTTTTCTTTATTTGCTTTTTTTAACACACACCTTCATAAATACGTTTGCAAGCAAATGTTAATACAGGTTGAAAATATTCATAGTTATTTGTATTTGTTTATTCAAGTTTTTTAGAACAATTATTATATAAATTTTTATTGTTATATCAAATCATTTCAACTCAAGCGGTGTTAAATTCTATTTTATTTCACATAACTCAGCTTTAGTTAATTGAAATTATTATTATTCGATAATTATTACTAATTAGAAGAAAAAGAATAAGCAAAATAAAAAACGATTAAAAAATTTTTAAAACTTTTTTATCGGGTGATTTCGAATTTTGTTTTCTTAGCAACATTTTGAAATAATGCTTATTAAGAACTTTATTAATGAAAGTCTTTCATAGTTAATTACATTTAAACATTAGTTGAAATGATTAATAAAAAGCCAAATAAATATATGAAACGATAAAGGACACTTTTGAATACCCTCTCATTTCATAAGAATTTTTATAAATGATTCTAAAGTTCATAAAGTGAACGCAAAACGAAAAAATAGTGTAATAATTATTAAAAATTATAAAATAATATTTTCAAGAAGGTTTTCAAAATAATAAAAAAGTCTTATACCTATTTTTTCGCAGTAAAACTTTTGTGTTTAATCAATTTGCTTTATAAATTTTAAATTATATGGAGAATGATCGTTATCCGGCTCCAATTATTTTCAGTAGAGTTTAAAGTGTATCCAAATGTATTGAATATTGCGATATGAAAAAAGGAGTTCACGAATTTCAAATACTTTAGAATCTTACGACTAATATTTACCGAAAATTCTACGATATTTTCTATTTGAAAACCTTGTGATTGTAACAAAGTTTTATTCAAATTTATTATACTTTATAATAGAAGAGATGCAAACTATAATTAATTGTTAATTAAATCATGTGTCATAAAATCTAGAATTATTAAAATTAATGGCCTACGCAGTAAAAGCTGTCGCATCAAGGAACAAAAATTTGTTAAATCATACGGAAAGTTGTTTTGATTTGTATTTAACTTTTCCTTTCCTTTTAAAACTGGATTTTACGTAATTTAATGCTTTTTATTGAAATTATTTAGGAAAAACCCAACAAACACAAAGTAAGAATGAAATGAAGAAATGATTTATCTAACAACTTTGGTTTTTTGAAAAAAGAAAAGAAAACAAGACTCAATATTGAACTGACATAAAGTTATTTACAGTTTTCATTAAGCAAAAAACGATAACTTTAATTATATTAAAAATGACTTTTTATTTTCATTTAAATTTATGTGAATTGAATTTTCTTGTCAGTTGATCTCACTTATAAAATATTTGAATTTGATTTATGACACTGCATTTGAGTGATGCATCATTCAACTAAGAATTTTTTTGCCTTAATAAATAGTTTTTTAATTAATTAGAATTATTAATGATAGAATAATAAAATCAACTAAAACGAATATAAAATAATTGAATATAATTTCAAATGTTCTTAAATTCCGTTTCTGGGTCAGTAGGTCCTGTTATCAATATGGACTCATTGTCTACAAATAATCAAATTTTATTATGAAGTATTCATAATACTGTTTTTCATAATCAAACAAGAAAGACAATCAAACTCAGAAAGCACTGTTAAAGACTTTGCATGTTTTAAAGTATGAACTTTAAATTCCTTGTAGACATAAATGTGTGTCCTTTTTTTGAGATAAAACTTGTGTTAATGCCTTTCAATTTCCTCGATTTATTGCGTGATTTTGCATACTACTTGAAAAGGCCCTCAGTTTTTAATATGAAAAAATTAAGGATATTTTTTGCTTATTACTCACAAATAGCTTTCACAGACCATGCTTTAATTCATATATAAATTTTTAATTCTTTTGCTTGAGGTCAAATTTATTTAAGATGCCAGTTAAAAAATTTCAAGTTGTACAATTTAGAACAATCGTTTAAATGTAAATGATTTGTAAATATTATAAATTTATTATTTAAAAAATTATTTAAATTTTCTAAGTTATCCCAAAATGTGGTGGCTTTTGAAATATAGAAAAAATTTTGTTTTTATATGGAGCCTACAAATCAATTTTATATGATTGAATCCCAATATCAATTTGCAATATCTGAATTTAGTATTCTAAATAATGAACTTGAAGAAAGAAAGAAAATAATTTCTTTGCATAATATAAGAAAATAACAATCGAAAATGAACTTTTTCATAAATAAATTATAAATATTTTCCTCATTTTCTTTTTCTCAATTTCATTTTAATTTGAATATTTCATTTCATATTCTTCTTTTTCTTAGCAAATGGAACTAGAACATTCTTTCAACTACAATTGAATTATCTCAATTAAATTGCATAGAAGCCATAAGGACAAGTTTTCTTTAAAAGTAAATAATAAAGAAAGTAACTAAGAAATACAATAAATGTTTAATAAAAGACTGATACTTTGTTAAATAAGAAACATTAAGAACAAGATAAGAAAAACAAAACAGTATGAAAGCAAATAGAAAACAAATCCGCTTTCATTATTTGTAACAAGTAAAAAAGAAGAAAATAAGGAACAAAAAAAATAGAAAAAAGCAACGTAAAAGACATATAAAAGTTTTTGTTTATATTGACCATTGTCAAGAGGAAGAATTATGTTGAACAATAATTAGAAATTTATTGCACCTTTGCTGTGAGCTATCTACTCAAAACAAAATTATATTAAATTCATGAGGGCATATGAAACATTTTATAAAAGTTTGAAATTTGTAGTTAATTGAATCAACATTTTAATCTTTAATTCTACCATTGAAATTGTTCAGGTATATTTGTTCAAAATTTAGCGAAATAAAATTGAGAGAAAAGTTTGGACCACTTGTCACATAAAGATTTGTCAATAATTTCCGCTAACTTGTAAAGACTCGCTTTACCCAAGAGAAGTCTTATATCCATCCACAAAATTTCTTTAACAACTAACAACTAAGAGTTATGTGAAAAATTTTGATAAAAAAGTGCACTTTTTAACTGATCTGGAAATAAAAAACGCTCTAAAATATATATTACGTTTATGGAAATTTTAAGCGAACAGACAAGAAAGCTAAAATGACTTTAAGATGCTTATTATATAAGAAACTAAATGATGAGGAAATGATGGGCATCAAAATATTTGATTTTTCAATTATGATTTAGAAGTAGCAGTAGTAGTTTTAAGTTTCTGGATTTTTCCGTAATAAGTTTGCTTTTTCTTTTTGGTGAGAAGCTTAATAATAAGGTTTAACTAACCACCAATTGGCGCCAATCTATTTGGTTTGCCGTCTTTTTCAATATAATTTTTGTTGCCAAGTTTAATAATTTTTTGATAATGTTTTCTCATATTACATTATTTATAATAATAAAATACTTTGGATGAAAGTAAGTAAAAGGAGAAGTTATGCAAAAAAAGTTTTAGATTTCTTTTTTTTAGGTTTTTTTCCTTTTTCCTTTTTTCCTTTTTTTGTATAGTTTTATTGTTTTTGTTACTTATAATTCTTTGTCATACAATAAAAATACGCAATAACCAATAAATAAAAGTATGTCATAAAAATTGGTTGTAATTGGTCAAGGACAACAATTGAAACTTCTTTCTGTGGCATAACTAAAAATTCAATCAAAGCGAAATGCTATAAATAAAAATTGTAACAAGTATTCTTTATATATAAATATTCTTTATTGTCCGTCCATTGTTGCAAAATTTTATAGTATGAAAAATTTACTTTGTCTCCCAAAAGAAAAAACTAAAAAAAAGGAAAACTTTTTCCATGAACAAAATTTTCCAAAATAGAAAAATTCAATCGTGTCAAATTTTATTTGTCATTGTATTTTTGAAAACTTTTAGTAAAAGTGTTAAATTCAACATGCATTAAGTGTTTTATGAAAGCAACTTAATCTCGTGACATTATGGTACAATGTTTGTTTTTTTTTTGAAACTTTACAGACACCATTTCTTTAAGAATCAGTTTGAAGCCTAAAATTTACCTTATTTATCTTATCTTAATTTGTATATAAAATTTCTACTTTGGTAAATAAATAACGTCTATCTAATTTATGTAAATCAATATGCATATTAGTTAAGGCGTGGCAATCATTACAAAGAGTAGAGAACCACGTTTGACATGCGCGTTAGGCAAGTAAACAACTTTGAAAGAATCTTCGCAAGTTATGCGAACCCCACGAAGCTTATTCCAACAGTACCAATGGGCATAAAGATGTGATAAGCCCGTAAGATTCCATTGTATACAATTCATGTGTGAAGATAAATCAGAACAAATTTTTCTTCGCTTACTCGCCAGTTGATGGAGGCTTCCCGGAATTAGTTGTCCCCATTTAAAGCAGAAATTTAATTTAATAAAGCATCTTCTACATCTTCTACGTATCTCAAAATGTAATATAACTTTTATATGTTAAAGCAGACTGCACTTTATTAACTTCAACTTTCAACTTAAGTCAAAGAAAACAAGAATTTTTCAATTGAATCTGTTAGTGAGCATTCTATCAACAAGCTTTATACACTTATCACCCTAAGTAAGAGTGTAGAAAATGTGAGAGAATAACAATTTAGTAATTAGTGATAGTTTTAAAAACTTTTTCATTTTAGTTTAATTGATTATTTATATAGAAAGGTATTCGATTGAATTGAACTCAAGCGATTGAATTGCATTAAATTAATGGAAATTTTATTATCATGATTTACCTTGATCTATAAACGAAAGTAGACGTAAAATATTTTGTATAAGTAAAATGTGGCCTGATTAAACATGAATGACAATAAACTAATAAAGAAATTCTCACACACTTTATTTTCTTCTCTTCTCTTTCATTCTTTTAACATAATAAAATAAGTGAAAATTTTTATCTGTGGAGTCTGATGGCATTATTGGATGACACAGCATAGCATGATATATGGAAAATAAGCAGTAATAGAAAACAAAAATAGCAACAAGATACATTAAGATACATTAAAAGATAGAAAGAGAGAGAAACAATAAAAATAATTCAAGCATAATTAATGGTATTAATTTAAACAAAGAAAGAAAATTATCTAAAATTTAAATAACATACATAGAAAAGTAAGAAAAGTAAAGAAATATATTTATAGTCAGGGCTTTTGTAAAATTGAAGTGAATCGTATAATCGTTCAATTCGTGCAAGCCATTTTTCATAAGAAGATATAACAAATTTTTCAAAAAAGTTAGGCATTTTCAACATTATTGAAATATGCTTAATTTTTAGAGTGATAGAAATGAGTAGAAATGCTAAAGTATAAATACAATTTCTAACTTATTCCAAAATTGCCTTTAAAAGTATATTAGATAAAAACTTGATAAAAACTTTAGACTCAATTTAAAGGGAACTTGAGCATAAACCACAAAATGCAGTACGCCCATTTTTAATTCATATTATTTGCTATGCTACGCTATAATGACCATTACAGTGAGCTATATAAAACGACTTAAGAACAGAATAATTAATTTCATTGTAAAATTCATATTAATTTGAAATAATTCCATAGAATTTTCTTCTCGTAAATAACAAGCCATACGTATTGAGCTTATTTTAGAAGAGTTGACTATATATATGAATGCAAAACATTGGCAACAAATTGTAATAATAGCCAGGAAAAAATAGCATCAATTTTAATAATTACAACAGCAATCCTAAAGCCATTATGCGGTGAAATGGCATTGTAAAATCAAAAAGCACAATTATACTAAAAATATAACAGCATTATCTGTTATGTTATGTTACGTTATGCTTTGCCATGTTGCATGATGTTATTTTCTATTTTCTTCTATTTTCTATTTTCTATTTTCTATTTCCAACAACAGTCAGACTTTGCTATTTGCTTTGGCTCTTTGCTATTTGATTCAATACAATTGTAGATAAACTCAATTCGAATGGCATGGGAAAAATGTGATATGTGATGTAAAAAGAAGTGTAAAGTCCATTATGCCAGTTCCATGCAACCAGCATGCCAGAATTTTAGTAAATTTTAGTAGATTTTTTCCATTTTTCTTTGGTTTCTTAGTTTTTTGCTTTCCCTTTTTTTTTATACATTTAACTAAAGCATAACAGATTTTAAATACCAAATACAAGGATTTTCTTAAATAAAATGCCAACTCAGAATAATAATAATTATAAAAGCAACAGCAACAGCAACAGCAACAACAACAACAACAACAACAACAACAACAGTATTGTATGACAATTTATAGTTATCTATAACTCTCTCTGAAAAATATGCATCATTCATTTGTTGTTTGTAAGAATTTTAGTTATATATGGAATGAAATATATTATGTAATAAATAGAAGGCTTCTCGACCTCTATGGCACTCAAACATTTTGGCTTAGACCGAAAAAGCACAGAAACCAAAAACTGTAAAACCATAAAAATGAAAAAGAAAGAAGAAAATTTTGCCAGCATTAATTATAAACAACAGAAGTTTCAATGAAAGCAAAAGTGTTAAAAATTTTCTATAAAATTTTGATAGATGCCAAAGGAAAGATCCATGTCTTTATATGAAATATTTTTATTAACCATGAATTATTTTGTTGATTCATTTCGGAGATGATAAATTTCTCATCAAATCAATCAAATCAAAATCCAAAATTGTATATTGAATGGTGGTTCATTAAAAGAAAGTGGGCCACGCCCTTTTTTATATATCTAATATAAAATGTTCACATTTTACTTATCATTAATTTTTTTTTGCTGTTTTCCATTTTCCACCAAATTAATCACATTAAAATTGGAAAAATCCAAGTTAATTGGAAATTTTTCCATGGCGTCTGACTACGCCCTTTTTCATCCATGTAAGGTAATATATTTAACTTGTAATTGTGTAGAAATTTTGCCCTTTACAAACTAATTTATTACATTTCAGTGTAACCACGTTCATTTTTTTATGTTACATATAAAAATTCCATGTTTCAAACTGAAATTCCAGTCGAGTTGACTTTTTCGGCCAACTATTTTCTAATTTCAATTTTCTGTTTCTTCATTTACTTATTTATTTATTTTTATTATATTTTGTTAGCGTCTTTTACAAACTTCCTTTATCCTGTCCTCGCCATTTCCATTTTATTCCATTTCAATGCATTCCATTCCATTCATTTTGGCAACAGTTGTTTAGTTGTCTAGTGGTTGCTTGCATAATACGCTTGTATCTTTCTCCTTTCTCACCATCTTCCATACATATATTACACTTTATATATTTTGGGTTAATCTATTTGGCAGACATGTTTATATGTATGCATGCTTTTCTTGAATAACAAAAGAAGCGGACGGAACGGCATGACATGGAACGGAAATGGCAAAGAGATAGATAGACACAGGCAGCAAGAGAGGAAAAGAAATAATTCATTTAAGTTTTACATTTTCATTACTAATTTTTTCGTTGTATCACGAAAATTTACATAAAATTACATTTAGTATAATTTTTATGTTATTATATAATTATATTAATTTTTTTTCTCTTAGAGGGAGATAAAATGCAAAGAAAATATCAAAAAAAATTACTACTTGTCATTTTAACTTAATTAATTATTTATTTTAAGTAAGTATATAGATAAATAGATCTATAATGATAAGCTGCAACTTTTGGTCTTAAATTTCAGACCAATTTTCGCTTTGATTTGCAGATGCCTTTAGTACATATCTAAGACATCACATTTCTTGGTATATACCAAGCAATTAGACCTCATAAGAGAAGGCATTTTGAAGACCTCTAGGTGGAATCTTCACTTATTTAAATAGCATAAATGTGGGAAAGTACCCTGAAATAAACTTTGAGTGTTTTAACTCCTTAAGAACCCATAAACAATTTCATATCACTTCCTTGAAGTTTTAATAGTAACCAGAAGACGTAAAGGTCATTAGAGTTACCTCCCACTTGAAATTTGTTAATGCACAGCTTTCCACATACACTAGGCCACTAGACCTTCTATTGCGGATTATCTTAACACAGAAAAGTTTCAAGCCTCTTAGACTCTAAGAGCTCGTTTCTATTCAACTCAAAACAAAGTGGTCTCCTTTTAAAGCGTTTTCTCCACTTACCAAAGCTATTCAGAATATTGGAATAGTTTGGCGTTAACACTAAATTGACTGGAAGCTTTTGAAGGAGCTTTAATGTAATTTTATTGTCATAATGAAAACAATTTATATTCTTTGTATTTTGTTGCCAACTATTAAATGAATTTATTATGTTTAACTAAAATTACTTTATTTAGAAAATTCCAAAAATGCATCAAATGAAATCACTTTAAATTGAAACAAGTTATAAGTTCCAACACAATTTTAAATTCAAACTCAAAGAATAAAACTTAATTGAAAATGTAATTGACTTTTCCTTAAACTATTCTCAATTTAAATTTTTTGATTTTTTTTTCATTTTTTAGTTTTTTCCCTTAAATTAAAGTTTTTTTATGTTTTTAATGTAAAAGTCAAGTTAGACTTCTCTAATAAACTAAACAAATACAACAAATAGATAAACAAAACAAATTAAAGCAAAATAAAATAAAATAGAACAAAACAAAACAAGAAAAACTAAAAAACAAAGATATTTGTATTGAAATAAGAAGTAAAGAAAAAAAAACCGAACAGGAAGGGAATTCAAGTTTTCATTTTATTTTAGATCGTTGTTATTGTTGGTAGTTTTGCTATTGTTATTGTTATTATTATTTAACGATTGTCGGCATTTTGCAATTTCCATTTTACATTTACATTTACATTTACATTTACATTTACATTTTTCGATGAAATATTTTTCCAAAATACTTTCCTGTTTTAATCATAAGCAAAATGTAGCTAAGTTTTTTTTTACCACAACAACATAAAACTTAAAACACTTAACATGAACATTAACAATAATAACAATAACAGCAACAACAAATCAAAAAATTTTTAAATCATTATTAGAATCATTATCATTATTATCATTATCATGGAATATGTGAATTTAAGTGGAAAGATTTTCTAACTTAATTTATAATAAAATCTAGCAAAGTTTTTTAGTTGCAGTTCATGGAAAGTTATTCAGAAAAAAAATTAACTTAAAGTATTAAAAATAAGATAGACAGAAACAATGAGGTAGAGAGAGAAGGAGATGGAGCGACAGCGATGTAGATGTTTCTTATAAAATTATATTTTTAAAAAATGATATTTTCTGTAAAATTTTCTAACAAAAATTTGATCCAAGACCATTTAAATTTCTAGGGTATAATTTTCTAGCAAAATTAAAAGTTAAATTATTTTATGATGCAAAATAATCTTAAGTATTTTGATAATGTCATTAATTTTTTTAATTATTATAGGGCGTGGCTGTTTTGTAAATTAAGATTAAACAAAATAATTTCATTAAGTCTCATTAAAATTTCCCAAAGAAGATTTTACAATAATTTGAAAAATTTAGAATTTACAACTTCCCAAGGACATTTTGTATGAACTAAACATATCGAAAATATTTTAGGGTGTTATGATAATGTTAGGCAGTTTATTAAGCAATAAAAAGATAGTTTCCACATTGTATGAATCTTTTCTTGTTTCCATCTATTTAAACAATTTAAACATTACTTACATATTTCTCAATTGGTTTTCTACGTCGGTCTATTCCATTAGCCATATTTGATACTAGACATCACACGCACACACTACCCCTTTCTCTTTCTCTGTGGATTGCAGCCATATGAAGTATCATTAGAAAGGCAAAAGTACAAGTAAAGAAAAGTGAGGTCAGCAATAAAAGGACAAAAAATTATACAACAACTGTTTATCTGGTCAAGAGATTTTGAGATTCATACGGTCAATTGTTAACTCTAAAAACTATTGTGTATTGTGGAATAAGAAAAACATAAAAAGGTAACGTGAAGTGGAGAAAAGAAAAGAGAAGCAAAGTAAAGTGAAGAAAGTGTAGTGAAGTAGAAAAACAACTGAGAGGAGGCGACTTAAAAAAAATCCAGCAAGATACAACATTGAAAATTATAGTAATCAATTGCTTGGCGTTTATTTCATCTATACCCGCAACCACATTAATACACGCTTATATATACCCAGGAGCATTTATCTATGTGCATTTATATGCAATATGAAAAAATGCAGGAACATGTAGAAAGAAAAGCAAAAAACGGAATAACAACTAATCATTGGAAATGATTATTATAAAACAATACTAAAGGACAATCAATTAATCAAGTGCTGTATAAATGACGTAAATGATAAGTTTGAGATTTTGAGTTTAAGTTTTTTTAAAATAAACGGACTGCAAAATATGAGCCTTCACTTAATTTTACATTAGATTATAGTAATAGTAGAGTAAAGTTATAGGTGACTTTAAATTTGAATCATCTTACACAGTGATTGAGAAAGAGCTGTTAATTTTTCCAATGGAATCTGCTTTTAAATCAACAAATCATTCAAGGCTTTTCTAATTTAATTTAATCATTATGAACTAAAATTAATGTCCCATTTATTTTCTTATGACGTTGCCAAAAGTTGTCCTCTTCTCTCTAAAATAGCTTTAAAAAAGGATTCTGAAAGATTTATGGCGCCCTAAAGTCATGACATTAGAACTTTTTCATGACTTTCTTTCATAATTTCAAAGACCTGAAACCTTCTCATGTTTTATTTAAGAATTTATATTATTCAGTAATGTTTCTTTCAAAATTTTTTCAATACCATTAAAATATTAAATTTTTATTCAATCGATTCTTATTTTTCTTAATTAAAGACCAAAAAAAAAAATGACAAAAGAAATATGTAAACGTGGCATGAACTTTTACTTGACTAAACTTTTTTATAAGCTTTTTAATTAATAAATTTATTCAATTATTCAATTTAAGTAATTTTCAATTCTGCCATTAATATTGTTCTTGATTTTTCTTATTTTTTCAAGGCAATAAAAATGCTTCATATTACACAAATTATTAACATCATAAATTTTATATAAAACGCTAACTCATTTATTTACTTACTTTCCGGACCATTCTTAAGATAAAGTACTTGAATATTTTTCATGGAAAAAAAAAAACAAAAACAAGAAATAAAGTATTGCAAATATATTTTGTAAATAAGTGCAAGTAACAACGTGACAGTGAATGATTTATAAAGTTTTTTGTCAACTCAACTCATCCCAACTCAATTCAACTCAACTCATAAATATATTCACTTCATTTAGTACAAATAAAAGAAAAGTTGGTAACTTTAGAAGCACAATTTTGCTTAAAATGTCAATTGATGATGTCCTTTGTTTTATCATTTTAAGATCGTTAATAATCTCATAGGATAAAGATAATTGAGATAGTAAGATAAGTAAGAAGTAAGATAATTATACAGTAAGACATATGAGTCTAGCTGATATGGCCTTATGAGGCCAATAAAAATGAAGTCTTTGAAATCGAGCAATTTCATTGAAATATTTGAAATCTTATGGCTTTAATCATACAACTAAATAGGCAGAAATTAAATAAATAGTCCAAGATTCCATTTAAATAATATGGACTGCAGAATGTAGCGAATTCACACAAAAAATATTGATCATAAAATTGATCTATTGAATCCAGCTTCTCTGTACTTCATTCGATTTTCCTTTTTTTAAGAATCTAAAGGGCCTTGAAAAGCTTTTACAAGTATCATTTCAAGCGTTTTTAAGAAGGATTTACAAAAGTTCAGAAACATTCTAAATGACTTTAGTTTAAATTTTAATTACACAAAAACAAAGATAATTTTAATTATCTTGAAAGGAACTTTTCCTTTTTACTAAATTTCTGTTGTTGAATATTTGAATGCCCTTTTTTCCCTTTATACAGATTTTCTTGGACTTTCCTTATTATTTTAGGAAATTGTTACTTAAATAATTATTTATAAAGTAAATTTCCTCTGTTACATTTATAACTAAAGAAATTCCAATGTTATTAATAAAATTATGGAGTAAATATTTCAAAAAATTCTCTGCCATTTTTTTTTGCGCTCCTTTCATTAGATATTTTCAACACTTTAGATAGATAATTTTAACAGAAATTTTGGATAATTATTATTTAAAAGAAGAAACTCCACATAACTTTCCATATAAATTGCAAGTCTTTAACTTTTGGAGTTCTATTTATAAAACTTCAATAATTTCACCATGTCTCATTTTAAGGAGGAAATGTAAAAATTTTTATAAATTATTTATTTTGAGACAGAACTCTTTTTTTCTTTTTTTTTTTTTTTTTGTTTCAATTTCATTTCCATGTTCATTTTCATGTAAACAAAACATACGGCAACTTATAGGGCTAATATATTAAGAATTATAATTAATTTTAAAGTTACAAATAATTTCACTTAAGTATTAATTTGTGAAACAAAAGAAACTTTCTTTAAATTATGCACAGAAATAAAATAATGAAGACTGGTTTAATAGAATGTCAAGAACATATTAAAATTTCACTTTTACCTATCTCCTTTCTACTCTCTTTATCTCTGTCTCTCTTTCTCTGATAAGCGCATTCATTTTGTCAAAGTTTGCGAAAAGAAGAAATTGCTATGCAGATCATAACTTTGGTATATGAAAATGAGTGCACTGCATTATTTTTATTCTACTTCAAATATTCAAACTTTTAAATAGTTATGCGCTACAGCCCTTATGCTACCTGATAAAAATGAGTTAATTCAAATAGGCTTAAGATAGATACACTTTTTATTATACCAATCGTTTCAGAATTACTTATTGTTTTTGTAAATTTTTCATCAAGTTTTTAGTATGAAATTTCCAAATATATTAATGAAATTTAACAAGGAAACGTATTCAGATTTATAAATGAAATTAGCTGTAAACATTTAAGATAGAATCAATCAGAAGGTCGTTGATGGACTAATTATTTCAAACAAAATTTGTTGCGTGGATAATTTTGCTCGATACGATTCTTTCAAATGCAACTCTTTGCAAAGTAATATTCTTGACGCAAATCTGAAACCAATCCATTTTATATGTCTCTTCTCTTATAAAGCGAATTTCTTATGTTCTGGCGAAAATTCCCTACTTTTGCATTTTCTTGGCTTTCTTTTTTTTTTTTATTACAACATTTTCAAAACATATGCAAAATACTTAAAAGTCTCTGTCAATCGATTTTAATATTTTTACTCGTTTTTATAATTAATATTTTTTTAAAGTTTATCAGATTGTAGTATAAATGTTTTACTACATTTCAATTTTTATATTTTTGTTTTGTTGTTCTAACTAGAAACAAAAAAAATTACGCCCAAAGAATTTTTATTTAAAGCAAAGTCATAAATTATAGATTATAAAATATTACCAAATGAAGTTGATGTTCATTTATTATGTAAACATCTATAATTCTATATATATATATATATATGTAACAGATCTATATATTTACATATATATAAATAATAAAATTTATGTACAATAAATTTAATATTAAAATTGGAAATATATATTTTTTCGGTAAAATGATTGATGTAAGTTAATGGTGTAGAACATAATTTTTAATGCATATGTGTGTGCGTGTGTGTATGTGTACGTATGTGCCTTACTGCCTTTAGGTCCTTCTTCATATGTATATATATATATATATATGTTTGTGTATGAGTGTATATGTACCATTTATACATTACAAATACAAATGATTTAATATCGAAATTTTAATTTAATTTACAATAAAATTCTATTGATTTCCATCTCTTGACCCTTTTACTCTATTTTTCTCTTTACTTTTCTTTAAACGCTGACATTGATAAAAACAATAATTAAATAAACTATCTGAACTAAAATCGATTAACATTTCATATATTACAGCAAGTAAATGAGTAAAATGAATGGCATATTTATTTTGGGCATTTATATTTCTCATTCACAACTTCTGATATTGACTTATCAAAAATAAATGATATTCCTTCAGCCTATTTGCAATGAATATTATTATGAATTGTCTTAAATATAATATTAAAGGGCGTGGCTGGTGATTTTATAGTACTAATTGATAGCAATTACAACAATAAATGCAATAAAATAATTCACATGAAAATTTCCCACACAATTTTTGAAATGAAATTTTATTTTAAAAAAACGCACTATTAGGTTGTTTAGATAGCTATCTAAAATAGAGATATTAAAATTTTTAAATGCAAAATATTCTTAAAGCCATCACCAAAGTCTTAAGCTCGTCTTCAACTAAGGTTTCAGGATATCAAAATTATTACAAAATTATTGCAAATGTTACAAAGCATTTTTGGCACTAATTTTTGAGTAATAGAATTCCTTAGTACACATTTGTTTAAGTATCATTTTTGTTAAGAGAAAGTGGAGAAAAAACAGTATGTCAAAATCATGGTTCCTCGTTCTTTATAAGAGAAAGAACACCCATTTGAAATTATTGTTTAAAATCAGTTAAACTTTCGCATGAATAAGAAGTTCAGTCTTTAGAAATTGTTTGAAAATTGATTAAAAGTTGTTTGAAAATTATACCCAAAAAAGAAAAAAAGAAGAAAAAATTACTTACCAAACAACCTAATATAATCAAAATTTAATCTATCTTAATAGATATGAAATATTTGTTATAAGAGAAATTATTTTAAATGAATATTTTAAATGTTAAACGAATTTATTTAAATATACATGAGGAAATATCTTCTTCTTGTTTTACACACAAATTATTAATAAATTTCATATAATTTCATTCAAATTGAATGTAATTCCATTGAACTTCAATGTATGACTTCTAAAAACAAATTGTTCATTGTGTAAAATTTGTATGCATTTAGGGAATTTCATTGGATTAGTTCACATTAATTTAGACTTCCCTCAATGGATTCATAATATTCATCTATTTAATATAATTTGAATGAGAAATATTAGAAAAGAAAGAAAAAGAAAGAAAGAAAAATAGAGAAGGAGAGAGAGTGAGAGAGAGATAGAGAGGGCGAGAAAAACAGTAATTAACAAATGTAAAGATACAGAAAATAGTTTCAAAATAATTTGTACGAACGATCAGTAAGAGGGCGCATCCATCTCAAGTGTTTTTATAAATATCCCATGTTATATTTTATAGCCAATTTTACCTAAGAATTTTATTTTAAAATTTTCCTTAAAAGTATTCCAACCTTGTCATAAAAGTATCCTTAAAATATTTTATTTTACAAGTAATTCTTAGGAAATATTTTAAAAACACAATTTTATAAGTTCTTTAAGTCCAAAATTAACTAAAATTAATTTAGTTGCCTAAATGCAAATTTAAAATTAATTGAGAGATTTATTTCAATGAATTATTAATTGAGAGAATAAATAAAATATATCACAATTGACAATAATAATCACTCAACTGCTAAAACCTTTTAAAATATTTTTATAATAAATTATTGAAGAAAAAATTAAATTAAATTAAATTAAATTAGTTAATAAAACTCTTTATATGCAAAAATATATTTAAATTGTCTTTAAAAGATTTTTTTTCAATTAGTTTTGTGCGATTTAATGAAAGAAATTTTGAATTTTTTCTAGCAAATTGTGATTTCTTCAATTTTTGTTTATTCTCTTTTTTCAATACAAATACGAAGAAAAAATGAGAAATTTCGTAAAAAAAAAATTTTGTATTTTCTGAATTAATTTCTAAGAGAAAACAATTAATTTAACTCTAAATAATTTGAAAAGATATTTTCTTCTTTTTCCCTGCTTCTTTTATTCATTAATTCAAAAATGAGGTACATAGAAAAACAGTGTGTGAGTGAGAGAGAGAGAGAGAAAAGAAAGAGAGAGAGAGAGAGAAGAACACTAAGAGATAGAAAGAGATAACAAATAAGAAAGCAATTCAACTGTGAAAAGCAACAACAACCAACAACAATAATAATAAAAATAATAATATAAATAAAAATAAAAATAATTAGAATCAAAGTCATTGTACATAATTTTTAAGTGCATGCTTCACGTACACGCCATTTAAATAGTTTTAATGAATTTTTTTTTCTCTGTTATTTTCTCTCTCCTTGGTTATTATTTTGCTAAAAAATATTATAATAACAAAATAGAAATAGGGAAGGAAATTGAAATAAGAGAAAGTTAAATAAGAAAACCGCTTTATAAAAATAAATAAATAATTTCTCTTAAAAACTAATATAAATTTTCTGAATTTTTCTTCATGCAGTATAAAATAAATGCAATGAATTCAAATGAATCTTGCTTGGAAACAATTTTAAGAAAACTCTAAGATAACATTTTTGCTGAAAACTTGATAATTCTTAGAATAACAAGAAATGAAGAAGGAGATTCCTTTTTAAAAAGCCTTTTCTTTATAATTCTTACCAAGTTTTGCCAAAAATATTTTAATTTATATAATTTATTTTGTGATTTATACAAATATCCTTATTTCTGATAGAGAGCTTTCATGTACCTTAAAACTATGACCAAAAGAACTTTTAAAAATCAATCAATTCTTAATGAATATCTGTTTAATAAAATTTGCACTCAATAAGTTTACAAGATCATACTGGATATCACGAACAATTTTTTACACCACAAAAAAATGCTGATGCCATTTTTATTTAATTTAAAGTATATTCTGCTTAATAATTCTTGCCAGTTATTTGAATGACTTTATAATTCCATCAACTTATTCGCTGGTTAACCAAAGTTAGGCATATTTTAGTTATCGAAATTACCGGCGCGAAGTCAAACGATGAATTATACAACAATCTTCATAAAAACCTTAGTCGAAAATTTCAGCAAATTTAGTCGGATTATGTTAAACGAATTCTAATCGAACTAGATCGACTTTAGATATACATTATCCTTTAACATTAACTTGAAATGTTAATCATTTTATTAAGTTTAAAGATTTTTGAAGTCGGCATTTTAAAGTTTAAGTTAATTATACAAATTTTATGATACATTTTTAATATTATACGTTCTTAACTTTTAATTAATAGCATCAAAACATCTTAATGTAATCAAAGAGTCTTCAAATATTAACTAATTACAAAAAAATAAGAATAAATGAATAACAATCGCTATTAAGAAGAAAATGACATAACAATAAAAAGTCCAGAATATTAAGTAATTTCTTTATAATTTTAAATAATATTTTAATATTATAATTTAATTGAAGAAATTAAAATTTTTGCTTTTAAAGTTCTTGTTATTATTATTGTAACAATTTTAATTATAGTTAATTATAAAAAGGCAACAAGAACGGGCATAAGAAATGCGCAACAAACAATTTAAAGGTTAAACTTATTTAATAAAATTTAACTAGAGTAATGTGTTAATTAAACTCTAAATGATCAAAGAGCATTTAATATGAAATAATTGTAATATAATCAAGCATTTTCTTATCATCAAAGGCATCTACTTATTACTTAAAGGATAAATTGATGAAATTCTAGGGAAAGAAGAGAAAAATCTAAAGAAAAATTATTTTCCTCTCTTTATCTCTCTCTCTCTCTCTCTCTCTCTCTCTCTCTCTCTCAAATAGTGTACATAAAAGGCTTAGAAAAATGACACTTTTTATATTGATTTACTTATTTCTAGCCTCTAATGAAATCTATTCCAAAGGAAATGTCTATGCTCAAGAAGCCTAAGCGCTCTATTATTAAATGAAAGAAAAAGCAATAGAATGAAAGAAATCTAAGGTCGATTATTTGTGGAAAATGAAATTATAGATTAAATAACATTCAAAGTTAAAATTAGCTCAATAATTCTGATGAAAATATTTGAAATGACTTCTGGCTTTCCATTCAAACTGACATTGATGATATATATCTTAAATAAATAGTAATTATATTAAGTTAAAAGCAAATAAGCAACAAAAGTATAAATCCTTTAAAAAGGACAGAATAACTGAAGAGAATAGTTTTTAATAAAGGAAAAAAAAATCAATAAAAATAACAAAAGCAAAAAAAAACTGGAATTATTTCAATCAGTCATTACAACAATCATCCATACAAATAATAATAAACTATTGGTAAATAATGGCAATATGATCTTTGTTAATATATATTTATATATGTATATATTTATGTATGTATGTGTATCATCAATACATATCAATATTGTTTAACTGATATCTTAACAGCCAATAATGACAATTTAATTAAATTTTAATTGAAAGCTATCAAACCTGTCTCTTCACTCATCTCTCTAACTCTTTCTTTTTCTCATCTTTTGCAGCAGACATTTCTATGCAATTTTACATATTCTGTAACAAATATTTAAGAAATTTTTATTGTAAATGGAATTCATTGATAAACTGTCTTTATAAAATATTACAAAAGAATAAAATCAATCTAATAAGTAAAAGGAATTGCTGTAAGAAAAATCAATAAACTGATAGAAAAGTTCTCTTAATATTTAAGTTATAAGATTTTAAATTGTTCAGACCAATTATAAATGTAATGAAAAGTGAGCTGAATTTTAGAATAGAAATTTCAATTAATTTAATTTGATATCAAATATCAAATCTAAAGTTAGCACGCGCATTAAAAATAATTGTTGATAGTGGAGATAATTGCAACTTGATATTAAAAATTGTATCAAATCGTTTGAAGGCCGCATTTGAACTACACTACAAACTAAAAGTATCTAACTTTCTTCAGGCTACAGAAATTTCTTCATTTTCCATTCATAAAATGTAAATAAAAGCTATCAAATATTTGAATGGCAAATGTTCAAGTTGCGGCTCATATTAAATGTAAACTAAACAATAAAAAAACAAAAAAAAAGATTCATTCAATTCAATTGGAAATCTTTTTTAAAGAGAGCATTGATTATACTATTAATTAACATTTACAAAATCATTTTGATTAACTGCCATATATCAAATATAATCAAACTATAAAAAGCAAATGCAATTGAAGTTGCGAAAAATTTCATATGAAGTACAAAATATGTTAAAGTTAACCAAAACAGAATCAATGTTCAATAATTCCAATGCTTAATGACTATGGCTTTACTTTTTTTTTTTAAATACAACTCATTTCCTTTTTTATTGCTTTTGAGATTTTACGTGTTTTGTACATTCCACCCATGAAAAGAATTTATATTTTACATAGAGTAATAAATACTTTTCAAGTTCAGCACCAGGCAGTACAAGTTTTATACGCTTTGCTATTATGATAAGGCACAATCCAACCGTTACATCAGCCTACGCTTTTTAAAAGCTCTAAGACATGCCGTACTATGTGTCCGTAAGCCATAAACGTTCGAAAAGATTTATGTACTTTTACATGAAACCTTTGCCTGGACGTCTGTAAAGGTCTATTCAAGACTACCCCTTACATTTTTTTCACTTATACGCCCATTCAACATCTAGAGAAGAAGTAAACAATTTTGACAATATTTTCTATTGAATTCAAAGAAATTGTCTTGTGTATTTAAACCCAAATACTTCTCTCAAATATTTACAACGGCTTCTTTCTATTTGAACTCAAAATGTAATACTTTAACTCAAAATTTGTAAAAAATATATTATTTTAACTACCATTTGTGAATAGTTCTAATCAGAAACATGAATCTACGATTCAAATGTTAACTGTTCAAGTGCCTTACCAAACCATTCCAAACTTTACTATTTACATTTCCACCAGTTTCTTTATGAAGAATGTTTTCTTAAAATGGATTTTAAAAATGAGAAATTTACCTAAATCTGAATTTTTCAATATTTCGTCCTTAAAAGTAAGGAATTTAAAAGAAAAAATTATAGTACCTTTGACTCGAACCATTTCCACAAAGCTCTTTATTTGAATTTAAATTGAATATTTGTGCATTTGTATCAACAATTATTGGTAAATGTTTGCCAATGTAATATGGCAGCCATACAAACCATACAAACCATTAATTGACGATAATTACGCCAACGTTTCTTGTGTAAATTAAAGGCAGTTCCAAAAAAAAAAAAACATAAAAAGAAAAAATATGAAAAACAAGATGAATAACAAATGCATATAGACAAAAACCGCTTTTAATTTATGTATGTATGTATGTATGTATGCATGTCAATAAAGAAGTGAGTCTGTCACAAAAAAAACTGAATGAAAAACCAGTAAAGAAGAAAACAAATTCTATTTATCACCGGCTGATTAAGAAGCATAAAATTATGTGAATTTCTTTCAAAGCATAAAAATTTTAACTTTTATCTGCTTGGTTCTGTTCTGTTAATATATTTTAATTTTATTTTATGCCATTATGGCTTATTTACACTTGAATTTATGCCATAACATTTTATTGCATGAATCTTAATTTAATTGTAAATTGGATATAAACGGCAAATGTATAATCGTCAAGAAAATTATACTTTTTTCGCACATCTGTATCATTCTTCTAATGAATTTGATTCATGATTGCTTTATAAGTGACATCATTATCTAAAATATTAATGCATCCGTTTACATTAAACTCATCTCATTTAAATTAAATTCATTTCTTTAATGATCCATTAATTTATTGTAAATTATATATTACTGTTTATAAATATATATAATTTTACTAAAAACAACAGTAAATGTTTCATTTATATTGAAGTAATACCTACAATCAATCATCCGGACAGATAGACAATTACGACCATAAATAACATTTAAATAAACATTTAAATATCAAATGTCAAAATATGTTTATCGGTCATTTTAATTTTTTTATATTTGGATTATATACATACGATATATAAATATATATCATACTTTTTATTAGTTATTACTTCAAACTTTTTTACATTAAAATTTACTATGCTGAGCAAAAATTCCTTAATACTTTCTCTTTTTTATGGTTTAGAAATGTAGCAAAAAAAATGGAAGCTTTTAGTGAATAGATTTGAATATTGAATAAGTTTATACTGCCATCATGCTTATTGTATCAAATATGGGCGTGCCTTTTTTTTTCTTGGTATACAAATTGTTACAAAAATCTAGTGGCTTTTAAAGTAGTCAAAGGAAGCACCATTAGAGGAAGCACACAAGTATTTCAGTACAACCTTTGTACTGAAATTCTTTTTACTACTTTGATAAAATCATATATTAAATATTGTGTTTAGAAGGTATATTAAACTTTATAAGAAATTAATTAAATATTATTTAAAGATTATTGGGCCCTCCTTCCTGCTAAATATTTACTAACGATTTTTTTTTTAATTTGTACCATTACAAATAATTTCAATATTAATTTTTTGCAAGGATTTTTAATAGATAAACTTAAGGAGCATAGGTATGAAAACACATGGGTCCATAAGTTATGAATATGATACAAAAAGGAAAACATTATTAGCAAAGGCATAAAAAAATAGAAAAGATTTTTCATGTCTACCTGTGATATCCTTTTGACTTAATGGGCAACGCCCATGATGACTGATTATGCTTCAAATATGTAAGCGTACTTACGTTCACAGTCTTTAGCTAGCGAAAATTGTTTTATAAATACATTCAACTTACCGAGGTCCATCAAAATCCCTCAATAACTTATGTATCCAGCACGGACAGAAATCATGTCCTGTGCTGGATGATTTATGAATTATTATAGGCTTGTCTAAAAGACAAGCCTATAATAATTACAATATATAAAGTTCGTATATTTTATAATGAAGAATCTCGTCATGAAGGATCTATTACGATCTACAAGGACTCCTAAACTACTGCATGCTAAAGGATTATCAACTAAATTACAGCTACCGCTTTTACAGATGCCACGTAGTATTTTGTTTTCTAATATTTATTAGAAGACGAAATTACTGCTTAAGTTAAACCTACAAACTTTCAATTAGACCGTTAAATTATTGATCCTTTTTTATATATGTAGTGTAATATGTAAATCTCTTGCTGAATCATCTAAAACAAATGATTTTAAACCTTTAGGATGAAATGACGTTTCTGACTTCCTACTTCCGACCTCAATAAAGTCTGTTTGCAAACACTTCTGCTTTGCACTTAGTTTATTTGATTTGATTGTTTGTACGCTTATTTTGAAGTGTAATATTTTGCAATTTCAATACCAACATTTTCATTTTACTTCTCTTTTAATCATTTTATTTTATTTTTTTATTGCAGTTTTTATGTTTACTAAACTTTTTTCGCTTTTCCAACTGGTTTTTATTCTCTAACGTTTTTTTCTTATAACTACTTTTTTTTCACTTGAGCATAAAGTTTATCATGTTGATTATAATTCCCAGGAAGGGATCATAGTTGTACACTTTTACCATAACATTAGATTCAACAAACAAATGAGACTTTAATTTAGGAAATTTTATGAAAAATATCTTGACCAAAACAAAAAAAAAAGGAAAAAGAAAAAGATAAAATATAAATAAAAAAAAAGGTGATGATTCTTGAAAATTGTTGGGAAAAGTTTTCATTTTTTTTCCATTTTCTTTTTTCTGCACTCATGTTTTTAGTGTGAAGAAAGTAAAATTTGTAATAAAAAAAAGTTAGACGTTGAGAAATGAGAATAAAAATAGAAGAAATTAGAAATCTCAATTAAAATGTACCAGAAACCAGGATGCAAAAACAAAAAAAGAAAATTTCACAATTATTATTCTTGCAATATGAAAAAAAGGATGCCAAAATGAATGAATGAATGAAAGAAAGAAAAAGTTTGAATGGCTGAGTGAATGGACAAAGTGAAGACCATTCATGCCATATTGTGCAGTGACACTTTATTTAATGAATTTATCTTTCTCTTTTTGCTTTTTGTATTTAATTCAAAATGTAAAATAATATATAAAATAAATTGTCAAATATATAAAATAACAATGATTTTGCTAAGTTATGAAAAATATTAAGTAGAACAAATGTTTCTCTCTTCATTTGTTTTTTACTATCACCCAAGAAACTATAACTCTCTGTAAAATAAGTCCAAATTGTTAAAATTGTATGAGAAAAATACGCTTTTACAAACCATTTAAAGTTGCATGTAAACTGGCCAAGATTTTATGTACCAATCACATTTAGGTTATGTCGCTTTAATATTCCTTTCAAGTATAAGTTTAAATCATTCTAAAAAATAGTTTTAGTTTCATCGGTTTGAATGAATTTAGCAAAATATTGTGGGGCTCAAATAGTAAGTTAAAAAGAAGTCTTCATACAAATTTTGATAGAAAAAGTCATCAATTTAGTTAACTACACAAAGCAATTGGTAGAAAATTATGGCCGAAACTTTAAGCATAAGTATGTTGCTTTCAAAAATAAGCATCGACAATTCACAAATGTTTCATAATGTTGCTTAAAATTATTCCAAACAAGTACAACTGATTTTTTTGTTAGCACCAGCGTTACAATTAATTAAAAATATGTCCATGGCTTCTCAACAAATCGCTTCAAGCTTTTAATAACTTAGAAGTCAATTCAAGTTTTTACAGCTCGCATGATAATTTTCTTATCAAATCTCTTAAGGAAACTAAATCACATAAAGACATAGATTATTATTAACTGTAACTTGATTTATTATAGTTCAAAATTCAATAAGCGTACCGCTTAAACCATAAACTTATTGACCATTATGTTTAATTGTGCGTTAAAGAAAAAAAACGAGACGCTTCCCGCGACCAAATTCTGAAATTATGTAGCCACATTTATAATAAAGTTTTTGATTTATATTTTTCAATAAATTTCAATTTTAACATCAAAATATTTCAAAAATACTCAGCACTTTTTTATCAGCGCAAAATATTTATATAATTAGAACTATATTTCTTGCACTAAATATAAATAAATAATATTTGTGCTACACTTTTATTATACAAACTGAAAAAACAATAGAAAGATAACTTTAACATATTTCTTTATTCTCAATTATTTTAGTTGAATTTCTTTGGTAGACAATTTCTCCTTCTAGATTTTTTATCTTAGAGATTTTGTAAGAAATGGTAATACCATTATCATTATTGCTATTGTTGTTGCTTTCATTTGATTCTACAATCTATAACGATATACTCTTTGACAGTTCAAGCGAATTCATGTCATGCCAGCATCATCAACAATATCAACAACATCATCAATATCATAAAAGTGTATTGTTTTTAAGAAATTTTCACTTTTTCTAGGTTTTCTCCTTTTTTCGTTTTTTCTTTTCATTTTTTTTGGTTTACTTGATACGCACGACCTAGATATTGAGAAAATGTTGTCAACATATTAGTAATACTCTAAAGAAATCTTTGGCAACTCTTTAGTCAAGCATCAAATTATAAATGATGCTTTTGGTTTCTTCACCTTTTAATTTTGACAAAAGAAAAAAAAAATTTTTCAGCAGACACGCCTACAAAACTATAAAATATAAAATCAAGCAACTACGCTTATTTTACCATTACTATATAACAACTTTTCTTTTCCTCTCATCAAAATAAATTCTATGAATTTTAGTAGAATGCAACCAAGCTGAGCAAACTAGAGCGATTCTAGATTTTCATGCAATTTTACAATTTTTATATAAGATATTATAAGTTTATACACATGCTTGTAACACTTAAAAAGCTTTAAAATAGATTCCCAATTTTATATCGATTCACTCAAAATCACATGCTAAAGTGATTAAAGTCTATATATGTCCTTCCATCTGTCCATCAAAATGCTTTTATAAAAAAAAATTGTATTCAAAAAATTTTCTATTTTAAATAAATCTTTGATATTTATTTAAAACTATTAAATAGCATTTGGCCTGTTAACTTGTTTCAAAACAATCTATCAATTTTATTGATGACCCTTTAATTTGTGTGTATGAAAATTTTATTTAAGTGTTATTTATGAGCCGCACAAAAATATCTCTTTCGATATGAGTGAAATCATTCAATAGGAAATTTCTGCATGCCACAACAAGTCATAAATATCTGACAAATCAATAAATAAGCAAATGAAATAACTCGCCCAAAATTCCAGTTGCCGTAATCAAATTATAACATACAAATTTTTCTCTTTTTGGCATATTTGATGGAAAAAAATTTTTCTTTATTTTAGTTATGAAAATTTCTTTTTAAAGAATTATTTCACTATAAAATGTAAACTACATTTAACAAAAAATAAATTTAAAGTTTTGCCAAGAGAATAGATCGACGTCTCTCTTCTTTTAACGTAATATGAAGACTCACTCACTTTTTTTAGATTTATTTTGAAGAAGATTTTGATTACAGTTCTATTTGATGTTATGACTGAAAGGGATTCCACAATTTTTTCATTTCATTTTGCTTTTGGTATTCTATTCTCTTCATTCAAGCATACACTTTCTTCAAATAAGTTTCTTTAATCTTAATTTTATAAAAATAAAAGCAATCATATAAAATTTTGCTTACTGCTTTAGAATTTATAAATGTTTTCATCTTAATATGCATATATGAATTAATATGCATAATTTAATTTATACTGAAATCTTAATCATTAAATATAATGAACGTTAATTGACTGATTTTCTTCCGTTTTTCATATTTACTTTTTCTTTCTTTTTTTTTTCGTCCTTTTTATTGCTGCAAAGTACAAAGAAACGTTTATACTTTGCCATTAATATGAATAATTGAATATAATGAAAGTGTAATAATAAAGCAAAGAATGCAGCATAGATAAGCATGAAGAATATTAAGGAAATCTGTAATTTTCCTTGCCATTAATTTAAAATAATTTATTTTACTAAAGCTTCTTAAGTTGTATGTATTCCATCAAACAACTCTATAAAAAATAGTTTATTATACAAATAATAAAATGTTTACATATGTTAGTTTATAAAATTTAAGAATAAATTGCAATGATTTAAAGAGATCTATTGAAATAGATGAAATCCAAAAGTTATTTCTTTAAGATGCGCATTTAATTTAACAAATGATTTTATAATCGAATGAATAAATATTCATCATTCATGAATTCTATTCAACAAAATCGAATGATCGATCTGACAATTACTTTGAACTTTTCCAATAATCTATAAAGCTTATTAGCAATTATTAGCAGTAAAACGAATCATTGTATGAATTTTAATAAGGGCAAACACAAGTGTTCAATATTAATATCTTAACATTCATAACATTTATCTATTTATTCTATACTTGTTTCTTCTAATTTCCCATTTCTTTCCCATTTCAATATGTCGCCTACTTATTCTTATCTAAATGCCATGAAATATATTTGATTTTGAGCTTGATGTATATGGAGAGAAAAAGAAACAAACCCTATTTATTGCAAATATTTGAGTGGATAAAAAATTTCAATAAAATAAAGGCCAAAAGATTTATTAGCTAAAATATTTTATGCTTAAAGGGATGCAAACTTAACTCTGGCCAATTTGTCAAATCATCATCAAACGTTTTTTTTTGTTGTTGTTGTTTGTAAAGCTTAAGCATTGGCCACCTTAACGAATTATCATTAAGTGATGTGAAACATGAACGAGCTGAGCCAGAAGCTTAATAACTTGTCAATAATATAAATTGTGGTGCCATCACCATCATTGTCAGCTAAATAATTATCTTTCTTAGAGCCATTTAGAATTATCTTTTTAGTAAAATTTCAAACTTAAGTTAAGTTGTCATCATATTGAATGCATCCGATATGCGCAAAAAATTTTTGTTCTTTGTAAAGAACGTTTGAAAACAATCGAATATCATCATATAAACGGAAACTCTTTCTTTTTGAAATCATGTATAAAACACGCCCTTTAATTATTGAAAATATTTAAGAATTTAAACTAACTCAAAATATTTACAACAAATTGCTGAATTTTCTTAGATTCATGGCTCTCGTTCTCTTTACAAACAATTTAAATGAAATTTTTATAATAGTTGACACTTGAAGATAAACCAAGCAAAAGATCTTGATAACATTTAGCAAAGATTTTTCCATTTTATGCTCTAGATCAATTGTGGTAAAAAGCTTTATAAGCTCGTTAAACTTAACTTTTATTATAACGATCCAACAAGAATTTATATCGATTGAAGCATGCTTCTCCGTTCGTCCCTCTGTCTGTTCAAGCTACAGATTGCAATTTTTAAGATATTTTAATAAAATTTGAGGCGTAATTATGTTTTGATCTAGAGACGAATTTTAATGTAAAATCGAACCATTTTCACGACCACTCCCCATGTTAAGATTTTTTTTTCATAAAAGTCTTTATGTGGACAAATGCTAGCTACAATTTTGAATGTATTTTAAAGAAACTTGGCTCTGGCTTATATTTTCATATAAGTATTATCCGTATTAAGTTAGGATTAGATGCTTCAAATTTTGAACACCCCTTTTTTTTACAAGGATCTCTTTGAATTATTGACAAATAATTGTGAAATCACAAATTTTTTTTTTCTGCAATTTGCAAACCATTTACTTGAGATTTTAAAGGTATTAAGGAAAGTAATGTCGCCAAAAGTGACTCTCCGATTTCTACTTGCCTTTTATAATGTCTACCTTCATCTTTACATATGTATGTGTATGTATCAAAATAGATAGAAAAACTTACACTTATAATAAATCAATGTAAAAACTAAATTATCTTATTGTTAGATTTTCTGTAATAAAAAAAAGAAGATGACGTTTTTATATTCACGTTCAGATTTCTTCAAATCTATCATTCTCATTTTCTCACTTCTTTCTAGTTGATAATGTTGACTTATTTTAATGATAATGATATAAAAAAAATATTATTGTTAAAATCTTAAATGACTTTTTATATTGTTACCTTTTCATTCCATTGTAACCTAACTGAAACCTTCATTTGTTGAATAGAGTTGAATGGAGTAAGTAAATGTTTTCTGTTATATTTCTTATAACACAACATTGTTAATATTATGAAAGGTATATTTTATTTGTTTATTTTTTATATTTTTTATACAGTATGCATAAAAACATTGTGTCATTTTTTTAAGAATTGAAAAACGTTTCAGTCTTTTGAGAAACTTAATAAAAAAAAAAAAAAATTATGAAAATAAAAGGTAGAAAAGGAAATAGAAGAGGAGGATAAAGAATCGCTAAAGAAATGCATTACAATGTCTTTAGAAAAAGTTATAAATTTTTATTTGAAATGATTATTAAAAACAAGTTTGTCAGTTATGTAGACTGTAGTCTTTAGTCTCAGATGAATAATTATTATAAAAGGGTGATTTAAATGTCAAGTTATAATAAATAAAACAAATCTTTATATAAATAAATTAAAGTATTCTATATAAATGGTAAATATTTACCTTTTACTTTAGATTTAATTTTTTTACAAAAATTTTTTGCCCTGAATTAAATTGAGACTTTGAAACAACTTATAGTAAATTGTTTTCTTTAAAGTTCTATACTTAAGGAATGATTTAAGTCGAACATAACTTAACTTAATTTAGAAAAAATATGATATTTTGTAATTAAAATTTATCAAGTCATTGATACTCATTTACAAAAATTGATCGAATATTTAACCCTTAGATTTTGTCATATATTAAATTATCTCTTTACATAAACTTTCATAAACATAATGATAATGTTAATTATGATAATGATGATATTGTTAAGTTATAGAGAATTTACTTTTATAGTGAATGTAAATAACTTAAATCTATAATACTGGTATTAATTTCCATTTTGTCATAACAATAAAAACAAAGATGAGCAAGTTTAAATGTTATGATTGTTAAACAATTTTTTTTTCACTTTCTTCTTTTCTCTTTTCTTTATTACCTTTCTACACTTTTCTTTTGTTATATATTACATATAGATGCATATACATTTCAGCTGATAAATAATCGTTGCCGCAGTGTCTGCGGCTTTATTTATAGTATATAATTTTTTTATGTTCTTTATCACTATAATTTCAGCCAAAGTATATTAAGTTTAAACAATTTTACGTAACATTACAATGAAATTGTTGTTTTTTTTTTTCGTTTATATTATGAAACCTTAAAGAATTTTTAATGTACCTATTGATTATTTAAACATTTTTATAAGACCATGAAATCTTTCTGAAATTAATTTCTACTGCATTATCCTATAAGTTGCTATGTACAGCATAAATTGACAACTGAAATTACTAAACGATATTTTTGGCTAATATTTTCTGGAGGCTACACTTCCGCTCATATTTTGATGCTTTTTGTATAAATGTTCTTTAATGTTTTGTAGTATAATTAATCGATGAAACCACATCTGAATTATTATTGCAATGTTTTTCTCTTTTTTGCTCTCTTTTGTTTGTTTGTTCATTCTATTTTATTTTGCAACTATATGTTGAACCAATTGACCACAGTGCACATAAAAATGTTGGCTTAAAAAAATTTATAACATTTTCATTATCATTCTCATTTTGTAGAATTTTGCTGTATTCATGTATATGAAATCCATTCGCAATTTTGCGGCCTAGAATTTATTAAATTTTATATAAATTAAATTATTTTGGAATTATTATTCTTAATTATAATAATTTTGTTCAAACTATTTGTGTTTATATCCGCAATATTCCTCCATTGACTTTGTGAAAAGTGCCCTAATAAATTTTCGTATTACATGTTAATCAAATTTATTTATTTTTATTAAAATAAAAAGCTTAAATTAAACTAAAATTTTAATTTCAATGCAAAATTTTGATTCATTCGACTAATTAATTATAGAAAATGGACATTATTTCGATTAATTAAGAAACACTTCTATAAAATTTGACTTATCTAAAATTTCATTTAGAAATTCAATTACTCTCAATTATCAATCTGAGAAAAAATGCTTAAGGGTATATTTATAAAGTCGACCTTGATCTCAATTATTCGGTAAATATTTTTCATTTGTATAAATGTTTATATGAAATGGATAAATTATATGGAGTTTAATTAAATGATATCTTTTATATCCTTCATATACCAAACTTGTATCCACCAGACACATAAAAAAACGTTTTAAATAAATGATAAAAAAAAAGAATATCAACATTTAGATTCTGGAAATTCAATAACATGATGTTAAGATGTTAACATGTTAAGATAATAATGGTAAAATGGCATTTATGTAAAGTTAAGGAGTTTAAACTTTTTATTATACATTTACCATACAATTTCACAATTTCAATCATCAGCTCATTTATCTATAAAAATAATCAAAAATTTAAAGCTCCACTTTAAACTATTTCTTGTAAAAACATTTTATTATTATTACAATAAGCATCCACAGGCCTTAGAAGTCCATAAACGAAATATAATTTTAACTATCACTTTCCACTTTACAGAAATTTATTATACAAAAAAACATTTAGTTCAGAAGGGTTTACTTTTTGAAACCACTTCGAATTTAGTGTTTCCAGGAAAATAAAGTTTAATTAAATAAAGTCTAATTCCTCTAATAATAATGTAAAAATAACTTCAAAATAAAAATCTAATAATTTGGCAGAATTTTGACTAAGACAAACCTTCCTTTTTTTTGATACCCTTCTCTGTAACCACTTTACATGTGATTACAAAATTTTAGCTTTAAATATGTAAAACTCTTCAACCACAATACTTATTATACAATTTTTATATATTATGCATATTTTTCATATTTTCATTATCGATATATTCAATTGTTTACATATCTTGAATTTTGTTTACTTTTTGAAATCTATTGTTATTTATTATTTATTTTGAAGAAAAAGCAAAGTAAAATAAATAAACGTAACCATTGTTTTATAAATATTTTTTTATGTAAATTAAATGTTAAATCTGATTTATCATAATCAATATGAAATGTTTGGTTTTTATAGCAAATTACTAGAATTTCAAATCTTTTGTGAATAACAAAAATATGACGACAACAAAAAATAAAAAACAATTTTCATTCTGACATTCCATCAATACATGTCAACTGAATTATAAGTCTCATAAGCTTAAGCCAATTCAATGATTGATTCTGAATATATTGATTCAGAAAGTGTGCCTGGAAAGAATAAAATGTCGTAATAAACTATCAAAAGGAAATTGTTAAAGTACATTGATTATTTTTATATTAACATTTTCTTTATTTTGTATTAATAATTGTATTTTCAAATTTTTGAAATCTCTAACTTATCAAATTTCAATTATTTTATTGATATTCTAATAAATTCATAAAGTTATTGGTTTATTCATTTTTATATCATTAATCAAAATTTATAAAAATTTACTTTACACTTAATGAATTTATTTCTAAATTTTACAATATCACATTAATTCAGAAATTTTCATAAAAACTTTTTCACAAAAGCAATATGTCAAAAAATATTAACGATCATGTTGTTGGTCAGAACGAGGTTTGTATGATAAGTAACAATTGTGATATATTACATTTTGTTTGTCGAAATGTACACAATATGTAAAGAATAAACGATTACTTTAAATTTGTATTGTCCATACTTCCACAGAGCTTCCAGAAGTTTCCATCAATCAAAGCACGTTTCAACTTGCTATCAACTTTCTTTCAACATTTCATGCTTTAGAAATCATAAAATCTGGTAAATTTTCAAATGTAAATTTTTACAATCTTTGTCGAATTATTTACTATTGCAATTAGTGTCATGAATTTTGATATTATCACTGAATGTGAAAGTTCGGTTACCTTACATTTAGAAAGTTCAGTTTCTGTGAATTTCTTGAGAGACAACAACTCAAGGAATCTTTTCAAAGGTAGCTGCTACAAGAATCAAAAATTTAGGGCTACAATTATCAAAGAATCAAATGAGCTATTTTTACCGTCTACACTATGACCCTATTTCTCTTTTCTATTTCTGTATGACTTTCATAGAATATTAAATTATGAGACATTAAATATTGTTACTTGCGTTCATCAATCTCAATCATCTAATACTTGTCATCCAATCAACTTACCTTTATTTAAATTTTGTATGAATGTTAACAATGCATATCTTTATTTTATACAGACAACAAACAATGATCAAAAAAACTATTCATCATTATATTTTTATGATATTTGGCTGAAAACTTTCTAAAAAATATAACAAATATGAAAAAACTCAAAATAACAATCAAAAATAGTACAATAAAACCTCTTTTTAAAAATGTGCATATTATTCATTCCCATTTTATTATTCAAATATTATTTTTGCGAAAAGAAATCCATTTGTTTTAGGCAAATTATTTCGTCTCCTTTATTTTCTTTTTTATATTCATTTTACACCCGAGTGATAACTGATGGACTGATGTTCTTTAATTAACTTTATAAATATGTGCTTTTTTCTATTTTTTTTTTTTTTGATTATGTCAAAAATGTTCACATGTCACTGGTTTCATATATAAATATTTTAAATTAGAATTAAATGGCAGCATCATTTGATCTCAAATTTAACTTTTAAAGAAATTTTTAACCAAGTTTAGTAGTCTTAAATTTATTCTTCACTTTCTTATTTCTGCCATTGTTTCTGTTGTTCCAAGTTGTTGCTTATGTTTCTCATACCTCATCAAGTACCTATTAACTTATATATTAAGACAAAAGACTACAATAAAAAGGAGTGAGAGAGGTAGAGAACATTGAAACCAAAAAAAAAAAAAGACAGTACTTTTAAATATGAACACAAAATGCACGTATGAACACACATAATTTCCTAAACAAAATAAAATTTTATGTACATAAATATGCCATAAATTCTGACAGTATGTGATTTATTTTGATGTCCAACCATACAACAAAACTCTCTTTACCTTGCGGTTGGAAAATTCGTCTACAGAAAATACCATGTTTCTATAATTTCGGCATTTAAGAAAAAAAAAAAACAAAAGTAAAAGAAACAACATGTTGTGTACCCACCAGCCACGTCAACATAAGAATCTAACAAGGTTTAAGAGAAAAAGTTCCAATTTATTTCTCTTTTAAATAACAGATTTGCTTTTAATTTAAAGCAAAGCGTGGGCTTGACCGATTTACTCCACTTTAAATAGAAACTTAAGCGAAAGATCATTCAAAATTTCTTTAAACTTTATAGGCGATAATTTCTTCGTTCTTGCCTTTAAAAAAATATTTAGAACAGATATTTCAAATAGATAAATGAATGTATCGATGTTTCTAAATCGCTCCAAAATCTGTCGCACCTTAACAATATACTTTAAAAAAACTGTCTTATGGTATTTGCCTGTTTTACAAATATTGCAATTATTTTTATAAAATCAGTCCACTTTCAATATTTTGGCCATTGGATATAAAAAAAAATGAATCGAACCAGAAAAACTGAAACATAGTTTGTATGCAAGAAATCGAAACTAGTAGAAAAATGTTATTCCAAAAAACAACAACAACAACAACAACAACAACATTTGAAAGAAAAAATCATAGAAATAAAAGGTTTAAGTTCATTTTACCATTTTAGATTTTTTTTTCATTTTTCCTTTATTAATTACAATACGAAATGTACATTCAAATAGCCTTTAAGATTTTTTAAGTGCAATTAAGCATCATTCCATTCCATTGTTAATAAGATTTAGAGAAATGTTGCTACATCAATCAACAAGTGCAACCCTTCACATATCATTTCTAATCTTCATTTTCTCTTTTACCTACTTCATCATAATTTCGATTTACTTTGTTATCTAGTTTTTTCTAATTTAAATATGAATATTAGATTGGCAACTAAGGATTTGATGGGATTTTATTTAGCTTACACTTAGACAATTGGATAACTGTAAGATAAGAGATTATTGTGTGGAGTAATTGTTAGATGTAACAAATTAGAGCATTTAGGAAGCATTCAGGAAGCACCATCAGGGCAAACAACATTTTCACTTAAGACTAAGTAGGGACTTTGATTATTGCCTTAACACAAAGGAATCTAGAAAAGGAATTTCAATTTCATTCAATAAATTAAGTAATCACTTACTGATCGATCTAATATTTTTAAAGGCTTAAAGGTATAAACCAATTAATATTAAATATGCTTATCATAGAACCAAATACATTAACAAACTAAAAATAGATTCTAGCATAAATTTCCATTTCGCAATAAGTCTACCTAAGAAGATGGAAAAACTTTGAAAATGAAAATATTAGATTAAAACATAAACTAACTAAAACAAATGAGAACTTTATAGTCGGCCAGGGTGGACTCCTAAATATCCCACAACTCTTATTATTCATTGTTATCAAGAAGTTAAATAAAAGAATTACAAATTAACAAAATGTAAAAATGTAATTTTAAAATATTTAAAAGTTATATAAGAGCGGTTACAAAAAGCGGTTTGATCTTGTAGATATATATTTTTTATATCAAAGTGGAATACAATACCAAGTTTCCTTAAAATATTTTCAAAATTGTCACTTTTGTCCATTTCTGTTTGTTTTTCGAAAAAGACGTAATATGGGAAAAGATCTTAAGAATAGATCGTTCTGTATTAAATTTGCTATGCATGTTTTTCATGTCAAACTAACACAATAAAACCGACTTTATTTTAGAAGGGTTTCATGAGACGTGAAACGTGGACATGAGCTTAAAATTGCTCAATTTAAACCATTTTCAATAAGGTTCATCTTTAGACCAAGACCTAAGTGAGCACATAATTTCTTTTAAATATTTCAAAAAGTGTTACCTGCAGTTTGAGAACAAATTTACGTAAATAGATAACAAGACAAAAAGACAGACTGACAGACAGAGAGGCCTAAATCAAATCAAAGAAGTAATTTTAAATTTATTGATACAATAAAAGGTGGATCTATTTCAACTTCTTTTGGGTGTTACATATATTAGCAGAAAGTTATAATATAAATTACAACAAAAAAAAAAAAGGTTAAAAAAATTCTAGATTATATTGAGGAGAAAGAAATGGAAACAATGGAAAATGGTAAAGAAAACTAAAAGCATTTACAATAATAATACAAAATTGTAATGAATAAATGGAAAACTATAATAAATATAAAGTTTTTGGCTTCTTTTAGCACCCAGATATCTGAATTAGTTAGATAGTTGATTGTCTTCACTTATTTCTAATGAGATTCTCATAGCAAAGTTCTCGAATTGATTTTTCAATAAAGTAAAGTTTAAGCAACTATATAAATATATGTATGAGAATATATGTAACAAAAAAAATAATAAGAATTTATTGTATAACATTCATTGTTTTTCTTATTCTTCTTATTCTTCTTTTTCTTTTTTTTTTTTTTTTTGTTGGTTGAACATTAGACAGACAAGTTTGTTGATATAAAGTTGATATTAAATTTTCATTAATATTTCTTCTTAAACCAATGCAGTTAAAAGGCATTACAATGAAAGAAAGAAGGGACAAAAGTAAGGAAGAAAGAACGTAAATTGTCATATGAAGGTTAACAAAGCAACAGATTTAAATGAAAATGGTAAAAATCAAACGACATGGAATAAATTACTTAATGACAGTGATATTAAGTTATATAAACAATTATTATGCGTTTGTATGTGTATATACATTTTAAATTGACATATATGCATGATAAGAATTTAATATAATAACATAAAGAATATTTGAGTGACTTTTAACTCTTATTGTTGTGGGTTGTGCATGCCTTGTAAAGCAATTAAAACCAAACAATTGAGAAATCCATCAAAAATTCCCTTTTGCCTCCTTTTTTTTGTTGCATGTGCAGTTCTATAATGGCTTAAAGTGCTTTCTAATAATCAAAAGAAAAACTTTAGAGAGGCTTTGAAAACTGCTTGCTAAAATGATGAAATAAGAACATTTCATTTATCTTGGGCCATAGATTTTCAAATTTAGCAAAGAAATTGAAAAATTATTGTCTTCTAATAGAGATGGAAAATTAAGCCTATTGACGCCTTAAACAACAATATGCATTTCTAGTTCCCAATGCAAAATTTTTGGGGAAGCAGCGTGAATGATTTTTGACTCTCAAAATCCCTTAAAAACTATTCAAGTAAACAGTGGCCAAGAAATGATTTACGTGTATATCCAGTATCTTGCCAAGAGCTTAGGAATTATACAGCCCAAATTTATGCTTCTCTTCAATGCCTTAAAAATTGCCTTAAAATATATAAGTACATTTTTCCGCATTTTACAATGAACAAATAACTACCACGCCCATTTACTTTGGTAAAAAGCCTTAAATGCTATCTTCGGCACATTCAACGAAAATATAACAAAAATAAAATACAATAAACGAAAATAAAACAAAAACAAAAATACAAGTAGATAAAATATGTATTAAACGATAAACTGAAGTGATATGAAACTTTTCTATACATTAAAATTTTTATCCTGCATTAATAACACGGCACGTGCATACATAATAAAATTCTTTCGTAGATTTAGAAGGAGAGAAAACCAAGAGAAAAGTTTGTTAAAACTCCAATAGCTTTTTTGATACGATTACAAAATTTTTTTGGTGGTATATTGCTCAGCTCAACTCAGCTTAACTCAGCTCTACTCAACTCAGCTTAACTCAGTTGTCTTTTGTGCATTTTAAAAATAATTGCTGTAAAAAGTTTTTTCTTTTTCGTTTTAAAATCCTACATCATTTGTGATACAGGGTATTGCAAGTCTATCTAGATGTTTGCAACACCAAAGATAGAGTCACCTTTTATAATACAGATTGACTTAAAATTACTTCCTGATTTGATATAAGTTTGTCTATCTGTCTGTCCTTCTGCCTAAAATCTGCCCATGTAAATTTGTTTTCAAGCTGCAAGTCGCAACTTTTACGATGCTCAAATGAAATTTGATACATGAATATGTATTGAGCCAGAGACAAACCCTGTTGAATTTAGTTTAGATCGGTTCACTTTTTGAACCCCTTTTCATAAGGCTTTTTTAAAATAATTTTTAAGTAATTTAAAGATTACAATTTTTTACTGCATTGGCTTGTTATTCTTTTAAATAACTTCTTAATCATATTAAGTAAATTAAAAAGTCGGTTCTGACCCTTTAGATAGTTTTTACTTGATTTTTTTCTGTTTTAGTAATTTTTTTGCTTTAACAACTCTATAACAAATGCTGCAGGCCATGTAAGCTTGAATATTTGAATATTTGATTTTTCCTTTTTTTTTTTTTTTTTTTTTTTTTGGAAACACTTTTTGTTCTCAGTTTCTTCCATTTCTTATATTTTCTTAGGAAAACATTTAAAACGATTGTATTTTTTTGGTGGCATTTTTATAAAAAAAAAGACAGAAATATTTATGTTCATTTATATAAAATGAAAATGCAAAGGAAACAACAAGTGCCTAAAAAGTGCATTCATGTTTTCGTTCTCATGATTTATACCAAAAAAAAAAAAAAAAAAATTCATAATTGTACTTATCTGATCTTTTTATCCTCTTTCTGCCATTACAACATACTTTTCAGAATTCTTTTTACTTTAAATTTACAGTTTCGTGGAAATAGAGCAAATTTGTATAAAATCCATCGATATAGAACCATTTTATGATTTAATTCAAGCCTATAACCGTCTTTTTCACCATTAAATTGTACGATTTAAAGTAGAAATTTTTATAAAATTTGGCAAACAAATGGCTCTTCGATCAAAAACAAAGTTCATTGTAACTGTACAAAATCATGGTCATATATTTTGAGAAATATTTTGAAGTGAAAAGTATTTACAATTTTTGATTAATTTTTTTCAATAAAATTTATCTAAAAAGATAAATTTTCTTGTCTAAATTATTTAGAACTTGAAGTACTAAAATTATGTGTCATATTATTTGTCGAGAAATAACAGATTTTATCAAAGTCTCTCTCTTCAATTAATTCATCCAAGTTGAAGTGATCAAATCTTGCTAGACCTTTTTAAATCAATTGCCATAAATTATTTACTTTTACTTGTGGTAATGACATCTATAAAATAATGAACCTAATATTAATATTTTGAAAAATTGAAAAATTTCAAATCAATCAATCAATCAATCACTAACTAACTAATTACATGTCACAGATTATTCATAATGCATAAACACATACACCAAGATATGTGAAATCAAAATATTTCTTTTTATCAAATTAACCACTTATCTATATATCTCTTGATCTGTTTGTGGGTACCACTAATCACCCTAATCATCAGCTATCTGTCTGTCTATCCGTCCGTCTGCTTGTAAGTCTGTTTATTTTAATATTTCTATTTGAATAATTTCATTTTCCGTAGAATTGTGTTAAAATCAACTTTATTTCTTGAATGAAGCGAAACATACGACAGAAAAATCTCATATATATATATTTGGCACACATTCATATTGATACAAAAGATGGTGCAATTTAATCTCTGTGATTAATTTTGGTATTTATTTGCCCAAAATTGATTACCGTATCAAAATGGATTTTAAAATTCTACATGCAGCCAAAATAAAAATCCCGTAAAAGTAAAAAAAGTAAACGATTATATTTAGCAATCGATTTCTTCTTTCTACCCGCACTCTTAGTTTATCTAACTCAATTATTTTGGATATTGTTGGGACATTTATTAGATAAATTATAAACTGGCCTAATTCAATGGCGATTAGATCCTTGAAATAGCTCAATAAAAGAGAAGTCTATATTTGAGAATAATTCACAATTTTTAATTTTAATGTTCAGAGGGAAGAAATAACATTTTGATCAATTAAATCTAAGTATCAAACAAGTCCATTTAACAACGTCCATTTCAAACGTTTTAGCTATTACCATAATTTCAGCTTTTCTTTCCCTTTAAATGGATTGAAATTTGAATTGCATTGGAATTGCATTGCAACATTTTTTCTATCAATTGAAAAAATCGCGGACTTAAAATGCATACCCGTTATTTTAAAGTTTTGATAACAAAAAAATGAATTAAGGATGCTATTTTCAATTATATATAAATATACATAAATGCAGGTAGATTTGAGAATAAATAAAAATAAGAATTTGCTTCAATCTGTGACAACACACTCATTTATTTTATAATTTCCATTCTCTTCTATTATTTTCTTTATATATTTTTTTTCTTAAAATCAGAATCCATTGTCTACGTATACTTATATTTCTATCTGCTTGTTTGTATGTGTTATTGCATTTTCCATTGTATGGAATTATTTAATAACATTTTTTCTATATTTGATTTTATAGCTCAGAGGCTTTATATTTGATTTATACGTGACAATCTGTAAAATTTATAATTTTTTCTTTTTGCTAACTGGAAGATAAAGTATTTGACAACTTTTGTTAAGAAATTTTTTTTATAGTAGTCTATTTTTTATTCAACAAAAGACAATTTATTTGTATCCATAATTCATTATATTGTAATGGATGTACGGATGAAATCATTACAATAGAATTCCCAGAGAAGGACATTCTTGTCGCCATTGTACTACAAACTAAATTGTAAATAAATGTAAAATAATGAAATTTGATTAAATTTTTTGTAATCACTAAGAAATTTTTTTTTGTCAGTTTTAATAACGAAAAAAAAAATAAGTAAAAAGTTTACAAAAGATCCAATCCGACTTCTAAATACCATAAACCCCATTGCGTAATGTGATTAAGAAGTCAATAAAAAGAATTATAAGTCAATTATATATATGTATATATATAGACGGACAGCGGACAAGAAGACGGACAGACAGGCAAATTTCAATCAGGAAGTGCTTCTGGATATAATTAAAGGGGCATCTATATCTTGTTTTGGATATTACAAACTTTTGGTGTAGGGTAGAATAAGCGATTCCAATTGGTAACTTTCCAAAAAGCAAGAAAATGAATTAAGTTCAAGTTCAATTTCAAAAAAATGCTAACTGCCAACAAATTTAAATGGTTACACTAACTGCTACAGTCTAATTAGTTTAAACTACCTTTTTAGCATCCAAATAATAAAAATTAATCTAAATTGAGCATAAAGTTAATGTCTGTCTGTCCAGCAATTCCATTTCAAATAATATCTCCAAGTAAATAATTTCAAAAACTTCAAATGTAAATTATTAACCAAAAAATTATAATGCTTTGTTGTTTGGGTGCATTTAAGTTATTCTTATTAATTATTTGTTCGTTAAAAATTCTATAAAGCAAATTTTACTTAAAGTTTATTGTCACTTTCAAAATAATCTGAGACTGTCTTGCTTTAAAAAAAAGCAAACTAAATTAATATTTAATGAAGATGATGAAATTGAAATTCCTGTTACACATTAACACTTTTTTGTACTAATTATTATGGAAAACATGTACTTCAACTTTTTCTTAATTTTCTATTTTCACTTTGTAGAAATTTGGTAATAAAATGAGGCCAAAAAAATCGAAAAAAGATAATTTGTTATTTAAAAATAAAATTTCCATTTTATTGATTTTTTAAGTCACTTCATTCTCTAACCTTTCATGCCCCTGGCATACATTTTCACGTCATTTAAATTCAACATTAAAACACCCTACATAACGTAGTTAAATAATCATGCAAGATTTGTAATTAGAAGTTAGGTAAAAGTGCAAGAAACAGCGAAAAAGCAAAAAAAATAAGGCACCGATCTGATTCAAACTTTGCTTTGTTAATTTTTATTTAAGAATAACATTTTGAATCAATTTTCACGAAAAAATTTTTATGTCACATGGAAACTTATTGAAAAATGGATACTTGATTATGACTCTAAAAGTTCAATAATGGATGAATGCTTCAAGGGACGAAGACAATTAGTGGTACCACGTCAATTAATATAGCGCCTTATTATTTATTTTACATTCAAGCAAGTACATTCCCACAAATCTATATGAATAAATAAATTTCAACGGCGCGATCAAACCATGCAAATATAATAGAAAATAAAAAAAGAAGCAGGAGAAAAAGGAAACTAATGATTAAAAGATGTCATAAAAAAAGTAGGAGAAAAATTTACAAACTTGCTGACACGCTTGCTTCTTCTATTATATATCATTTTGGCCATTCACATACACACACATACAAACACATACAGTGCAGAAGGAAATAAGACTTTTGCTACTTATTTATTTTATATTTCGTTTTTGTCCCCTAAATTTATTTTCTTTTCTTTTTTTTTTTGGTGGGGTAGGGGAAGGGGGGACTTGGTATAAAATATTAATTTATATTTATTAAAACTCAAGTCTCAATTAAATTTCTAACTTTGATTTCACGTGGTGAATAAATTGCTTAACAGCTATTTAAATTAAGTAACACGATCTATAAAACTTCAACAGCAAAAGTAAACGCCAGAAACAGATAGAACATAAAACTGAAATTTTAATTAATTAGATAACAACAACAACAAAAATCCATAACAATTTTAACTGAAGAAAATATTTTGGAGATTACTTCAAATCTGACAAATAAAATTCTCTATTTACATATTGAATTACAAAGAAAATTTTTTTGGTTACGTGGCAACCTTAAGGAAGAAAGTAGATAAGTTTTGCGTTTGTGTTCTATAAATTCATTATGGAAATGCATCACTTTACTTGAAATGCATCTTAAGCATCAAAATTTCATTAGAACTCAAAATTTTCTTATTTTGGTACAAGTTTTCGCGTAAGCCCACTTTTAAATAGCATGCACTAAATCTCCAAATATGATTATAAAGTATGGTGGTACGATCTTAACCCTTTTTGTGGACTTAAAATGGCCTTTATCATAACTGAAATAAAAAATTCTACATTGTTTAAAAACTACTTTGACTCTAAATCACTTGATTTCAAATATATTATTCTCTATTTTTATATGACTTGTTATTACAATTCAAATGACTTGGCAGCTATTTTAAGCACACTTTGTAAAGAGTTCCTACAATTTAATGTCTCTGCCATATTGTATATGATGAATAATGAGCAATTCGGTCATAGTACAGCTTCAGCGCAATATTTTTTACAATTGGCCGGCTATTTGGGTATACCTGTAATATCATGGAATGCTGATAATTCTGGTTTAGAGCGTCGAGCATCACAATCAACTTTACAACTTCAACTGGCACCAAGTATCGAACATCAAAGTGCTGCAATGTTAAGTATTCTAGAGCGCTATAAATGGCATCAATTTTCTGTTGTTACCTCCCAAATAGCTGGTCATGATGATTTCGTGCAAGCCGTTAGAGAGCGTGTAGCTGAAATGCAAGATCATTTCAAATTTACCATACTAAATGCTATCGTCGTAACACGTACAAGTGATTTAATGGAATTAGTGAATAGTGAGGCAAGAGTAATGCTTTTATATGCAACACAAGTTGAAGCTATAACGATTTTACGTGCCGCAGAAGATTTAAAATTAACGGGTGAAAATTATGTATGGGTTGTTAGTCAATCTGTTATAGAGAAGAAAGATGCCCATCCACAATTCCCGATTGGTATGTTAGGTGTACATTTCGATACAAGTAGTGCCGCTCTAATGAGTGAAATATCGAATGCCATTAAAATTTATGGTTACGGTGTTGAAGCTTATGTTCAGGATCCAGCAAATCGGGGCAAAAAATTGAATACTCAGTCACTGTCGTGTGAAGATGAAGGTCGAGGCCGTTGGGATAATGGTGAAACGTAAGTAATTCTTATAAATGTTTAACTGTATCAATCACATGTTATTTTTTATCTACTTAGATTTTTTCGTTATTTACGCAATGTCTCGATAGAGGGGGATCTTAATAAGCCCAACATTGAATTCACTGCTGATGGTGATTTGAAATCAGCTGAATTAAAGATTATGAATCTAAGGCCGAGTGCTAATAATAAAAATTTAGTTTGGGAAGAAGTATGTACATATAAAGTCCATTAATTTTATATATGGTCCATTGCATAAAAACAGCTAGATATTATAAGAAACTTCGATATTGAATTGTGTTTTGTTAAAAATTTAAATTATTAATAGATTGGCGTTTGGAAATCATGGGAAACGCAAAAATTGGATATACGGGATATAGCGTGGCCAGGTAATTCGCATGCCCCACCACAAGGTGTACCGGAAAAATTCCATTTAAAAATAACATTCCTCGAAGAAGCACCCTATATCAATCTATCACCCGCCGACCCAGTTAGTGGCAAATGTCTCATGGATCGCGGCGTCTTGTGTCGAGTGGCAGCCGATCATGTTATGGCTGACATCGATGTGGGGCAAGCGCATCGTAATGAATCATTTTATCAATGTTGCAGTGGCTTTTGCATTGATCTACTCGAGAAATTTGCCGAGGAATTGGGTTTCACTTACGAATTGGTTCGGGTCGAAGATGGTAGATGGGGTACACTTGAGAATGGTAAATGGAATGGTTTAATTGCCGATTTAGTTAATCGCAAGACCGATATGGTACTTACCTCATTAATGATCAATACGGAGCGCGAGGCTGTTGTAGATTTTAGTGAACCATTTATGGAAACTGGAATAGCTATTGTGGTGGCTAAACGTACCGGCATTATATCACCGACAGCATTTCTAGAGCCATTTGATACAGCCTCTTGGATGCTGGTAGGCATTGTAGCGATTCAGGCAGCCACATTTATGATATTTCTATTCGAATGGCTATCACCGAGTGGTTATGATATGAAATTATATCTACAAAATACTAATGTGACACCATATCGTTTCTCGTTATTTCGCACATATTGGTTAGTCTGGGCTGTATTATTTCAAGCAGCCGTTCATGTCGATTCGCCACGAGGTTTCACATCACGTTTCATGACAAATGTTTGGGCTTTATTTGCTGTGGTATTTTTAGCCATTTACACTGCCAATTTGGCTGCCTTCATGATAACAAGGTCAGTTCTATTCCACTCTACATTTTCATCTAGAAAATTTAGATGAAATTTCAATAAATTATCCAAAAGCAAATTCATGGCACTCCTTCCAACTATAACTTTTTTCTTCTTATTCTTATTCGAATTCTTTCTCTTCTTATTCTTCTTCTTATTATTATTATAATTATTATGATTATTATTATTATTATTATGATTCGTCTTTATATTATTTGCTTCACAGAGAAGAATTTCATGAATTTAGTGGTTTGAATGATAGCCGTCTAGTGCATCCATATTCACAGAAGCCTTCTTTTAAATTTGGTACTATTCCCTACAGCCATACTGATTCTACTATCAACAAATATTTTAAGGAAATGCATTATTACATGAAACAGTATGTGTCTGTCACTTTGTCACTCTTCCATTAAATTCCCTTTAGCTCTATCTCTATTTCTGCCTCTGTTCCTGTCTCTTTACACTCCTCACCTATATATGCTACTCTTAATATGCCATTTAAATCTATTAACATATGTCACTTGAAGCTTTACAAAAAGTAAAAGCAAGTATAGACTTTTGCAATAAGTCGGCAACGACTTTTATATACCCCACATCCTATTGCTTAATGTGATTACAAAATGATATAAGAGAAAAATTGTGATTTTTAAATCACAAAGTTGAAGGTTCTTTATATGAAAAAGCCTTCAAAAAGTGGACTGATCCGGATCAATGTTTGGTATATGTATTTTTTAAAGGCAAAAAGCAAAGCAATGCTAATTTTCGCTATAATATAATTAAATTGGAACTTCTTCTCAAACAAGGACGTTTTTTTTAAAATGCCGTTATATTTGAGTGATGATGGTAAAAACGAATCGATTTCAACCATTTTCAATAGAGTTTGTCTGTGTATCAAAACACATCTATGTACCAAATTTCAATAAAATATTTTAAAAATTTCAAAACGGTACTTTGATTATGGACAGATGGACTGACGGGCTTATCCCAACTTCTCACAAACTTATACCAAACGGCACTAGTGGTGTAGGGTATAATAAAATGCATACACAGTGATCTAGTGAGTAAATGTATATGGAATTTGGAGTGGATAAATTTGACTACTTTTCACTTTTCCGCTTTTTCTTTCCTTTTTTTTTTTTGCTTTTTGGTTATTTTGTTTTTTTTTTTTTTGTTTTGGGTGTGTGTGCGTGCTTTATTTTTTCGATTTTCCTGGCTTGTTTTTGTTGTTGGTTATTTAACAACATTATAGACATAACAAATCGAGTGTGGCGGATGGTGTGGCAGATGTACTAAGTGGTAACTTGGATGCTTTCATTTACGATGGCACTGTACTCGATTATTTGGTAGCACAGGATGAAGATTGCCGTTTAATGACTGTCGGCAGTTGGTATGCCATGACAGGTAATATGTCAACATGTTAGTGCATGCTTCACATCCTATATCTTTACAAATGCATACACATATATTTATATATATGTAAAAAATTTTATGGTATAAAGATTTGATGGTCTTGGGGATATTCACAAATGACAAATCGAAGCTTACTTAATATTATTAAGGTATCTCTATAAAATAAAATCATTTCCTCGGTGGCAGTAGCTTTAAAATAAAATTAATAGCATAATTTTTTCAAGCATTACATTTCCTTCATCCCGTAAAGTGGCCAAATTGAAAGTGAAAGACGAAAATAGTTTGCTAAATTTCATTTATGGACATTAACAACGCCAAAAAAGCAAGCGAATCTCTAAATTTGGAATAGTAAAAATAATAATTCGGATTGATAAGTTACCATGAAAAATGAGCATTTCGGTTTTAAACGTAGAAAATTATTTACGTACTTTGAACATTTTACCAAAATCTAAACGTTAATGAAGAAACCTTTCATTTGAATTTCGCTTCTTAGCGTTTGAAGATTTTTTAAACAACCCAATACCAAATATGCTCACATTAATGGTAACTTTTTTATTCAAGCATAAAAATTTCATTTTGTATATTTCTGGTGATGTGGTTTCTTTTTATACCCCACCACCCAGACATTGGAAATATACTAATTCAATGAAAACTTTTAACTTTCCTAAAAAAATATGTTGCTTGGCCTTAAAAATCAGCTAATTCGCTTAAAAAAAGCCACGCCCACAATGCAACGAAAATCAAGAAAATTTGAGGTTTTATTACTAAATATTGAGAAATTACCAAGAACAAACATTTAAAACTCTCCATGTTTCTTCGAGTTATAATTCTTATCGACCTCAGCTAATTTTAATTTTTTATTTTTTATTTTTCAATATTTAGGTTATGGTTTAGCATTTAGCCGCAATTCAAAATACGTTCAAATGTTTAACAAACGTTTATTAGAATTTCGGGCGAATGGTGATTTGGAAAGATTACGGCGCTATTGGATGACTGGCACTTGTCGCCCAGGCAAACAAGAACATAAATCATCAGATCCATTAGCATTAGAGCAATTCTTATCAGCATTTCTATTATTAATGGCTGGCATTCTCTTAGCCGCCTTGTTACTATTACTTGAACATATCTATTTCAAATATATACGGATACGTATAGCGAAGAAAGATGGTGGCCATTGTTGCGCATTAATATCTTTGTCAATGGGTAAATCATTGACATTTCGTGGTGCTGTATTTGAGGCTACCGAAATATTGAAGAAGCATCGTTGCAATGATCCAATTTGTGATACACACTTGTGGAAAGTGAAACATGAATTGGATATGACACGCTTGAGGGTGCGTCAATTGGAGAAGGCCTTGGAAAAGCATGGCATTAAACCGCCACAATTAAGGTAAATAAATGAATCTTTAAAAACTTCACTTTTGAACTGTTTTGTGATTTCAATTTTCGTTTAAATTTTTCACGTTTAATTTCAATTAAAATTTTTTTATTATTTTTCATTTAAACACTTTCCCTTTTTTTGATATCTCCTTAAAATTTTTCTTTAGATTATCATCATCAACGGACTTATTAAATCATCATCATTTAAAGGAACGCCCACCTTTATTAGGTAATCTTAGTTTAGCTGCCAGCGCTCAAGATTTATACAAATGGTAAGTTTCAACTTTATATGTTTTTACCTCTAACAGACCAAAATTTACTTTTAACCAACAAGTTCTTTATTAATCTGAGTAAAATTTTTTATGGAAATGTGTTTTTTCTAATTGTAAAATTGCATTTTACAATCTCATTTAAATTGCAAACAATTTAATACAAAAAGCATATGCCTTTGCAAAATCTTATAAAGTTTACTTATTCTTCAAAAAAAATGTCATTAAAGTTGAAAAATGTTACATGACATGACCCAATTTAATTAATTTACACTTCCTCATCATTTAAACATATTATTTATATTTTACTGCCACATATTCCGGCATTTTAACATTTTCATTTCAGGAAAGGCATAATCTTTTTTCTTTAAAGTTACGTTTGTCTTTAGATTTCATGGCTGAGATTGAAATAGAATCCAATTTTAGAAGAAGCAACATAATCGTTTGAACTTTACTTATCTTAAAGGTCATGCCCCTAAAAATATACTTTACATATTTTCTTAATCAACAGCAAATTTCAAAATGCCCTAATTTTGTCTATACGTCCATCCATCCGTTTTATGACTCTCGACATATTAAAAATGATTGTAAAAACCAAGCAAAAAAAAAAACCATAAAAATTTAAAAAATTTGAAAAAATAATTAAAATTAATAATTAAACAGGTCGTATAAAACAGAAATTGCTGAAATGGAAACTGTCCTTTAAAAGATCTCTCTGAACAGACCTCTAAAAATCTACCAAAAAAAGAATCAAAATGAAAAATTTTGTTTGCAATGGAAACCGAGAAAGAAATGAAGAAAGAGATCATGAAATTTAAATTATCTTTTAACGAAAGGAAAGAAAGTTATTTAGAAAAACAAGAAGTATACAAAAATTATTTTTAAAACAAAACCAAGCATGAGAAACATTAAAAAAATGTTGAAAGAAAGAAATTGCGTATAAACATGAATAATAATAAATAAATGATGTATAAGATGAAGAAGGAGAACAACAACAGCAACAGCAACAGCAACAAAATTTTAATGTGCCATTAATTTAAGTTAACATGTCATTTTGAATAAATTTAAAAAAAAGGAGTAGAACAACAACAACAACAATAAAAACAAAATTCACAAATCTTTTTTTTTTGCATCAAAAAATATTAAAACAAAAATAAAACATAAATAATTAAACAAACAAACGAAACAAAAAATGGGCAAACATAAAATTTAAATATATCACATGAGCAAGAGAGATAGAGTGAGAGAGAGAGAGAGAGAGAGAGATAGAAAGGGTGAATGAGCTGTAGCAAAAATAGCAAAGAAAAAAAAAACGTAAAAAACTGATAATCAAAATTTTAAAATTAAAAGAAGCAAAAAATATCAGAAATTTTATTTAAAACTCAATTTTTAATTTTCACATTTCACATTTGTAACGTGCACATTTTAAATTTTGCAATCCACATTTTAATTTATCAATTTGTTTATTTTATATTCCATAATTTACACCACTTACATTTTAAATTCCTTATTTACATTTCAGAATCCACAATTTAAATTTTACATTTCACATTTTACATTTTAAATTCCATAAATTTTATCTTACATGCCATAATATAAATTTATGTTTCTTTTTGGAAATGTTATATGGAAATATTTAAAAAAAAATAAGAATCATCAAAAAATGGTTTCATTGATTAAATTATGTTGCTACTTTAATAAAAATTATCAATTAGAGCAGATAAAATTTCTCTAATTTATTAAATTTTCTCTAAATTATTAAATTTGTTTTTTTGTTTTTTTTATCAATTTTCTAAAACGCTTTAAGGTAATTGGAGAAAATTATATAGATAAATTTAATATCTGTTTAGTATTGTTGCATTTTATGCATTTTATGAAATTTGTGTGATTAGATAATTCATTAAAAATTATAATAATAATAATAATAATAATAATAACAACAACAGCAACAGTAGCAGCCACAATTAGATAAATTTTACTTCAAATTTGCATAATAAATTGAAATAAAAAGCTTTTTCTAATTTAATTCATTTAATCAAAATATTTGGAAAATGGAAGACTGAATTTCCTTAAATTTTTGATAAGCATTTCACTTTTGAATGAATCTAAAAAGTCTACTGATCTTTTTGGTCTGTTTGTATCAACAACAAATCAAAATTGAAAATTCGCAGCATGAAAATTGATGAATATAACATGACAAATCGATTGAAAGTTAGCTTTCAGTGCAAATTTAATTTTAAATACTATCATTGAAATTTTTTTATCTCAATTAATTATTAAGTTTTCTCACATTATGATTATTGTTTTTTTTTCTCTTGAAAAGTCATATCAATTTGCTTCATTTTACAATGAAAATTTTTCTTATAAATGGTAAACAAAAATTTAATTCAATAATGATTTTTATTTAATTATTTCATTTTATTATTTCAATTATATGAACTTTTATATTGTAATAAAATTTTGTTTTTTTTTTTTGCTACATTTCAATTAAGCAATTTCTAAATTAATCTAATTATATAATTTACATTTTTTTAGGGCTAATTATTTCATGAAAATTTTTTATTATTTTTGATATCAATAAAATCAACATGTTTTAGAAATAATTACTAAAATAATTTTTAAAAAAAAATGGATCCTGAAAGCAAAAAATAAAAATGATAGTAACAAGCAGGTGAAGAAGAAAAAGAAGAAGAATAAGAAGATTCAAAATAAATGTGGTTAAATTTTATGCTTAATTTCTTGCATAAATTAATTATCTAAATCAAATTGTCTAATTAATTTAATAGAATTAATTATGATATTTTCATAATTTAAAATCGAAATTAAAAATTTTCATATTTACTCACATTTGTATGAAAAGGTTGTTCAATAAGTTTGAGGAATAAATAATTTTTTAATTTTTTTTATAGTGCAATTTTGTGGGACTAACTTTTTGAACTTTTTGAACACTCCAGTTAATTTTAACGGCGGGGTTCACTTATTAAAATTACTTTTGAGATTTCAAGTATAATTAATTTTTCAAAAATAAAATGGACAGCGCGATTTTGTGACGCTGCCCAAAACTAATGAAATTTTTAACTCATTTTGGAGCGTATAAAATTTTGCTTTTTATTTTGAAACCTAAACGACAGAAAACTTTAGTATGGAAATTTTATCGTAACAAAAGCTCAAAACTGAAGAAATCTATTTATGCCCTTTAATTCTATTTGGAAAACATTCATAAATCTGTTGAATAAACTTTTTGCCCCACAAATATTTCCTTTTATTCAAATTCTCATCAAATAACTAACAATAATTGAAATAAATCAGCATAAATTTAATGCTAAACAAAGGCAAATATAGATAACGATAGAGATAGATAATATATATATATATATATATATATATATATTATATATGAGAGAGAGAGAGAGAGAAAGCCATTGAAAACAAATTATTAGATTAATTTAATACAATTTTGGTTTGGCATTTTTTTTTTTATATAAAGAAATTTTTTATAACAATTTTATAATGAAACAGTATTAAATAAATTTTATCAAATGTAAATTGTTTTGCAGTAAATAACAAAACCGCCAAAAAAAAATAAATAAATAATTGAAATTAAAATTCAGGAAATTTTGTTATAAATAAAAATGTATCCGTTTCATTTAAAATTCAGAGGCATCCGTTTTATATATGAACACATACACATATACACATACACATAAATATGCATACATATACATACAACCATTTTTTGTATAATCTTGATGAGAAAATAATTAGGTAAAACAATTATTCATATGAAAAAAGAAAAACAAAAAACACAAATATATAAATATAAAGAGAATAAATTATTGTTGTTATTATGATTAAGAGCTCAGAAGCAAAGATGCTGAAAAAGAAGAAGAAAAAAAAATGCGGAAAAAGAAAAAGAAAATGATTAACTAAGTGTGGAAATTTATTTGTATGTATGTGTGTTTTTATAGTATAAATAAAAAAAATAAATTTAAAATATTATTTGGATTTTTCTATTTCTTTTTTTTTTTTTTTTTTTTGAACATTTTCTTTTTGTATTTTAGAAAATTTTTTTTTGAAACATTACAAAACCAATTTGCCAAAGCAGAGAGCAAAACAGAACAAGTTAACATTAAATATAATAAGATTAGCTAGTAAATGAAACTATAAATGAAACAACAACAAAAACTAACATTAAGCAAAGTCAACAGAATAAAAAACATAGAAATATAAAACTAGCTGTAAAAATTAAATAAATCACAATGAAAAATATATGAAGAATATGAAAAATGTAATAGAAAATTTAAGAAAAGGCAAGCCAAAAAACATCAAGATCATTATAAATCATTTTAAAGTGAACGACAACAAAAAGAAAACATAAACTCAAAGGATAAATACAAATTTGAAAAACGAGATGAATTTTAAAAAAAATTAATTAATTAAATAAAATATTTTCATGTGAGCGCCATCTTTTGCCAAAAATACATAAATATGTAATAAAAAAAAAAAGTTTGCCATTGTGAACTATTCTTATTTACATATAAGAAAAATTCAATTCAATTTGAATTCATGTAAACTTTAAAAATTACATTTTTAACAGGAAAATAAATTTGAAAAACGTAAAATAATTAGAAAACAAAATGGAAAATGTGAAATGAAGAAAAACTGAAACAACTTACACATAAACAAACTAAATGTTGTAAATCAAAATATACATAAAAAAATTTAATAAAGAGGCAAATAGTAAATTGATTGTGTGAATTTTTAAATAACAGCACATTTAACTAAACTAAATTGAACTAACTTTAAAACTATAATTGATTCAGGCTTAGTCAACTTTTACAGATCCTACACCAGTTTACCTAATTTGTTACGAAAAAAAGTCAAACCAAACAAAAACAAATCATTATTTGTTGAGCACTGTATTTTATTTTCAAAAATTTACATGAACGAACAAACGGATAGACAGATGCTACCAAATATGATGTAAATTAAGAATATGCAAGATCGAAGAAAAAAGCATTAATGCCAAAACCAATAAAAAGGAAAAGAAATTAAATCGATAATGAAAATTTTATTATCATAATTTTATTGTAATAAATTAAATGTATGTAATAAAGAAAATTGTTGTATATTTTCGAAGCTAATTCAACTTTTCAGTTGTACATTTTTCATAAATATATAAATATTTCAATTTTATTTTTGATAAAAAGCTAGATAGTGTTGATTCGCTAGATGAAATATTTAGAAGATGTTAGAAGTATCTGAACTCAAGCTTATGTTAACTCGCCAGAATCAGCCTTGCTCACAAGACAATTGACCCACATAGCAAAGAAATGATTTAGAATCATGCGTTTGTAAAATTATATTATAATCAATGACGTGGGCATTCTTGTCAAACAATTTAAATGTTTCTCAATGAAGAAAAATTACTTCTTTATTCCACACGCACCATAAGACGTATACGATTTACAAAAAAAAGCATATTTAGAATAAACATTATTGGATTTGAAATGTTAGCGTTTTTTACATGGTTGTTAAAAAAGATTATTCAAAAATAATCAGAGCTGTAATAAATTAATAGTATTAAAAAGTCAAGAATACAATACAATCAGTCACAATAGATTATAATAAAATTTATTTATCAATTTAATAAGTTTAATTTTGATCACTATATATAAATACCTTTATGTGTTGCAATGGACTGTTCAGTTTTTTCATAAATAAAAGTCTTTTATAAAAAATAGGCGTGAAATATTGAGAAATTAATTAAAATCCTATTTTTTAACAATTTTTTCATTCACAATGGCCTTTCTTCCATTGATCGACCTCATTGACAGTAAACTACAAAATTTCGTGCTATAATCTAAAAAAATTTGAAAATTTCCAAAGGATTCAAAATTCAATAATTGGTTTTTTAACCATTTTGGAAACATTTAATTATCGGCTTCCCTACTCTTTTATTCCTCTTTAATGATATTTATGGAAATTTGTAAATGCGTTTGTTTATCATAAATATAATTAACATTTAACTGCAACTGTAATCCAATGTAAATGTAAAAAATACTCAAAAGTTTTTATAGCTTTTAAATAAAGTTCAATTTATTATAATTTTACATCTACTTAAGTTTATTAGAATGATGGAACATTCACGTTTGTTTCATAAAATTTTTCAATCGTATAGAATAATTCAGCAACGTCATTATAAGAAATTGTTAGATATTCACACCAAAGTGCAAAATGCCTTAAATAATAATCTGCCCATTGTGGCTTTGGAATCTACAATTATAAGTCATGGCATGCCATATCCATACAATGTAAATACCGCTATTGAGGTAGAAGAAATAATAAGCAATCATAATGTAGTGCCAGCCACAATAGCTGTGATTGGAGGGCGTCTTAAAATTGGTTTATCTCATCAAGAACTAGAAATGTTGGCCAACGCCAATAAAGGAAATCACATAATGAAATGTTCAAGGCGTGATTTGGCATATGCCATAGCAATGGGCCATAATGGTGGTACAACGGTATCGGCCACAATGTTAGCTGCTCATATGGCTGGTATTAAGATTTTCGCCACAGGAGGAATTGGTGGTGTTCATAGAAATGCTCATAACACAATGGATATATCAGCTGATTTAACTGAATTGGGTAAAACGCCAGTTGTTGTAGTAAGTAGCGGCATTAAATCAATTCTAGATATACCAAGAACATTGGAATATCTAGAAACGCAAGGTGTTTGCGTGACCACATACAGTAGCCAAGGCGATGGCCCTGACAATGATAATGAAATTCATTGTGATGGTAATTTTCCCGATTTTTATACAAGAGATAGCGGCTACAAGACTCCATATAATTTAAAGGGGCCAAAAGAAGCTGCCCGTTTAATAAATGCTTTAAATGAGTTGCAATTGCAATCAGGAATATTAATAGCTGTTCCCATACCACAAAAGCATGCACTTGATAAAATTCTATTAAATCAAGCTATTGAAATAGCTCTCAAAAAGGCAGCCATAAAAGGTATTCAAGGTAAGGATGTGACACCGTATCTTTTAGAAGCCATTGCTAATATAACTCAAGGAAGCAGCTTAAAGGCTAATATAGCTTTGATCAAGAATAATGCCAGCGTGGCAGCTCAAATAGCTAAAGAATTATGGCATATAAATACAGTTGACACATCCACAAATCACTTGGACCGAACCAAATTAGCAAATAGAAATTTAAAACCTTTGGTGGTGGGAACCTCCATGTTGGATCTTTCCTCAACTCTACAAAAAAATGTACAATTGGCATTAAATGGTGCCACTTATGGTATTCAAGTCAAATATTCCGCTGGCGGTGTGGGCCATAATTTAGCCGAAGGTATTTACAAATTGTTTGGGGATTCAATAAATTTCATTTCAATTATTGGTGATGATTATAGTGGTCATCAATTATTACAATTAATGCCCGAAACTTTGTATAAGAATATACACATGACAAGTGATGAAGCGACTGCCACGTGTTCAATTATATTAGATAATCAGGGTGATTGTAAAATATGTTTAGCTAATACTCAAATCAATGATTATTTAACACCGAAATTGATTGAGCAACATGAACAAGAATTTAGAGAAGCTTGTTTAATAATATTGGATGCCAATTTGAATCTAGCGACCATTGAAGCGATTCTCAAATTGGCTATTAAATATAAGAAAATCGTTTTCTATGAACCTACCGATTTTTTAAAGGCAACTATGCCATTTCAATTGGATGCTCAACTCACACAGCAAATACGTTTCATTTCACCGAATTTTAATGAATTGCAAGCACTAGCGGAGCATTTTATCCAAAAATCCAATACCTCAAATACAACATTCTATAATAAAGAAGTATTCGATTTAACGCATTTAACTAAAGAGGAAATTTTGAAGAAAACTTCTGAATTTCTTGACATTATCGAATCCCATTTTGATTGCATTTTAGTAACATTGGGCAAATATGGTGCACTACTCAGTTTGAATTCCCAACAATTTTCAATACCATTATTTAATCAACATACAGGACAATTTACTTTTGATATATCATTTGATGGACATTCTCATCAACGTTTGCACATTAGACGTTATTACGAGGCACCAGTGGTCTCTGAAATTGTTAACGTTTCCGGTGCTGGGGATAGTTTCACAAGTGGCTTTATAGCTGGCATGTTACGTGGCCTAACTGTTAATCAATGTATGGCATTAGGTTTTCATGCTGCTACTAAAGCTCTGAAATGTACATCAGCCGTTCCTTCAACATATTTTGAATCAATTGCCGAAGAGAATCACTTTTTAAGAAATTTAAAATCATGATTGACATTATCTCTATCTATCATTCCTGCTCCATTGCTTTATTTCTTTTGAAGCTTTTGAAGCTTTTGAAGCTGCCAACATTTTAATATGACCCACAACAATAATCCTTTAATTGAATTGATTGAAAATTACACGACTTCCATACAAAATTGTAACCAGTTGTAAATCCTAATAAGAAACCAGGAACGTATATGTAGAATGTATATAATTTCAGGGTCTTTCTTTTTAGGTGCTTTCAACATTTTTACAAAATTATAGTTTAATGAAGTCATTCTAATTTGAAAAATTTCCACTCTGTTTTTTTGTAAATTATAAAAAATAGCAAATTTTAATATGATCTTGAATTTCATGAAATTTCTAAAGAAGCCTATAATTTGTAATGGTAGTCTTAAGCGTACAGTTATTTACATTTTTATACAAATATATGTTTCTATATATTTTTTCATTTTATTTTTTTTTTTATATATATTTCGCAATTAAATTTAATAAGCCCATCTATAAGAGAAATTCAATAAAAATTTAAAAAGTTCGAAAATCATAAGATTTGATATTAACTCACAATTTGATAACTTTATCCTTGCCCGCCGAAGCCACTCTAGAACCATTTGGTGCCCAATCAACACCGAACACTTCATCGGCATGACCTGGTAATTCTTGTGCCAATTTCTTCGTTTGAACACTCCACACTAAAAGCAAAGCAAAATAAAAGAAAAAAGCAAAAAGAACACTGTAGTCGATGGAGGTCAAGTCTAAGTTCCTAATTCTAAATTCCCTAAATCATTTTGCTGAATATGATTCATAAAAAATTTGATTTATTCAGGCTACAAAGTAGAGACACTTTTTGCCACCAACTACAATTCTTTTTTATTTTTCTTGTGGGCAATATAGTTGACTTAGACTACAAATGCTATTTGTTTTGCTTCTTACTTACCTTTCAAAGTTGAATCTTTACTGCCACTAACAATGAGACGTGAATCAGCTGACCATGCCAATGTATATACAGCTTGTACATGGCCACGAAAAGTATTTAAAAATTGTCCATCTTTTGCGCGCCACAAGCGCACAGATTTATCAAACGATGCGGAAGCAATCAATGTGACATCTGGTGAGTATTTAACATCATTCACAACATTCTGGTGGCCAGTCATCCGTTGTATGCATTTATTTTGATTTCTTATCCATAAATATAAAGTGAAATCATCAGAGCATGAAACTAATGATTCAATATCATCAGGACAAACACATTTATAACGTTCCAAAGCCATTTTTTGTAATTCAGTTTTATCAGTGATAATGTATCGCTTGCTACAATCTGATACAGGATGAAATGGTCCAGTTCGTAGAACATAATCTGTACTTAGGGCAATATTATTTACCCAATGAGCATGACCAGAAAATGTTCGTATCAGAATGCCATCAGTAGCCCGCCATGCTTTAACAGTACGATCTTTAGAGGATGTGTAAATAAAGCCAGCACCACCCCAACGCACTGCTGTTACGGCAGCTATGTGACCCGCTATAACCATCGTACATTGATCCAACACTGTATCCCATATGCGACAATCGCCATCACTGCTAGCGCTGGCTAATTTACGGCAATCGGGATTCTTGTGATATGGCTCCCAACTTAAACAGTTTATCCATTTTTTATGACCGATTAATGGTCGCCCCAATTGTTTGCCAGTCTCAGGATCCCATATAATAATTATACCTGCTTTACAAGCACTTGCCAATTTTAAACTGTCTGGTGACCAAGCCACACATAATACCCATTGCTTATGAGCGTTGCATGTGTAATGTGGTGTTTGGGTATTCAAATCCCATAAACGTACTGTTGTGTCACCAGAACCACTGGCCAAATGTTCACTATTCGGACTAAAGCTAATTGATACAACGGCTTCTGCATGACCAGGCATTGAACTAGTGCAACGCGTTACCGGCCTAACTTTAAACACTGCTTGTGGCTGATAGACAATTTTTATGACATCTTCTGTATCAATTTTTCCCATATCCAATGTGGTATCCAAAGTTTTTTTGATTTCATCATCGCCCACAAAGAACAGATACGGTGTTGGTTCATCATTTTTCAACAATGCGTTGCATATTAAACTGAGTTGTTCTACGGTTACGGCGGCTGGTAGATTTATAGGTGGTCCAACCTCCTCGCCCTTATCTGATATAAAACATGCTTGAATATTTTCAGCATTTGTAGATAAAATATTTTCACATTCAATATCTTTTTCAGCATTATTGAATTTAATTCGTTTTGTTGTAGTTTCCATTATCTGTGGTAATTTACGTAAGCAATGTTGCGGTATTTATAATGTGCAGCACGTGTATTTACGCAAATTACACAATTTGCACTTTCAGTTTATTTGTTTGAATGATTATAGTCTTAAAATGAATAAAATTACATATAAAACTTTAAAACATGATTTAATTTGAAAGATATTATATTAAAATTTATGCAAACCATAAAAATATATTATTCTTTTACTTTAAATATAAAGTCAATGTTTTCTTGATTAAATTGTTTACCTCAAATTAAATGAATACATTTATTATTTTAATAAAATTTATAATGCTACAGAGGGCGCTTTTTATTTAAATTTTTTATGATATCAATTTTTATAACATCATTAGTACCCCTTAGGCGAAGAAGAGAAATAAATCATTTAATATGTTTATATTGAAAAGTGGCTACGACAGCAAATAGTTAGCTATTAATATAAATTAAATTTGGTATTCCTTTTGTTCAGTTGTGCAAGTCCTTAAAGATGTCAGCTCTGGAAGAGTTAATGGCAAAACTTGCCGAATTAAAACAAGAATTGGAACAACAACAGCGTAGCGCACCACGACAGTTAATTGAAAAGATGTCAGCTGAAGTAATTGATACGAATCCGTATAGCCGTTTAATGGCCCTACAACGTATGGGTATTGTAAAGGAATATGAACGGATAAGGGATAAAGCTGTGGCCGTGGTAGGTATTGGAGGTGTTGGCAGTGTTACAGCAGATATGTTGACACGTTGCGGCATTGGCAAATTAATTCTATTCGATTATGATAAAGTTGAATTGGCCAATATGAATCGCTTGTTTTTCACACCTGATCAGGCTGGTTTATCTAAAGTGGATGCTGCCCAGAAAACATTAACTTTTATAAATCCTGATGTAAGCATTGAAACGCATAATTACAATATAACTACCGTAGAAAATTTTGATAAATTCTTGCAAACTATTGGTCATGATGGCATAAATGAAGGCGAACCTGTTGATTTAGTTCTTAGTTGTGTAGATAATTTTGAGGCACGTATGGCTATTAATGCAGCATGTAATGAATTAGGCTTAAATTGGTTTGAATCGGGTGTTTCAGAAAATGCCGTTTCTGGTCACATACAATTTATACGGCCCGGTGAAACGGCTTGTTTTGCTTGTGCGCCACCCTTAGTTGTAGCTGAAAATATTGATGAGCGTACATTAAAACGGGAAGGTGTATGCGCTGCCTCATTACCCACTACAATGGGCATAACAGCTGGAATGCTGGTACAAAATACTTTAAAGTATCTATTAAAATTTGGTGAAGTGTCCAATTATTTGGGTTACAATGCTATGAATGATTTTTTTCCAAAAATGACACTCAAACCGAATCCACAATGTGATGACCATCATTGTCAAACTAGACAAAAAGAGTACCAAGCAAAACCTAAACCTTCAAAAAGTGAGAACCATGATGAAAACAAAGATGATAAACCAATCCATACAACAAATGAATGGGGTATTGAAATTGTGAATAAATCATTGGACGAAACAGTTGATAAATTGGAAAATCCCCAAAGTGATAATATAACACCAGGATTACGTTTAGCTTATGACGGACCATCTCAAGATGATTCTACAAATAAGGAAGAGGCCGAAGGCATTGATATAACTGGCCTAAACATTAACGATCTTAGAGATCAATTGCACAACATGTGATTTGGAGTTTTTGTTGGAAACATTCTCTGACTTTATATTAAGGCATAATGACTCGTAAGTGTTTTTTTTTGTTTTTCTTTTTTTTACTTTTTTCTGTTATTTTTTATTATAACAGAAACAAAATTTATTCTTATGGAATAAAATTGAAAAATTCTTTGAGATATTACTTTTTTTTTATTGTATTTGTAAATGCAAAATGTAACATCTAAATATTTACATTTATCTAAACATATATTTATTATGTATAAATTATTTGAGATTTTATTGTAATTTGCTTTTCCTTAAAGTTTTCTCTTAATTTATGGCCGCTTGATTTGTGAACGGTCTTCGAGCTTGCAAACGTACACGAAAGCCTTCTTCACGTTTAAGTATAATATCAGCTTGTAATTTGAAATCCTTTTCTGTTAAATCCGAATATACACGATAATAGCGTAATATAGTTGATAAAAGGATTTTCAATTTGAGCATGGCGTATTTGCGGCCTGCAATCAAATATAATGAACAAGTAATATTAATTGTTTATGGTCGACCATGAAATATCTTTCCTTTTGTATAGTGAAAAATTAATTAAGTTGTGCCAGGAAAACAAGAAGCATAATAATAATTGAAAAATTTAGAAAGGTCTCTGTTATATTTCATGGATTTATTGGACCCGGAATTGCTACGATTTTCATTTCAACATTTGCCAAAATACGAATGGATCGATTTTCTTCAAAATACGAAGGGATCGATTCTAAGTAGAGTAAACAGATTCCATTTTTAGGTCCAACTAAATCTATCTAATAACTTTTATGAAAATATTTCAGAAAGGATGATTTGTAACTTGATACAAATGGACGGATGTACAGACAAACTTAAATTGAATTAGAAAGTCTGTCCGCATAAATTTATAAGCCATTGCATCACAAATTATAACAAGTAAATTTGATCAGTTGTACATTTTCTGATACACTTACCCACACAACTGCGTGGTCCAGCTGAAAATGGTACAAACGCATAATAATGACGATTAGCTTGACGTTCCGCTAAGAAATTATCTGGATTAAATGTGTCCGGATCTGGGTATATAGATGGATTACGATGTAATTTAATTGTGGCCACAGTTACTGTAGCTCCTTTCGGTATCACATAATTATCGGAAGGTAATTGTAAATCTTCTCGTAATTCACGCGCTATGATCGGTACGGGTGGATACATACGCAAAGTTTCCATTAAACACCGTTCTAAATATTTCATTTCTAATGTATCTTGAAATGTGGCTGGCCTATCAGATTCACCAAATATTGTATCCAATTCATTGATAACTCTATCTTGTATATTCTGATGTATACCCATTAAAGAGAGGAAGAATGACGAGGCAGCGGCCGTTGTATCATGACCCTCAAACATGATCGTATCAACTTGCTCTTTAATCTCAGTATCCGTAATTAAAGCACCATTTTGGGCACTTTCAAGTAATAAATCAAGAAAAGCTAAACGCCTTTTCTCACCCACATCATTATCATCCACATCTAAATCATCTCTTAAGCCAGACGATTGACCAAACGATAAACCTTCTACAACTGTTGGCGTCATCATTGTTGGAGAGCGTTCAGTAACATTTTTATCCATTTGCTCTTTCAAATGATCAGTTTTCTGTAAACTCTCAATAATCAATTCACCATTCTCAGTCCATTCGTATTGCGTTAATGGACCACGTGTACCACGAGCAAATGCTTTCTTTTTACTTTTAATCACTTTAGTGGTAAGACCGTGAATTATATTTAATAATTTACATTGTTGCCGATAATATTTAGTTAAAGTGAATATGAATTCATTTCTCAAAAAGAAGCTGCGATGCCTTAAATGTAATATATCACACATTTTCATAACAGCCAAAGCATACTCGTAACCGGATTTATCTTGGGTTTTCTTCGATACACCCATTGCAGTTTCTATTTATTTAGAAAAGAAAATATTTTAAATATTTAGAGAAGAAATTCCAACGTTAATTATAACAAGGAATCATTATTACACGTCACAAGGTCTGAACTTTATTTTATACGTCACAATATATGAATTTTCATATATAAATGACAAACGATTTGAATTGAAATTGTCTAATATAAACCTTGAACTTAATATTATACGATACACAATTTGAATTAAATATTAGACGGAAAAAGATATGAATTTAATTCAACATGTGATGAATTCCGAATTTAGTATTACACGGCATACATTTTGAACTTAATATTGCACGATACAAGATATGAATTTCATATTAGAATTGAACGAGACTTGAATTTATTATAATACAATAACACAAAATTTAAATTTAATATTGCGCGGCATAAGATTTACATGTAAAATTGAACATAACATTACAAAATTTTTTTATAATACGATTTTAAGAAGATCATTTTGATATGTTGCTTTGGAATTGCCTTCAATAAAAGGCACTTGAAAATATATTTAGCTTCTTGTCAGAATTTTTGAAGTTATTTAATAAAAAAAAAAAGTCGAAAATGAAATTTTTTAATTAAGTTTAATAAAATTTTGCCACGTAAGCATAGTTTTAAGTGAAGAATTTAAAATTGAAGAATTTTAGAAATCACAAAAAGCCTTATTTTGAAATTTTATTACTCAGATATAATTATTAAGTGTATGTGAAAAAATTTCGCCAAATGGAATAATTTTTTGGCCAATTTTTTAAATTCTATTCAAATCATTTTATTTCATTATTTTTGTTTTCTTCGCATATTTTTTATATTCTTAACCTTCTCTGACAAATTTTTCACAATAATGTAATGTAATCAATAATCGACCACAACTTATTTTATGTGCTTTCCTTTTTTTCTCTTTTTCTTTTTGTTGTGCTTTTCTTTTGGTTTAAAGTTTGCACATTTGATCGAGTAACATAAAGAAAGTGAGCAAAATGAATGCAACGATTGCATAACTCCAACATAATATAATGCATACATGAAAGTGGAAATATAAATACATATACATATGCGCATACATATATACATACATATACATACAAATCTGTAAGTAGTGCATAGTTATTATATCTAAATATTTTATTATCTAATGTTGTTGAGACAAGTATTATTTTTTGTTTTATTTGTTGGCCTATTTGGCCAAACAAACCAAAACCAAAAACATCAAACTATTATACTATCAAATTATTTTTATTGTTTTTGTAATAACTGGCCTCTCACCAATATAAATATTTCATTATATTTCATTTTTATATCACTTGCAATTTAATGAAACAAAAATAACTTGAAACTAAGTAACGTTAAACAAAAAAAAAAAAAAGAAAATTTTGATTTTTGGCATCATTTTAGACATAGTGTAGGGTATTTAAGAGTATACCTTTAAGATCTATAGTATTTGGCATAATTTTAATTTTTTATTTTAAAATAACTTTATAGAATACAAAACTCTTTTTTGGTCTTTACATTTTTCTTAAATCACGTTAAAAGAAATTTCTGAATTCAGTAAAAATTTAGCTAAAACTTTCTTGTCCATTCTTGTTCTTCATCTATCAACCTCTTAAAAGTGTAGGCTGTAGAATGCATTTACATATAAATAAAGTTAAATACGTTTCAAATAAATCACATAAATTTTGATATAATTTTCTTCTTTTTTTTTTCGTAATAATTCTCATTTCAAGAACAAAATGATATTCAATATTTTCTAACTTCCTTTTTTATACATTAATCATTTCAATATTATTGGCAATCTTTCAATTTAAATAGCACAAAAGCAAAAACAATAGTACCAAAAAAAAAAAAATAATAATTGAAAAATTGAAAAATTGAAAAATCTTAAAGATAAAATTAAAATACGTACCTAATAAAATTTCAACTGTGGCCTCACTCATATAATCATGACAATCAAATGTTTTTTCACCTTCATTTTGTAATTTCTTTACAACATAACGAGAATTTTCATTAAATAAATCAATGAAACCCTTTAAAACATTTAAATGGAATGTTGGAGCAATTAATTTACGATGTGCTCGCCATTTTTCACCTAAAATATAACAAAAAAAAAAAAAAAAAATGGAGACAACCATGGTCTAGAGAAATTTCTCACTCAATAAAAAATCTTTTAATGACAAATTATTTTAAGTAACTTTTACTTTAGCTGCTTATTCTTTTTAATATTTTTTTTTTTTTTGGAATAAATTTAAAAATTATCTAACCTGAACTTATTAATAAGCCATCACCCAGCCAAGGCTTAAAGAAACGATATTCAGATGCTTTATCTATATAAATTTGGCTGCTCAATAATTTTTCAACATCACGCGGATCATAAAGAAATACAACCAGCTTTGGCCCAATCCATACTTTTGTCATGTGAGGAAATGTGAACGTTTTGTGTATAACAGTTTTGAAAACCGCTAAAATTTCATAAAAATTATAATGCAATAATAATAACAATAACTTGAAACTATTTTCAAGAGACAACAACAATTTAAGAAAAAGTATATGAAAATTTCGTTTCATTATAAAAAAATTCCTTAACGTACATGATGCTGGTCCAACAAAATCAAATAAATGACCAACAATGGGCAATCCTTTTGGTCCAGGCAATTTAGCAGCCATTTTATATAAATGTTGACGTGATAAACGCCAATAAATGAACCATAATAATAATGTTGGCACAAATAAACTATAATATACAAAATTGGCTGACATAATATTCGGTTCCTTTAACACATCCATGGTCTTTGTTTTTTTTTCTTTCCTTTTTTGTTATATTCTCAAATTATAGGCAAAAATTTTAATTTTTTGTTAAAATTCTTAATTTTTTGCTTTTTTTTTATGTTTTCTATTTTTTTTAAATATTATTTTACTTTTTTCAATTTTCCTTTTTTTAAAATTTTTTCTTAATAATTTTTTGTATTGAAATTTTTCATATGCATCCGCTTAAAATTTTTTATATTTCACTAACTTTTCTAAATTGTCTTTTTATGTATGTAAAAATATTTTTTCATGTTGGTTGAATTTTTTTTTTCGATTTGTAATTTAATTGAGATGAAAAACGCTCCAAACTCAAGCACGATCGTAAATAATTTAAATTTTCTATGAAAGTGCAGCTTTCTTTTATAGGTGCTTTTTTTTTCTAAAGCAACTTTTTGTTGTTGTTATTATTTGTGCTTTTAATATCTCATACTTGATAAACAACAATTTTTGCAAAAATTCTCTATTGCATTTAATTTGTATATAAACTAAGTGCATGGCAGAGCCAGTAATTGCCCCATAATAAAATGCATTGTATTCCAAAAGCAAGGAATCAGGAGAAGAAATATATTTTACTCCATTTTGATACCGTAAAATTTTTTACTTACTCTTATAACACTTATTTACTGTTGTTGGTCTCTCTGACATCTCTTTTGTGACACTTTTCAATGAAATTTTGAATCCGGGGCAATCCGAGTTCTGTATTTATTTAACACTTTAAATTTTGGAGTATCAAAAAAGAGGGCAGAAAAGTAATTATGACTAAAGTAACATATATTTTTATATTTATATTTATAAATATATATGTTATATAAAAAAAATTAATGATTGCTTGAATGCGACTACGTAGTTTTGTGACCTTTTTATGAAGAAATACTGTGTAATTTTTTTTTGTTCTTGTTAAACATTTAACCAGAAAACATAAAAAAAGAAATAATTATAATTAATGTAATTTTCCTATAAAACATGTCAGTTACATAAATGATTTTAGTTCATAACAAAAAAAAAAAAAAAAATAGCCTTGTTCAAATTCACATTCAACTTCAAGCAGATAGAAACTTTTTTGCAATAAAATGCTACAGTAATTTAAGAATTCAAAAAGCTTAACAGCAGTAATTGAGGGTCCTTTTTGTTTTTAATTTTTATGCTTAGATGGAAACGGTAATTTATTTTTCACTGTAATTCAAGTAACTTGATTTTACTTTTTTACGATTAATTAAAATTAAAAATAAATTAAATTATGATTAATTAATTAAATGAAAATTAATCAAACCAAGTAAAATAAAAATTATTTAAAATCGAATTAATTCAATTTATTTTTAACATAAAATAGAATTCATGAATTCATAATTTTACTATTTTTCTTTTTTATTTAAAATTTACTTTATTTAAAATTTCAATAACAGAAGTTATGGCAAAGATTAAAAAAAGAAAACAAATAAATTCTAATTTTTTTTGTTTATTCATATTTTTAAACATTATTTATTTATTATTATTATTATTATTATTATTATTATTATTATTATTATTATTATTATTATTATTATTATTATTATTATTATTATACATTATATTATCGTAATTATCACGTAGTAGAGAAAAAGTTTTTGTTAAATTTATTTAAATCCTAAAATTATGCTAAATTTAAATTTTTTTAATTTATAAAATGCCTTATAAAGCCTTTAATAAGTGAATGGACTAGAATGAAAAATGAAGAAATTAACGTTAATTGTTTTGTTTTACATTTTGTTCTAAACTGATGATTCATAGATAACAATTTGTAAAACATTAGGTTTAGGTATATGAACATCATGACTTCCCTCAAAATAGCATTTGTAATGGCTTCTAGGGCAGCAATTTCTACAGAATTATGGTCTTTACGATTCATGACGTTCCATTTGGGCATCGAAACTGTTAAAGCTTTTTGTAAGGCAGTGTAATCTAAACCCGTGCCAGCTGTTTCACCTAAACGTTTTAATGTCTCTGCCATTGGACCAGAAAGTTCCTTTTTTTTATTTAGTTTAATTTTTAAAGGAAAAGAAAGGAGATTAATTGTAATTTGGCAAAAATAATATTCAAAACGAATTGCTTTTTTTTTTTTTTTTGTAAGTTACCTGCAATTTAGCCCAACTGGTAGCATATTGCCGTCTAACTAATTCTATAATGGTTGTAGTTAAAGCCAAACCAACTAAGATGTATAAAGTACATAAAAGCATATAATTTGGTTTTTCTAAAATGTGCAAAAAGTAATGAAATTCAATATACCAAAAATCTAAATTATGTTTACTGAAGTAGCCAATATAAAAGCAGTTTAAAAACCAAAGAATTGCTCTAAGGAATTTTCATTACTACACTAATTTTTCTTGCTTATACACTCACTTGGTACTAAATCACCAAAACCGATTGTGGTCATTGTTATAAAACAAAAATAGAAACCATCAAAAAATGTCCAATCATCTTCCCATAGTAATAATAAAGCAGCACCAATGGCTAAATATATAAAAAGGAATATTACCGCAGACAAAGCATAAAACCATGTTTTACCAATGAATTTGCTTATTTTTGGACTACTTGGTATATATTTGCCCAATACTGAAACGGCTGTTGCAAATAAACGTCCCCAATCTGCTATAACGGTTAACGTAAATGGGATGCCTATTAAAGCAAAGCATATACAAAATGCTCTACCACCGGTTGTTACTGGCACAATATTACCATAACCTTAAAAAAAGTTTAATAAAAAGAAAACGTAAGTAAAAATATAAATAACTAGCCTTTTAAAGAAACTTTATATACTAGAACTTTTTCATTCTTCATTCGCCTACTTTAAAAGTTATTTGTGAGTCAATCTCTCTGAAGTAGGCCAAAGGTTTGCACTTTTGCAAGAGCGTTACAGAAAGAGAGAAAGAGAAGATAAAATCAATGACCTACCAATTGTTGTTAGTACAGTTGATGAGAAAAAAACAGCTTGTAATATACTCCAGCGTTCATATGGCTCTGGAAAATCTTTTTCAGCTTGTATTAATAAACCTCCCCCAGCAGCTTTTTGAACCACCTAAAAAAGTTATATAAAATCAAAAATTGAGAGAGTGTAAATATTTTTTAAACATTTTTATGAAGTATATTATTCAATATAAATTTTAACATAAGAACATCAAAGAGCGTTGGTGGTGTAATGGTTAGCATAGTTGCCTTCCAAGCAGTTGATCCGGGTTCGATTCCCGGCCAACGCACTGCTTTTTTTTATATTTCAATTTTACTTCTTTTTTAATCTTACCATTTCATATTTAGCTAATTCAAATTTAAATAATTCATCTAAATTGCTTATGTCGCTATTATTGACAATGACGCTAATAAAATGTTGACGCTGTCTCTTTAATATAGCTTTCAGTTCAGCTAAACGTTCCAGTTCGGCTGGCCGTTCTAATTGACGAAATATCTGAAATTAAACAATAAGATAAAATTGAAAGGATGAAGCAATATTTTTTGCTAACACTTCAATTAAATAAGTGAATGAAAATTGGCTTACACAAGAATGAGGCTACAGAATATGGAAACCTGTTTAAAAGGGACATTACACAATCAATCATGAGTAATGAACGTGCATAAAAATGTAACAATTAAGCAATTAAGTTCATTCATTCAATCATTAACGCTCATTTATCTTCATTTCATCTAAATAGATTTCTATCACTTATCACTTTAAGTTTAATAGTTTAGTTTGTTATTCTTGCGTTTTATCTCCTTCTTTGTTTTTTTCGTTTCTTAGTTATTTATTTATTTTTTTGTTTGTTTGTTTATCTATCATTATTATTGCTGTAATTATTATTATTGTTGCTGATGTTTATTAATCAAATGTTTAACAATTGATTATATTGGCCCAATGCCAAAGCAAAAGCATCATCATCATGAAATTTATCTGACCCTCTACACACACACACACACACACACACACGCAACCGCACACACCTGAAATAACAAAAAATACCCGCATTAAGAAGCATTTAGTTGGAAAGGCAAATAGTGAAAAGAAAAAAACCAATTACAAAATTCTTAAAAATGTAAGAACAGACAGACGCCTAAGGAAACAAAATGTAAGGGAAAAACATGTAAGAAATATGTCTAAATGAAATTATAAGAATTTTATGTAAAAATAGAAGTAAATTTGTATGAAAGAGATATAGAAAAAGAAAAAATCATGCGAAAAAAAGTGCGCGCGTGCATTTATTGACTCTTTGGATTAGATTTCATTTAATTCGAGAAAAAAAAACTTTAAAGAAGTAAAAAAGAGGGCAAAAAACATTTGGTATGACCTTGAACTGATTTTCCTTTATCTTGCCCTTTCTTTCGACATAACTTTCTATACGTCTTTCTCTTTCTTATTCTCTATTTTTCTCTCCCTCTCTCTCTCTTCTTCTGTCTTTGTCATTTGGTTAATGTGCAACAACAAAAGTATTAGGTTTGCCTTTTTTTAGTCACAAAGCCCAATTTTCTCCATTTATTACATTTAGGCGGATAGAAAAAAATCTAGTGTTGCCATATTAAAGTAATAATAACGATATAATAACTGTTATGTGTGAAGGGAGAAATCCTGTTATTCTTATATGAAAACTAACAACTCCCGTTTACACAGCAGAGTGGCGCAGTGGAAGCGTGCTGGGCCCATAACCCAGAGGTCCGAGGATCGAAACCTTGCTCTGCTACTTATGGTGGTCAGTGGTACTTGTCAGCGCCACGTACCTTTTTTTTAAGTTTTATACTTACGATATTTTTTTTTCATTTTTTTTATTGTAAAACAAAAATTATGGTAAAATTAATGAAACAATGAATTTGTTAACGAAGAAAATACTAATAATGATTAAGTCACAGATTAGCTAAAAAAATACTTTATTGTTTAAGTATTAATCGTTATTAGTTTACCTTACTTTACACTTAAATTAAAAAGAAATACAAAAGTTAAAATAAAAATTCTTTTTCTCTGAATGACATTTAATTAAATCGAAGCAAGCATTTATGTATAAGCCGGACGGAAATGTAATTTCTCCGTATAACTTTAAACTCAAAAAGTTTAACTTTGAATTCAAGTTAACGTCAATAAACAGAAGTAAATAACAAAAAAAGAAGCTAAAATAAACAAACTAGCAAACAAAAGCCAAAGCGGAAAGAGGAAAAGAGAAAGCGATAAATTGGTAATACGGCCATGTTAGTTCATTGTTCATTTTTGAATTAACTTGCCCTACTTTTAATTTGAATACATATCTTACATACAAGAGTACATTATTTGCTTTATACAAGTAAATGTATGCAAATAGTAAATATGTTTCGTTTGAGGGAGATATAGACTTAACATTTGTATAATATTTCCACATTTATACACTTCAAAATGTACTTAAGGCAATTAAAAATTTTTAATTTATTTACACTTTATGGGATAATATTTTATTGCACTCTTGAGACAGTAAAGTTTAATAAGTGTGGTTACATCAAATCATAATCAAATCAAATCAAATCAAATCAAATCAAATCAAATCAAATCAAATCAAATCAAATCAAATCAAATCAAATCAAATCAAAGAATTCATTTTTAATAGGCTTGGAATAACTTGAGAAGTAATCTTTCAAATCAAATGAAAACGCAGATATTGTCTTTTCATTGATTCATGGCCTTTGCAAAATATTTCTTCTTTCAAATTACAGTTTTCCCCATATGAAAGAATTTCTTGATGTTTCTGCCTTTAGATTCAATTCTAGTGAAATTTAATTATCGTAACTCAGATAACGCCTTATTGGAAAAGCAAATCTTAGTACGATTTTGAATGGTTTGCCTTAGTCCACTTCAATAACTTAGCTAACTTTAAGTGTTTACTTACTTTGAGAAATTTTTCTCATCATATTTTTATTATAATTTTACAATTTAAAATTGTTTAATACAATAAATAATCATTTTTACTCATTTGTCATTTTTAAGGATCTTAAAGAATTATTTTTGTTATTGTATATGTGTGTATGTATGTGTATTCTAACATGTCCATGTTAATTAATATTCAATGGAAGGACTTTGAAATATTTATTATTTGAAATTCATTACAATCCGCAAACAGTATCTGCAACTTTAACTTCTTTTCGCATACACAAATGTACACTCAAATGCATTGCTGAGCTCCAAAATTTTATTGAGAAACGTTTACCACTGCTTCAACCCACTTGAACTTATTTGTAACACGTTTTGTGAAAATGTTTAGAATGAGAGATAGTGGCATGCTTTGCATATAAATGATGTTAAATATTTCAATGGCGTCTGACATGCCATATTGCTTTGGCGCCTTTTATTTGTGTTAACGTCATTTATTATTATTGGATGTCATGTGTATTATCTACCATTAGATATTGCTTTTAAACTCTTCCTTATTGTTGTTGTTTTCCTCACTATATTTTAGATTTAGATATTTCAATGCAGGGCAATGTCTTTTGACGTATGCTATTGTTTGATATGTGTGTGCTTACTGTTAATTATACGCTCCTTTTTTGGTGTTTTAGTTCGTCATTTCCTGTTTTACATTTCCAGGACACAAAACTGTGTTAGGTGCATGTTTTAAATGTTACAACTTAAAGTGAAAAATAAATCGCCTTTAAAGCGAATTGATTGATCGTTTAACGCTATCTTAAATAATTTCCCCATCTTCTTAAGCCTCCATCATCATCCATTTTTGACCGAAAAGTCAAACCAATTTTCAATTTCAAAATTGTTTTGTTAAATTTTCTCGGAAGAATTTCAAAAAAAAAAAAATCACTCTCGCGAAAAAAATGACAAAACTTTTGCGAAAGTTTTGACAATTAATAGGACTTGGCATTCCAACAGCAAACTCTAAAATAATTTTAGTAGCCTTAAGGCGTGCCCATTAAACTTTTTAGTAAAATACTCCAATGAAAGAAAATAAAATCGCCTAAAATTCCAGGAAGCTGAACATCATTTTGAAAAACCATCCTGTTCAATTGGAAAATTAAGGGAAGGATACTTCAAAACTGTCAATTACAATTTATAACTTATTTTTAGAACATTTTTCTGTATGCTTCCTTTTATTCATTTAGTAAATAATATCTATATGAAATGGTTGGAATGGATTATTGTAAGAACTGTATTAAAGCACTAATTGACAGCAATAACAATTAAAATTGTATTTGCTGGAAAAAGGAATTGAAAATGTTGTTGTTTTATTTTATTAATTTCATTTTTCCAACCATTTGTTTGGCGTAATTTTCATATCACATATACATTTTAATTGGATGATTACCGTTGGCATAATTCTATGCATAATATTCAATGGAAAAAAAAAATGTGCCAATTTACCGGGGGCGACCAATCCCGAGAAGCACCTGCTCAATTGGGAGTGGCTCATGAGATGGTTTCTGATCCATATCCATCAGGGGGCATCATGAGTTTCACGAGATCAGGTCCAAAGATTTAATTTAGTACCACGGGATCACCAGTTTCATATTTGCCCATGTGGTGATGTTGGAGTTGGCTTCGTGGGGGCTGTGGTGCCCATGTCGCGGGCGTAGCTCGACCTAATTATGTTTATACAGAGTTCCACAATTATGTTTCTGTCGAGCAGGGTGCCATTTCCCGAATAAAATGGCTAATCTAATCTAAGCCAAGGGGTAATAAGAAGGCCCCGAATCCTTACACCAAGGATTAAGCTAACTAGATGAGGTGCAATAGTGGCTTTAAATTGGAAGCTAGTGGTGACGGTGGCATGCACGTGATGTGTCGTGTCTACCAACGCTAGCGATCATAAGTATATTTATACCATGCATTTGAGCCTTCCAGGCAGGTATGCACGTAAAACACTAACTGTATGTGCCAATTTACCAAGTAAATCAACTGCAAATCTTTATACAAGTTAAACTTAACTTTCAAGTGTGCTACACTTAATTCTGTACTTAAATTACTTAGAGCGATATAGAAAAGTAGATACTGAGATCGGTCTCTATAAATTTCTTTAGCAGGAGAACAATATAAATCAATTTTTACAAGGGCACTCAAATAGTTCAATCTTCCTGTAGAATTTAAAAAAAAAAGTCAATTCTTCTAAAATGAAAACTTTCAAAAGTTTTTTAGAACTCAACAACTGAAACTTCAAATAAGATTAAACTTTTTTACGAAGTTAAAAAGTGATAGAAATCAAATTTAAAGTAATTTAAGCCCGCATTAACATGAGTAAATTGTAGAGAATTTTTAATTAAATATACGTTATAATTAAGTTGCCAATATGGTTTCGAAACTCTATGCGAGAATGAAAAGGACATTTGTAACATTTATTATAGTTTAAGTGTTAAATTTCGATATTCAAAACTTTTCCATGAAAATTAACTTAAGAAATTGCAATATTTATCTTATGAAAACTTTTACTTATTAAAACTTTTACTTGTAATGATGAAAAATGAAAGTCGCGAGACTCGTTTTGAAGCATATGAAGCATTTGGTTTAAAAATAAAGAAACTAAATTGTTATAAGAATATCATGACTTGTAAAGATATTCATGCATATATAAACATATATATATGCAAATATTTACAATTAAGGAGAAATGAAAGCAAGAGAAAAACCTGCAAGAAAGGAAGGAAAATGAAATGAAAAGAAAAGAAAAGGTTATGAACTTCCTTTTTTTTAAGTAATTTACGCTGCCACTTTTATTCATTTTAATTCACTTTTTAATATCATGTCGTTATATATACATTTTCAGAAAAGTGCGGTTAATGCTACACAAAACATATGAGCATGATTTTCCTTGCACAATCTACAAACTCTTATAGATTGAAATTCATTTGCATTTTTCAAGAAAAAAAAAATTTTAAATCAATAATAACAAAGCGTATCATTTAAAATTCGTATTTCTAATTTTACTTTAAAACGCCTGGAAAGAATTAAAAGTAGACTAGAATTAAGTGGGACTGATTTGTGACTATTTTTATTAAATAATCTTTCAAGAGATCGTGTTTAGTTTTCAAAAGAAAAAATTATATGAGTATTTTAAGAAATTTGATTCTGAACCAATCTGAGGGAAATATTCCATATAAATTGTCTTAAGCCTCTTTTGGACATTACTTATACTTACTAAAATTTATAATGCCAGCCCAATCTTTATATGGAATAATAAATAATCCTTAATAATTTATATAATTCAGAATGTTATTGTAATGTTATTGTATTGAAAAAGTATATTAAGAGTACGAAGCAAAAAAAAAACCAATTAAAATGGTTATATATTTTATATATCACTTCCATAATAAAAAAATTGAAGCAGCGGGCTTGCACATGACTATTTAAGCCTATTTATGATCAAAAAATTAATATGAAACTAATTCTATGACATTCAAACTATTTTAACTATTTTATTTAAAAAATATTTCATTTGATTTCATTTCAACATTCAATTCTTTTAATCTCTTAAATCCTTAGAAGTGCAAATTAATATTGAGATTCATGGTGCGTATTCCTTAATCGACTTTTATTGTCATGTTCCTTTTTTTGTTTTGGTTTTTTATATAAACTATTTATATAAATTGTAATTAGCAATTATAATACTAAAATAATTATAATTAAATTTGAAAATTGTAACTTAGCGCAATTTCAATTGTTTATTGCCGACTGCTTTGTCAATGAATTTGCCTCAATCATTTTTACAAAATCATTTATATAAAGTTTACCATAAAATCTGTTACGTTATTTAATAATGTGTGCTATAAAGGAAACAGGATAAAGGATAAAACAAAAAACATCCATGCATCCTAAATTGCTAAACACAAACAGTTGCAGTTGAAGTGTCAAAGATTCGAGGTAGCGTTTTTAATTAACAAATATGATACACTTAACTTTACATTATAATATTGGGTAATTGAAAAAAGGATTCCACAAACATATGCTCTCAACAATTTGTTTATATGACATGAATATGTTGGTTGAAAGCTAATATTTCGGGTTGCATTTTGTGCGAGAGTTCTAAAACAAAAAAGTTCTATTTGATCCAAAGTTAAGAGAAATAATCTAAGAGAAAACGCTGTAAAAACATGCCGCAAAATTGGAGCAATTTTAATTTGAAGATACTCCAAGTGAATGCCAAACCATCAGAGCTATTTCCTTGATTCAAGGTTGCTTATATTTTTGATTAGTAGATCCCTAAAGACCCCAATGAAGGGTATTGAAAAGGGACATGAAATGTGGTAAAATGTAGCCAATTGTTACTTAAATAATTTCGTCATAGTTTTAGAGATTTTTTTGTGATACTTTTTAATACGATCCAGAGTAAAAGTTAACTAAATGTCACGGTTTTAGGGTTTAAAATAACACATAGAAAAAGGAAGAGCAAAAGGAAGAATAAGAAGAAAGTGAGCGTATTGAAAAGATAATGGCATACGAAAACTGAAAAGTGCAATCGTAATAATCGAGTGCGAAGTTTTCCCCCAAAGAAAAAGTAATCTTAAGGATTTAGCAAATTTTATTGTTATTAGTGCTGTGGTGAATTTTGTAAATTTTCAAATTTTTAAGTATTATATTTCACTTTGAAACATTTTTATATTGAAAAATTTTACGATAGTGGTTAATTGCTTTTACTTTTTCAATAACAAGGAAAAAACCTCTTAGCTAAAGCTTTGTATTTCAATGTTATCCAAAAAAACAAAGAAATTTAATACTGTAACTGAAAGAAGCTGATCTTTTAATTTAAATTAGGTCAAGATTATTTCGGGGCACCAGTTCAGGTCACCAGTTTCCCAAAGTTCATTTTCTATGAATGAACTTTTTTATCTAAATTATCTAAATTTATTTAGGGATTCTCTATGCCCTTTAATTGTTTTGACTATGCCTCTTGAAATATGTCAAGTACTTACCACACCCCCAACGCCACAATATATTGAGAGGGATATTAATAAACCGATATGACTTAATGCTGATTTCCATTTAATCGATTGCCAACAATTGCGACGACGACGTCTTCGACGATACGTCCGATTACCATCGACAACACGTACATCTAAATGCTTTAATTTCTCCAATAATTCTAAGTTTGCTTCATCTTCATCAGTCATCATTATGATGGTCACACGGAAAATTCTCCTTAAAAATTACAAAATTTTTCTTCTTGTTGCTGCTTCTTCTACTTTATAATACTTTCCTACTATTGCTTTATATCAATTTGTTACTTGTTGTCTCATTTACATTATTTCAAGTACTTGTTTTCATAAAAAAATTTTAAAAAAGAATTTTAAAGTCTAAAAAGTCGCAGCAATTCAGTTGAACTTACAATTAAAGTAATTAATAAAAGAGAAGGAAAAAAGGAAAATGAAGTAGAAAGAAATGTGGTGTAATGAAAAGTAATGCAATGTAATGAAATTACAATTAAAAGGTCCAATCAAATATTTTGGTAATAATAATTTTCTTTTAAATACATAAGAAAACAATGAATTGCCAGCTTCAACTCAAATTTCTATTTAAGTACATTACTTGATATTTGTACTTGTATTCATGTAATGAGAAGGATTTACTTAATCATCAAACTTTTTGAAATAGTTTTCAGTTGTTTTGTAATGATATTTAAAAAGTACTTAATAAAGTCCATGAAAATGAAAAATGAAGTTTGAATCATAATTTTGGTAATAGCAAGTACTTAAAATTTTGTACAGAGCGTACTCTGGCGCTCTGTACAAAATCCTTAACAAAAAGTGAAGAAATGTTTCAATTTTGAAATAAACTGAAAGGCCTGATAAAAGCGTTTACTTTCATGAAATTATTTTATAGTTAATTGTGGAATAATTTGTAAGATCATTTTGCAAATACAATGAATATTTTGACATTCAAGTCCTCTAATCGGAAGTTGCTTTCAGTTGATTTCAGATTTAAATAAAATTGAGTAAAAATATGACGTTTTAATAAATCGATACATTTTACATCCTAAATCCAATTCATCTAAATTAAATTTAATAAAAATTGGCAAAAATAAAACAATAAGAAGAAAACGAAAACAAAAAGAAGAATAAGCAGGAAAACTAACGCAATAACTCAATAAATTTATTGTTTACATTTGTTGGTTCAATAAAAATATAATTAGAAACAATTTTATTTCTATTGTTATTTTTAATTAGCATATACACGCCATGGCATTTATTAGACGCGTAACATAAAAATATTGCCCACATTTTATTATAAAGTTATTTTGTATGGAAACTTTCTTTTTAAACTTTTTCTTTATTAAGCAACGTTTAATATATTTTTGTTGTTGCTCATGTTGTTGGTTTACTGTCTTGTTTTCTTTATTAACAATTGACAATGTATGACCTTGACAGTTAGATTAGTAAACAAAAAACAACAACAACAAAAACAAAAACCGATTTACATAATAAATTTGAAACAATATTAGTAAAGAGCATCATTTTCTGCTTTTGAAAATTTTCTACTTTTATTTTACATTTTCTAGTTTCTATTCATTGCTCATTATTCATTATTCTTATTGTGTTTTCTTTTTTGTCTTGTTTAACGTATTTCAATTCGTTTAATTGTTATTACACCATAAACATATTAACCGACCGACCGTCCGTCTCCACCAAGTTAAGTGTTCGATTGGGAGCATTCAGCGACTGACTGAAATGAATAAATTTTATAGTGCAATATAAATTTTTCACTTTAAATAAAATGTTAGAAGTTTTTTTTTGTGTATGTATATGAAAAAGTGCATTTGTATTTAAACATCACTATTAAAATAGAAAATATATTAAAGTGTTGAAAGCTTTTGTAACATCTATGAAAACAATTGAAGTTTCTTATGATTTTTTCAAGAAATTCTTAATCGACGTTTAAGACTGTTTTTTTATTTCTTAAGTTCGGTATTTTTACTTCTATTGGCTTCAGTTTGATTGCATCTTTAGCAGCCTTGTTCAGGAAGTTGAGAATTAAAAACTTATCTGGCTGTTTGAAGAATCCATTTAAAACGTGGTTTTTGGACTTGAAAAGAGATTAAATTGGTTAGAGAAGATGCTTATGAAATAGTTAGAAAAGAATTGAGAGAGTCCTAGAAAAAGGTTTACATGTCTTTGAAAAATTAATCAGCTAGTTAATTAGTAAAGTTATACCACAAATCAAAGGTGAACCCTTTTCAAAATAAAAAGTTCTTTGAAAATTTTTGAAACTGGAACGTACATCAAATCGTTTAAAAAGGGAGTTGAAAACTTTTAGCGATTCAAGTAAAGAATTGAATCTGCTAGCAAGTACATTTGAAATGGAACGATCGAAGGTCAATAAAAACCTATCGTATGATGATAATGATGATGATGATGCAGCACAAGTTCAAGTGAAAAGTAACAAGAGAATTACAGAAATAAAAAGTCACATCCACCAAGAAAAGTGGAGTATTTTCATTTATGGATAAGTCAAAATTTATATGCAGCCAACTTTACTTTACATGCACATGCCATTATCTACACACATGCATATGCGTATATATATGTATAGTTGATATAGTAGAATAACATGAATTTATAGTACGTGGTTGGCCAAATCTATTATTAACGTTAAGGGAAAAGTAAAGACATCAAAGAAAGCAAAAAAAAAAAGGAAAATGTATAAAGAAAAAGCAAAATAAGTAAAGAGAATTGGTTTTTATTGTTTTTGTTACATTTTCCCAACAAAAATCATTTGAATCGATTCAAATGTAAACACAACATGTTAGATGTTCGAAGCACGTGTTTTTTTGTTTTTTAGATCTACTTTATAAGTTTCGTAGAATGGAGAACACGTAGCCATGCAATAAATGGTTGCGTGAGATAATTTTCTTAAAGTAATTCATGCATTTCTTTTCTTTAATATTTACATTTTATTTATTTATTTATTTTTATTTTTATTTTCATGTGTTTTGTATTTAACCTGTTTTTAGTTTTTCATTTAAAACAATTTTTCAATGCTTTAATAAAATATCAGCAACATTGCGTTGGGTACAACTTTCATGCTTAGAGAATTATTCTTCTCAAAAAATTGCGCTTAGTTTACTAAAAATTTAATGTAAACGAAGTACATGTAATGGGCGCCGGGTGTAAAAAACTTGGTTGAAACATCTAAAATATTTTGAAATAACGATTAGGCCAGAATCGCGTCTTTAAGCAACTTGTAAATGTCTGCACGTCCATCCATTATTCATCCATTCACTATCCACTTTTTCCCAATTCCTCGAAAGGACTCTAGCCTTTTTAGAAATCTTCGATTTAGGTCTTGATAAAATCTTGATTGTGTAGATTTTACGAATGTTAAGTAATGAACTGTGAAATGAATTGAATTACACTTTTCGTCCATTTACCAACAATTTTATAACCAGATTTTTCCTTCTCTTTTGTTTCATTTCATTCTTTCGATAATTGTTACAAAAATTATTGTTTTTATTTTTCAACTGAGTTAAGAAATTGTGTCAATGCAGAATAATTCAAGAATTAATTAATCATAATATTTTGAATATATGGAAAATATTCCAGAATTTTATTGTAGTCTCTAGAAGTTTTTGCCTTTTACTAGAACTTTGTTTCATTGACTCAGTAAAGTATGCAATACTTTGCGTAACCACTAACAGCATGCAATAGATTGTTATGCTATAAATCAGCCTAAAAATATTCCGGTGTATAAGCAATAAAATTGAGAAAATGGTTTGAATGTGGCATAGTAAATAACTATAGAAAATTTGAACTAAATTTTGAAATGAATCAAATTAACTATTTCCGAAAAGGTTATTTCCTAAAAGGAGGCCTCTCCATTTTCTTAATAAAACTATCTCTTGAATGAAGAAACTTTAAATAATTTTAGACTACTTTTCCAGTTATAATTCAAATATGTAAATTATTTTTAAATATGTTTAACTTTCCTAACATATTATAGAAAATAATGCAATGCGCTAGAATACGGTATAAAGTATTGAGTAGATAACTCCAATTCATGGTAACTTCATCTTTGTTTTTCTTCATCTTAATGCAAACAAGAAAAAAATTTTCATAAATCTCAATTTTTTATATTCAACTTTTTGTATTTCCTTTTATTCTTTTACTTAAGCAATTTGATTGAATGCTGCAAAAAGAATACTCCATCACATTGAATCTGCAAAACATTGTAAGATGATTTGTTAGAAATAAATTCATATAAACTGATGAATGAACTGATAAATTATGCAACAACAATAAAATTGTAATTTTTCTTTTTTTTTTTTGTTCTTTCAACATTATCATCTGAAATATGTCACTTAGATTTGTGCAGTATCAAAAAAGTAAAGAAAAAGAAAAGAAAATCAAATAAAGCAGAAAAGTATAAAAACCAAAAGAAAAAAACGAAACCAAACGAATCTGGAAATTTATTTTAAAGGCGAAATGTCAAGAAAAATGACAAAATTGTTTCATCTGCTATTATATTGCCCACATATGCATGATTTAAATTAAGATGTTTTGATTAAAATTTAAAAAAAATCAGAAGAAAAGAATGTAGAAAGAAGAAGCGACATTTTATGGCCAAATTGTCATTTTTTTCTAATGAGCCATAAATAATATTATCTATGTATATATGTATAAACTACACACACATATATGTGAAGTTTTTCTTGCCTTAGAAATTGAATTTCGTGGACACAAAGAAAATCGTTGTAAAACACTTTGAAAAAACATTTGACAGACTTTTTTTCTCTTCCTCTAAAAAAAGCAGAAGAAGCAGGATGGGAATTACGAAAAGAAAAATATATTATATTATAAATTATAATCTTATGATTATAAATGTATAAATGTATTGTTGTCTTCTACAAAAACTATTCATATGAGTCATGTAATCAATAAATTTTCAATATTAAGACCAAAAATGGTAGAAAAACGCGAAAAAAGGGCGAAATCTTAAAGTTTGAAAAACTATTTAAACTAACCATATATATATCTTGTACTATTTATATATTGAGTCGTTGGAATAATTATTTTATTACTTACTATGCCACCAACACCACAATAAACCGCTAAACCCATTAATAAGCCAATATGATTTAAAGTGTTACGAAATTTTACAGATTTGAAAAAATTCCGTTTCAAAAGGCCATCGTAGGAACGTTGAGCTTCCACTTGCTTATCCAAATTTTTCAATTGGTTTAATAATTCGGCACTACAAACGTCCGCATTCACTTCATTCGTTTTGTACATTTCCAAATTAACGTTTTACACTTAATTGAAGTAAATTAACACTAATTAACTAAGATAAATGTATGTTGATCATTAAGTTGCGGGATTATTCTTTTTTATTATTAAATATTTACTCTATTTATGATTTTGTGATTGTAAATACTCAATTCAATATTCAAATGATTTTTTTTTCAATAAATATTTAAATTTTGTTTGCATTGAGGCTTGAAAAAACTCATTCAATATATTTTCTTTTTCAACAAATAATTTAAAAAATTTAATTAAATCTTTACAAACACTTTACGCAGCATGCATTCAAAGAAAAAAATAAAATAATTATTTAATGAATTTCGAATGGACAATTCATTCTAAATTTTTTTATTTGCTCTCTACGTTTATTATAAATTCACGTGTTCTCATTTCAAATTATCTACATTTTCATTTTCCACTTTTAATTTTCACTTTTTCACTTTTATATCAGTTTTTTTCTTCTTATACAGCAATCGTGACGTATGAGTATTCTTTGCTCTTATTTAAATAACTAATTAAAAATATATTATAATCCATCAAAGCAAACTACTTAATACTCTATACCCAAATTTCAGCTCAAGTGATAAAAGTAAAGCGATAAAATGAAATCGAAAATTTCCAAAAAAAAAAAAAAAACGAAACATTGAATATTTAGATATGCAAAATTGATTCTAGGGAATGGAGGTCCAACAAATGCCACAGTTTAATTCAAATTTGTTAAGCCAGCAAATTTAGAATAGATCCATAAAAATTTTTCTCTCATCAGTAAAGTAAAAAGTTTTTTCTGAAAAAATTAAACTCAAAATTGTAGAAACTCGAATATTTGAAATTCGTTTAAGGCTTAGCCTTCAAGTTGGTCTACGTTATTAAATTTTAATGAAATATCTTACAGAGACCCCTGAATAATTCTGTTTAAATTGCTTCAATTGATTTGTTTTGATAAATATTGGTATCATTGAAAATCTTTCTGGGGCGTTTTATACAAAATCACAAAAAATGTTAGGCATATTGTTGAATATAATAACAACAACAATATTAAGAAATTATAATTTTAATGGGCCATCATTTCACTAAAATGCCATAATAAATTTTTTTTAAATCATATGGCTAGACATTTTGAGGCATAAACATTTAATTTTTATGTTCATTCTAAATTTGTTTATTCCGTTTTTTTTTTGTTTTTTTTGTGGTTGTGGCTTCCTCTTCTTTTCTTATTTATTTATATTCCAATTTTATGTTATTTGAATTCTATTTAATCTTGTTTCTTATAAATTTTTATTGCTGTTTTTTTTTCTTTTTTTTATGAAGATGTTTGATATAAAAAGTCCATAAGTGTGGGCGGGATGTGTATTTGCATATAAATGGAACATTCAACATTACATTTAAATGCGTTGTGTGTATGTGCCTTTGCGTTTTGCTACAATCGGATGCTTTTTGGTTTTGTTTTAATATTATTAAACATTTTAAGAACACAAAAAGCTAGCAAGTAAAATATTTACACTTGTTTCCACTTTAAATACCAAACGGCTACTGGTTTGTGTTTTGTAAGCATTTCGTTTTCATCTACACAAAAATATGATCATTGTGAACAACAACAGCAACAACAACAACAACATAAGATTTGTCATTGTGTTCCTTTCTATCATCATCATCATCAGCATCACGTTTTTGCTGCTTGAGATATTCTAATGGTTGTTATTGCTGTTGTTATTGGTGTTGTCGGATGTTCGATTTGAGAGGATGTATTTTGAAAGTGTTGCGGTAAAAGGCATTTCATTTTTATGAGTTACACACATCTATATATCTGCTAGAAGTATTTGTCAATTAATTATAAGATTTATGGCTCATTGTTAGACTTATGGACAAATAACCTTGTACAAGGATTCATTATTATGATAAGAGTGCACGGATTTTAATATTACTAAGATTTAAAAGTTTATCGTACTGCGGATTTGTATTGTAATCGTCAAGTCCTTTTATTTGGTGCACTCGTCCTTTGTCCTTTTCAATATGAGAAATTTTAAATTATGCCACCTCGAATTGATCTATGGCTTCTAATCTTTCTTCTAAATAATTTAGATCAAATATATCACAATGAGTTAGAAATTCTTTCAAGCCTATTTGTATTGAAAGTGCATACACCCACAGCTTAACCTAAACTTTAGAAAAACTTAACTTCCATTTTGATTTTTACAACTAATTTGACGTTTGGATAACTTTCGAGGTTTGAACAAGTTTTTCCACAACAAACTTTCATGAGACTCGTGACATTTTAATATCAATCATAAGAAAGCTTCAGAAATTCCGGCTCATGAATTCTCATGCCCAACAAAACGGCATTTGGAGTATTTAGACTTATGGAAATCAAACTTGATTTTGTTGATGTTCCTTTAGACTTAAGGAATATTATTTATAATGGATAGTCATAGTGGATAATTTTCATAATGGATGATATTCATAATGGATGATATTCATAATGGATAATATTCATAACGGATAATATTGATAGTGAAATCCGTGGCGTGGTGTTTCCTTTTGGTAATTGCTAATATTTATCTCATCCACTGCACTAATTTTTTTTAACAAGATTTTAAATTACATTAAGTAAGGTATCATTTTAATGTAATAAAAATTTGACAGTAAAAATATTTCTTATTATTTTTTTTGTCATTATTTGTATCTTTTTATATAAAACACAACTATTTTTTATATAAAACTAGATTTTATAATTTTATAATTTTCATACATTTTTTTTATATATTTTGCATTATTTTCATTTTTTTTATAATTTGTAATTGCAATTTTTCTACGTTCCAAGTATCGAGTTTATAAATTCTATAAAATTCTTATAAATTGGAGCAAAAAAAGAAACGAACAATGGAAAAGAGCGACAGAAAGCCCTTTAAATCACAAATACCTATAAGAGTGCCCACTTCCCTAAAAAGGACAACTACGGCACCATGTTCGAAACTCTCAAATTATTATACATATGAGGAAGCTAGAAGGAAACGTTATGGCACGTATAATACTTTATTAATTGAAATCTATGAAGCTGGTTGTACTATTGTGGATAAATTTTTTCTTAAATTTATCGAATGCGAATGTAAATTATTAGAGTTGAATATTTTATCCAAATCAATGGGTACAAAATATCCTCAATTGTGTGCGACTATAATAAAGAAAGCCATAGCAGCCGAACAGATAGCAAAAAGTGGTTCGAAGGGCTGTAGAAATGAAAGCCTTGAAATTCTTTATGAAATATTTTGCATATTAGAAAACTATAAGGATGCCGGTTGGCTCTTGGAGAAATTATATATTGTGAGTCTTTATATTAATGATGTTCTATTAAAGTTGAAAAAGGGGCGCATTTTTGCAAAAATTCATTATCGCCATGGGAAATATTTATCGAGAAATTGTAAGTCTTATATGTGAGCCATATAAATTGTTTCAAATTTATGTTACAAATGATGTCTTTACAATAATAACAAGGTCAAAATATATTCAAAACTTTGAGTATGTTTCGAGAAGCTTTACTTATATGTCACGAGGAAAGTTGGCTAGCGGAAGACCTTGATGATAGTAAAAGAAATCTAACTCTGCACGATTACGTAGCATTGGAAATGACAAAAACATTGGTAGCTTTTTCGAAAACAGTGGACGAACCATTTGAGAATACCAATTTAATGTATAGAATTTGTAATGTGCTTAAAGAACTCAATCAAGCAAATAATGAATACCTTTTTGAAGAAGTTATTCTAATGGAGGCACGTTATTTTCGCGAAAAGAATTCTTATGTCAAATGTTTATCGGCATTATGCTATTTAGAGCGTCATATTCGTGGGCTAGATTTGGCAAATCAAAAAATTGAGATAATTTGCGAGATATACTATCAGCAAGGTTTATGTTATAGTGAGTAGGTATCATAAATTTTTTTTATTACGCCCATCACCACTTCCAATACGGAATATTATTAGTATGTGTCATTGTTCAAAATGTTATATTTTAGATTACCAGAATTGAAAAAGGCCTTAGGGAAATTTAGAGAAGTTCGTCTGTTGGCAATGGAGCACAATATGCCACTATGGTTGGGTAAAGCTTTAGTTGGCATTGGACAAATTCACGAAAAATATCCAACTCATGTTAATGATGCGAAATTATGTTTTAAATATGCCATAGATAAGTTCTCTAACATAAATATTTATCGCCGTAATGCTGCACGTTTTGCTTTAGGTAATTTGATGGCGAAAGAAGTAACACGCCATGTAATACGAAGTGCAAAAAAATCTGAAGAGAATCGAAAACATTTGTTAAATCTATTGAATTGGAAATTACATTTGACCCCATTTTGTGAACAACAAAATATTGATGCATTTTGTTTAGACGATCGGGGAAGTCAAAGCAATGTAAAGATATCAAGTAAATTAGGGCTTAATGAAAGCAGCAACGATTTACATGAAAATCGTTTATATAAAATGGAGAATGCTGTAGCAATAACCGATAATAATTTATTCCGTTATGCCGAATATCTGGTAGAAAAACTGGCCTATATCTCGTGTAATTAGTATGTGTTTTTATTTCTCTAAAAACTTTTTATGATATTGTTATAAATTTGTAAATATTACAAATAATGTAAATTCAATCTGTAAGGGGCACATTGAAAGAAAGAACAAAACTTTAAACCTAGAAGTGTGGCAAAATTCGCCCTATTTATCGTTTCGTTTCATGTAATTATTCCTCTAATAAATAAATCATTATAAATCATTTTTTCTACATGAATTATAACAATTCAGTGGTCTTTTTTCCAAGACTTTTGAGGAGGCGTTCTTTAAGAAAAGGGTGTAGATACCAATTGGAAGAGAACCATTTTTATCTTAAACACTTTCTAGACATCTAATAAATGTACTATAATGTATTGTATGCACCCTGTATATTGTAAAGGGTTCCTTTATTAAATTAAATTAGGGAACTCATTACATTTATGAAATGGGTAACTTACGTCGATAATTATTTAAAATTGGTGTTTGAAGTAATGGATCTTCACCCCACCTAAATAAAACAAATCTTGCAGGATTGCTTTCTTCAAGATCATGAGCCTTATGGATATTACGCCAAAATGGTACGCAACGCGCTTTCCATTCCAATAAACGAAGACGATCACCCTGTGACTCTATGGAACGTTTAATTAAATCGCACACCATCGGTTGTACAAATAATGCCTTGTTTTTAACTTGAACAAATTTGCATATTTTCAATGCCGTATAATTATTTTGTTGACTAAACATAATTTTCGCCTCGTTTAAGCATTTTTCAGCCATACGTGATTGTAGATTACCAAATGTTGAATAAATTTTAGCCAATTCTAATAAACTACGAGCTTTATACTCTTCCAAATTGGCTTCATGAGCAATTGCAATACAATTCAAATGTTTAGTTAAAGCTAATTCTTTCTTGTGTACTCTGCCATAAATATATTCGCAACTTGTTATATATCATTTAATAATATTTCTAATGAAATTACCTGTCATAACAAATGCCAGCAAAATGATAATATTTACACCACATTAGCATATATTTCTCTGAATCAGTTTTATTTCCATCTAATCTATATTTAATTTGTTCAAGTGAATGTACAGCTTCTTCATATCTGCCATCTTCTATGAAAAAATATGCCAAATCTAAATATGCTAATAGGAAAACCTCACTGGTAGGATGAAAATTGCTTTTAGCCAATATTTGTAGGGCATTTTGTGCATTCTTAATGGATTGACTTGCATCACTTTGAACAATATCATAAGCATTTTTTAATGAGGCTTCAGCTAATGATTCAGCTGTTGCTTTCGTCAGAGAGACTAACATTGCATCGTCAGTAATATTACCCACTTTAATCGCCCAGGTTGTACCTTGAGCAATATCGAATGCTTTGCGAAGTAATTTAATCGTTAATGGTACATCTAATACAAAAAAAAGCATGATTTTAAACGCCAATACATAGATATTTTCTAATAGATTTCACTTACTATATTTAAGTGATAATTTGGCAGATTTATAAAGTATTAAGCAATAAGATTTATCTTCAATATTTTCAGCACTTTTTTTATGTAATCTTGAAGAAATTGTTTGTATAATATTATGCATTTCATGGACAACCCAATCGTATTTGCCACGATAATCATCACACCAATATAAGCATTGTAGTAGTAGGCGTGTACAAATTTGCTTACCATTATTTAAATCGTTATTTAGAACTTTTTCAGCTGTTTTGCATTTATCATACAAACCGAGCAGTAATTCTGGTTCATCGGAGACACGATCTCTTATTGTACCATCTTTTAATAGTTTATTTTCCTTAGCTACCAAACATTCAAAATATTTGGCCGTTACTAAACAATAATCTTCATAAAGCTCCTTCAATAATGCATCATAAATGAATTCATGTAATCGACGAGCTTCTCTAAATGAAAAATTATAGATATTTTGTCGTATTACTTTCTTATCAAAACTAATACGAATACCCTGTAAATAATCTTTTCGATGCATATTTTCACTAAAATTATTTCGATCCTTATCTCAAAAAATCTTAATAATATCAAATATATTTATACAGGCTTGACTCTGTTGAAAGAGAAAATTCTAAATAAATTAAATGTTATGCAAATAGATTTCATCAAACAAAAACTAAATAAAAATCAATGAAAATGACAATAATTGTGACAAAAAAAGAAAATTGAAAATTTTATATAAAACAACAGTAGTCGGTCGGGACCAGCTTTTATATACTCTAGACCAGTTTACTTAATGTGATGAGAAAGTCTTATATATGAATTACAAGTCAACTCAAATGTGACGAAATTATGACTCCTAAATTCTTGAAAAGTTCGTTGTATGAAAGAAGTTTCAAAAAATGGACCTATGAGACAGTAAACAGTAAAAATCGGATAGATTTAAAAAGCAAAGCAGTCAATTATTGAATTCCCTTCCATATAACAAAATATTACCAAAAATTTAGATTTTATCACATGTCGAACATTTTCATACCCACCATCTAGAGGTTGAAGTAAATAGTCATTTTGTCATTTTACTTATAATGTCTAAAAGGAAGCATAACGAATCTTTCTTTCTTCATTAGCAACAAATTCTGAATTGATTTAGATATGTCTGCCTCTCAATCCATCTGTTCGCGTGTGTTAATCATTCTACTGATTGTTAAAAAAAAAGAGATATCGGCTATAAATCTGACAGAAAAATTGGAAGCTTATTGATATTAGTTAATATTGAAAATGGGCTAAATCAATCAGAGGATCTGCCCGCTGTGCAACGTAAAGTGAGAACCTCTATGTTTTGTTAAGTAAAATTTATTGTAAATTTCAAATCCAATCGAAATCTAATGTAATGGAAAGTCCAGAAAAATGAATTACTTTTTTTTCGCTTGTATTTTCGGACAAATAATATCGAGTTCTTTATTTATTTAATATTAAAAATTATCAGTTGTTTAAAATTAGCGTATCAGTAGTTTAAAAAAATGTGTAACAGAAAATTTTGCAGGATACCTTTCGTTAAGGTAAGATGAACACTTAAAATAATTACTAAGTGGATCACATCATCATACACACAACATATAATTTTATAAAACCGTCCAAGTTTTATATGTATAAAATCTTGTTATATAAACGATAATCAATTTATGGTAATGTACGTCTAAAATTATTTGTTTTGATTCGTTTAGTGGCGTATTCAGTAGATCGAGTAATCACACATTGTATTGGATTAGATTTTTCACGATCGTGCTCGGTGTGTTTGTTAATCCAAAATGGGAAACAACGATTTTTCCATTGTAGCAAACGATAACGATTACATGGTGAATTCTTATAATATCTTATTAAATCGTACACCATCGGATATATAAATAAGGATTTTGTTTTAGCTTGGACAAATTTACACATCTTCAAGGATAAACGATCATTTTGTTTAGTGAAGATAATTTTAGCCTGCTTTAAACATTGTTCAGCCATACGCGATTGTACATAACCCAAGGTTGTGTAAATTTTTGCTAATTGTAATAAGCTGCGTGCCTCATAGTCCTCCAACTTTGCTTTACGAGCGATTTCAATACAATCCAAATGATTTCTCAATGCTAAATCTTTCTTATCAATTCTATCATAAATATAATTGCAATATGTCATTCTAATATGGTAATTGAATCATCAATGAACTAACCTGTCATAACAAATTCCAGCGAAATGATAATATTTGCATAACATTTGCATATAATTATCAGCTTCGGTGGTACAAGCATCTAATCTTTGCTTTACTTGTTCTAACGAGTTTATCGCTTCTTCATATCTACTATCTTCTAAAAAAAAATATGCCAAATCTAGATATGCTAATAAGAAAATGTCGTTTGTATGACCGAAATTGCCTTTAGCTATGGCATAAAGTGCATCCTCTGCATTTCTTATTGCTGCACTTGCGTCCCGTTGAACAATGTCATAAGCATCTTTTAGTAAAGTGACAGCTAATGTTTTAGCTATGCCCTTCGTCATAGAGACTAACATTGCACCGTCAGCAAGATCTCCCACTTTAATCGCCCAGGTTGTACCTTGAGCAATATCGAATGCTTTACGAAGTAATTTAATCGATAATGGCGCATCTAAGTTATATATAAAGTGCTTTAAATTTGTCGTCACAATCTGAATTCTCATACCAAAATTTTACTTACTACTTTTTGCCAATAATTCTGCAGATTTATAGAGTATCAAACAATGTGTTTCATCTGCAATGTGTCCTTGAGAATGCTCATGCAATTTGGTAGACATTTTTGGTATAATACTGTGCATTTCGTGGACAATCCAATCATAATTGTCGAGAAAATTATCGCACCAATACAAGCATTGTAATAATAAACGACAACAAATACGCTTACTTTCACTTGTATCATGAAATAGAACTTTCTCAGCTGCTTTACATTTATCGTACAATCCGAATAGTAATTTGGGTTCATTTGACACTCGATCTCTTATTGTACCTTCTTTTAAAAGTTTATCTTCTAATTCAACCAAACTTTCGAAATATTTGGCTGTTACTAAACAATTTTCTTCATATAGTTCTTTCAATAAAGTATCGTAAATACAAAATTTCGATCGACGAGCCTCTTTATACGTTATATAGTAGACATTTTTACGTATTTCTTTCTTATTAAAGGTTAACCGAATACCTTTTAGGTAATCCTTTCTTACCGTTTTCATCCCGGATAATAATTAATATTTTGTAAAATCTTCACAATGTATAAAAATATATATATTCGATAATCCCCCCAACCTTTTTTATGAAATAATACTATCGTAAATAATTTTCCATTTTTTCTTTTCAATGCAAGTGTCATTCTAATTTTAATGATTCAAGAGAATGAAGAATGTACGTGATTATCCAAACATTATGCGACATTTAAATAACCCTACATTCATGTATATATTATTTTTGATGCATTTAGTGCTACAAGGTATTATAATTTGATCATTTCTCATGTAACGTCTTTATCGAAATAAGTCAATGTATGGACAAAAGGTTCAATTTTGAATATATTATTTAGCGAAAATTGACACTACCTTGCACGTTAACATAAAAACATGCGTACCATATTTGTTCTAAATAAGTTCATATTTTTAACCTCCTCTCATGAATTTTTAACTAATTTAAAAATTATTTTTTTCAGAGGGTGCAGGGTATTAAAGAATCGATTATAAAGTTCTTACATGTTTTTAAATTAAGAATTTTTCACTTAACTAAATGAGTGTAGCTGATTTGATCCATTTACCCATAAACCCTTTTCCACAAAGCGCTATATTTAAATGTAGAAAATTGCTACGCTTTACTTTTTTTTGTCTTGTTCATTTATCTTCCTAACTTTATAATCAAAATAAACAAAGAAATGGAAATTATTCTATAAAAATGAGATTTGATATTGAATTTCAAGAAATGAAGTTTACCTCAAATCAAGTTTTTAAGATTTTAAGCAAATTAAAAGTACTATCAGTATTACAAAGAAAAAGTAGACATTGAGTTTAAAATGATAAAAATCGTATATATATTTATTAGATTGTGTGATTTCTTTTTTGGTAGGTCCAAAAAAAAAGAAAAAAAAGCGGGACAAAAAGAACGTATAAAAAAATACAATTTAAAGAAATTCTGATTCACATTACAATCATATAATCATATAATCATAAAGTCTATATATAAGTAAAATCTTTAGACTTAACTATAAAGTACATGCAATTTAATTTCTGTATTGTATTTGTTAATATTGATGGATAATAAGTAAATGTGTAATGATTTCGTTAGTAAAATTATGCAATTTATTCATAAAATACAAGATGCCTCAATCGATGGCTACAAATGGTTTCTCCGTTGCATCAACCGTATCCAAAGTTAAGTCAGTCATTAAACTATCCTCCATAACATTTGTGCGATCATTTACATTAGGTAAATCTATACAAATACATGTAACACAAAAACAAAACAAAAAAATTACCCCTATAATTTTTGAATGTATAAAATGGTTACGAAAAGTTTACATACCATCGGGAAATAGTCTCATCGGTATATCATCAAGGCTGGTTCTTAAACAAATCTTATTTGTATCCGCACTTCCACTATTACTGTCATCATTTACTTTTGTATTTGTATTTAATTCTTTTTCATCATCATCTTTTTCTTCTTCTTCAACATCTTCTTCTTCTTGTTGTTCTTGCTGTTGTTTTTCTTGTTGTTGTTGTTGTTGCTCTTCTTGTTGTTGTTGTTGTTGTTGCTCTTGTTGTTGTTGTTGTTCTTGCTGATTTTGTTCTTCTTCTTCTTGTTGTTGTTGTGGCAATACCTCAGTATCACTTAAAACATCATCAAATAAATCTATAGGTGATGGCAGGCCAGTTAATGCTGGTACATAATTTATAGAGGCATCTGATGATATAACATCTGTTAGTTTAACGGCTGTATCTGCAATAGCCGATTCGAAACTATTGTTACTATTGCTATCACTGGGCAAGTTTGTTTTGCCAGGCAACGTTTCTACCTCCATAGACTCCTCTTGACTTTCTTCTTCTACGGCTGCATCTTTTTCTACAAATAATCAAGCGATTAATAAAATCATTTTAGAATAATTTAAGCAGTCTTGAGCAATCGCCTTTTAAATTCATTCCATTATTTAAATCATTCAAAAAAGTAATTTTTCAAAAGATTTGAAAAATTCTTCGTACAAAAGGGATTTCAAAAAATGGATCAAATTGAATCAAATTTAGTATACGAATGCAGTAAGTCTAGTAACTATTCTACATAGATTTTCATTAAAACAATATTAAAAATTTCAAATTAAAAACGTCTATTAACGTTTTGTAAAATAAAGCGTTATATAAAGTTTTGCTCAGATGCGGAGGTGTTACATACAATTTGTGGCACATGTACCATGAAAAATTTTCAGAATTTTTGTACCTTCTGTAACTGTTTGTCCTTTACCAATCTCGTTTTCACCTTCATCTAAAGGCAACATCTCATTGTCACTTTTATCTAAAGGTAATATCTCGTTTTCACTTTTATCTAAATTTTGAGGCGTTACATTCGTTGTTTCACTCTCTTTATTTGTAATTTCAGCGGACAGTGCTGGGGAATCAGCATTTGTTATAGTTTCTGGTGGAATAGCCGTAGAATCATCAATGATACCATCATCTGTTGTGTTTGAGCCGGTACGTGATGAACGCTTTGGCGGTAAATCATTAGGTACATCAAATTCTTCACATATTGATTTACATTGTTTGTCATGCTTTTTACCTATATATTCGCAATCGTCATCATCCTCATCATCGTCATCTAAATTTTTACGTTTCATCCAGATTTCATTAGATAATTTTAATTTCTCTTTAAGTGGACTGGGTGTACCATCATCTTTTTTTAATGGACTGACAGATTTATGTTTGATTTTCTTACGCACTGGTGTACTAGTACGTAAATCATTTGGATCTACAAATAATGTGGGATCAAATTCAATATCGTCAATAAATTTACCATTTTCCACTTTTTTCAGACGTGTAGGCATTATAATTTGTGCATTACATTTATCTGTATTTGAATCGTCTGGTATTTTTAATGGACAAACTGAACTTTCATCATTTGTTACATCCTCATCTGTATCGGACACATCACCGAATACTTCAACTTCCTCTAAAAAGGTCACCTTTAAGTTTTTTAATTTGCTTTTCGATTTTTTAGCTTGCATCATACGAGCTCGCTCATTTGATTCAAATGTTAACAGCAAAGGATGCTTGCATCTTGGTATTCGAACACAAACGTTGAACCATCGTTTGCCATAAGTTTTGATTAATTGTTGATAATCGTGTTGAGTAGAAAAATGAAATCGTCGTTTTTTACTTTTTATACTCTTCAAAGATGGTGATAATTTTACAAAGAAATTCGATTTATTCGCGTTAGTCGATTTTAATTTAGAATTCGAATGCACTTCAGAATTCTGGTTTGCCTCACTTGTTATACTCCTGGACCTCCTTTTCATTGGTGTCGGTTGACGTTTTGCCAACTTTCCATCATTCGGTAAAGATTTTTTTGAATCATTCTTTAGGGGCACAGTTTTTACTTTTAAGCCACTATCCAATTGTTGCTGCAATTGTTTAAAATCAACACGTTGAAGTTTTACAATGCACGCCCTCTTTTTGGGCGTACTAACAACAACCGGTTCAAATGATTTTTGTTGGGCTTTTGTTAAAGTCATCTTTACAGGTGTATCGTTGACAGCATCGTTTGTTGCATTGACGATTCCTTTTGGTACATTTAATAAACGCTTAATGGGCTTCTTTATTGGCGAAGAAGTTATATGATTCTTCATGGGGGTACGTTTCAAGCGTACTTTAAGAGATTTTATTAAATTACTCTTCTTATTATCGCCATCATCATTATTTCTATCTTCAACAACAACATTACTCTCATTGGTACAATTCGAAAGATTTTTCTCAGGTGAATTGTCTCTTAATTCAATTGTTATTGGCTTGATATTGTCTTCCTTTACGGCCGTATCATTTAGTGTATCAATTACATCAACCGGTGACGATGGAGCAAACAAACTGATAGGAGGGCTATCTTCTTTATGAATTTCTGGAGCACTAATATTATGTAAATATGTTTTAATTGGAGTTTCTCTAAAGACAAATTCTTTTTCATTTAGGACTTTGTTGGATATTGGTCCTTCTTCTTTCAATTTATCAAATAAATCATCACCCATAGTAACGCAGCTTTGTGTAACGTAAAAGCTTACTAATACTAAAATTGCTTTTTAATTTACTTTATTAATTTTATATAAAAAAGGCGCAAAAATTTGCATGTATAATTCACTTACTTAACGTTTTTATCAAAGCAAATTTTAGACGCCAATAATTTCACTATTTATAAATTCGCCCCTTTTTTTCCTTCAATCAAAAAAGTAATTTTTTTCTTCTTCTTTCTTTTTTTCTCCTGCTCTACGCGTGCGTTCATTTTCTAGTTTTATATTTTAGCACAATTTCAATGTAGTTTTCGACACATTAGCTTTAATATGTGAAGTTAAATGGAGAATAGAATAAGGCAAAAACCCTACTCATATACGTTTGCCATAATTTTTCATTAATTATAATTTATTTAGTAAAGAGTTCACTCTATATAAAGTAAATGATATTTTTAATAGGTCTTAATTATATTAGTAACACATTTTGCCTTATTACAGTATATATAATTCTAAATTCTTTACATATTTTTCTCCGTAATAACTTGCATGTACAACTTCTTCTACAAAAATAACTTTAATCACTGCCCATTGTGTACATTATATCATAGATTGTATAAAATGACCAAAAAGAAAATAAAAACAGAATTGTAAAAAGAAATTGTGATCATATTGAATCAACAAATATAATTAAATAATTGTGCGTGTGTTTTTATAAAATAGCAATTACATAAAGTAATAATTTTAACAAAGTATTAATTATAAGCATTTCCTTCTTAGAATGCAATGAAATTTGTGTTATGCCTAAGAGTTGTACAAATAAATCCATATTCATACTGCTCCATAAAAAGTATAAACAAAGTGAAAAATGAATTAATGAGTTATACATATTCAATAAATCATCTTATAATAGTTTTCTTTCTACTTCGAAAGTAAAGTGTGTCATGCTTCCTGGAGAATATACGGCAAACATAATAATACCTTGTAGTACAAAAAATGCATACTTCGATCTTACTTTGGTTATGTTTTGTGCAAAAATGATGAAATAAAAATAAAAATCCTATGGTTGTTGGAGGGACCCCTATTAAATACCCTACATCACGCACTTCGCCTTAACATTGTTAAAAAAAATGTCAAAAGAAAATAAAAAAATATTCCATATTCCAAAAAAAATCGAAATAACGAAAATTTTCATATAATGAATTAACTTAGCTTAAACTTTAGATAAATGTTGACTGGGACTTTCATAATACTTTGTAACAAACTTATTGAAGGCATGGAATTTGTTTTAAGCTCTTCCTTTTCGGTTTAATATCAGTAACATGCCTCCGTTTGTTTAGTAACTAATATGGATGAAAATTTAATGCAAATAAACCAAGAAATTGCTGCTGATAGTTTAGATATAAAAAAATACATTTACAAAAGAGCGATCCAAAAAAGTAGTCTACTCAATCTGGAAGGGTAATTGAAATCGCTTTGCCCTTGTACCTTGTACCGTCCGTGAAATACGAAGTAAAATAATATAATGAATATTATTTTAATCATTTAGATTATGATTGCACTAATGACATAAGGAGTTTAAAAAAAATCTAATAGGGTGAGTATGTATTTATAATATATATATATATAATATGTATTTAAGACAATGGTAGTGTCAAAATTATTATGAAAAATTTAGATGGTTCTACGTCTTACAGATATTTCCTTTAAAGCGGAAATGTTGGAACTGAAATTCAAATCTGTGGTGATTATTCATGTAAATATAAAAAAATGAACTTATTTGTTCGTTTTTATTTTCATTTTATTATTATTATTGTAATTATAATTAATTAACTAAACACAAAAAAATTTTTACATATTTTGTGGAAATATTTTCTAGTTAACATAGAATTTTGAAACACTAAACAAAATGAGTACGTGCACTATATCTCTACAAATCTCCTCCATTTCTTCTTTAACATTTTTTATTACTGCTGTTGTTGAATATTAGAGATTGTTGTCAAAATTATTGACAAGATTTATGGGAGTGGCTGAATTATTAAGAAGTGGCGGTAATTTTCGCTTTTTTACTTTCATCTTGCTTTTACGCATCAATTGTGTGGCTGTTGTTGTTGCCGTGCCCTCCACAAATGCATTATTGTTATTATTGCTATTGTTATTGTTATAGTTCTGTTGTTTAATAGAATTAGAGGCAGCACCACTAATTGTTGCCACTTCTTTGTAGGTAGAAGTTTGTTTTGAAGTATTAATCGTGGTCTCATTATCTTTCGTTCGCTGTTGCATTGCAGGAGCTTGTTTCCGAATTTTCTTATTACTATTATTATTATTTTTATTTTTACAACGATTTAATGAAATTTTATTTGAATTATTTTTGCTGTCAATTGCTACAATTCGTGTTATACTCATCTTTAATTTACTACTGCTACATGCCCGAATATGTGGAAGTCTACCCTTAGAATCAATACCAATAGCAGATAGCATGGATGTATGAGATTTACTTTTTGTGAGTTTTAGTAAATTTTTGACGCCACCATAAGTTTTTGTTGGGAAATTTCTGTATAACACAATGGTAACAAAAAGAAAACAGAAATGCAAGAGAAAATTATAATTTTCTGGATTGTAGAAAGAGTGGTCCTTTGGAAGGGAGTGGGGGCTTCTAAATCGTAAATACACCTCATCAAGATTTCTGTAATCTGCAATGGTGCAATCCATTTATTAGAATTCAGAAAAAATAAGTGAAAACTTAGAAAAAGAAGCTTAAAAAGATGAAAATCTAATACTTGACACTTTCAATACTCTTGATTGAATTGGTTTAATATTTTGGACAGACAATGTAATATCCAATTTCCTAATTGGAACCAAACTAAAAAATCTCATCTATACCTATCATTGCTACTTTATGTTTATAGAGTGAAAAGCTTGAAATTTTGCTTAAAAAAGACACTGCTAGAAGCTTAGGGTTTGTTGAGGGCGTGTTCTGAAATCGATTTGCCCAACCTCTAGTGGATGCCTCAAATTTTTTCAACCAAGAGAATATCAATGTAAGAAAAGCAGATGGACAGTTGAATGTTTTAATTGAGGCAGAGTGCAGTACTGATCAAGAATGAATGTGCCACCAACCATCTGAGCAATGAGTATAAAGCATATTAATACAAATTTTATATGTCTAAAATGACATTTATTTATCTATCGGGTGTGTACCTTTTTATTCTCGTTTTCCGTTCATTACCATAATTTTCCAATATCGTTTTATCATTATTTTTTATAGCCTTTTGATTATTAGTAATTATTTGGCGAAACATTGGCGTCATAGAAATTTCTGTACTATCATTTATGGCAGTTTGTAATGGACTTCTCCTATGCCGTCTAAATTCTGTAGTCTCAACATTTTGCTTTGATGAATTTGTTAATTGCCATTGAAGTAATTTTCTTGAGCAATTTCTTGCGAAGAAATCTGTTTCTGGTGTAGAGTTGCTTTTATCTTGCGTTGTATTGTTCGTCATCTTAGTTCCAGCATTTTCAAGGGATTCGGTATGATAGGTTTGTGAACTTGCTGTAATTGCCTTACTATCCGTTTTAGCTGATGTGACTAAACGAACTGATGCCTTCGCTCGATCTAATGTATTCTGATTATTAAGATCCGTTATATGATTGCCGGTCCATGTTTTCTTCTTCAGTAATAATTGTATATTGAGATCTTCTTTTGTCAGTGACTCCTTTTTAGTATCCAATACATGAAGCGTATTAGAATGAAGCTTGCATTTTGTAAATTGCGCGGCGGATTCTGTTTGCAAATTATGCCAGGATAATGTGCGTCGGGTCGCTCCTTCTCCAATAATTATACCTGGGGTATTTGTTGCTTTTAATTTTGCCTCTGGCATTAGTTTATATTTAACTCTCAATTCATTAATGGGTGATGTGATAATTAATTCCGGTGGCATACGACGGAAGCCATCACCAATCTCCTCAATATAGCGGCGTTGTAAATCGCTTTGTAATAAATTACGTCTAATTCTTGGCAATGTATTATACGTAGGACTCATATTGCTATTATCAACAATAAATTCATCGTCTGTTGAGAAGATTAAATCTGAACCGGGATCTGTTGTTGGTATATCTAATATACGACGATCATCTTTTTTTGTAGTGGTACGCAAAATACGCATGCCCTTCCAATGCAATTTTATTTTACGAGGCTAAAATTGAAAAATAAATGGTACATACAATTTATAAAAAAAATTTACTCAATTTAAATTTCAATTTGGTGGAGTGTTTCACAAAACTGTTTTAATTACTATATATTGAGAAAAAAAACTCTCCTTCGAGCCGGATTTGAACCAGCGACCTATGGATTTCTATTCTATGTTTCATTTTAAGCACCTACAGTCCACCGCTCTACCAACTGAGCTATCGAAGGCTATGCGCTTGGGCTATCCAAGTGCATATAAAAAGTATTTTCTTTATTTTAAGAAAATTCAATTTACTCATAGCGATAGATAAATAAGAAATCATATGACTGGCACTGTGTGCATGCAACAAATTAGATTATTAATTACATCTCTAGAATCCGATTTCATGTGTAAATGAAAAAAAAATTTTCGAAATATAAATTAAAACTTTTCTGTTTTTTTTTGTTAATTTTCGAAAATTATCTAACTCTCATATAATTAATTATCGAAATATTTAGCAACATATAAAATAAACGGTACTCACGTACGCAACATGTTGCGTTTTTATTTTTTGACTTGAAACCTTCAAATTAAAAATTTTGTTTTGTGGTATGATTTCAACTGGGATTTTTCACATGTTCAAAGAAAATTACCTGTTTTCTAAATTGTAATATTTAAAATAGCATTTGAAAAATATTTCAATGAATATAATTTTTATGTAAAAGTAATTATCTCTCTGCAATAGATTTGATGGGATAGATGATGAAGTGAATGGATTGTTGAAAGAAGACGTTTTTTTAAGGAATAAAAGATTTTTGCTGTTAATAAATTTTCATTTTTTTTTTTTTTTGAGAATCTTAAACTTTATCTGTCATCCTATTAATTTTCCCATAATGGCAATGGCCAAAAAAGTCATTTAATATCAAAGAGGCCCTTCCATTCCATTGTTCATAAAATGTTTCCATCGTAGATAAAAAATTACGCCCTTTTGATTTATTGCAATGAACTTCATTAGATGTTGGCGCATATTAAATCATTTTAGAAAATACGCTGCATAACGCATTTTAAAAGTCAAAGTATTAACGATATTTTTATCCTAACTTTTAATCTTATTACTCATCATAAAATATTACATGTATGTGATTTCATTAGAAAAGACATGCAGAATGCAGAATAGAAATACATGAATAAATAAAATTCACTTGACATTGAACTCCTTTCAATTTATACCTGAATTATTCAATTTTACACCGAGAATACGAAAAAAAAAAATAAAGGCGAAATTTACCTGCATGCTCTTGTGTTAAGTAGAAAGAATAAAAGAAAGAACGTAAAAGAAAAAAAAAAGAATAAAGGAAAATCTTGAAATGAACGTGAGAAGCGGAAGTTCATTACAATTTAATTTCCTTATAGTGCAGACAAATTGAGTAAAAATAAATAAATGAATAAATCAAAAAACTTCCATTAAGAAAATTCATAAACAAAAAGAGATGTACAAAAAACTGGACAAATTTTGTGTTTTTTATTATTAATTCCTAACTAAAACAAAAAAAATATTTTCTTAATTTTTTTTTCAATTTTTGTCTTTTTGAATTTTCTTTCTCACAATGATAATTTTAAAGTACTGCAAGAAGCCAGACTTATTTGGCGACTAAGCTAATTGTTGTGTTTTCTGTTTTCCGTTTTCCGTTTTATCTGTTTCTTATTTTTGCTTTTTTTTTTGGTAAATTTTGAGAATCTTCTATTAATTTTTTTTTTTTTGGTTTTTATGATGAAAATAATTTTAGTTACTAAAAGTATTCTATTAATGCATAAAAAAAATTGAGGATAAGGTCGAGGTATTTTTATAGTAATCATTTAAGTCGTTAGTTGGCATTGGGCGCGGTTTAACGCCATGGTGGATAAATGTAGGGTTTCGGTTTTTGAAAATGTATAGAATCTGAAATTTTTGCACGTTTGCCATTTACCGTACGACGTCGCACTATGATAATTTGACGTGTGGCCAGCCATAATCTTAATTTTCTCGAAACTTTAATGCGTGTTTTACGTTTTGAGGAGTTTTTCGCATCACGACCACCTTTCAAACGTTGCTTTGGCATAGTAGTTTCATCCGTGGCAACAGTAGTATTTTCCGATTCGTTGTTGTTGTTGGTAGATGTTTCGCCATCCTCTAAATATTCAATAGCATTTATATCATTAGCGAAGTGACCATTGTTTATAGTCGTCGCATCGCCACTATCAAATGATGGAATTTTCGTTTTGCCCTTATCAGTATTTGTATTATTATTGTTATTGTTATGCTTATTATGTGGACTATTAGTTTTGAAATCTTTATGATTTTTATCCGATTTTTTCCCTTTCCGTTTCGATTTTGTTTTACAAGTGGTTCGTTTACTTTTCATTAAGAAGCGCGCTTTCTTATGGAACAAAGGTTGAAAATAAATGCGATCTAATTCTTTCATAACTTTTCGCATTCGTCTAAATTTAAACTGTTGGAGGAAAAGTATTAGGAAAGGATGTTTTATGAAAATGAATGGAAGGAATGCAAATGCTAGGAGCAAGGATTAAAATTTTATAATATTGTGAAATTGTTTGGCATACGTACAATTCTTTGTTTATCACAAGTTCTCATTGTATCGCCTTGGATATCGGGTGTACATGGTGGTGCTTTAATTGCTAGGCAACAAGGTCCTTCTAAATCGCTAAAACTTTTACCTTCATCGGAACTTAAACAACTGCCTTCATCACTTTATAATTTTAACAAAACATTCATAAATAAAGATAAAAATGTAAAAACGTATGTTTAAATTAACCGGCAAATTTCACATAATCAAGTTTCTATATTCAATATTCAATGATGATAAATTAAATACCTGGAGTAATCTGTTAATGTTATATTTATAGGCTCTTCAGCGCTAGAACCCTCTTTTAATAAACGTTCAATGATTTTTAACCTTAAGCATTGCTGTTGGCGTAAAAGTATCACAAACTGATTTTATTGTTAATATGATTGTCATAAATGATTAGACCAAAGAGAAACAAAACAAAAGAAAAAACAAAACTCAACTAAATAACGAATCCAAAATCTAAATACAATAAAAAAACATATAAGCAATCAAATTTTAAAGCAATAATAACCAAAAAAAAAAAAAGTTTTACATTGTTGCCAAATTTCTCTTATGTTAAAATTAAACTTTAATATTTACCTTTTTCTTGCAAAATACAATTTGCTCTGTACTATTTTGCTGACCGACTGACCGTTCACATATGACTTAAGGTGGAGACGATTTTAAAGAGAAGTCCGTTTGTCCAACTATTTATAAAACGTATTCTACCTTAGCCCACTAAATATTTGCAAATATTTACAAATTTCTTTTAAAAATTACCGCTGATAAAAAAATCATACTGCTGTTAAATATTGGGTTGACAATTAAATGTAACAACTCCAAAAAAAAAAGAACGATTAGAAGTAGATGCAGCGGGTAAATACCATTTTTCAGTAGGATAATGCAAAATTTCATTCATTTTTGATTTTGATTTAAAAAATGCAATCATATTTATCAAATAGCGATGATCTTGGCGGACTTTCAAGAAAAAGTCTTGTATTATGGGCTCAGATAATATAAAATTATCACTTTTACTGATCAAAACCCCTATGAGCACAAAACTATTGTACTTTCTTAAAGATGGTAAAATGCTGTGACCAAAATGTAGTGGAAATTAATTAATTAATTTTCGTGTAAAAATCGGGAATTTTGCCCTTTAATTTAAAGTTTATTTACACGTATTTACTAAACTTAGTTGGTTTTTTTTTTTTTGGTATATACCCATTTGTTGTATTTTACAGTTCAAAATTTCTTATTGCGATAAAAGGGCTAATATTAACTATCCTGAATCTTTCCCTATTGAAATGTGGCAACGTTGCATGTTAAAAAATTATTATTTTTATATTCAGGTTTTTTCTAATATTTTTCTATTTTTAATAATAATATTGAGAGATTTATTTGTTCAAAAGTGTTCACTTTGTGGTCGTAATCAAATTGATAGAAATGATAGAACCAAAAACAGAGAGAAACTAACTACTACAATTTTCGTTATATTTGAGTTCTGTGCAATTATAAAGCCACAAGTGTATTGTATTACAAAAATCATTTATTACACTAAAAAAGATTTATTACACACAAAAAAATTAAATAATCCAAAAAAGAAAATTGATAAAATTAAGAATTCTATAGAGATATAGAAAATTTGAAAGAATTAAATTTATAGATAGAAATTTAATGAAATTATGGTGATAGTGTGGCATAGTGAAGAAGAAATGTGAAGCTGGAAAGGAAGCAATGAAAGGAAGTGAAAAATTTAATAAACTAAAAAAAAATCTATTTAAAAATTTCCCTTTTTTGTTTTTGTATAATTTGTTAATATGAAACCATGAAATACATAGAAAAAAAAACTAAAGAAAAATTATAGATTAATCTAAAGAAAATGTATTAAGATTAATAATGAGAAAATCGTTGAATGGAGAGCATTGAAATTATAATTTATAATTTAATTTATAATGAAATTGTAGCGATTAGTGAATTAATCAACTTTTTTAATTGTCTGCCTTTTTCCCTTAATAATTAAGGCCAAATATTTTTATGTATAAACCAGAGAAATTTATGTATTTTAATGAAAATTTCAAAAATAGACGAAAAAAAAAAATTAAACGGTCATGTCATCTCACTTCGCCATTTCCCTTAACCATCCAGAGTTTTGGTGGATAAATCATTTTGCTATAATATTTCTATCACTCAAGAGAAAGCATTAGAGACCCTACAAAGGCTTGAAATTTCTAAGTGATATGAAATTCTAAATCGTTATAGACATGTCTGTCGGTCCGCTTTGTCTGTCTATTGGCTTTTCTGTATGTTTTTGACCGTAAAAATTAGCTCATTTTTTTGTTTAAATTTTCCCAAATGTCACACAAAAACTAAAAAAATTTTGTTAGTGACTCCATGAAAGTATTATTCTCCTATTTATTTTAAACTACCAAGTAATTAAAAAAAAATTTACATTAGAGGCGCTTTGGGAAGTAAGATCCTCTCAGTCAATCTTTTTCCCCTTCAATTTTTAAACTACTTTTCAATTCAAACCCAAAACGAATTAGTAGTTCTTTTAATGGTCAATTCAATTATCACTAAGAATTTTATTTGGGAAAAATTTAACCCTACTTTTCATTTTCTTTCTATTTGAAAGTAAATTTTTTAAAAATTCCTTTAATTAGAGAATGAAGGGTCCAAATCTTAGTAGAATTTGGAAGAACGGTAAATTGTTTTAAAAATATTTTATTATAAATCGATTAACAACATAAAATATAGATAAATAAAGTAAATTGAGATTAAGGACGATTTTGTTCATTTCCTACAAAAAGAGTAATCACTTTTAAAATAACTCTAATATGAACTGTTTAGATTCATTATCATTTTTGAATAAGTCTACGTACAAAGTTATCCAGCCTTAAAAAATTAGAATTTAAAGTCATGCTCCCAAGTTTTTTTTCTTTTTCACTTAAGTAAAACTCTTTGAAAGATAATAAAAATTCAAAAAAAAATTAATAATTCAACAATAACATTTCAAAAGGAAAAACAACAAAACAAAGAAAAAAATTGAAACAAAACCAAACAAACCAAAAAAAAAAGAAGGCAAAATGAAGCGAAACATGAAAAACTTTTTAAACAAGCAAAAGAAAACTGAAGTGAAAATAATAACAATAAAAAAATAATTAACAAAATAAAGCCGTAAATAAAATTAACGAAAAAAAAAACTATGCATTGTTGTGATGTGTGTTTTGTATGTGTGTGATACTTTTGGAAAATTTTTATATGCTTTATACAACAAAATGGGTTTTGGGTATTCTACAATCGCTTTAGTAAAATGATTCGAACATTCAAAAGGAAAAGTCGAAATCCTCTGCCTTTTCCGCCTCTCTTATCATATTTTTAAAAATTAAAATTGTGATTTCCTAGCTCAGAATGATTTAAAGGATACACCTACAAATGAGATGAAATCCGCTTTTTGGGCGTTATTTTCTTTGAAAGATTTCAAATATGATATAGCGATTTGTAGTTTTCCAATAATTTGGGCTGTCTTAAAGTTTTAAATTTAATAAGTCAAATGGCTTTGAAAATAGATCTAATAGGTCATATGGGACACAAAACCTCTAAGAAAGCTTGAATTAAAAAAAAGACTCCTTTTTTCCAAAGGCCTCTAAAAAAATTTGTAAACTTTTTGCTTAACTCTGGTAAAATGATTTGTGGCCAAGCTCATGGCGTAACTTCTAGGTAGTGGATAAGTATTAAGGCTTCATTCAACTACTCTCCATTTTGAATTTGCATTTTTTTTTTTGGGGTTAGATGTGCCTCTGAGAATTTTGAATGAATGAATGTTTATGTTTATTTATGGGTTAAACTTTTTTTTAGATATTTGGAAAGGTGAATGTTTTGTGACAATGTTTTGTTTATGGGTTGTTGTTGTTGTTTTTGTTGTTGCTGTAATTATTGGTGTTCCTCTTGTTGTTGTTGTGATTGTGGTTGTTGTTGTATTTGATGTTTAATTTTAAATTTCTCTTCTATTATACATCCCTGATCGCACAATTTCTTTAATTTCAATGCTTTCTGTTCACGTTTCTCGCGTTTTCTTATCTTTCTAATATGTTTTATAATTTTCGCTTGTTTCTTTACTTTAATGGGATTGTCATCGCTATAATCCAATAATGTCTCACAAAATGCTCGACCCATTTGTTCATAATCCTATGAAAAAAAAACAAAAGAAGAAAATCAAATAAATGAAAATATATAAAAAATTACCCTACGCTTCACAATAGACCCTAAATATCTTTTCGACTAAAAAAATATGTTTTTCAAGTCAAAATTGCTAGATTTTTTCATTGAGCAGGCAAGTTGCATTAAGGCCATATTTTCATATAATGCAAAGCATCATTTGCTTGATAAACACTTAAGATTTAGTGTTAGATAAAAAGTAAAACCTTGATAAATGCCCAGCGAAATTTTAAAAACGTTATGTGAAAATGAAAAGTGAGAAAAGCCTTTGTCTTACAAAATGATAAAATCAAAGGCATAGTTGTGAGTTCTTAAAAAGTTTTGCTTGTCACGAACATGACTTTTTCGTTTTTTACTTTTTAATCATCTTCTTTTTATTCATTAAATAATCATGCGAACGGAACATTTTACAAAATATATGTCAATATATTGAAATAAGAACATATTACAGATTTATTTCTGTCAGATGGATGGATGGTGGGGGGCATATATTGTTTGCGAAATATATTACTCCTCATTCTCCATGAACTCACTTTTCTTCTTGTGTACATTTTACATCAAAATCATTCATATTTTCCATTCTTCTCTACATTTATGCATTTTTATTATTGGCTTTGGTTTTAGTTCTCTGTTCAAAGTACCAAAGCCACAATTCAATAACACTCTTACTCTTCCATTTTTCATATAAATGAAAAAGAAGTTATTTTGTATTCCTGTTACATTTTTATGTCATGCATATAAAGAAAGTGTGAATGTGTATGTATACGCACCATAATATTAAAATGTGTGCCTTTCCGTGATCCCAAAGTTGAACCGCCAAAGGATGCTTCCAATGTATAACTATTTGTAATGCCAAGCATCCAAACAACAATGCGTCCTGTGCCCTCTTTACTTCGTTGAATTTTAAATTTACAATTTTCAAAGGAAAACTATACCAACAAAAAAGGAAAAGAGAAGAAAAGGAAAGAAGAAAAGTTGTAATGAAAGAAAACCACAAACAAAGAAAAAAGAAAGAAGAAAATTAATCAAAAAAGAAACGTTAGAGAATAAGGCAATGAATTTTTTCCTTTTAGAAAAGTTTTAAAATTCTCTTTTAAAATAGAATAAATAAGTGAAGAATCTTTGATATAAACATAAAACAGGCTATTCTAATTGCCTGAAGAAGAATGATAGAAAGCGTGACCTTAGAAACAGTGGATACTAATTTTATTAAACTTCAATTTAATCGATCTTTATCTGTTCCAGTAGATGCTAGTTTGGAAACATTAGCTTAAATAAATTTTAGATTTTGATAATACTTGAATCCTTAAAGATTTCACTTCAATTTCCAATTGGTTAAAATGTTTGTGTGTTGACATGAAATGGGGTCTAAGAAAGATTCGAAAAATCATAGAAATCGTAAAAGATTGCTTTGCATGTCTGTGGAACATTAAATCCATTGCTATGGCTCTTAAGTGGCATTACCAGTTAAACGCCAGTTAATTTTGTCTTTATGTCATTTCCAAACTTTCCCTAAAGAGGTTTTCAAATGAGACAAAAGATTACTTGTCTTAAAATAGTAAATATAAATAAAACCTAACCAGTAGTCCAAAATTTCAAAAATTGGAAAACTTGGGGCATCATCGTCTACTGCACTCATCGATTATATTGAAAGAAATAGCCCAATAAAGAGCTCATGTGGGCCCGTTTGGAATCGACTGAGTTTAGAACAAACACTTAGAGGCCCTTTAGACTGAAGACTTCTTCCTACATTGGAAAACTCTAATTTAAAGTACTATGTACATATAAATTTCTCTGTTTCTATTATTTGTAAGAAAAAGGGTAAAAAATATTTTACCTTTTCTGCAGCATTTTTATGCAACATTAAGGGGAAGACTTGTTCAGTAAGTTTCTTCTCTGGATTACGTTTATTCTCACAACCGTAGATAAATATATTATGGCAGCGTGAATGTGCATGCATATCACAATACATTGAAACACCATTTTCATCGATCAGTCTGTCCCATAAAATAATTTTGTTAATATATTAAAAATTTTCAATCAATAAAATTAGATAACATTACAAAAAATGAAATCAATCAGAAAAAATTGCTATTGCTTTTGAATTACCTTTTTATTAAGGCTTTCGTATACCAAATAGATGGATATGTTTCTCGGATAACTGTGCGATATTGTCGATTCAAATCTTTGCCAGTTAATGAATTGCGCGTGTTACCCACAATAACACCATCCGGATTTAACATGGGAATTATTTTGAAAACGAATCTATGGCGCAAACGTTTAGCTGTGGCAGTATCTGCTGTAATGAAATCCATAACACCCTTCATCATCCAAGATGATGGCGTTTCACTGGGATGTACTCGTGCCGATAGCACAATTGATTTCTTACGCTGTTTGTACATATTTTTTCAAATAGCAAAAAAAGGAAATGAGTTATATATCAAAGTTTCTTAGTATGCCATATAAAGTTATAAAATCAAAGTCTACAAGGTGCAAAGTACAAACTGTAAGGCCTGGTTTTTAGTATAAGAAATGAATGCTAGTCATTATCTGAATCGGTTTAGTCATATCTATTCATCTCCCCACGAATTCTTGTTATTAAAGTATGTGCCGCAATTTTTGAACTACTTTGTCGATATACTAAATGGTTTTGGTTTAAAGAAAAGAAGGAATGAAAGCAGACGAATTTGGGCAATTTTCGCCATCACTTCTCAAGGAAAACTTTTACAGAAAAAGTTGTTTACGAAAGATTTATACAACTTTTGATACATCTAGAGAAAATCGGTTTTGATTTCTGAAATCAAAACCCTTTTTTATACTTCGCAAATCACTTTTAAAACCCATTTAATTACCGGTATATTACTTTTATAATGAGAATTCTTACCCTGTAAACTTCATCTGATGTTGTTGGTGCGGTGACCGTTAAATAATAAACATTATTGCCTGCTAAAGTGCGACATAAAAGTCTTAATTTACAAAATTTCGATTTAAGTGGATCGTTTTGTATGGCCATCAAATAATCTTGTAAATCGCTATATGTGTAAGGATAACTGTGGGCAAAATAAACGATATCATTGTCATGAGCAAATTCTACATTAAATGTTAATGTATATGAACTATTGTCAAATTCCTCATCAGTGGATATTTGACTTCTAAAAAAATAAAATAAAAAGCAAAGCGTTAATAAGAAATTTATAAGAAATCTATTCTAATATTCCATTCATGTGGTTTATGTATGTAAAAACTTACTCATCTTCATTGCAATAATAACAAATATTATCACCGCAACGTTTCCATCCCACACCTGTTATTTTGGCATCTGTGGTTGAATACATGAGTGGACGCATACCATCATTATATAAACTATTCGATTTAACCAAATTTACAATGGAAAATCTATAGCAGAATAAAATAATAATTTACAATTTAGAATGAGATATGAATTTTTTACTTTATCAGCACAGCATAAGTCACATTCAATTTTCATGAAATAAATTGAAGTGTCACATAAATTATAAGGAAAATTTTTCTCTAAAAGTTCACTTTTAAGGATATAAATAATGTTACAATCACTTTGTCTTATGAAATGTAATGAAATCAAACTTGAAGAGAATTCTTAAATAGTTGCCATTTGAAAGTTCTAATACTCTTTCTTTTGTATTAAAGTGAAGCCAGGCCCGAAGCAAGGCCTATACCCATATCCATGTATATTTCTCTGTCTTTGAACATGTCCATGCCTATGCCAATTGTTGTATGCTGGAGTTTTTTTACTTACCTATAAATCATGTTCCTTTTAGTGCGACGCACTCGGAAAAAGAACCATTGTTTGGAACGACTTGTATATAAATCTGGCCGTAAATATAATTCATAATATGTTGGCGTTATTTGTACAGCTTTTGCCAAATTACCCGATTCGAAACGTGATTCAAATTCTAAGCCATCATATTCCGCTGGATTATACGGATGGCAATTTGTAGGAACTTTCGAGCCATTTGCCGCTGAACGACTAAACTGTGGTAGATGAGAAGGTTTAATGTTTTCTTGTGCATTACCTACATTATCTTGTGCGGAATTATTAGAATTATTGTTATTAGAATTATTAGTGGTGGTGGTGGTGGTTGGTGCACTATTTGATGGTTCATTAGACCAATTATCATCAGCTCTACTAAGTCTTGATAGTACAAAAGGTACTTTAGGGTCAGATATTAATGTTTCGCCTGGTAGGATAGCAATTAAAGGTATTGCATTTGAAGCAGGTACTGAATGATTTAAATTTGAAATGGATGTTGAATTAGGATGAAGGATATTTGGATTAAGTATTTTATTAGACTTTGCATTTGGCAATTGAATTGTTGTTGTTAGTGCTGGATGATTAGCAATTGCTAACTGTTCATTAACTTGATATATATGATCTTCTTCACCATCTACCTCACCATCATCAGTCAAATCATCCGAATTTGTACTTGTACTACTACTACTCGAGCTGACATTTTTTAAATCTAATTTTGAAAGTAATTTATCATTGAAATTCATGGGAGGTATCATACGTAATTTTTTACAATCGGCCGCACTGGGTTTCTTCAATTTTGTTCTCGCATTCGTATTCGGTTTCGTTAATTGAATTTTACTATGATACAAAGATCTGACCGCTACATATTCCGGGGATTTACTGGCCCATATATTATCTAAATTTGATGCCATAACCTGATTTTGTTCTTTATTTACCCGATTATTATCATCATTAAATTTCTCAGTAATTTTCTCATCATTCATATCGCTATTGTCACTCTCATCGTCCCCCCTCATCATCATCATCAACATCGCTAACGTCATCGTCTTTTGTGGCATACGATAATCTTGATTCCAATCGATTTAACATATTCGCAAAATTTTTTTGTCGTCGTAATTGACGTGGATACTGGTAGTTTTGTTGTTGAGCCTCTTGAATCACATGATGATGCATCTGAATCACTGCTATCATCATCATCATTATTATCATTATCCTTATTCGAAGATTGCCTCTCTTTATCCTAAATCATTAAAATTTTACTCAATTTATTTCACATTATAATCACAACAAAATGTGTTTAAAAAAAAAGTGGTACAAGGTTTTATGGCGAGAGGGAAAGTAAAATAGAGATATTTGTATATAGAAAGCGAGGGAGTGAGAGAAATATTTCCATATGCATAATGATTATTATAAAAGGAAATTGTATCATTTAGTTAGTTAGTTTAACTTAACTTCTTCAATGAGGGATATTTATATTTATATTGTCCTTAATAAAAAAATACGCTTATTGAATTAGTTTCTAGAGTCCTTTCTATAAATTTCATTATACTTTTCTTCTTCTATTAAACATAATTTACACTTGTTTAGAATCATAATATAAAATTATATATTTGAATATATTGCGTACTCTGTAAAAATGTTTTTATAGAAATTTTATGTATTTGAGAAAAATAAAAAAAAGCCAACACATTGAGCATGTTTTTTTCTATTCCTTTTTATATGGGTATCTCTCTCTAACCAGCTTGAATGGTTCCTCGTAAATTTATTACATATTTAGTTGAACTTAAATTTCATTTTTATTTCCCTTTTGTTTTTTTTTTTTTACTCATGTAAATAAAGACCAAAACTCTGCTTTACATTCATTTGGAATTTATGTGGCGATCCTTGTGAGAATTTATAAATATATCTACATATATAAGTGCAATAAAATGTGTAATAAATGATGAAGAAAATAGTATGACAGTGAGAGAGAATGAGAAAGAAGAGAGAGAGAGAGAGAGACAGAGAGAGTGACAGATGAATATATTTTTAAAAAACTTACGTAATTTACGGCACTTATGGGATTATAATTATATACAATAATACCATTCTCTTCACCAACAGGTCTGGGCTTTAATTCATTACCGGTACGTTGATAGTATGGTTCTGGTATTGCAGGTACATTTGGTATAAGTATCACACGCTCTTCGATAACCTTTAAATATAAGAAATTTTTTTCTTAATAATAATTTCAAAAAGTTTTGAAAAACTTCACAAAATGGCTCCTTTGCTTCGAATTAACTTCTCCATAAGGGTGCTTTCTTAAGAAAAATAAATCTAAAGATTAATCATTAATTTCTTTATAGCACAAAAATATGCTTTACAATTATTCAGATTCGTGAAAGTGTAATTGTTCCTTTTTCATGGGGGCATTTTCTATGGACATGAAAAGTCAACTCTAAGTAATAGCTAAAAGTTTCCCTTTGTTGTGCTTTTGCTTATAAATTTCTTGTTCTTTCATTTTTGTTTTTTACACTTTCCCTTTTTCAATTGTAAGAATTGACTTACAAAAGTACAAGCACCGAATAAATTATAAGGATAATATAAATCACTATTATCCATTAAAGGTCATGAATAAACAGAGAAAACAAAAATGAAGAAAATTAAGAAAAGCATAAATTAAATGTAATTACATTGATATATTTTTCCTCTTTCAACTTTTATCTATTGCGTTCCAAGGGAATAAGGGAAAGCAAATAGAAGAGGCAAGAGTAAACAAGAACCCCTTCAAGTAGAGAGATGAGTGAACTTATGAGTGAATTTTATGAGTGAACTTCATATAGAACTTCATGTAGAAATATTTCGGATGAATTCGTTTGTCAATGTATGAAGGATTCATATACAAAAATTTTCAAACTAAACATCTGGTTCTGAGCAAATATTATTCATGAAGTAATTAGAATGCATATTACAAATCTTTAAAAAAACCTAAAACGATGTAGTTTTAACCATTGAAAACCTTTTCATAAAGTATGTTATAGCTAATACAAAAGTTAAAGGCCAATGCAGATTGCTTCATTATCATTTCCCATTCATTTGAATTTCCTTCTTTTATTGATTTGTGGTGGTTTTTGTTTTTCTTGTTAGTTCTTAATCTCTCCAAAAGAGTCCCCCAAGTATTTACGATAATGTTAAAGTTTATTTTGTTAAATACCTTGAGAAAGAAAGAAGCAATTTGACTTTGTGAGAATGCAAAAACAAAAATAAGCAGATTACAGAGGTCTTTTATATATAAAAAAAGGAAAGTTTAAGTTTAATCGATCAAAAAATGTGTGTAAAATGTTAAGCAGGTAGATTTGATACTAAAATGTTACATTTTAGTATCACATTTATCACTGCCCTAGCTTGTCTCCAGCAGACATAACTTGACAGATTTATCCAGTTAAGATTTCCAAGCCTTCAGCTTTTATTCTCGCTTTCCATCTTTATTAATACAAGATTTAGCAATATTTCAAAGATTTTAAGGACAATTCTTTTGGGAAAGGCGAAACTAACTACTTTTTAATAAATGATGGTGAAATTGATGGTGTAAAAAGTTTCCGTAATATTTCGCAAGCTTTTTCTCCGTAATCGCAAATAGTTTTTAAGTAAAATAGAGATTTGTCTTATGCCAAGGTCGTTTGCTTTCAATGGCTCAAGCGTCAAAAAGAAAATAACTTTCTTGACTATTTGACATTGTCTAGAGCCAAATAGCAGAGTTGCATTTGAAATTACAACGCAAAATTGCCAGCTCATCATTCTTGTCCATTTAATTATTTTATTAGTAGTTTTCTTTCAAGTTATAAAAAATTACTTCTTTTAGATCATTAATCCTAATACATGATTATATTATTATACATTCTGTGAGATAAATTTCTCTAACAAGAAATGTATAAGGAAACGTGTGCCAAATTAAGTACGCGCTGATGGATCATAGAGTTTTTTCTGTTATATTTTTGCATACTTAAACGGTCATACGGAAAATTTGCGATAATCAGAAACACAGCGAAACGAAAATGCTTTTATTTTTACTGAATTCTTTTATTATTTTTCACTTATTTATTATTCTTTTATTTTTATTTATTTATATATTTTTTTGATTTTTTCATTTTTTATTGGAAAATATGTGGCAAAAATTTTGCGTGTAAAGTTAAAATTAGTTTGACACACTTTTCATGCATTCAAAATAATGCCATAAAATTCAATAATTAAAAAATGTGCTTCCTAATTAAAATCGAATTTTGAATACACGCCATTTTTTCATTAAGCTAGAGCATTAAGCTTAGGCGATATATTCGATTTTTTTATATTGCGCGAATAATGTTGAAACATTTTTATTATAAAGGGAAAAATGTTTAGTAGGTTATTTTGTAGAATTTAGGAGCAATTGGGTTCCACAAAGAAGAATAGAAAAGGAAAAAATGTAAACTTTTCTGAAAAAATGCCCGATTCTTTCATTTTTTATCACACATTTTCTACCTCAATTTTGTTTCCGAAAAAACTGACAATGTCCAAGAAAAAATGTTAAAGATCTCATAAAAGGTCCCACTTTATTAACTATCATAAAATTTTGAATATGACTTGACATTATTTGCCTATTTAACTGCCAATCTATCTCTTTTGAACATTTTTCTAATCGCCAATTGCGCAATATCAATTAAAAATTTGATGGAAACATTTAGAAATTCTTGCATGCAGGTTGAACTTAATGAAATCGATGGAAAGAGACACGCCCACAATACAAACTAAATGGAGAATGCTTGCAATTTTAAGGCTAATAATTTGAAAAAGAGTGATCCTTATAAAAAGGAAATTTTCTCCATCCATTAGTTTTAATGTAAGGCCTAAATGGCAGGTATTTAAGAATTGATCCAAAGCCAAATTATAATTTTTTCGCTTGTTGTTGGCTTTTACTTATAGAACTTTTTTACTTTTATTGGTCATTCGTTGCTAAGCCCACAGATTTTCTTTAGTATGTTTTATTTGTTATGCAGTTTAATAAATTTTTTTTAAAATTGTTTGAAGTTTACACTGAGATTGTTATTTTTTAATTAATAATTTAATCGTTTTTTGTTTCGGTAGGATAATACTTTTCAGCTGAGTAGGAAAAACTAAAACGTATGCAACGTTTATTTGCTTGTTATTTTTAATATTTGCGTTCGAAAAAGTCAGATCATAATAATATGTTTATTCAATTGAGTAAAATTTGTAGTCTAAAAACTTGTGAAAAGCATGTTTTATATAAACTTTAGTTTAACGTTTACTTGATTTTTTATTTTATACTTTTTTATTAAAATTAAAATAAGGAAAACTCTTTAAACGAACTGAAAATTATTGTTGCTTATATTTATGCATAACTTTTTACAAGATCTTATAATTTTGGAGTGAACATTAACTTGATAGTTTTATATAGAAATCCAAAGTAAAAATTTATTATATAAACTAAAAAATTTGCATTATTTCGTGTGTTAGACCTTCTAAAATTATTACTTTGGAAATTAACTATCGCTCAAACATTGCTCAATCACTAAGGAGCTGCAAAAGGACTTTTGATTTAATCAAATATCTTTGTACTAAAAAAATATCGATTAATTTATAAAAATAGATTTTTTTATTTAAGTGTAACTGGACTCTAAAAAATTACATTGCGAAGTTACTGAAACATGAAAATTGTCGTAGCTTTGGAAAATCATTGAATATGCGCCATAAAATATGCTCCCATTTATATGCAACATTATACCTTTTATACATTATATTTTCAAAAATTTATGTAATATTATTATTTTTTCAATTTATTTCCCTTTGTTTTGTTTTTTTTATGGTTCTATAAAACCTATTAAATAATCTGAATGTTTTTCAGGTTTACAAATTTTACTTTTTTTTTCTTTTTTTTTTATGGGGACAGTGTCATCAACGAACTTTTGTTTTTACACACATATAATTTCAATAATTTTTTAGTAAAATATTTTGACAATGTGATGGTATTTTTCTGTATGAAAAGTATATATAAAATTTATGTATTCATTTATTATGCTACATCAAAAATCTTAGTAAGTTTAGTTTGTAAAAGTCCATGACGTAACTCTCAGAAAAAATTGATATGGCTACACCTCAGGTCCATGGACTCTATTTTGCAAATTACGAGATATTTTAAGCATATTTGTTATAAAAATAAATGTTGTTCAAAATGCGTGAAAAGCTATTAAATTTTATATAATGCCATCTTTTCAGAAAAGATTGCGCTAGAGAGAAAAATTTGACAATTCTAAGGCAAGCACTCTAAAATAGGAAGTTTTAGTTTAGCAAATAAAATTTTGTTAATCTAAAACGAAGGCACTCTTGATCGATTAGTATTTTTGACCTTTTTACTCAAAGTAGATTATATTTTCTAAGATATTTAAGAAATAACTGACATTTTTAATATTTACTTATTTTAAATAGAGTCGCTAGAAAATGCCTTTTAATTTTCGGTACTAAACTTCTAAAAAAATAGTTAAATACGAATTTAGTTTCTAAAATTTCGTTAATAACTATTAATAATTCCATCCAAATTATGTTTCAAATGTAAAGTATACAAAATATATAAAAGTCCCTTCAATATGATTAAATTTAAGATCAAAATGATAAAATTAAAAATACAAATTAGTCAAAGGTGGTAAGAAAATGGGCTTCATCCTCATATTCTTTTGGACGCTGTAGGCAACTCGTTTTACATGTCAAATTTAAAAAAACTTTCTGCTGCAAAAGCAAAAACAATTAAAAAAAACATTTTATATGTTAAATAAAATAATCTTGCTTCCTTTCTCTCTCTCTAACTTATAAAGTTTCGCCAGTATTCATTTGTCAAGACTACACGATTTGAGATAAAACCATGAAAAAACTAATGTAAAAATATTTTTCAACAACTTGTTTTTTTTTTTTTTTTTGAAAGGTGCATAAAGAGCAAATAACTAAAGAATATGCATCGTATTGTTCAAAGAAAAAAAAAAAAAAAAGAAAATAGGAAAAAAAAAATGAAAGTAAGAAATTTGAAAAATAATATTGAAAAAAAAGAAAGAAAAGTAGTTCATATATGGCATTTAGTTTTCTGCTTGACATCGCGTGCACACACATCTCACTCAAATATTTTACATAATTATGTTTTTCTCTTATTTTCTTTTCGTTTTTTTTTTTTTCTTTAAACATTTCACTTTTTTCCATTTTGATTTTTCTGTACAAAATGCTTATTGCAATTTCATATTGTTGTCGCATTGTTCATATGAAGAAATGCTCCAATTTTTTTTTGTGTTCTTTTTGATTTACTTTCGTATTACACATACACACACACACACATACATTATTTTGGAATCTCCCATCCTTCTTTATATGCTCAGTATTATTTTGGTATTATAATGATTGCAAGAATTTATGCCCAGGTAATGGAGTTGGCATAGAAGTAAAATGGAAGAAGGAAAACTAAAGTGGAATAATATTTACATATTTTTGGCTTAAAAGCTTTAAATACGAATTACATGAATATGTGTTCAAAATGTCAATTTTATGTTATAGCATTTTATCTTTGACATATTACATTAAGCCGCAAAAATGTTAACTTAGTTCATCATTTTCAGTTGCACCAATTCACCCACCCTTTCTTTCTCTCTCTCACTCACTCACTCTCTGATGCTGAGAGGGAGAGACGTACTAATGAATCGTTAAAAAAAAATTTCCTAAGAAACTGAAATGTTTTTTTTTTTGTATAAACTTTACTGTGGGCGTGTCTTGTAACCGATTTAATCCATCTTCAATATCAATTTAGAGAAAAGAGTCTTCAGTTTTTATGGTAAATATAAAAGCGCAGAATGCTTAGCAGAAGACTGTCTAAATGTTAAACGATCTATTTAGTATTTGATGGTAATCTAGAATATAAATTTTTACAAAAAACTTTCTTTGAATAAAATAAAAAAATAAAATGCATTTTCTGTAAGAAACTGCTTTGCTGAAATAAAGTTAACACTTCAAAAAGTGATTTCTAAATTTTAACTCTACTCGCTAAAATCGAGTTTAATGCTCACGTTAAGGGGGATTAAAATGAGCGTCATACGCTTTTTTAGCATCACATTGAGGGTGAATGATTTTGAAAAGAATACTTTTCATAATAAAATTGAAAATTTTTCCATAAAAAATTTCTCCATACGAAAATTAATCTCATCACTATACCACATTAGAGATTCTCCTCTTAGAGTTTACTTTCTTTAAATGTTATTTTTCTTTTATCATAATAAAATGTAATCGAAAAAAAATGTATGCCTTGCCTTTATAGCCAAATGTCTCGCCTCCATCTTCTCCTCCCCCTTTTCATCCTCATCTGCTGGTAGAGTTCCATTCAATTTCATTTAAGTGTGATAATTGTTAGACATACAAAATTAAAAAACTTATGCAATAATTTTCCGTACTTGACGTTCTACTTAAAAACTAATTTGTTTATACACTAAATTAAACTTTTTGTTGGATAAGCAAAATAGACAAATAACAGAAAGAAAAGTGAATTACAAAACTAGTTTATTAGTTTATTCTCAACTGTAGAAGAATTAGGATAACTTTATCTTGCTTAATCAAGATAAATCATATAATGCCATTATAAACAGAATGAGGAACATGTCATATCTTTAGAAAATTTCATGTTAAAGGTTGATGGATAATTTCAAATAAGAAAAAGTTCAACAATTAAATGATTCTACTTAGAAGTTCTTAATAAATTCAACTCATTAAGATGATTCTTGAACTATTTTATTTCTATAAATTTAAGGTTATTCGAAAATAAATCGAAACTTTCAGTTCAGTATTCCTAGAAAGAGTTTTAATAAAAATAGCGACATCTAGAGTAAGGTGTGTTAATAATTCTGAAACGTTTTTTGGCCTAAAAACTAGATGAATTTACTATTCTTAAATCTCTTGAGGAGTACGAAAAATTTTAGATTCTTTTTATCCAATAAAATCCATCATGGATTATGCATATTCATATAAAGTATTAAAAATGGGAAATTGTTGCGTACGTGTCCTTGTAGCCATATGCTATTACTATGCATTTGTGTATGTATGTATAATCAATTGTAAAAACCCGAACCCATCAAACCAAAGTCAGACAGCCAGCCAGCCAGCCAGCCATTCAACAAACGAATCGACTGACCATTCAAATTAACAAATGTTTTGCCTCTTTTGTCAACGTCTCCTTAACAAATGATATACATTGATGGTATTCATGTATTGCTGTTATTGTTGTTATTGTTATAATGAATACATGCATGCGGTTGTAATATAACACCTGTCCACATGTATTTATTTTCGCATAAATAAACTAACTGAGCAAACTATATTTCGCTGTGGCCACCCAGACACATTTTTTTCGTTATTTGTAAAACAAATAGTTAAATAAAAGTTGAATAATTTCGGAGAAGCGTGACCGATTTGCATGATTTTTTCTTTGCAGACATTGCAGAATAACGGTTTTAATAAGTGTACAAAATTTTAGCTTTCTATATGTTTCACTTTTCAAATTTTAATTTTAAGCGAAAAACTATACATTTTGGCTTAAAAAAACTGTGGAATTCTCAGTTTAAGTTACACTGAGGACGTGTCCTTAGATCGATTTGGTTGATTTTAGATTCCAATCAATGTACATGAATCTTCAATTACTTTTGCCAAATTTGTGCTAGATATCTTCTTTTTTTCCGACCAGTAGCATGTTTATTACGTGCGTATAAATGGACCGACAGACAGACATGTCTAAATTGATTCAGAATTTTATGCTGATAAAAAATGCATGTGGAGTTTACAGCACTTCCTTTTAGAGGTTATAAGCATAATGATAAAATAAGTATACGCCTAATATCTGGGTGATGAATATAAAATATTATATGGACGCAATACTTTGTGGCTAATGGGTAAAAAAAAAAACGAAGCAGTAGAAAAATTTAACAACAATAATTTAAGTTTAATTTTACAAAAGAGAAAATTATTATAAAAGTAAGTAGAAGAATCAAAATGTAAACTTTACATAATTTACAATGATTGCTTATTAATTATTCACAATGAACAATTAAAAAATCGAAAATATGTAGGTTTTAATGAAAGTTATGGCTTTTATAAAGCAAAAAGTAATGCAAAATTCTAGAAAAATGTCTAATTAACATTTTAATTGAATTCTATTGAATGTAAATGTACTACAACAATATTTTAGAGTAATTTCTATAATGAAATGTCATTATTAATTAGACATTTGAAAGAGAAAATTATTTATTGAAAAAGCAAAAAGGGGGATAAGTGTCAACCGAATATAAAATCCTGCAAAAAGTGTTGAAGAATTTTCATGAAAATGTGTTTCTTATCAGAAAATTCATTTATAAATCTAGAAATAAGTTTTATTCATAAAGGACACATAAGGATCCATAAATGACACTTTTTTTCTTCTTGTTTTTTTTGTAAAAAAAATGCAACTTCCAATGTTAATGGGACACCAGAAAAAGAAGTGTAGAAATTTGCTTTGAAAATTTGAATCATCTAGGATTAGAGTTATAAGTTGCAGCCAAGTTACAGCTTTTGTGATACAATGACATTAATAAGTTGTGGAAAATATAAAAGTTGCAAGATTTCAAGGACCTTTTCTAAAAATTTAAAACAACTTATGTCAAATTATATACATTTCACTAAAGAGAACTATGAAATGAGAGAAATGAATAATCAAAATTTTTCTTATATAAAAAGTTAAATATATAAAAAAAGTGCAGTATCTGTATAAACATGTATTTTATATGTTTACTGAGGGGCAGTCAGATCACACAAGAAATTTTATGCTAATTTAATGACTTTGATAATATTTAAGTTATGTCAAATAATTATACGTCAAAGTAAACAAAAAAAAACTGAAAAGATTGAAAACTTTCAGGTTCTGCTTGCTCTATTCAATTATATAAGAGGATTCCATGAAATGAGTGGAATGAAAATTTTAATGAAATATGATGATACACACACAGACACACACACACACACAATGTCATTGCAATCAGCACAAAATAAGGAATCATTTCGTTTCCTTTATTACGCATTATTTTTCTTTACTTTTCCTTTTATAGTCCTTATGGTATCAGAATGGACTTCGTTATATATTGGCAAGAAAATAATAAACTTATAGTATATATATATATATATATATATATATAAACATACATAAATGGAGATGCATTTTTCAAGATGCGTTAACTTCATGTAAATGAAATTTGCTTAAATTACATTTACGCACCGTCTTAAATTCTTTCAAATTACTTTCTATAAAATGCTTTGTATTCTATTTAAATTTTTACAAAAACCCTTAAAAATTGTAATGGAAAAAGTCTACTAAATGATAACAATTAATTTTGCTTAAATTTTTTTTTTTCTAAATTTTTTGTTTTTATGGATTTGACATGAAGGAATAAACAAAATGGAATATATTTTCATTTGCATTACGTTACAATTATTTCAATTAGAAAGTAGAGCAGTAATCTAAAAACAACAACAACAATAACAATGGCTTAGTTAATTATATACAAAAAACGGCAGGATATAAAAAAATAAATGCAGTGCAGGGAATTTTTCAAGATACAATTGCAATATAAAATCATAATGAGGCTCAAGTAAAGACAATAGAAAATGCACACTATACTGCAGCCATAATATACTCAAGAAATTTAAAAATTTTATATACAATTGGAGTGATAAGGCTCTTCAAGTTTTTACAAATAACTTAAACATAAAATCTAACTAATCTAATAACTAAAATGGATGAATGGAGGAATATCTTAACACTTTAAAAGGTAAACGCCCAAACATTCATATTTATAATTTTCATACAAAATGTAACATATCTTAAGGCGTAGTCTAGTTTGTGGCTTCTTGTACAGTTTTGAAGAGTGCTCCATTAGACCAACTTCTACTTTTAAATTTCAATTTCATTTGATATATCGGAATTTTCTATTAACTTTTTTTTGTGGTTAGCATGAGAAAAATTCTATCTCTTTGCCTTTATAGCTCTTTACAAGCTTAAATTTCAACAAAAGTCTTAAATTAGGGAAAAGTGTTTCAAAAAATAGATCTAGCCGATTGAAATTGAAATTTTTGTAAAAGAATTGTAATGAAAAATCATTTAAAAAAATCGATTAAAACAGCTTTAATTCAAATGAGGCAAGAAGGCATTAACTTTGTGGGAAAATATATTACGAAACTGCAAAGATAATCAAAGAACCGTAACAGTAACAGTAACAGTAAATAAAAAGTTATAAATATTTTTATTGTACGCTTCTATTTATAGGCTTTTGTAACGCAAAATAGAACAAGCAATAGAAAATGTAGGACTACAAAACTAACTCCACAAGGATAAAACAAAGACACACATACATATATATAAATATATATATTATATATATATATATATATATATATATATATATATATATATATATATAATATATTTACAGAGCATTTTAAATCTTTACCAAAGGAAAAAAATTTATTACATTCCATGTAATTATTGTCGACAATCATTACAACAAACAAATGTAAATGAAAAATCCATATAAACAAAGAATTTTAATCGATAAAGTTTGCGAGAAAAGGTCACAAAAAATTATAACGCTATATTTAAATGATTTTTTCAAGGGGTAAATTTGTATGTAAAATCGATTCATACTTCCTTCTGTCGTATTAGAAAATTCTTTCAAAAAAATTTTTTTTGGAAAATAATTTTACATAAATTTTTGATGATACACAATTTAAAAGTATTATCATTACTTTCAAATTGAGCCATGAATTGGAAGTCTAAAGTGAATATATGTTAAACTATAAATTCCTAAACAGAGTTGCAATCTGGTTTGTTCAAAGAACTTTTTAATTCTTTAATGTTGATTTTCTAGTCATTAAATATTTACTTTAAAACTTAGAAACTTTCAGTTACTTAAAAACAATTCAGGGCCATATCAAGCCCCAAAACTTTTATGTATTCAATTTCTTTTTAAATTTATATTCTAAGATGCCATTTCACAAATCATTTAAAAACTTTAGAAGAAAACAATAATTAGCAGTTATTACCTTTTTTGGAGAGAAAGTACGGACAAATGTACGAAAAACTAAGTTTCCTTATAATTTTAAAATATATAATTGAAATTTTGACAGGTGGCACCCCGTTTGGCTTTATGCTTTATGTTAACTACAACTATTTTAATAATATTCGCTTGGGAAAAATTTACATTACAAAGGGAGAATTCATATATTTATTTTGATGACAGCAACAAGAAAAAAGCAGAAAATTCAACGATAACAATAATAAATAATTGAGAATAATAGAAGAATGAATTTTGTAATGAGAACATTATCATAATTTGGATAAAATGTTATTCGGAATAAAGCAAATATTCACAGAAGGCACTTCCAGATATCTGGATAAGTGACTGACGAGCTAATCATTTCGTCAAAGCAAATCTATTGCTCAAAATTAGAAAACTTCTTAAATTTCATGAAGCCTCAACCTTAACTTAAGGGAGGAGGCAAAGGATGGAAAAATCTACATTTGATATTTGTAGATTCTTCTAATTTTAAAATTTAAACTTTACAAAGATCATTAGAAAAGTAAACGGGCCCATTTATATTGACAATAATCAATAATGATGTCACGTACATTTATCTAAAATGTAAAAATTTCCAATAAATTGTGACTTAACAGTTTGCTTAACATTTGTAAAATGAAAATGCAATGAAAAAGAAAAACGATGAAGCAAATAATGTGAAAGTCTTTATGTCGAAATATTTATTAAAAAAATCAAACCTTACTGTCACAAAATCAGATCTTTAATGCTAATCCCTTAAATGCTACAAAAGAAAAAAAAACCAAGTAAAAAATGGAAAATTCCTAAAAAATGCTGACAAAATCATTACGTGATTCTTTATTGGCAATTAGGTTTTTCTTTCTTTATTTTAATCATAAAAGAATCGTGAGCGTAATATGTCACACTTTTTATTATTAAATTTTTTAAAAATAAATTGTTAGGGATAAAATGGAATTGCTATTTAGGCTTACCTGGCATTCGATCGGCCATCGGGGGGCCTGTTGTGCACAATCATAATCCTTCTCTTTGGGCAGAGCAAAAAGTTCACGGGGCTCTTTTAAACGTGCTATTGGCCTTAAGGTCTTTTCATCCGTATTCACCTCCAGTTGATTTGTTTTAATGCCTTTCGATAAGAAGCTACCTAAGAAACCTGCAGAGAAAGTGTTAAAAATGGAGTGAAATAAATTTCAAAACAAAAACTTTATAGAAAATGTACGAATTTGTTTTTAAAAACTAAGGCACATATTCCCTGAACTATTTGCTGTAACTGTAAATAACTATAAGAAGTCCGTCCTTTTGATGTCCCTCTGCCGGTTTTTTTCAAAGAGTCTAGCGCTCGTAAAAATTAAAATAAAAAATTTAAGTTTCTAAGAATTTTTTTCAAGCAACTTGATATTGACCCTCCCATCAAAAATACTCTCTTCGATTCTAAAATTTCTCAAAATCAAAGTAGTAGATTTTACTTATTTGTGGCCAATTTTGTTAAGTCCACAAGAAAATAAGAAATAATTAGCGGTCGTGGTTCCTCAATGTTGTCTTTTTAGTTAATCAACTTTTTAAAAAGGAAAATATTCTTTGATATTTGATATTTGATGACTTGCTTAAACTTACTCTAACAGATACTTTATTTTATACCTTGCACAAACTTATCTAATTAATTGCAATGTCGAAAATGGCATAAACAAGTAAAAATATATGCCAAACTTTACAATTGTAGCGAGCCAAATTTTAAGTACCCTACACCACTTTGCCAGTGCCAATTCTGTAAATTCGATTCCATATAACGGCTTTTGTTTCAAAAAGGCATTATATGGGGCATGGTCGTCAAAATTATTTAATAGGTTCGTTCATGGGCAAATTTCATTAAAATATCTCAAAAATTGCAATTTGTAGTTTGATAACAAATTTACATGGACAGATGGACAGGCAAATATAATGAAATCAGAAAGTGATTCTAAGTCAACTCCTTTTAAATGTTACAAACATAAGCACAAATTAATAATATCCTCTACCAACAAATGCTCTGCTTATAATTTATAAAAGTATTTTTTTAATATTTTTATTTATTTCTTCATACTTTATTCCACATTTCACATTATTCCCATTATAGATGTGGCTACAGTACTTTCAAGCACTCAGGTATACATAGAAATATTTCATATTAAATAAACACGGCAAATTAAAAAAAAGTACATAATAATAAAAATTATTAATAAAGTTATGGGAAATTGATGGGAACCAAAACTTTAACATCGAGCTATTTGAGCTACTTGAGGAAGCAAAAACGATTTTTATTACCTGGCAAAGGTATAAAAATTGAAACTTTATCTTACAATAAGCTTTATTGGCCTTTTGGGTTTTTAAGAGAGTAAATTTTAAGCCCGAATTTTTACCCTTAAAAGCAATTTCAATATGAAAATGCTTTAAAGGCAATTTCCAGGCTTTCAATCGAAATATTTCCATACTTTAAAACTGATAATAGTGCTTTAATAAAATAGATTAACTTATAGACATTTAGACGGACAAATATGACTAAAAATCTCTGTAAGGTGAAATATAAAACAAATAGATAAAGACATGATCAAATTTTATGATACATAGTTTTATGTAGCAAAATGTATTGTACTCTGCCTTCAATAAATAAATTTAACATTCTTTTCATATAAATAACGTAAAACACAAGAATATAAACCAGGTATACAGATAACATGGCTTACATTTAGTTTATTATGAGCATAAAATTATAAAAAATAATAAAAAGAAATGCGAAGATAATAAAAGCGGCAAAATAATGTAAATGGGGTTTGACATAAAAAATTGGGGCTTAATTAATGCTTTGCATTTTATATAAAAGTTTAAACTTTTTTTATGATATTTTATGATCAAAAAATTTTGATATCAATAATCCATAAAATTCATTAAAAAATAAAGTTAGCATCGTATATCCGAATGCTAATCACTGTCTTGGCGATCTTTATTTCCTACTTCTGCTAAATGTTCATTATTTTCTAAAATATTTATTGTGGTAGATGATAATTTATATTTATCTATTTAATTTATATTTATATAAATTAGCACTAAATTCTTGACAAGAACTTTAATTAATATTTTAAATTATAGAACGATTAAATTCTATTGAAAATTGGAGCACTCGTTCAAAATCGGAGCACTTTTATGATCACGCCTTTTTCAAAAAGAGGAATCTATCAAAAGAGCCGCCTTAAAAATTGAAAAAAAGCTTTAATTTTGTATTTATTTAAGCGACACTTGGCATTGCCTAGAGAAAATGATGCTGGGTACTTAAAAATCAGCTCCGACCAACTATGTTGGTCCTAGTTGCCTTTGTTTTTGTTTTTTTTTTTTTAAATTTAAAACGCAATTTAAAAAATATGAAACTAAAAACATGAAACTTTTACAAAAAAAAAAAAAATTAAGGCAACAAGATCAAAAAAAAAATAGCATCACTTGTTATAATTAATGGATTTTCCTCTTACTGAGATTATTTAATTTTAATTAAATGAGAATGTTGGACATTTATTTATTGCATCAAAATGAAAGAGTACACGTAGATCCATAAGTCTTTGGTTATTCTAGTAAATAATTCTGTAAGGCCATATAATTTCTGAGAGTGTTACAAATTTTTTTTTAATATTCTTAAAATTAATGAAAGCAAAAAAACTCTCTTAAGAAAAGTAAATCTATTAAAAGAGGCCCATTAAAACACAAGAAAAATCATTCAATTTGATTTGAAAATTTATTCACCAATGTATTATTTAATTATTTATTTAGTATTTTAATATTTAATTAAAAATGGTTTGGCATCTGTAAAGCAAATTGTTATATTTAAAAAAGAAAAATTTATAATATTAATTATAAAACATTTATTTAAAAAAATCATTGGCCAAAAATTAATTAAAATTTAACTTTAATTTAATTAATTAAAATTTCTCATTTACAAAAATTATTAGTTTAAAATTTAATTAATTAATTAATTACTTTTTTTAATTTCTTTATACAACTAAACTTTCTAAAAGAAGAGTGAGGGTGAGAGTGAGAGTGAGAGTGAGCTAATGAGTGAGTAAAAGATTAAAACATCATTCACTTATGTCAATAAGAATTTCGTATCACTTTTCCTTGTTGTCAAAATCATTAAAAAATCCTTACAAACATAATTCGAATGAGTTCTTTTCTTTTCATTAGAGAATTTTATCACTTAATCAACATCAGAGTTGTTTGCCCTTTATCTTATGCCAACATTTATCTTATGCCACATATTATCGGTAATAATAATAATAAACGACAAGAATAACAACAATTATAACAACAACAAAACAGAGTAAATTTTTCGAGTAAAATAAATCAATAGAAATTGCAACTTTAACTTGTTTGTTCTTTTTTTTCATTTTGCTGTTTTCCATTATTTATTAAAAAGGAAATTTATTGCAAGAAGATAAAACTATAAACATAAAATAAAATGATGATAATTGAGAGGAGAAAAACTAAAAGTGGAATAAGAAAAACTAGAATCACTTAAAAGTATATAAATTTCAAGTGTAACATCACACGCCCACTCATTCTCCAAGAATTTTTTTCTTTTTTTAATGGTAACTGGAATAAAATAAATGATGTTGTTAATTTACAAGAGAGCCTCGCATGATTCATTGGAATTTTTTTACTTTTTATTTTTATTCCATTACAGTCGATCGGTCAAATCTTTTTCTTCTCATCAAAGAAATGATAAATTCTTTTATATATATATTTTTGCCATACCACATTTTTCCTTTTTTACTTTTTCCTTTTTATTTTTTATTTTATCCTTTATTGAACTCTTACTTTGTAAATGAAGAAATATTTTAACGTTTTAGAAGAAGAAATAGAAGTAAAAATGAATGTGAATTGAGAATTGTAAATGTCTGCTTGTTCAAATAGACATTTATGGTTATACGTTTGATGAAATTTTACAAACGACCAACATCAATTTATTCTCACTATACTTGTACTTTTATTTGTATTGAGTAAAAGCAAGAGAAAAGAAGCAGATTAAACCAAATTTTTTTAAGAGTTACTCAGAATTGTTAATTTTTCTTCATAGAAAAATGTATGCTAAATAGGTTACTTTATGATGGGGCGTGATTATAATAATAGTCTAATCTTAAGCAGATTTATTACCAGGCGTGTTTGAACTAAATTTCATTAAAATAGTTTCCAAATTGCTCTCTCTACTTTCATAATATAATTTTTATGGACCAACAACATATAAACAGTTAGATAGATGGTCAAATAGGGCAGATAGGTTTAAATCGATTCAAAAAGTGATTCTGAATTGATCGGTATCTAGAATAGAATCCTAATTCCTAATACTTTTTGGATTTTAATTTATAATAAGCGCAGCACCATAAGTAACGTGAAATGAAACAATTTTAAAATTTTGCTGGAAGATTAGTGTTAGATGAGAATTATTGAAATTATAATTATTGAAATGACTACAGGGAATATTGTAGAAGCGGCCGTATTTATATATAAATTTAATGATATTTTCAAAAAATATATATAAATATTCTATTTAAGTAATGAGTTCATTTTTATAAGGAACAAGCAGACAAGAGACAATAAAATTATAAGAATATTAGTTTGTATTATAATAAACAAAGACATGAAAAAAAGTCTTCAGATTTTATAGATGAAAAATGATAAAAATCAAAGTCAATTTGTTTGTCCATTGTTCTTATTATATTTTGAGGTATAAAAAAATTTAAATTCCCATCATTATCAAATAAAAAAATTTTATATTCAAATCAGGGAAATTAGGGAAGATTTGTTACAAATAATTTAGAGAAGGTCCCCGATCTGTAAGGCTGATGAAAATTATGAAATCGAAAAGAAATGCTTACAAAATAAGAAGCTTAAAATTAGTTTAAATTAACACTTCATTTTACCGATTAGAAGATTAAGAGATGCCTGGATTCTTCATAAATAAAATTAATAAATAACAAATAAATTTACATAAAATATGAATTTAAAACGTTTAATTGATCAATAAAACTTTTCAATTTAATTCTCTAAATTCTAACATTCTACCTTCATAAAATATTTAACTTAATTTTATTATAATTATTATTAATTAAGAAGGAATTTTTTCCATCAATATTTTTTTTTGTTTATTAAATTTTTAAATATCTTTTTAATGGAAATTAATTTTCGTAGTTGATTGTTTAATTTTTATGAGAAAATTCTCATACATTTAATTTTCTTTACCTTTCTCTTTCATTTATTATTATTGTTGAAAATTTAATTAGAATTAATTAGCTATTTTTCTTTTGTGCATAAGTTTTCAAAAAAAAATATTTTTTTTTGTAATTTTCCATTTGTTTCACTTTGTTTTGTTGTTTTTTTTTTTGTTTGACTCTGTTCTGTTGTATTTTGCTTTGCTCTTTTTTGTTTATTTATAATTTATACAAAAATATACGTCATCATCATCATCATCAACAACATCATCATTATTATCATCATCATCATCGTCATGATTGTGATCATGATCGTGATCATCAATATATAAATTTTTTTTTAAATTTTTTGTTTAATTTTATTGTGTTTTCTCTTCTAATTGTTTATCGTTTTGTGGGTATGTATGTATGTATGTATGTAGTGTGTGTTTGGGTGTGTGTGTGCATGTATGTTATTTTTGTTTTATTGAATTATTGATATGCAGCCAAAAAAATATAAATAAATAAAAAACAGTGTAAAATTCTTTTAATGAAAAGTTTTCTTTATTTTACTTTACAACAAACTTTTTTTTCTTTTTTTGGAAATTTTTCACATCGATGACAACATACACACACAAACATACAGCAAAATTAAAGAAAAACCCACTTAAGTAGAAATTGAAAGTTATATTTTTATTTTGTTCTTCTTAAATTTTTTCACTTTCTTTCAAATTGAAATTTTTTTTTAAATTATATTTTAAATGCTTACTATTTATAATTTTTTTTTTATAAGTTTCTCAAGTTTCTCAGTTTTTAAAAACTGAAGAAAAAAAATTGAAAAAAATTCACTTCAATAATTTTATTATAAATTAATTTTATGTAAAATATAGCACACCGAAAATTGTCATTTGTTTGTTAATTTTTCTGATCTCTTACAAAATTTCGCTGTCATGAAAAGATTTTTTTGAAAAATTATCTTAATTATTTATTTAAAATTTCTTAGTTCTTAATTAAACATTGTTAGCATTATTAAAAAATTATATTAATTAAAAATTTTCATCTATTTTATCTAAAAGTTCTTAATGCAGCGCAAAAACAAATTACTGTTTTTTTTTTGAATTTAATAATTTTTCAAAATTAAATTTTTAATTAATAAGTTAATTATAAAAATATTAAATATATTATTTTCATCACAAAAGTTTTCTAAAAAATAAATTGCATTAAAATTGATTTTAATTATAGTCTTATTTTTCTAAACGCATTAATTCTTTGTAATTAAAATTAAAATTTAATTTTAATTATTGATGTCGTAGTTAATTATTTTCAAAAATTTTTATGAAATATCTAACACATATTTATATGATTTACATACTTATTGTTTATTATTCTTAATTTTAATTATTTGTTCTTCTTCTTCTTCTTTTATTATTATTATTGTTTTGAGAATTTTTCTTTCTATTAGTTACAACATTAAATTTTTAATAAATTTAATTGAAACGACTTGACTGTTGCCCAATTTGTTGATAACTGAAATAAATATCAGCGCGAAATTTATGATTTCTATTACTTTCTGACCACCACTACACATGCTTGTTCGTTTGTGTGTGTCTGTATGTGTGTGTGTGTGTGTATGTGTGTATACTTGTATTTCTGTGCATGTATTTTAGGTGTTAAATGATTGCACTCGCATAAATATGCGCATTTCTTCTTCTGATTTGTCTCTCAAAAATCAAAACAAAAATTTCGTTACTTTTCCTATTTTTCTGTTTATTTTTTTGATTTTTTTTTTTTGATTTTTTTTGGTTTTTATTTTCCAGAAACATGTCTATTCTACACTATTCCACTTATTTGCTTGTTAGTTAATGATTGTGATGAATGATGAATGTATGTAGCGGCGAAACTGTTTCGGAATTCTCCACAATTGTTAAATGTTCTTCTTTATTTTATATTTTTTCTTATTCTTCTTTTTCTTTTATATTTGCTTTTATTTTTGCTTTTGCTTTTGCTTGTTCTTGCTGCTGCAAGTTTGTTAAGCTTTCATCTGAAAAACTTTCTTTCTCACACATACATACACACATAGTTTTGCATTCGCTCATCAGTCTCATCATTTGTGTTTTCATTTGTACAATTTTTGCATTGTTTTTATTTTTTCATCAATCTAAATTTTATTAACTATCTATCGAAGAAAATCATAGCAGATGTTGTTTCCTTCTCACTCTTCTTTTACATATGTATTTGCTTCTGTTCTGTGCTTTTTTTTTTTTTTTTTTTTTTTTTTTTTTGAATGGCTCTAGAAAATTTTGGGTAAAAATAACAAAAATTAAACTTTTTGGGTTTTTTTGCTTTCTTGCTTGACCAGAAATTTCTCTCAATGTTAATTTTTATTATGCTCTGTGCGCATCTCTCTCTCTCTCTCTATCTATCTATCTATCTATCTATCTATCTCAGTCTGTCTATCTATCTCTCTGTCTGGCATTATCCTTAAACTTTTGTCGGCATTTTCTTCATTTTTCTTTTTCTTTCGGTTTTATTTTATTTATTTTTTTCTTGGTAAATTTTATTATTTACTTGAAGCTTCTGCACTCTGCAGTCTTGCTGTCTTCTTCGTTTTCTTCTTTAATTATTTATTTGTTTACACATTTTGTTAATTTTCTAATTTTATTATTTTTTACTTTTAAATTTTTGTAGAAAATTATTTTTCAGTGTTTCATTTAATTTGCTGGAAGAACAACAAACAATCAATTTCTATAAATTTAAATATGATGAAATTTTTTTTTGCAATAATTAGCAGAAAATTAAAAAAATTTATGTTATTTTCATATGGAAATTTGAAGAAATATAATTAAATAACAAAATTAACAATAATTAATTGAGGAAGATTTTTCAATTTCTTTAAAAAAAAAGTTGATGAAAATTATTTTGTACATTGTTGCCAATTTTCACTTTGCTTAGTTCATGGTCGCTTCTTGTATTGGTATTTTATTGTTGCTATTGTTCCTATTTTTATTATTGTAGTGACATATGGAACAACGACTAACTCAATCACTCTCACACGTTTCCACCAACGCCAGTACTTTAATTCTCCACATGCTTCATAGGAAATTAAAGTGTTCTATATGCTTTATTTATACACAAAATGTGTTGTAATAGTGGTAGTAGTAGTAGTAGTAGTAGTAGTAGTAATAATAATAATAGTAGAAAATCCCAAAAGGGAATCATCAAGGAAAAGGGGAAGGCAAGGAAAAAAGAAAAAACGAAAAGTCAACATTGACCTTGTCGCCAAATGTGCGTGCAAACTGTTGTATTTGCGTATCTTTTATATGCCCATAAAAATATTTGCCAATAAACGAATTTTTGTAACCTCTCTCGCTCTCTCTCTTTCTATCTCTATCTCTCTGCCTCTCACACATAGATTGTTTCGTATGCTATTTTTATATTTATGTCATTAAAGGCATTTTATATTGTTATTGTTGATTACAAAACAAAGCAAAAATATACTATAAGAGAAGGAAACGGAAGTGAAGATAAGAAGCAAAACAACAAAAAAAATGTAGGCACAATGAAAAGCAAATTTTCGAAATTTTTTTTCATTATTATTCCTGTTTTAAAATAGTTATAACACAATGGTACAATAAACGTAAATAAAGAGATGTATGTAATAATTGATTTATGTATGAACAATGAACTTGATGTTACTTATAAAATCTCATATCGAATTTTTCTTTTATAATCACAATGTACACTTACTTCGACATTTGTTTACATTGGTTGAAAAAAGACATTTCAATATAAATTTCATGTTTTTTGTGTACATTGTTTAAAATAACAACAATAATGTCAACAATAGCGTCTAACATGATAAATATTATTTTTATGTGCTAATAATTTTTTTATGGCATTTTGTATATAGATGAATTGATTTATTTTATTATTATTATTATTATTATTATTATTATTATTATTATTTATTTTGTTGTTGTTGTTGTTGTTGCTGTAGAATTCTGATATATATAAACTACTCATTTCTCCTAATTTCATTGTTGTAAGAGTGACTTTTTACCATTTAAAAAAGGCCACAGGGTGTATGAGTAACATTAAATTGATAATGAATTATCTGCTGCGACGTCAAATGTTTGAGAAAAATGTTTTATTTGAAAATATATAACAATAATATTATTGGGAAAGTATGAAAATCAATAGTAGTAAACATTGTTAAATTCCCTACATCAAATCATTTTATATTTCAGATAATTTAATTTACTCTATTATAAATTTTCAACTAGTTGCTCTCGTAAAATAATGATTAATAAATTAATTAATTAATGTTTGCTGGACTAAAAACAATTTCAGCTAAACGCATAGAAAAAAAATTTAGGGGGTTAAATGTTTCCAAGTGAATTTTATGTTTCAATCAATCAATCATTCCTTTCATTACATTTTCCTCTACTTTCATGCATATTGAAATGAATCCTTTATTCATTAATTTCAATTGAGTACTTGTCTATCAGTGACACCGTTTCCATAGTAACATTGATGACAAAATGTAACAAATTGCCATGAAAGTTGACAAAAAGAAAAAAACTAAGTAAAATAAGAAAATGTAAATAACTTTTTTTGGGGCCATAAAATGACGAAAATTCCCCAAAATTTTGAAATATCTTTAAAATGCGTTTGCTTGGTAAATCTTTAAAATATAAGAAAAAAAAATTTTTTTATACAATTTTTCAGAGGAAATTAAATATCAGAAAGCCAAAAAATCCTTTTGCCATGAAGTTAAAATTTTTCATATTTTGTTCTCACAATTCAAAAGTTCTTCACAAATTTAAGATAATTTAATGTAAAAAATATATCAAAAATTAATTTAAAGAGTCATTTAAATAATAACAGAACAAAATCAGCTGCCTTTTTTTTGTATGATTACCTTGTGCTCCTCCGGTGGCTATCGGTGTTAGTGCACAGACCGGAAATAATTGAGCCTGCAGGAATTGTACACGTCCTGCCGCCATTATATTTAAATTCATTTCTTTACTTTTCTCTCTCTCTTTATCACGTTCGTTTTCTTTATCTTTCACTAACTCTACACGATTGCTGTTGTAAAATTCTTCAATTGATATATGAAAATGTGTATAATTTTTATTGGACATACGGACAAAAATATGCAAATGAATGAAATTAGAAAAAAAAACCAACAACAACACGATTAATGTTTTTTGTTTAGTCTCACAAAAGAATCAAATTTTTTGTGTAAATTTTTTTCACTTTTCCGTATGATTTAAATTTGCTTAGACATGTCACATCTTATCGAGTCCAATAACTAAAAACGATTAACAACATTCAAAGAAACTAAAAAGATGTTCAACTATTTCAAGTGATTTGTTTTCTTACTATTTATTCAAAATGGTGAAGAATTGTTGAACAATACACTAAACAAACAAATCAAGTCAAATGGAATGTGCTTACAACGCTTCTATCTTACCACCATTCTCCCTTTTTCATCACAATATAATGCACAAATATCATTCAAATCAAATATTCAAATCAAATATTTTACTTATTTAGTTTGGCAAAAAAAAAAAAAACAAAAAAAACCAGAGTCATGTTATTTTATTGTTGTTGTTTCTATTGTTATTATTATTTACATTTTTTTTCGATTTTTTTAAATTTTTTTTTATTTGATTCGTATTTTTCTATGGTATATTTTTGCTAGACTACACCAAGGATATGTCTTGGTTACCCATAAAATTCGCCCCTATCACTAAGCCACGTTGTGATAGGTTACTAAATTTTGTCTACAGCAAATAACAGCACAAGAAAACAATAACGAAAAACAATGACAAGAAAAAATATGGAAAGGTAAATAAATAAGTTAAATATAAAAAAAGATACATATTTTTGTTGCATGTTTCTTTGCTTAACTAACTAATAGAGCTATTTAAATAAAATAAAGAAAAAAAAGTAAATTTAAAGAAAAAAAAAAGAAGGAAAAGCAAAAGCAAATTATTTCACAGTTCTCGCTTAACAGTTCCTTGCTTAACATAAAATATTAAAATAAAGGCAAAGGAAATCGAAGAAGTAAAATATAAAACCAATCTACAGATTGTGATTTTAAATGGATACATAATTCAATTCAATGATAATTATTTTTCATGTAATATTTTAGACGCCGTCTGGAGCAGCATCATTTTCCAAAAAAAAAACACAAAATTCTAATTGTAATGTTGTATTTTTATGTCAGGATTGGTCTGTAGTCCCAAAATGTAGGTAGTTGTGACTTTTTTATGATTTTCTAACTTTTTATGTTTTGTGAGTTTTTTTGTGATTTTGTGATACTGTCATTATTTTGTGACATTTTACGGATTTTTTTTTATAGTAAATTTAATATTCTACAAAAAAATTCATGGTAAAATTTTTTAATAATAATTTCAGCGAAAATCATAAGATAAAATGATTAATCTTATTAAATAAATATTTTGATAAGATCAAATAGGCCAAATTGCATTAAAAATTGTTGTTGATTGTATGATCCTTCTTTCATTGAATGAGATTGAATATCTGTTGACGAATTTTTTTCTAATTTAAATTTGTGTCACTTTTATTAAATGAAATGAAAATATTTGCATAAAGTTTTAGAGAAAATTTATGCGTTAATAATAAAAAGAAAATACCTTTTCCAAACACTTAATTTAAAGAATTTAAAGAAGAAGAAGAAGAAGAAATAAGAGAAATAAATTGTAAATATTTTTTATTGTATGATATTTAGTTCTCTCATAATTTTTTTTACTGATGTAAAGAAAATTGTTTACAAAAAATATGAAAAGAGAAGAAAGTTACTTAATAAATTTAATCCATTAAATTATTAAAATATTTTGTTATTTATTAAAGTAAAAATAAATTAAAAATTTTTCATATAATTTATTTTTTTTTACAGAAATTGTAAATTTTTAATTTGCTCACAAATGTGAAAAATATGAAAAATTACAATGTCAATGCTGACATAGAACGTTTTCCTTTAGCTGTTGTTGTCATTATTGTTGTAATTGTTACTGTTGCTGTTATTGTTGCTTTCATAAAATGTATGCATGACAGCTGCTTGAACATTTTCAAGATAAATAGCGCGTATAGATAAAATATTGTGCAAAAAAAAAAAAATTGAAAACTTATGTAAATGAAACGAAACAAAATCAAGATTTGGTCTCACAACTAAATCATAAATACCCACTCAAGCAGTTTTTATGATTTTAGTTATAATATAATTAATGAGGAGAACACATTCAGGCATTTTTATTCAGTAAGAAAATGATTGCTAAATTCATTCCATAAGCTAAAGATTTCTTTAATCTTTTAAGATGGGCGTATCATTTTCAAGATTTGATCCATTTTCAAACCTGACCTATGTGACAGAACTTTCAATATTTCCATTAAATTTGAAAATAAAGCGAAAATTTTTGCCCTTCGGAGAATATTTACAATAGATAACAAGACAGACGGAAGGACATGGCTACATCGATTTAAGAATTTTTTCAGCTAATTTAAAAAAATTTTCACATGCTAATTAATGATACTCGCGTTTTTTGATTGGTGGCAGCTGAGATATATTTTATTATTAAATCTGATCGAAAATTTAAATCGTTTTATAAACAGAAGAAAAGCAAAGTTAAATGGCGATTGTCAAGACCACTCATTCATTAAAAGTTTTACATAAAAATTTTTTTAATTCAATTCATTTTTTAATTTTCACAATTGAATTAACCAAAAATTAAGATTTAATAGATTCTTAAATATGAGATTTTTAATAACTTACCGGTAGCTCTACAATGATCTAATAAAGGCAAAATATAATCCATTAAGTAGGCCTAATTATTTTTATAGAAAAGCACTTTAAAATTAATTTTTTTATAAATCTTAATGAATCGTTCCCAATTAACAATGAATTTACCATGCGAAACAAAATTTTTCCTTAAGTAAATAAATTCATTTGCTAAATTAAATTTTCTTTAATTTTTATTACTATTTTTCCTAGTTTAGCAAATTAATACGCGCGATCCACTTATGAGCAAATCATATAAAACAATGAAATTTGGGGAAAAAACCTCAAGTCTTATAACTGGAAAATTATAATAAGCGATACTTTAATATGAGTTCATAATTATTTCATTTGTTATTTACATGTTTAAAAGTAAATTTTTTTTTCGTGCATGGCTGGCATGACGTTCTTTTTCCCGCCAGTTCATTTCTTCTCTATTTCTACAACTTTCTTTAATATTTTTTTGAACAAAAAAAAAAACTTTCCATTTTATAGTTACAAATATAAATAAACAAGAAATGTGACGATTATTTCTTTGTATTCAAGGAAGAAAAAAAAAGCCAGCAAATATACCAAAAAGGCAAAAGATAAAAGCTATTTATATGATTTAAGCCAAATTTTGCTGTAGCTACTACTTTCATAAGTTATTTAGTTCATTACAAATAAATGAGATTGCTCATTTTCCTAATTATTTGAATAATAAACTTTCTAAAAGTTTAATTAAGGATTTTTACAAAACAAAAATCAAATTAATTTTGTTTAAGAAGAAGGAAGCGATTTCAGTTAAATTCTGTTGAATCATTATTATTTGTAAAAAACTATAATAGAAAACGCTAATGAAAAACGATTAAAAAGCTTAAAAAAACTTTGAATGGATTTGCTTGTAATGAACTTTTTTACTTTTAGATAAAGCGACAACATTTTGTAGCCAGGAACAATTCAAAGTGAAGCATCTTTAATGATCGTACAAGATCAATATCTGTAAAAATTGAAAGTTCTTAGAAATCCCGGAAATCTTATTGTGATGTTTGTAAATATGCTTGCATATTTTAAATGCCTTCTCTTTAAATTGTATATTTACTAAAATTACTTACCTCCTTTCGAATCCATTGTTAGTTTTCCACAAAGGCCTACTAAGTTCTATAATGAATCAAAAGCTTTGATCACGAACAAAATATGATCATAAAATCATAAAGTCTCACTGACAAATTTCCTTTTAATTTTCTTAAATTTCCTGTCTCTGATTGTACCTTATGTCTCTGTTTTCACTTCTCTTTTAGGAACAATAATTTTCTTCTTTTCTTTTTTTTCGGTCACAAATTCACTGTTATAATTTTGATATGATCAGGCGATAATCTGATCGCGTTACACACAGCCTTCCAAAAAAAAAAAAATAAATAAAAAAAAAAAATGGCAAAAAATTAAGGAGTAACAGCAGCCGCACAATCGATAAGCACTTATAGCGTTTTTCCACAAAAATTCAACCAAAAGTATTTAAATAAATATTAAAGTTTAAATAAATAATACAAATCTATTCCAATAACATTCCTTTTGCCATAAAAATCACAACAATAAAAATATATAAAAATTAAAAGAAAAAACGCGTTATTTGATTCAAATCAATTTCGTTTCTTTTCTTTTGAATATTAAATGTCCATTTCTTTTCCTTTCTATTTCTTTCTCTTATGAAAATTTGCAGATTTACGAGACTTGCGAGATTTTTTGCATTTAGTGCAACGATAAAACAATAACAAAAATATTTATTTATAAAAAATAAATATAAAAAAAATATTAATACAAATATTTGCTTCAGGAATGTCTGAAAACTTTTATATCAAAAATGTAATAGAAAAAAAAAAGAAAATGTGTGCTCAAAAAATAAAAAAAAAACGAAATAGAGAAAATAACAAAATAACAAACGTCAAAAAAAATTTTTTTGAATTTTCATCTCTGCTACTACGATTAAATTCTATTTTTTATCATTCATTTCAATTAAAAAACAAATAAGTCACAATATGGCCTGTCTTTGAGAACTCTTTAGTTCAAGCCTAAATCAAATTGTTAAGTAAGAAAATCAACTAAAATATTTGTAGAGCTTCCTTCGCCCGTTAAGATTAAGAATTTTATATGCGTCTTCAATAATGTAAAATTATATTGCATATCCTTTCTTCCTATTAAATTTCATATCGTTTTTTATTTTCCTTTTTTTGCTTATCGAAAATAAATATTGAATTATTTAATTGGCAGAGGCACAAGTATAAAACAAACTCGAAATATAAATATTTATTTGTGTTAATTTCAATTACTTCCTTTTTATAATAAATATTCCTTTTCTATGTGTATATGTATATGTACGTGTGTGTGTGTTTTTTCTTGCTGCTGTTGTGTGTGTGTGTGTGTGTGTGTGTGTGTGTGTGTGTGTGTGTGTGTGTGTGTGTGTGTTTGTGTTTTTTGTTGTGTGTGTGTGTGTGTGTGTGTGTGTGTGGTGTGTGTGTGTGTGTGTTGTGTGGTGGTGTTGTGTGTATGCCGTGTAATTATTATTCTAGCCAGGCATAATTATTAGGAAACTTTCTTCATAAATTTCTATAAAAATTTATAACATTGCAAGTGCTTGTTGTTAAAAACTTTTTCCATTGCCATTTATTATTTTAAATAACAATAATAATAATGTAATTTATAATCTATTTAAGGCATGGTTGATTAGTTCATTAATTGGCTTTGTAAATGTTTTCTAACTATTTATTCTATCACAAACTTCATATAAATAAACATTTTGTTTTGTTTTGAATCTAAAAGAAGATTTTTCTAATATTTTGAATTGATTTTCGTTTTGTTTTAAATGGCTTTATCATTTGCTAGCTTTTGGTTAAAAAATAGATTGTAAGCCAAGTACTTTTTGCTTATAAATGCAAACTCATTGTAAATAAATGAAAAATATTCCAAAAAAAAAAAAATAGGCGCAGCTCTCTGATTTGTTTTTTTTTTTATGAAAAATGTTAAATCTAATGAAAGCGTTATCGATTTTATTAACCTTTTTCTTCGTAAAGCTATTTCTTACACAATTTGTAGTATAAGTTTTGGAAAATAAAACCGAGTGTTGAGTGCTGTTTTCATATTTTAATATTAAGTTGAGGTTTTTTAGAAGACCTTATTTCAAAGTGAAACTTTTGAAATTTCATTACGCGTAAATAGCGTTGCATTAGGAAAATGTAACAGAGTTTTTAATGTAACATCTACATATATTTATATTTTATAATCTTAGAGCTTGAGGTCTACAGGAATGTATTTTGCTTTATATCCATTTATTATGTTTGATCGATAATAAAACTAACAGTTACCTAATGTAACTAAGTATGTAAGAATGTTTGTTGTTGTTGTTTATAATGTTTCATGTTAAAGGTAACTTAAGTTTGTAATTTGCGTGTAGATGTAAATTTAGTACTAACACTTTTCATTTAACCTTTGAACTGTTATGGATAGTTCAATGAATTGAAAGCATGATGAGCATAAATTTCATTTTGTTAAACTTTAACTTTTATATTTATATTTTTCTTCTTATTTCTGTGACGTCAACTTTTTGAAGCACTTAATATAAAAGGTGAATAACATTTAAACGTTTCAGCATATAAAAATAATTAACATAAACTATTCTTATGGTTTGTTTGGCAGTTGTTAAAGTTACTTTGTAAAGTTGAGAGATGCATTTTTTTGGATGGCAAATATTGAAATATTGAAATAGTTAAAAACAATGATCATTAAACTTTTATTACTTCTTCTTCTTCTTCTTCTTTTTCTTCTCTGGTATTTTTCAGAACATTCATTATTTAAAAAGTAAAAAAGAAAGAAGAAAAAACCAAGAAAACAAAAAGATAAAATTCAACATGCAATTTAAGGCGAGCAATATTTGAGTAATTCATTCATAATTTATGAGATTCAAACGTATTTGCTGTAAATAAAAGCGAGAAACTTTACAAAAACAACAACAACAGCAACAACAACAACAACAACAGCAACAACAACAACAACAACAACAACGATATATAATCGAATCGAAACATGGGTCGTAAAGTGACAGTGGCTGTTTGCACCTTAAATCAATGGGCCTTAGATTTTGAAGGCAATTTAGCTCGCATTTTACAATCAATTTTAGAAGCTAAAGAAATGAGAGCTTCATATCGAACGGGACCAGAATTGGAAATATGGTAACTCAATAAAAAAATATGTAAAACTCCAAATGGAAGAGAAAAAAATTTTTAATTTTTTTTCTTTTTTTGATATCTTGATTTCAGTGGTTACAGTTGTGAAGATCATTTTCGTGAGCCTGATACATATTTACATTCATGGGAAGTTCTGTTAGAGATAATGATGTCACCATTATGGTAAATCAAAAAAAAATGCACTTACTTATCGACCTTAAGCCCCGTTTTTACCAGTATTTTTCCAAAAAAAAAATGATCTTTTTAGTGAAAATATGTTAATTGATGTGGGAATGCCGATTATGCATCGCAATGTGGCCTACAATTGCCGTGTGGCATTTTATAATCGTAAAATTTTATTAGTACGACCAAAAATGGCGAATTGTGATACTGGTAATTATAGAGAGACACGCTGGTTTACAGCTTGGACAAAAGTAAGTTCTATTAAATGTAGCATATGTCTCGGTTTTCAACTTTTTATAGGATTATTTGGATTTTATTTATTTATTTCAATTTTGCTCTTAGAGTTTCCAAACGGAAGATTATCATTTACCTCGCATGATATCAAGGAATACGGGTCAAGATGTTGTACCATTCGGAGATGCTGTTATTGCCACTAAAGACACTTGCCTGGGTTATGAAATATGCGAAGAGTTATGGACCGTTCGTAGCAAACATATCGACATGTCCTTATCGGGTGTAGAGATTATTGTAAATAGTTCAGGCAGTTATATGGAATTACGTAAAGCCCATTTAGCGATGGATTTAATTCGTATTGCTAGTTATAAAGCTGGTGGTGCTTATCTCTATAGCAATTTGCGCGGTTGCGATGGCCAGCGTACATATTTTAATGGATGTTCTGCGATTGCCTTAAATGGTGAGATTGTGGCAAAAGGGAAGCAATTCTCGTTGCAAGATGTTGAGGTTACAGTAGCCACCATAGACTTAGAAGATATACGTTCATTTAGAGTATGTGAACGAGCCCGTTGTACAGTAGCTGCTTCTGTACCAACTTATCCGCGCATAATGTGTAACTTTGAAATGTCCAAACATAGCGATGTATTTAAAATAGCTAGTACACCAATACAATGCATATTTCATAGTCCAGCTGAAGAGATTGCGCTGGGGCCAGCATGTTGGTTATGGGACTATTTACGCCGCTCTGGTCAAGGTGGCTTCTTCCTGCCATTATCTGGTGGTGTAGATTCGAGCAGTTCAGCAATTATTGTATATTCTATGTGTCGTATGGTCGTTAATGCTGTACAGGACGGTGATTCTCAAGTTTTACAAGATATTCGTAAAATATTGGCCGATCAGGATTATGCACCCAATAATCCGACTGCTTTATGTAATCGTTTATTAGTTACTTGTTTTATGGGAAGCGTTAACTCGAGCAAAGAAACGAGGCAAAGGGCTTCCCAATTAGCTAATCAATTGGGTAGCTATCACATTGAAATAAATATCGATAGTGCCGTAAATGCCTTATTGGGTATATTTAATGCAGTGACGGGTATGTCACCACGTTTTCGTACTCAAGGCGGTTGTGCTCGCCAAAATTTAGCCTTACAAAATATACAATCCCGCATACGTATGGTGTTGGCGTATTTATTTGCTCAACTTATGTTATGGGTACGTAACCGGCCAGGTGGTCTGCTTGTCGTTGGTTCAGCGAATGTCGATGAATCGTTAAGAGGTTATTTTACTAAATATGATTGTTCTTCAGCTGATATAAATCCTATTGGTAGTATTTCGAAAGCGGATTTAAAACGATTCCTACATTATGCCAAAGACAAGTAAGTCAACAAGAAATACTTACAATATTAATAAGCATTATCGGCAAAATAACTTACAATATATTTAGGTTTAGTTTGCCAGTTGTAGAGTTAATACTATCGGCTCCACCTACTGCCGAATTGGAGCCGCTGCATGATGGCCAATTAGTACAAACAGATGAGCAAGATATGGGCGTGACATACAATGAATTAAACGAATTTGGCCGTTTACGTAAGGAAGCTTGTTGTGGTCCATATAGCATGTTTTGTAAATTAGTAGCCACTTGGAGAGCTGATCTCAATCCAAAAGAAGTGGCCGATAAAGTGAAACATTTTTTTCGTTGCTATGCCATTAATCGCCATAAAATGACCATATTAACGCCATCAATACATGCTGAAGGTTACAGTCCCGACGACAATCGATTCGATCATCGTCCATTTTTATATCGCGCTAATTGGAGTTGGCAATTTAAAGCGATTGATGATGAATTGGATAAAATACAAAATAATTATGCAACGTCGTCCAGCCAATTGAGACCCAGCAGTGATGATTTATTAATAACTCGTGATACAACTCAGGGAACATCGCACGTAAATTCGAAACATTCATCACCACTGTCATCGTCATTTATTGATGTACCAGCGGTTACAACCAGCAGTGCCATTACACCGCCGCTGGGCGGCTTACCTCATGATGATTTAGGTATATTAATAAAAAAATCTAGTGGGTATGCTAAAGTCCATATAAATGTTTTGGGTAAAATTAAAGATCGCACAGGAATTCCAGTCTAAACAGTACGAAGAATTTTTTCCTTTTTTTTTTTTACTATTTATAATGGACCTTTAGATGTATTTGAAAAATGCAAGAAAAAAGATTAAGATCGGTCACTAGCTGCACCAATTATAACAAATCCCTTACAAAAAGACATAAGCGAAACGCTAAACCGATCTGGTCCAAATTGTATAGAAATCGTCAATGTCATAAAAGTCATCTAATTTTATCAATTTTCAAGAGCTTTTCTTTTCGTAGGTTAATTTATATACCAAAATAGCTTAGAAAATTAGGCTCATAGTTTAACTCAAAAAAAGTAGTACGCACGGGCAAATGTAAGTCAATTTGAAAAATTTATATATATCGATCAGTGTATTAGAGAATGGATCTACTTCAATATTTACGGTCTATTACATATATCCCCATTATTTTATGCCTGATATTTCTCATGGTATAGAGTACAATAAATAAAATTAGTGGCACAAATTTTAATGACTCAACCAACTCGCTTTAATGTATAAAATTCTAATTATTAGTATTAAATGAACACAATTATAAGCACAAAAGCATACAATTTATTATATTAAATCGTAATATTAAGTTATATGTAAATCCAATAACCGATTTTTGTATGAACCAATTAATAAAACGATTACGATCTCTTATAGGCAACGAAAAATTTTTTTACATAAAGTTTATACAAGCATTAACGTTTTTTTTTTGTTTTTGGTTTTGCAAACATTTTCACATATAAACAATGTACCATCAATCCCTAAGTGAAAGATGAATGAATAAAATATCTTCTATAAAGGGAAGGCTGTAAGTGATTATTAAGCAAAAATATCATCAAAGCTCAATTAGTAAAGTTCTAAGCGGCTTATAAAAAAAACAGTTTGATGGACCGATATATCTATCAGCTGGATTTTTTATTTATTTATACAGCACTTTAATATAATAAAACTGCGTTGCATAAAATAGGATAAGACCATAATCAAAAAGAAAAAGGTTGTAAAAAATTTGCAAAAGAAAGAAAGTTGAATGAGAAAACTTAATTTAAGCAAAAAAAGTTGTGGAAAATTATTATACGGTATGCAAAACACAAAACATAAAAAAAGGAGTAACTCTTAATACAAAATTCTAATATTACGCATTTAGACAAAAAAAAATTAAGTGCTTTATATAGATTCTAATATTTGTACAGTAAAATAATAATAAAGAGAATTTTTTCTAATTTATTCATATTGTCAGCAATTAAATATTTAGAAAGAAGTAATTAAATAAATAAAGAACCTTTTGAAAATGCTTAAGATAAATCGTAGATGGTGGAATGCAGCATCAAAATTGAGATAGATATTAAATTATAAAGTTAAAAGTGAAAAAATTCAACTCAATTATTATAATTAAATATAATTATATTAGAATTAATTCAATTAAAAGAATTAACTCAATCAATTAATTTCAATTGAAATTTGAAAATGTTTGAAAAGAAATCTAAACTTGTTAAATAAAGTAATATACAAATTAAAAAAGAACATGAAAAAAAACCGAACATAAAATTATTAATTCGTTTAATGATGAATTTCAAAGTATCTTTACAGAAAACAGTTACAAAGAAGTATCGTTTATAAATTTTACCGCAATATGCGTTGTTTAATTTATTAATTTAATTAATTTATTAATTATTAATTTAATTAATTCTTGTCCCTTAATTTTTTTTGAATTTTCTTAAAATAATTTCAATAAATTAAACAAATATATTTTTGCATAAATTTCATTTTATTTCACTTTTTTTATTTCTTTTTACAAAATAATAATCTTTATTCATTTAAGTTAAGGGGAGAATTTTTTTAATATTAATTTTTTCTGCTTAATTATTATTAATATAATTATTGATATAACTCTCTTTGTATTTTCATTTTTTTTTTGTACGTATATTTTAACCATTTATTCTTAGAGTTATAATTAATTTATTAATTTTAAATTATGATAAAAATGTTAGCAATGCTAAATAAAAAGATTAAAAAGAAAACAGTAAAAGATATTAAACTAGAATTTTACTTGTTGATTGTAAGAAAACAAATAACAGGTGGGTGAAATATGAGATATTTTTTTGCTTATCAATGAATATATTTCTTATGTCATTACAATTTCTTCTTTTTTTTTTCTTTGCTATTTAATCTTATTTTCGCTGTAATAAATTCATAAAATTCATAAATTGTAAATAATAATAAATTTCAAATGTTCAAATTCAATCTACTACAAATTAAAAACTAAGTAAATTTTTTAATTAATTTATACATATTTTTTTAGTTTTCATTTTTGTTTTTGTGAAAAACACTTCACTTCATTCTAAGTGAAGAACTAAAAAAAAATTTATATTTTCAAAGTAAGTTTTAATTACATTAAACAATTCTTTTTTCCTTCATATAGAAGAAAATGGAGCCTTTACATTGATATCTAACTTAATAATTGAATATAATTAACATTTAAAATATCCATTTTAGATTCGTAAATTGTTTGAGCGTATTTACATATGAATTTCTTTTGAATTCATAAATTAAACTTAACTAATTTACCGTCACCGTTGTTGATTGCACAATGAACCCGATTGTTTATTTTTCAAAAAAAAAAAAAAAAGATTTAATAAAAAACTAACAAATTATTAAATTATTATTAAGTTTTGTGTGTAGTTTATCTTTTTGTATTTACATTCTATATATAGAGAATTCATACATACATATATGAATTTCAAAAGAAAAAAAAATACAAAAACATCTTTTCATGCGCCCCATAAGAAAAAAAATGCAAAGGGGGTAAAACATTTTGCTTTGTAAAATTCATTGGAATTCAATTCTTAACTGTTGTTGATTCTTTTCTTAAATATTCACTGGTTCGATTCGACGTTGGTATTATTATTATTGTTGTTATTGTTGTTGCTATTGTTGGCAATCATCAATTTTCTTTTATGATATGAATATCATAAAATTGTGACTTGTATTGCACAGTAATTTTAGTTATTACAAATGGCTTATAATTTCACTAAACGTCACAAACGAAATCATCCATTATCATTCACAAAAATCAGTGGAAAAAAATTTCAGATAATTTGCGAAATTTTGCTTCATATAGCAAGCGATTTGTAACAAATAATAACAACAACAATAAAATCAAAGAAAATTTTTTTTGAGTTAACATAATGTTCTGCGATAAATTTTCACAAAAAAAAAAAAATCACAACACTCATTTTCTTTACTGTTCATAAACAACTTTATTCTTAGGAATTTTCTTCATTAGGGAATTTTTTTTTTACATACTAAAATTCCCTATGAAATTATATAAATTAAATTAATGGAATTCGATAAAAATGAAAATTATTTTCGTTGGTTTTTATTCGCTTTTTTTTTTTTAAAATAAGTTAATCATTCATTTTCATTATTTTAATTAATTGCATAATTATCTAAACAGAAAAGGAAAATATATATAAATTAATTTATCTATGAACAATAAATAAAATATTTTAAGGCAACTTCTGAAATTCAATTGTTGCTTTCAAAATTCTTTGTTTTTCTTTCTCGCCAAATTGATGGTGGCCAAAAGATATTCTTATAAATAAGCCACATAATAAAAGAAGTTTTAATTTAAAGCAATTAAATCATAAAATAAATAAAAAGGAAATTTCTTTTTTGAAAAGTCAATAAAATAAAATATCAACTTTCTCTAAATTGTAGAAAATTTTTGGAATATTTTCTAATTTATAATGAAAACAAACTGCATTTTATTTGTTTTTTTTTCTTTTTTATCTGTAAGTTTAATTGTATTTTCCTTTTTCAATTTTATTTAATTTTTCTTACTTTCATGCTTTATTTTTTTTTAATGTTATTTTCGTTTAGTAAAATTCAAAAATTTTTTAGCGACAAATTCACATATTTTATTATGGTTAAATGAATATAAATGAAAATAAATGATTCCCCAAAAAATGTTTTTGACTTAAAAGTACAATTTGATGGTGGTATATAAAAAAAAAAATATGAAAAAAACCAAAAAAAAAAGAAAACCAATATGAAAAAATTTTAAAAATTGAAAAAACATTCGTTATTCTTAAATATTATTTGAAATTAAAACTTTGAGTTCAAAAAGAAGAAAGTTTTCAAAACGATATGAAATTCTTCATATAACAAAAAAAAAACATTGTTATTAAAATTAATATAAGAAAAACATATTTTTCTTTCTTAAATTTCAAAAATTTTCGTTTCATATGAGAAGAAAAAAATTATATACAGTAATATTGTTATAAAACAAAAATAATAATAATAACGGAAAAAAAAATAGAACGTAAAAAGATATAAAATTCTCACTTTAATCTTAATTCTAATTTAACTTAAAAAGTTTCTTAATAAAGCGAAAATTACTATTCATTTTAATTAATTTAAATATAATTAATTGTACGAATTTCAATTTTATTTCTTTTCTAAACTTCTTCTTCTTCTCTAAACAAAACAAGAAAAACAAATAATTAAATAATAATAAAAAAAAATTATATAAAATATAAAGAAATAAAGTTTTGTTTCAGACACTTTTTCTCCATTTATAAAATTCATTTCATTTTTAGTTTTATAAAAATCAACAAAATATTTCCAAAAAATAAAAAATGTAATTAAAAAAAGGAAACAAAACAAAGCAAAACGAAAGCTCTAAAAAAAAGGTAAAAAGTATAAAAAGTTCGTTTAACATTAAAAAATTTGCTCAGCAAAAATGTAATTTCATTATATAATATAAATGTATATGTGTGTGTGTATGTATGAATGTATATGTAAGAGTTCTCTTCTTCTTTTTCTAAAAGTAAAAAAAAACGTTCATTAGCGATGATTTATAAAAGTACAAAAAAAAGGAAAAACAAAAAATTCCATTATAAAAATGTAAATGTAATTTGTTGTTGTTGTTGTTGATTCTTTACTTAAATATTACAACAATGTAATCTCTTCTTTAATAAAGTTTATAAAGGCAGTTCAATAGATTTCAATCTCTTTCCATTTCTTGTTATTCGCCCATTTCTACGCTGTTTTTCTTTCAATTTTCTTTTATCTCATCTTTTCATTTCATTTCTTCTCAATTTTTTTGTTTTATTCCATCATATCTATGTCAAAATTTCATTTTGTTTTGTTTTTAGTGTTATAATTATTAATTATGCACCGGCATTGGCAGTTGTCCCAATAAATTATTGGCAAATTGTGAATTATTAAATTTAAAATGACGTTTATCATAGAATTTCAATAACGCTGGCGAATATGGATGATTCTCTTTCAAATGGACATAATGAACTTCCGGTTCACAGGTTGTGTGGCCACACTCTTCACACACATACATCTTAGTTCGTCTCTCTTTATATGCATATTGATGTTGAACACTATGAACTTTAAGGCAATGCGATTCCAATGAGCATCGTTGCGTGAAACTTTTCTCACACAAATTACATTTGTAT